>OY776276.1:20325978-21575978 GCA_963675445.1 Linnaemya vulpina
ACTGGACTGTTAAAACTGCAAATCAATCGCGACTGATTTCTATCGAGTGTTCCAAGGAACATGGTGTTTCTGAAGAACTGATCAAAGAAATTAAAAACCATGTTCTCCCAGATCAGAAACAGTTTCGCGAATTCCTTCTTTGTACAATAGTAAAACGTGGCCTTTTCAGTCACAATAACGGCTTCTTTTTTGATCGCGTAGTTCAGCAGATAGATCTTGGTAAGGATGACAGAAAACTAGCTGAAGACTGTTTCAGAAATAATAATAATAAGGGTGACAAAGAGGATGATGTGGTAGTCTATGAAGCTTTCGCTTGTCTGAGAAAAGCAAAAGCTAGCATGGAAGGTATGCCATAAAAGTTATTTTTAATTAAATTGCATAACAGTTGGTTATAAGACAACTTTGCTGTAATATATAAAAAAATAAATTAAATATATAAATAACAAATTACCGCATACGATATCAATCGGAATTTCCATTTAAACTGTATTGGAAATTTCGATCGATATCTAATGCCGCAGTCTGCCCCAGTATATACTTCCAACATCTTTTTTGTTCAGTCATACGTTAGAATTTACATATGTAAGTTATATTTATTTGCTGCCAATTAATAAACTAAAAAAATTACAAAGCAAAAATATTTTTTCTTATTACAGTTTGTACACTTACTTCTCCAGTTATTATGGAAGTATTTTCGTTTTTGGAGTGACCTTGTATTTAGAAGGTGCTACCAGTCCCTAGGTTTTTTAATGGTTCATCATTTTGAACTGAGCTAACCTTTATAGGTGCCAACCGGTGGGCTAGTGTTAGGGCGCCTGGTTTCTGTTTGCAGATTATCATCAGTTAGTCAGGAAGATCTGTTTGTCGACTGAGTTCCAGCTCTCTAACTATAGTGGCAGTGTTTAATTGCAAATAGAGGCGAAACCTATCCCCCTTTTCTCAAATAGTAGATGTTCTATGATCAAAGTTTCTCGTTAGTGAGTATATACAAGGATATTTAGACGATTAACCAGAGTTCAGAAAAGTACACACACCGTACAAAAATCTGGTACATAAATGTAAACGAACACAGCTCAAAGCAACCAACACTTATTTTTATTTTCGTAACATTTATGTGTGTTTCCAAATTTTTGTGGCTTAGTTGAATGTGATAACAGTTTCTATTTACACAAATTTTATTGTGAAAAAGAATCCGAGAACTGTATAAACCTGATGTTAACACGTTTTTGTTTTAATACCCGTGTTACCGTTTGATTATTTTCTTCATGTCCCATTTTTCTGAATTTCTGTTCCATCATACCTAAGCCAAACTTTTTTGGTTTGAATTTTATACTAAAGTACATGTGAACGTTTTTCCAATTTTCATTGGTAGCTCAATACTGATACAGTTCTCTTTTTCACAATAAAATTTGTGTTAATAGAAACTGTTATCAGATTCAACTAAGCCACCTAAAAAGTGGGGACAAACACAATATACACATGAGCACTGATCAGGAAAGTGTTGCGACTTTCGAATACAGCTGTTCTGCTCTGCTGTGTAAGTTGAATAAAACTGATGTTGACTTTCCTTTGTGCCTTGGAATATTTATCATCATGTCTTTCTGAGATATAATTTAAGTTCGAACAATTAGCCTATGAATCTGAATTCGATTTAATATAGCAATATAAATGTTCGTTAAAATAATCACCAAAATATCACATCAAGTTCATCAAAATTCCAATAAATCAAAATCGCTAAACACTAAAAACACAATAATTTAGGCAAATATTTGCTCAAAAAAACGTAACCACTATAAATTAATGAGAAACATTTTAATTCGGGCAAGTGTTTATTGACTTAGACAGTTACGTATCAAAATAAAATTTTTCATTACTATTTAGTGGTTACGTTTTTTGAGCAAATGTTTGACAAGTGTGAACGTACCAGAAACAAGTATACAATAAGCGGATCTCGTCGATTCGTCCAAATTTTATAATGCATTTTAATATAGCTGTGCGGTTTTTTTAATTAAAATTAGATGATTAAATAGGCTGCTGGCAGAAAGGAAAGAGTCCAGATTGCATACTAATACAGGAGTTATTATTCAGACTCAAGTTCAAACCGGCGATTTATTTTTCATTTGTATTAAATTCTAGTTTTTCACTTTTTTTAAAAGTGATATATTTAAAATATTTGATATAACCATCATACTAGCAGAACGGATTAGTACTAATTCGAGACCGCTACGCCATCTCGTCAGTGCTCTTCGTTCAATTCTCCACTTTTCGCGGTGGTACTAGTCACTAGATATATCAACAATTTAAGAAATGACCTACCGAAAACTAAATATAAATTAAATTACTTTTTTTATAAATTCGCCAATCCTGGTCACTATAATTCACAATATTTTTGGTTTTTTTTTTCGATCCAACGCCTTCGGAGATTAAAATCTTTGTTATTTATATCAGTGCCATTGTAATTAGTTACCGTTTTGTCCAACATGAGTGCGTATATTCGAAATTATAGGATTAATTATTAAGAAAATGCTGATGAGATTACATAGCGCCCTCGAAATCAGTATTGATCCGTCCTGCTAATATGATGATTATAGCAAATATTTCATTCCTAATAAAAAACAATAGAATTAGTACAAATCAAAAATAATTCGTTGTTTGGCGGGATTGAGCTTTGTCTTGGTATTTAATAATTTAAATAAAATCAAAAATTGTGTTCGTTTACACCAAAATTTGCACAAATTTGTACTGGATTTTACTGAAATGCGTTCGTTTACACATAAATTTGCAAAAGAGAGCATCAGTTGAGAGAGTAAAGTGACAGTTGTTTGACTAAGAGTCTGCAAATTTTTACTGGACAAATTTTTGCCAGTAAAATCCAGTTGAAAAGAAAAACATATGATTCAATAAAGTAAACAAGCAAAAGTAAGCAAACAAAGAGCATAAAATTTTTAATAAAAATATTTCAAAGAAGAAAAGCTGAATTAAAAGTGCAGCAAAAAACGAAAATAATTATTTGCAACTTGAAACAAATTAAATTAGTGTGTAATAATCACTTTGTCTGTTCCGAAATATTCCAGGAGAGCATACAATATTAAGTTTTCTTTTTTTGGCATCCATGGTAAAATTTTTCTTTCTTAATTGCTTTATTTACATTAATATGTTAGAGATGTTGCCTTTACATGAATACTTCTTATGGCATATTATTCAGGGTACCGAATATCAAAAATTAGATATTGATGTATTGTCGTATGCTATTTAACCAGAATGAAAACTATAAATTATGTGCCAAAAAAATATAGAAGTACTATTAATAAAATATTTCGCTACGAATTTGTAATTACTAAAATACATTATATCAAGTACCAAAAAGATTATATACTGGGTAGTCAAAACAACACATATTTCACAGTTTACGGTTTAATAGATGATTGCAACAAAATTGACGATTATTTCGATTAATCGTTCCATTGCTTGGCAGGAATAGTGTGGCAACGTTTGATCAATCTGCATATTATTGCAGTTACATTTCTTTTTGCTTTGTTTTGTTTATTTTTATTTTTTATTGCTTTGTATTATTTAAGGCTGTTTTCTCCATATTTTCCCGCCAAGTGTGTTTCGCAAAAGAGACTAGAATTGTTTCAAAGCAAACTTATATACATACACATCTATGCAAGATAAAGAGGGCGATTGTAAAATGAATCCTGATAAATGGTGCTATACAATTCGACTGGAGAAAAAGATTGTGTTTAAGTGGATTATTCAGAACTTTACTTGTTGCGAAGAAGATCTTTCTTCTTCAGATCTGCCTTCTGCGAATTTTGAATTTCGTCGGGATGACATAGAATATTATTTGACCTTAAGTCTAAATGGTGCAAGTTGTGAAGAAAGAGAATGTGAAGTTATTTTAGATGATAATACCAATACTGAGTGGAAATTCAATGTTACTTTATCAGTAATTGGCAAAGATAATACAAATCATTCTCAAAGTTTTATATTAAGCAATAACGAACACACAGCATGCTTAAAACTTTATGAAGAAAAATTGGGTTGTCTACTTCCTGATAACCAGATTAAAATATACTGCGAAATAATTGTGGTGTTTTATAAAGCCATTGATAGCTGGCGAGACCAAAAGTTCAAAATTATAAAATTTAAATCAAATCTCGAGCTTTCAGAGCTTTTAGTAAACAAAAAACACTGGGATGTAACGTTAGAAGTGGCAGGATCTGAAATACATGCTCATAAATGCATATTGGCTAGTCGTAGTAAAGTCTTTGCCGCAATGTTCGAGCACGAAATGGAGGAGGCTAAATCGAATAAAGTCTCTATACCTGATATTGATCTCGAGGTGTTTAATGAAATGTTACGCTATATTTATACCAACGAAGTGATCAATTTGTATAAATATGCACCCGACCTTTTAGCTGCTAGCGATAAATACGATTTGCCAAATTTGCGAGACTTATGTGAGAACGAACTGGCTCACAATATTTCGGTACAAAATGCCATTAATAGTTTGATACTAGCGGACTTATACAGAGCCGAAGACCTAAAAGAACATACAATGGATTTTATCAATTCAAATCGCAAAGCAGTAGCAGCCACTGATGACTGGCAAAAAATTCTCGGCAATTATGTTCATTTATTGGCTGAACTATATTTGAAAAATTGAGGATACCTAGTTAGTCTTAATTTTCATATTTATTTATTCCAATCTTATATATATTTTGCTAATAGTACATGTGCATAAAATAGAATTCTGTTTCGATTGTAATTTAAAATAAACTTCAATATCTTTTTGTTCATCTCTATAGAATGAAATAATTTTGTTTGTTTTGCTATACGAAAATATATTAATGCAGAAGGACGCTCCTTCATAACAAAAGTTAAAATTCAGGTACGTTTACCCGAGATGATTCTTATGCCATTATCTAACACAATTTCATAGATATTAACTATCAAATATTTCAAATTCAGCTATTGCTGTGCAGCTGTTATAATACTAATTTTTCTTAATGGAGTTTGTGCTAATCCTTTTAAGCAACTCTATATGAATAGACCCAATTTGAAAAGCTATGGATTTTGACCGAGCACCGTTTTAGATATATTAGATTTGTTCGCAATTACTACTTCCCGCCTCTTCGTTTGGATAACTGAAGTTTCTTTTATGATCGGTCCAATTTCTGCGTTTTTCTTTTTTTTTTAAGTTACACATGTGTTATTTCTACTTCAGACCAACGATATGTATTGTTCACTTTTACTTAATGCTACTAACCACTTACTGATGGTTGCTTGCATCACAAAAATATTTCACTTTACGCAATGATATTAGTATAAAATTGTTATTGTCAAATTTTATAGAACTAAAATGCAGATTTTATTTCTATCAGCACTTTTTTACTCACAAATAGAGTGTCCGACTTTCTAGAACAGATTATTGCAACACACTGAAAAATATATATGCATGTAAAAAGCTTATTTATATTGCCACAAAATTCAATTATATATAACCTAACTATTTCGTCTTAAGCCCTATTCACCAGCTGCGATTTAATTGCATATACATCTCTGTGGCAGTTCTCATTGAAAGCCGTTACATACACACTTGCCAGATATATTTCTAGAAGTGACAGCAAAATTTTACATGATATCGTTCTATATATGTTATATACTTTTATAATTACATAAATAGAAATACCATGGCTATTTCGTAATAATGTATATCAATTAACCGTATAAGTAGCACGAAATTATTAAACATATTGAATTTAAATCATCCGTGCTCTTCCCAGCTTCTAATTGGTACAGTCTGGCAAGCGTGTTGAAAGCTTATTGAATGGTTAGGAAACTCTTATACGGTACAAAAATAACAAATATGAACAGCTGATAATCAGAAAAAATTAAATAAAATTGACAACAGCTAACAAATATTCATTATATCGAATTGTAAAAAACAGTTAACCAAGTTTACGGAAGATATTAAATTAAAAATTTCTAGTTTTAAGTCAAAATTTTTCGTGCCATAAACAGCCTGCCATGCAATGGTAAGTTGATTATACTCTTTGGATACCAGTAATTATGATGCAAGATTATGGAATGGAACGGATATGGAGAGAGTACAGAATATATTTAAGTTATTTAAAAAGGAATTATAAACTATATATCTGCATTGTACGTCGTTTGGGTTAGTACATAAAATATAAAGTTATATGTACATACATGTTATAAAACATTTAATTGGGAAACATCCATACGCTCATTCATAACAATATATGTGTAATTGAGTAACAAATTTTAATGAACAGCGCATCTATTAGGATGAAATGGCTACCGCTTCTGCGAGGTGTTGCACTTGAGTCCGTAGATTCGCCCACTTTGTACATCTGTTGGAGTTACACATCACATCAATATTTACTATATCAAAATAAACTATGTAATCATTGAGTAACACCCAAAAACAGGTATCAACAGTTCTTTTCGACTAGGATGCAGTAGCCAATTGTATGCTGGATGATACAACTTATAAATTTCAACAAACCCATAAAAGCGTTATAGGAATCAAGTAGAGCAAACAAATTTAAAAACCTACTTTAAACATTTTCCGAAAATACATACATATGTCAACTCTTTTTAGAAAACAGGGCAAATGATAAAATACCTTGCATTAGTAATAGAAATACTTTGCAAAGTAGTATTCAAAATGCATTTCTTCAGATTCGTCAGAGTACCCCTTCATTGCGTAGCACCAGGCATATTGGATAATTGGACGTGGACGTTGGATAATTCTGCGATTTTATTAACTGAATTAATATGAATTTTTACATGACAATATCAAAATAATTTTATTAATAATTGATTATGAAAATATTTGCTTTATTGCAGCTTCAAAAGTGTACAGCGCAAAATATTCAACGCAACTGTACTAAAAACTGATGTGCCACAAGTTAGCACAGCAATTGCCCCCAAATCTATAAGTGATGTACAAACTGTTATAATTGGAGCAGGTTTGGCAGGTCTGTCGGCAGCAAATCATTTGATAAAACACGGCTTTAAACGAACGATAATACTTGAGGCTACTAACCGTTATGGCGGTCGTATTAATTCCAAACAATTTGGCGATGCTTTTTGCGAGCTGGGCGCAAAATACATAACAATTGATGTTTCACAAAACTCCATTTACGAGCTGCTGCGACATGCCCCAGGCTTACCGCAAAAAATTGAACAAAAAACTGAAACCCTTTATGTAGATACAAAAGGAGAGAAAATTTCCAAACATTTACCAGACGTTGTAGATGTGTACTTTAAGAAGCTATGTGCTGGCATTGAATTAAAGGATCGTTACAAAAGAGGTCACCTGCATGAATTGGATAACGTTTATGCATATTTTCAAGCCGAAAGTTCAAAGATCATTCAGAATGTGTTTAAAGAAAATGATCGTAAGTTAGTGGGAGATATTTTTACAGGTTTTATGAAGGAATACGGTGGAAGATTGGGTTGTAATTTGGAATATTTAAATATAGAACAATTGATTAAGTTCAAAAATCACTTCTCCTATCCTCTTTACATACCCAGCGGTTTAGATAGCATACTAGAGGAAATTGTGTCAAATATTGAGAAAGACCATTTGCACATTGGAAAACCAGTGGGTGAAATTAAATGGTATGGTCCCAATAAGGATATGCAAAAGTCTGTAAGTTGCTTAGATGGTTCTGTAATACCAGCAGATCATATTATATGCACTTTACCATTGGGAGTGCTCAAAACATTTTCCGGTTATATGTTTAAGCCGGCCTTACCAACCGAAAAGCTGAAATCAATACAAAATATTGGCTTTGGTAGTCCTGTAAAAATTTATTTCGAATATCATAAACACATTAAGTCGTGGTTTTCCTCAAATATTCGGCCACTGTGGTCTGCTGATGAGCGTGCCGCTGATCTCAATTGGACAAAGCAAGTAGTTCAAATCTCAAAATTACCCACTAGCAATAGAGTCTTGGAAATCACTATTGGTGGTGCTTTTTATGATAAAATTGAAAAACTACCTGATACAGAAGTCGTGAATGAAATAACAAAATTGTTAAGAAAATGTTTAAAGAATTCCAAAGTACCTTATCCCTCAGAAATTTTACGCTCAAATTGGAGTAGCAGTGCTTGCTATTTGGGTGGTCGTCCATATTATTCCACCAACAGCAGTGTCAAGGATATACAAACTTTGGCAATACCACTGGGAATAACACCCAGTTTATTATTTGCTGGCGATGCGACTACAGTAAACGGTTTTGGTTCCATAGACGGTGCTAGGATAAGTGGTATAAGAGAGGCTCAACGTATAATTGATTTATATACCAAAAACAATTTTAATAATGAAAATTGATAGTATCGTTATAAATTGCGTAGTATAAGTTTTAAATATTTAAATTATTAATAGAATTTAATTTATAATTTACATACATGAATAAAATTTCCTGTTTAACTTATTGGCAAAATTACAGATTGTGTTATTTGACGCAAGTTACCAGGTACATCAACTAAATATCTTTAAAATTAATTCCAATATAAACTATTTCGCAATTACAGAAACAAATAAAGGATGGTATGATCATTAACACATAAATTATTATCAAATCATACATCATTAACATCGTCTAGGTGTTTACTTCGATACCCTAGTGTTAAGATAGGTGGCCCGATTGAGTTTTGTCAGGCCGAACGAAATTTTCGTTTGTAATATCTATATGTTCAAATAATATCAATTATTTAGGGAAAAAGGAATCAACACCATACAAATTAAAATTCGTCCATACTTTTCAAATGTTTGCACAAAAAGCGTAACCACTAAATAGTAATGAAAAACTTTAGTTCAGGGAAGCGTTTAATGTGTTAGAAAGTTCCCAAAAATATTGAATTATGTGACACTGTCTATTACGTATGAATCTGTTTTATTGGTTACACTCTTTTGGACAAATATTTGCAAGTGCTAACGTACATTAAGAGCGAATTGTTAAGATTGAGGTTAACATCAGTATTCAACTAAAGTTAAATGCCATAAAATGAACTAAACCGTTTGCTGTTTTTATGTGCAACGTTTTTTCTCTAACTGGGGATACTAAATCTCTAATCTCTATTCCAGGAAGTCTATGTAATGGAAAGAAATTATTATTTAATTAGTTATAAAATGTGAGGTCCTTCCGTTGAAGCGTGTACCACGGAAAATCGGGATGAGTAGAAAATTTTTTTTAAGTCGTCTATAAATTTAAATCAATTCCATACAATACGTTTCATATGTCACGATTAGTGTTGTAATTCGAATAAAATTACTCGTATATTTGCACAACCTTTTCTCGCTTTTGTTCGAACGAGGAAAATTTTTCAAATTAGAATAAATAAATAATTCGAACAGTTTTTGGTAAATATTCGAATAATATTTTTTTTAATTGGACTGTATACGAATATGAAATAGTGTGGAGGACATAATTATATCATTTACAAAATGTAGGATGCGTCGAGTAATCAACTGTCACAATAAAAAAATACTTGTGCAAGGCTGCCAATTCGCCAAATCTCATTTGAATAACGCTTTAAAGCCTCTGGCCATAGCAATTACAGAGCTAGAAAAAAGTTATACCTTTTTAATGCAACTGAAAAATGTCTTGCAGTTCGTAATTAAAAGTAAAAACTAACTGCTTTTCTAAAGATTTATTTAATTTAATTACAATTCAAATTAATGATCAATGTAACAAATTACTAAATACTTTAAGATTGTTTATTTTTACGGAGAGTCTTACATTCAATAGTAACTTTTCTAAATATGACATAAAGTTCGAAACAAAACTTTTTCAAGATTATTTTATGATAATTATTGCGCTGAAGTATCAGACGAAGTTTCAGTCAATGACAATGATACAGTCAATGGCATCCAAGAAACTTGATCTGCTTTACAATTCTATTGTGACGCCAACAGTTTGCGAATGAAGTTTCTACTTCTCCTTCTATTAAAAATAAGAAAAGAGTTGTGTATAAGATAAGAGCTTAATTATGCCGTTTTTGAATTATTTTTTTTACAAGAAGTAAATATTTTCGTAGTATATTTTTGATAAATATGATCACCTTTTTAATAACAATGTTTAGTTTATGTCAAACATATAGATACGTTTTTCTTTTTCTTGTATTGTTTTCTTATTGTTATTATAAAAAAATGAAACTGATATGTCGCTTTTATTAAATTTTTCAAAGTTATTAGAATGAAATTGTTATAACCGTCCGCCTTTTCTCATGTCTTAATACCCAAAACTAGAATTACATGACGATACAAGACGAATTTCAACTAAACGTAGAATTGGATATATATATATATGTATATATATATATATATATATATATGTATATACATATATATATATATATATATATATATATATATATATATATATATATATATGTATATACATATACCCAAAGTTATATATATATATATATATATATATATTAATAAACTAATTTTTTTTGACATATTGTCATTGTACTATTATAATATGAAATTTATTTGTTGGGTGGTTAAGCAATGTCTATATGCATTTCATTGGTGCTTCTTACCAAATCGTCAGTAGACTTCAACCACAGTTTTGCAAAGTTTCAAACTTCTCAACTTATTAAAAGACTTCCAAAAACCATCTGAGAATTATGTTAAATAAATTAACTATAAAAATTCACAAACAATTTCAAAAAATCACATTATAATAAGTGTAGCAGGCTATGAAACTTATACAAACCAAACCCAACAAACAACTTTTTATTCGATACGACTATATTTTATTTTTCTATACCTTTATACAATTAGAAATCCCTTGGATAACAATGAAAGTATTTATAAGGCAAAATGAAAAATAAAATCTCAACTGAATTGTTAATAAACTAATTTTTTGACATATTGTCATTGTACTATTATAATATGAAAAAAGGGATTTCTAATTGTATAAAGGTATAGAAAAATAAAATAGAGTCGTATCGAATAAAAAGTTGTTTGTTGGGTTTGGTTTGTATAAGTTTCATAGCCTGCTACACTTATTATAATGTGATTTTTTGAAATTGTTTGTGAATTTTTATAGTTAATTTATTTAACATAATTCTCAGATGGTTTTTGGAAGTCTTTTAATAAGTTGAGAAGTTTGAAACTTTGCAAAACTGTGGTTGAAGTCTACTGACGATTTGGTAAGAAGCACCAATGAAATGCATATAGACATTGCTTAACCACCCAACAAATAAATTTCATATTATATATATATATATATATATATATATATATATATACATATCTATATATCTATATATCTATATATATGTATATACATGTACCCAAAGTTATATATATATATATATATATATATATATCTTTCAGACTATACATTTTAATTAAGTTTCGAAACTGTTTTTGTTCAAATATTTATTATTATAAGTTTTTCAATTATACATGAAGAGATTATTTGAGAGTATTTAAATTCGATTATATAGCAAGAGTATACATGAGTTTAAGGTCTGCGATTTAAACTAATCAACAACATTTAATTAAATATGTATAATTATTTAACAGCTTAATGACTAATAAAATATTTCATTTATCTTAAAAAGAAGCACATAAAATTCCCTAAATACGTTGCATTGGTCCCAATTTCTTTCATTGGATATGGAAACATTGTTACTTATGAAACAATAAATAATTTCATATAAAATCACTTTAATCCTTGAGTATTTCGTCAGCAGAAGCACTAATTTCTTTCCATGTATATTCCATATCTTCGGTTTTGGTGAAACGAGAACAAATGGCCATGCGCAGAAAGTAAACATCGCGTATTTTCGAGGGAACCATGTGTATGTTGCCACGACCATTTATGCGTTTTAATAAAGCTTCATTCAATTCATTAGATCCCTTCAAACGGAAACATGCTAGTCCCATATTAACTTCACCCACAATTTCGAAACGATCATCGGCTAAACAGAGTTGCTCAAACTGTTTGGCAAAGTTGCAGTGGCGACGTATGTGAGCTTGAAGATTTTCCACACCATAAAGTCGCAACACAAACCACAGCTTGAGTGCTCTAAAACGGCGGCCTAAGGGAATTTGCCAATGCCTATAGTCGGGAGCAGAGCCTTGCATGTCATGCTTTAAGTACAAAGGATCCACATTAAAGGCATTCACTACCCAACTGGGATCCTTGAGCCACATGGCACTACAATCGAAATTAACCAACATCCATTTGTGTGGATTGAAGTTGAACGAGTCGGCCTGTTCAACGCCTTTCATTAGGTGCCTATATTCGGGACAAATGAATGCCGAACCGGCATAGGCTGCATCAACATGAACCCATACATTATATTTATTACCCACTGCACCGCACTCATCCAAACGATCGAAGGCACATGAATTGGTGGTGCCCAAAGTCACTACAGCCTGGATATCAACAGTACAAATTACATACAATGTTTGCTCCAAAGACCAATAACAACAACAACAAAAACTTACATAAAATGGTATCAGACCATCAGCCAAATCCTTTTTAATGGCAGCCTCCAAGGCATCACCTCTTAGGCGATTATTTTCATCAGCCGGTACTGATCTCAATTTAACGCCACCCAGTAAGCCAGCACGTTCCACCGAAGAATGCGCCTGAGCTGAGTTATAACCTACTAATTTGGAAATAATGGTATTGTCATCCCAATCTGGATGTTCTTTCTTTACTTCTTGTATCTTCTTGGCCTTAGCGCCCAATAAAGCTACCAGTGTGGCTTCACTTGCAGTTCCCTGAATAACACCGCCACCTTTACCACCAGAACAAGCCAAAAATTCTTTTGGCAAGTCCAACATTTTACCAAGCCAGTCTAACATAACAACTTCTAACTCCGTGCAAGCTGGACTCGCAATCTGTAATATAATTAAATATCTTTCCGTTATTTAAGTTTAATCATAAAACCTGGGAACTAATTCTGAACGCTACAAGTTACAGCAACTACAAAACTTATGCAGTGTCTTTGAGATATGGACTGAGTTCAAAATTGTTTAATTTTATTTTACAAAAATTGCCGATTGCGACACTATTCAATACCAATTTTAATCTATATACAGATATAAAAATTAGTACTAACCCAGGTGAAACCAATGCAGGCTATAGCACCACTTAACATATCAGCCACAATGGCTGGATATGAGTTGGCAGTAGGAAAGTAGGCGTGGAACTTAGGACTGTGCCAATGTGTTACACCCGGCATGATGACACGTTCAATATCTTTCATAACATCTTCCCAAGTGTCGGGTTTTGCAGGAGCGTTATCTGGTATGAGTGGACGCAAATAGCCTGGCTTAACATCGGGCAAAACACGGCTGCAAAAGAACACGTTCAAAAGAAAAATTTTAAATTTTCAATGAATATAATAAAAAACTATTTGTAAAATTATTTTAAAAATGATTTGAATTTCATTTTGCTTTATATATAAATTCAATATTCGAAATTGCAACTCTTCTTGTTTAATGCCTGGCATTTAATTCTCTGTTTCGAAATATTAAATCATTTAAACTAGACTTGAGTCGAAATCGTTCTGTTCTTCGTTCGAATACGCACTCTGTCATGAATATGATATCGAATTTTTTTCTTTTTCATCAAATATTGAAGGAGAAAATGCGAGTTCTTTCAACAACTTTGGGTTTTAAAAATATATAAAAAGTCGACAACACTGCTGCTGGGTGCAATGCTAACTAAAACTCCAAATTCATTCCATCAGTCCTGTTGCTAATATATGTTAACTGGGACAGACTTAACCACACAATAATTAAAACGCTTGAATCAAAGACTCTATAATACATTATATACATATAGGGTGTTTTTTATAGAGTGATAGAGCTTTGAGTTGGCATCACTGCTTTATTTGACCACCCATTTAACGGCTGATAGTTGCTTTTTGTTTGGTTTGCTTTGACATTTCATTATGGATTGACTTTTACCAGAGCAACGCGTGCTAATTGTGGAAATTTTTAATCAAAATAATGGCTCTGTTCGTCAAACTTATCGTGCACTTCGTCCATTCAAAATTTCATTTTCCGATGAAGCCCATTTTTATTTGAATTGGCGCATTTGGAGTGAGGAGAATCCACAAGCTTTTGTCGAAACACCATTCCATCGACAGAAAATCACTGTTTGCTGCGCTTTATGGGCTGGCGGAGTCATTGGCCCATGTGTCTTCAAAAACGATGATGCTCAGAATGTTACTGTTTGTGAAAATTGGTGTTCCAAATTTGCGGCTTGTACGCGCCAGCCGTGGCGGCCACATGGCCGAAATCATATATAAACATTAATGTCATAATAAAGACCGTTTCATTGATATCAAAAATATATTACTATGCTTTATTATGATTTAAACTTGTATCACTCTATAAAAAACACCCTTTATATAATATATTATAGAGACTTTGCTTGAATGTTTAATAATTTAACTGAGCAAAATCTCAAATAAATTTCATTTTAGTATTTACAAAAACGTTCTCACGATATCAAATAGATCTTTGCAAATACACCACTTTCGCTCTCTTTGTATTTGATACTCAACGTTTTTTTTACTGTTACTTTACTATTGCAAAAAAAAAAAAGACAATCAGCAGAAACCAATGAAACAAAAAGTTTCTTTAAAAAGTCCTTGACACACAGTCTGAACACAACAGAATAATTTGTTATGCTTAATAACAAAGTTTAAAATGTTTTAGTACAATTGTAATTAAAAAAAAATATTAAAATATTCAAGTACGAATATTCAATACGTGCACGAGTGCCTGACTGACAAATAAAACAAACAAAAACCGATCTGAAAGTATGTGCGGAGAAAAAAACATTTCATGTGGGGTTTTTATTTTTATTTGATTTGATTTTATTTTTTTGTTGAACTCTATACGAAGACTTAAACCAGTAAATCTAATTAGTGGTTTTACTGTGTGTGATTATTTTGTTATTAATAAAAACCAGATTTTGAAATAATTAATAGCCAATTGCAGAATTCAAAGAATATAATTTATTCAATATAAATTGATTGTTGACGTTTTTAAAAAGTTAATGCCCTTTACGTACACACACATCCGCACGATATTCATATTTGAAACTTTCATTTCCTTTTTCATATCTCTCATTGCACATTAACGTACTTGAACAAGATTTCCTTTATGAGAGCACTGCTAAAATTTGAAAGTATACACGTTAAGAATTTATTGAATAAATTAGCTCATATTTTATGGCACCTGCTATAAAGCGGTGAATTGTGTGTGTGTGTGTGTGTGTGCATCACAGCAGTTAAACTCTTTACGGATGCATTTACAAACGTCTCGTATATTTGCAATGTAGAACTTACCGATCTCTAATGTTTTCCAAATAGTCGGCTATATAGTCAACCATGTTTTTGGCAAAATCACGAAATTCAGGAGCTTCCATATCGATCTAGCAATCAAAAAGATATAAATAATATTAAATTGACTTTGAGTAGAGAAATTAAAAATATTTTGAGATATTTTGTTTAACACTAAATTTTGATATAATTTTGCTATTTTTTCTCAAGATAATAATTTTGCTATCGAATCAACGACAAGTAAGACAATTGAAAAAAATATTCTGTTTTTCTGAGATAATTTAAGGTCATGGAACACGAACATGGCATTCATTTACTTCTCTCAAGAGGCGTTTTCGAGATATTCTTGCAGTTTACAAAGATATTTCCAAATATCTTGAGAACTGTTTATTGAGGTGAATTCAAACTGTTGCAAAGATATGGTTTTTTAGATAAAACTTTCATAATATCAAAATTCACTGAGTTCAGGCCTTTAAATTAAAAAAAAACTATATATTTTTGTTAGTTTTTGTTGTAAGAAATCAAAGAGTTACTTATAACACTCACCGACACATTCGGATTCAACTTATCCAAATTAATGTTATTGTTAGTAGGCTTTTCCATTTTCTCCATGTTTAGAAATCTTATAAATAGCAAATGTTTTTGTTATTTGTTTCATATAGTACAAAATGAATAGATGGAGTAGAAAATTGCGAAAAAAGTTTAATTAACAATTGTGATTAAATTTCAAAGTGTTTAGTAAAATAGATGACATGTAATAGAAATTAATTGCCTGTTAATACAAATATTTATTGATAAATAAGTTAAAGTGGAATTATTTTGTAGACATTTACGAAATCAATATATACACTTTTATAAATTTATAAAACGCAAGAAAAGACCCTACGGGACATTTATGACAGAACGCAGCTGAAATAATTTTTACATTATTTTCCCTTTGCCTTTTGACCAAGCCAAGAATATGAATATTTATATTAAATTTTTATTTCGTCAATTTCGAACAGAACAAGATTTTACCCTGCTCATTTAAAAAAAATCGAGTTCTCATCAGATTTCGACATTTTAAAGTTTTTCCATTCAAAGCGTTCCTGATTAATTTCGAGAGGGTGCCACTATATTTTTATGTATGTTTGTGTGTGTGTGTAAGATTGTGACCCGCTTATGAATTTTGAACGGCTAAACCGAATCAAATCATCTTGGTGGTGTTGTAAATTAAGATTTTCTGAACTTCAACCGATTCAAAGCGGTTAATTTCAAGAAATCTCAAAAAAAAAAACTTAGTAGAAAATAATTTTTTATGAAATTTATTTGTTCGATGGTTAAGCATTTCATTGGCGCTTTATACCAAATCGTCAGTAGACTTGAAGCACAGTTTTGAAAAGTTTCAAACTTCTCAACTTATCGATAGACTTCTATAAACCATCTGAGAATTCTGTTAATAAATTAACAAAAAATCATATTATAATAAGTGTAGCAGGCTATGAAACTTATACAAACCAAAACCCAACAAACAACTTTTATTCGATATGAGTCTATGTTATTTGTCTATACCTTTATACAATACAGTATGTCAAATAGTTAATTTATTAACAAATAATTTTTTAGGTATTTCTTTTATTTTTATGTATTTTTTTTAACAGCCTCAACTGATCAGCTCTCGACACTAAATAACCACGTCGATCACCGGATCCAAGTCGTTTGATCCATTTGTGAAATATAGCAAACGAAACAAAAAGATTTTTGTTTCAACTCGAAAACTTCTTTAATGATCGCTTATCACGTGGGAATCGGTTGATTTGAAAATCAAAATAGTGGTATTTTAGCTTAAAAGCATGGAATAAAAAAAAACAAGTTACTACAGCTTTGCGGTAACATTGGCGGGAAGATAAAGAGATGGCCTTTGGATTCAGCCGTTTTCCACACATTTGTTTTATTAGGAGCAGTAGTCAGAAAATGCCCCCCCCCCCCTACATATGCAGGGCATTGTGAACTAGAAAGGAGCAGCGTTGCCAACTTGGTGTTATTCATACCATTTTTGTTGCTTTTGTACCAATTTGGGAGATTTTTCTGTGAGAAATTTCTCAGTTGGTGAGTGCAGCACTTTTTTTTAATTTCGGTGCGTTTGTCAGTTTTTTGTGCGACACTAAAGCAAATTCAACGCATTTTTACTTTCGTTGTGAGAAAAAACAAACTTTACAACTGTTTGCCACCTCATTTCAAGGGTAATTACTGAACTATTAGTAATTTTAATTCCCTTTCTAATAATCGTTGATCTCTTCTGAAAAAAGCTTGTGTTGAATTAGTAGAATTAATAAGCTTTTTTTTAACTTTTTTCAAACTATTGTTATATTTTGAGTACAAATATTATACGTTTTGTGAATAATAAATTCAATTAATTCTAAAAATGGTGCGTTTTGTTCCGTTTTGGAAAGGAAGGAATAGTGTTGAGAGGACAGATTACAAGTCTTTTTTAGGTGCTTTGAAAATGTTTAGATTGTATTTCAGTTGATTTCTCGTAACCCTGAAAGCTACACGATCAAGTTATGCCCTTCCAGATTCAATACGGTCACACATTTGACCAGTATACATACACTTTTGAAAAATGTAAACCAATTCGCTTCCTTTTCGATCAAGTTAATAGGTGTGATCCCATACTTTTTGGGTAAAGTTCGGTAAAGTGAGAGTGAGCAAAAAATTCTCTCACATATTGTTGAAAATGTACGGGAACAGAAAAAACCAAATTTCTTTACCAAAAGAAAACATCGAAGTGTTTTGAATTTTAATACATGGTATTAAAGCAGTATTTAGTTTATTCGCCGTTTACTCTTATTTTAATACAATCTTTATTTAAAATCTTTTAATAATAGGTTTTTGCTGTTTTTTGCAGTCTTTAATTGTTTATCTTTTTAAAACAGCTGATCGTTTGTCTGTTTTCCCAATCTGCCCGAAAAAATTTTGCGGGCTGTTTCGGGCAAGAAGAAGTAGAATTTTATTCTCTCAAAATCTCTCTCACTTGCCCAAGCTTTGAGTACGTGAACAGTTTTGGGTAAGTTTGGGCATCCGCGGGCACCCAAAGTAGAGTACGGGATCACACCTAATGTTTTAGTGAACGTTAAAGAAAACAGCTGGTCGCTATTTTAAAGAGCAAATAATTTGTTTGTTTTGTTTAAAAGAATGCGAGTACAAAGTGTGTGAATAAAAATAAAAAGTGCGATATTTGTTGCGGTTAAGGTTTCTTTACCGTTCTTTTCTTTTTTTAATTTATTGCTTCAATACTTTCAACGAAATTATCATTTTACTGGGACGGCCCATATTCATATTCCTTTAATTTGCAATACACTCGGAGGTTTTTACTAAAAAACACACACACACACACACAGAATTTGTTACGTTTCCATTAGTCTGGCAATTTTTGGTACAATTTCAACAGCTGATCACAGAAAAATCTTAGCGAGTCACCTAAAGTAGCAAAACTGATTAGAACTCACTGATTAATTCACGTTATCTTTGATATCAAAAAGTTGAATAATTATTTATATATAAATGAATTTCTGTTCTTTTGTCTCGTTAAAACTCGTAATGCCACTTATTACCTTCTTCAGCTCCCACTGCTTTTGTATTTAATTGGATAAGCTTTGCTCTACAAAAATACTTTAATTTTCCTTCCTGAAATCAACTGGTCCGTCACTTAGCTGAAGTTCTATAATATATTGTTTGAAAGTGTTCAATATCGTATTACCTTCCACCCCCTCAATATGGTTTCATTTAAAACATACTCCGTATGCTTTTTCACAAGGAATGTAAAATAATTGAAAACAGTCTATCAATTTAAAATTATTGAAAAAATCTCCGACTTTTCCGTCTGATTACTATGCCCCATTAACTTTTTCAGACAGTAGTATTTTACTCCTAGGAATGACCACAAAAAACAGTGAAGTCGAAAAACACGAATGATAACGCAATTTTCATAACTCCTGATTAAGCTAGCGCTAACGTATTTTCTTAATTTTCAAATGTTTTATTCGGAAAAATAATTAAAAACATTTTCCATCTCTTGCCGAAGACCAAAAGAATATGTATATCAATTGCAATACAAGCAAAAACATATAAAAATTCCATCTGCATCAAAATGTATGACTTTTATTATCTGATAATTAAGTATGGAATCACCCATATATGCATATATGCAGTCGCCAAATAACGTCCAGTAAAATGCCACACACCGATATAAAATCTACTCTTGAAGCTTTTTGAAAACCTTAACACAATCTTATCTGGTCCAGAAAATGCTGTAAATAGAAATATTCAGCAATAACGTGATTTGCGGCCGAGGGTCTTTTATTTTAATAGTGTAACAGAAAAATATTTAATATATTACAAATCACAATGAAAACAAATTATAAAAAATTCTATATAAAAGCATGATAAAAAAATTAGTTGTCTGTATTAAAAATAAAATACATATTTTTAATGCAAATTTGTTTCGTTCATTTCAATTAACATTGAAAAAGATCAAATGAACTTGATTAAAAATACAATAAAATTACAAATTATTTTAATTTTTAGTAGAACAATCTTATTATACTTAAAATGTTATAAATTATTATAAATATTAATATTCCTGTATACCAGTTACCTAATGCACATGTAACAACAACAAAAACGAACAATTGCCCGAAATGAATAATGAACATACATGCACACATTTATATATTCTTGTTAGCCTTGGTAAGCAAATGAACTGAAAAGTCTAAAGCCAAGAAACCCGTACATACGTACTAACGAAATTATAAACAAATATTATTAAGTCGATTTTGAATTATTAACAATTAACAAATTCAAACACAAGAAACTAAGTTCTAAAGAAGAAATTATTTGCCCACTTAATGCAAAAACATATAACGAACAATTGAACAAGTAAAACCAATTAAAAGTAAATCATTGAATTTGATTGTTTAAAAAGAAATACAAAACTGAAACTTCAGTATAATTTTTTATCTATACAGTGAGCGTTCCCACTTACCAGTCTTTCCTTATGTCACTTGTTGCAGAATATTTTATCACTTGTTGTGATGTGATTTTAATTTAATACTGTTTCTCTTATTATTCAAAGCAATTTAAATCAATTTTTCATCAATTGTTATTATTAATTCCTTTTGCACACAAACTGTTAATGTACATTTGAGAAACTCAAAATACTAAATACAGATTTTCTTTCGAGTTCAATTCAATAGTCATTAATTAATTTATATATTATAAATATAAATATAAATTAATTAATTTATATATTATAAATATATATATATTTATTGTATTTTATTTATTTATATTTTATTACTAGTTAACACTGTCGAATGTGATGGCGTGCTCGTGTCAAAAGTGCTTAACGAAGCAACAATCAAATCTCAACTGAGACTATTTTACAGTTTGGGGCTGCTTTTAAAGCTGAATGTTTTACATGAGGACCGGTTAAGTGCAAAATCTGCTGTTGATTTATTTTCAAGTAACTTTTGGGGGGGGGCCTTTTCATGCTACATAATAATATAAATGTTTTGTTCTAAACGAACATTTTGAGGCTGTAGCAGTAGAGTTACTCTTCTTAACAATGTGCACACGAATTTTGAAATATTTTATCATACCCTTCACCAGAGATGGACAATCGCATTTATGCCATTTTTAATTTCTAATCTATTCATATGGGGTTGTTTCTGTTTCGAGACGTACATAGCTAACAAGGCCAACTGACTGTACCACGGCGTCGGTAGATGTATATTCAACAGAATTAAATTATAAAATTTTGTGATTTGTTTATTTTATGAACATTTTATTTTTGCTATATTAATATTTTTATAGGCTAATTGTTCTAACTTAGTTAAAATCTCAGAAAGACATGATGATAAATATTCCTAGGCACAAAGGAAGTCAACATTGACTTAATGTATAATGGAACAAAAAATTCAGAAAAATGGGACATGAAGAAAATAATCAAATGGTAACACAGGTATCATAACACACAAGTGTTAACATCAGGTTGATACAGTTCTCGGATTGTTTTTCACAATAAAATTTGTGTAAATAGAAAACTGTTATCACATTCAACTAAGCCACCTAAACAGTGGTGATAAACACAATATACACAGGAGCACTGAAGATGAAAGTGTAGCGACTTTCGAAAACAGCTGTTCTGCTCTGCTGTGTAAGTCGAATAAAACTGATGTTGACTTTCCTGTGTGCCTTGGAATATTTATCATCATGTCTTTCTGAGATTTTAACTAAGTTAGAACAATTAGCCTATAAAAATATTAATATTATAAAATTTTGTTTTTCTTTTCCTATATAATTATTCGATGGAGCGATATCGACTTACATCGTGCAACAGGATGTACACACTCGTTTAAATGGTGTCGTATAAAAAGAAATCGGACAAAAATTTTTGCTGGAGAGCATTAAATATTTCTCATAACCGAATATTGTAGCCATAATTGCTAATTGCGGTATTGTTTTTTTATTTTATTTCAAAGTGCTTAAAACATAGTTTTTTAGTATTATATATAAATATAATAAAGTTCATCTTACTAATAGCGGTTTTGCAATAAATTATACATATTTTAAACATCATGTGATGCTCCAATTGAAACACTTCCAACTCGTTAATGTAACCAGATCAGGCAAAGTGTTGTAGCTGAATCAATCTTTAAATTCTGTTGGAAACTTAATTGTTCTATCAAATTAAACATCTTTGAGTCATGTTAGTTTGTGTTAATATGCTCCTTATGTTGCCTTAAATATTTAAAAACAATAAATTTCAGATATTTTTATTGAATACCGTATACTGATATTTGAAAATATGGGAAACAAACAGGGAATAAGTATTTGTTGTATTGAGACAGTTTTGATTCAAAACACTACACGTGTGCGATCGTTCTCATAACCTTGAAGTGAATAAGAGCATTAAAGTAATTCATTCTTTTTATGTTAAATTGAATTAATACTCATAGGGTAATTGTTCGAAATTAATTAAAATCTCAGAAAGACATGATGATAAAAATACAGTGGTGATAAACACAATATACACATGAGCGCTGAAGATGAAAGTGTTGCGACTTTCGAAAACAGCAGTTCTGCTCTGCTGTGTAAGTTGAATAAAACTGATGTTGACTTTCCTGTGTGCCTTGGAATATTTATCATCATGTCTTTCTGAGATTTTAACTAATTTCGAACAATTAGCCTGTGAATATTAATTCAATTTAACATAGCAATATAAAATCTTCGTTAAAATAATTACCTTGTAATTCGTTCTTGCTTGACGAAGTATATGAATAATCAACACAAGCACGATGGAGGCTTAAGAGCTTTCAGGTTTCATTGAAAAACACATACAGTGGAAAATCGTAGAATAAGACCAGCCCATAATTCATTTTTAAAAAGGTTCAAATCACACCATATTTTTTTTTATCGAACAGCTAAGATGTCGTACTTAATAATTTGAGGAAAATATTTGATGTTTGGTCAATAGGAATACTCGGATATAAGGACCGTATTCACATCTTTTAACGACAACGATTTATTACTATAAAAATAAAACATATTTCAGAGCATATTTTTAATATAAGTCACTTTTCAATTAAGGAGTTATATACCTTATTGGAAAGGTAATTTGATGCAGATTCCGATTTTATATGTAGCGGATCAGGTTTTAGTGAAAACATTTGAAATTTTAGCTCCTGAATGATGCAATGTTGCTTTGGCTGCATGTAAAAACTTCGGTAAGGCTTTTAATTGGGAGCTCTGCTTAGCTCTAAGCTCATATGTAAAAAATTTTAAAGCTTAATATATTAATAAAATAATATAAAAATATTAGCTGCTTATTCGTGGCTAAACAGAAGTTACATTCAATAATGGTGAAAAACACAGTTATTTAGAAAATTGAACAAATGATTTTTGTTAAATATTTTAAATAATAATTTCGAGCTTCAGGCTTATTTTCATAAAAAACTATTTATCTTTTATTAATATCGGTATTTCGATATCCTCTGAATATCTTCTTCAGGATAACAAACAAAAATTAATTATAATTTACTAACAAAGAACAAAATTATTTCAAATATTACAAATTTTAGTATTTTTGTTGTTTTATGTTTTTATGCAGAGGATATCGAAATATCCATATTAATAAGAGATAAATAGTTTTTTATTAAAATAAGCTTTAAGATCGAAATTATTATTTAAAATATATAAAAATCAAAGGCTAAAAAATTAGAACGATTTTTGTTAAATTAATAATTTTAAGTGTTCAAATAATTGATATATATATTGAAAGTGGGAGAACTACACAAATTTTAATGTTTTTGTTGAAAAATATTATCAACTTTCTGAAGAAAATATATAGTGAATAATATAAAAAACTGTGGTAGCAGCAATGATGGTAATACCGGTAGAAGATTTGTTTTTATTTTTCGCGATCTGCTGATATAACTGGAGTAGATGAAGAACTAATAAAAGGTTTCACACAATTCTTCAAGCTTTATCGTCTGATTTAGTAATAGACCCTGGAAAATTTGGCGAATATGTAATGGAAACAGCAAGATTGTATATAAAAAGATACACCTGGTATCATATGCAGACAGGGAACAGGTTTCTAGACTTTCATTTCCCGCAGATTCCGTTAGAGTCTTCACTAATGGATCTGAGAGGGGAACCAATGTAGGCGGAGGTTTCTACGTGGAGAACTTTAACGTAAGAACTTCATTTAGGCTTCAGGACGGTTGCAGCATCCTGCAAGCCGAAATTTCTGCTATTGCTCGTGCAGCTAGATGGCTGAGGTATTATAGGACATCGAACGATATCTATATCTTTACCGTTAGCAAGGCGGCCATCTCTGCTATTAATGGTGTGTACAGCACATCCATAGCTGTGGTCGAATGCCGACTATCTTTAAATGAGATAGCGAGACATTCGAGGGTGACACTTGTTTGGGTACCGGGACATTCCGACTGTCCTGGCAACCTCATCGCTGATGGAATTGCCAGGGAAGGGACAGAAAGGGATAACTCTACGATCTGTCACTTCACAGGCATTCCTCTATGGCATTGCAAGTTCTTGGTTCAGTGTGAATCATATAGACTCGCTCAGTTAAGATGGGATAACGTGACCAACTGTCGTATGGCAAGGGCCAAGAACACGCGACCTTCTGAACTTCAACAAGGTACGAATTCGTCAACTTGTGAATGTCTTAACTGGACATTGTAACTTTGGGACCCATACGAGAAGGATGGGTCTAGAATACAATGACTTCTGTACAAGCTGTAATGATGAAGAGGAGGAAGAAACAGTATTCCATCTTCTATGTCAGTGTCCTGCCCTGGGCGGCTTAAGGGCAGTGGCGTTGCGCTCCAGCTTCCTGCCGGACTTAGACAGCCTGGCGAGTCTGGAGCTGACTAGAATATCGGCCTTCCTAAGGTCCACAGGATAGCTTAATGCGGCAGAGGACGACTCGTGAGTGGTCCTTGCTTTAGGGTATCACAACGGGACGGAATCAACGGACCCAAGTGCATTGCTTAGGCAATGGCCCTAACAACCTAACCTAACCTTTACGCCATCATCTGTCCACATAATATTGATACATGTGGAAAGCATTATAAAATATTTTGCAGTGTTGCCTATTGGTCAGCTGTCCGAAGACGCACAAGAGTCGCGCAATAAAGATTACAAAATTATCGTTTACATCACTCTCGAAAATGTTCACGATCAGCCACTAACGAAGATGTTTTCAACAGAATTCTTTACACCTCTGATCCATATGTAACAAGTATAAGAAAACCATCCGCCAAACTTGCAAAGGATTTGTATTAAACTGATGAAGTAACCACAATATAGCGATTTTTAAGAATAAAATGTGAAGGTTAAAGAATTATTTAAATATTTAAAGTTACACTATACCTAAGAGAATGGTATACTTCTTACCTTTATTCTGAAATAAGTTCTGGTTTAGTTTGGCTCATATCTTATAGAATAATAGCAAATACATTTAAGATTATTCGTGCAAAATTTCAGAACTCCATCTCTAAGAACAAAAAAGTTAAAGATTTTTGATCCAATATGGACTAAAATTTTCCACTGTGCTTCACTTAACATATCGGTCGGACCCTACAGACATGAGCTTTAAAATAGCCTCAGTAATAATAGTTTGAACGAACGTTCCTGCCTTCATCGTCTTTGAAAAAGTATCGTCCAATGATGCCACCTTCCCATAGGAAGGTGGCACAACAAACAGGGTATTTTTCATACATTTTCCGATGTAGAAATGCTTCCGGCTGCTGTTCACAACGAAAGCGATAGTTTTGCTTGTTCACTTGTCCATTCAATCAGATATAAACTTCGTCGCTGAACACAATTTTCCAATAAAAAGTGAACTTTTATCCATCCTCACGGAGTATGAGTCTTCATAATAACTTTCAATAACTCTTTAGGTTGCTACTGAAAATCAGCAAAATCTGAAACGCGGCTCCAGAGCTGGACAACTAAGCATCAAAGTTAAAGGGACGATTCCAGGGTTAGACAATTAATTTTTTGATACATAAAAGTAGCCAAGTATAAGTTTTATATTCTTCTTCTTTATAATAATTTTCAAAGAAATTCATTGGTATTGAAAATAGGCAAGGCCCGAAAAGACAGCTCAGGAGCTGATATATTTATCCATTTTTCGAAATATTTAACAAACAAAGCTAAACATTTTTTTGGTAATTAAACATATTTTATATATTTTTTATTATTATATTATTATAATAGTATTAGAAAGAAAGAAATTAGTATCGAAATCAGAAATCAAATAGATGCTTCCAGGGCTGTATATTAAAAGACTTCTTTGTAGAAAAGTAAATAAACATGTTTTTTTGTTTTAGAAACATCTGCACTTGAAGATTTTTTTAATATAATTTGATATTAACATGTTATTTAACCATACACTAAAAGAATTTTCTTCGTAAGTTTCAAGAATTTCGATTTTAATCCAATGAAAAATTCTATTGAAATCCACCGAATTTCACGCTTCTTTGGATTAATGAAACCACTTTCTTTTAAATTAGTTTAATGAAAACTCTGTCATATGATTGATACACCTTCGCTGGTTTTAGGACCTCATTTCATTAATATAAGGACATAACTTAAATGGTTTGAGGAAATAATTTCATCAACAGAATCAAATAATTGCATATATTCCATATATTAGCTTCATTGATAATTTCATTCATACATTTAAATGATCATGCAAAAAACGTTTTGGTTGGCAACAGATCAGCCTGCACTGTTGCTGTTTGAATTATAATATGTAGTATGAGTATACATGTGTGCTTTAAAACCGGGTTTGTCCTCTTTTGAAATTAACTGTTGTTTCACTTTAAGCATTTTATTGAGAATATAAATTTTTTAAATATTATCTCGTATTCTTTGAAATATCAATAGCAATTTACAAGGGACTGTCAAAAGCTTCAGCACAGTTTCATTTTTCTCTTTAGCGGTTATTTTAATCCAGCATTATATCGAAATTTTGTTCAACCACTGGAAGGTCTATGTGTCATATAGTACGTAGACATCTGCTCAAAATCAACTCTGAAAATTTTGTTGGATTCACTTCTATGATAATAAGATATCATTGAGGTACTATCACTACCTCAACTTTCACTATAGATATTATTATCCAGCGAATGCTATAAGATGTCTAGTTTTATAATGTGAATAGAAGATTTCCAGTGTGTGAATTGTTAGTTAGTTCATGTGACAGCTTTCGAGAAATTATGCTGGTGTCGATATATTTTCCTATCGACATATTCGACATTTTAAAACTATGGATAGTACTGACAGCGCTAGCCTACTTGTCTAAATGTATACGTTTATATTGAAGGCCCTTGGAAAGTCAGCGAGAGCATAAAAATTACACCTTTTGCAAATCCTTTTACTAACTCACATACATCCATATAAACGTGCACATAAAAGTACATACACATACAAAAATATCATTTTGCACCCTACAATTCAAGCAGTGGATATTTGATAGCACATGTTTTGTGAAATAAATAATCACAAGAAATATTTTCTTAATTACTTGCATTTATTTTAGACAACCAGACGCAAAGCAGCTCTGAGTCAGTCAATATCAAGCCTCATTGGCAATTATTTTTTAAGTGTAGCGAAAGTTTTGCGTCTCACACGCACTTCAGAGAACTTTTTAGGATTACGGTTAACTACGTTGCCACTTCATATGTAAAGGCACAAGTCGAGTACAGTCAGGCACAGAAACGCAAAAATTACGGATTATGGTCTGAGGCACCCATTGACATCTGTGCTCCGATATTTTGCGATGTTATCTGCCAAGTATTTTCAATACAAATATTTTAGGCAACTCCCTTGATAGACTAACAAAGTAGCAGATAGTTTTTTGTCACTAGACTCTTCGGAAAAATTTATTCCCGTTCCCTCTGCACATATACACCTACATATCCATACATATACATATGTATGTATGCATACACATGGGTTGGTAAGTAAATGGCCTCAACTGTATGTAGATACCAGCAATAATGTGATACACAAGTATAAATTAGTGATGCGTCGAATATCTGAAAACATATTCGCGAATATGAGTACGAAAATTGTCTGCAAAATGATTTATGAATAGTATAAAAAACAAGCCTCATAATCCTTTTTCGCTTACATCACAGTTGGTAAACAGCTACAAGTTTACAACCACAAATTTCTGTAACAAATGGGTGCCAACGCTCCATGACAAATTTTAATTTAAGCTGGATTCACCCATGGTATCAGAACGAATTTCACGTTCTACAACATTTCTAGTTTTTTGAGAGTATGCTCTGAAGCGATTCACCCACTTCGCGCATTTGTTCTGCAACATCAAGGCTACCATATGAAATAATTTTGTAAACTATATGTGTGAGTTTTACAATTGGGCAATACCACTATTTATTTAATTTTATTTATAACAATATTCCCCAGTTATATAATTTTTAATACCAAACAATACAAAAAAGTGCTCCGTATATGATTTTACATACAAAAAATATAAAACAAGCGCTGTATTTTATTATACTTATGTACATATGATATGTTGTGGCACCTCTGTTCTACTTTACTTAAAAAATTAAATTTTCTGGCAGCACAGTTGCAATGTTTCAGAACGCGAATTAAAATTAAACCAATTCAGGTTCCGAAACACGTTCCTCTCTTTCGCTGTCTCTCTCTATCTCTCACTCTCTAAAACAGAAACGTCAAACTACATATAAAAAAAAACATGTTTCAGAACGTGAAATTCGTTCTGAAACCATGGGTGAATCCAGCTTTATTTTTTAAATTATTGCACACAGTTTAAACCAAAAATTTAGCAAGACTTGAGGCGAGCAGGCTCATTTCGCTTGTATCAAAAACTATATATTAAATGTTATTCAAATGAGTTTGATCCTAGATGTTTTTTTATGAAAACAAAGAATGAATGGCAAGTACAAATATGTATACGAGATACGAAGCATAAAAATGTTCGAATATTCGCGAAAATTCGAATAGGAACACGCGTATTCGCCCTTCACTAGTTTATATCCATATTTGTGTATGTACATACGTTTCTTGATTTAAAATATTTAATATATGAAATTTTAAAATATGCAAATTAACACATATTTATTTACAAACAAGTTTCAGAATTAATTTAAATGATGTCTTCAGTGCCGAAGAAATTTGAATGAATCCAGAATGGCAAAACGTGGTTTTAACGGCCGACTAGAACAGAAAATTTATGTAGAAATTACTTAAAACAGCCGGGTGATTTACATAAACATTTTCTGCTCTAGTCTATAATTTCGCTAACGAAAATGACTTTTAAATTCTTTCATTATTTAGAGATGCATATACCGACCATACAGTTCGATAGATTCATTCACAATGAAATTCATACTTGTAAATGTGTATTTTAGCACACTTTGACTTTTTCTACGTGATTTTATTTAAGCTCTTCCCTTTTCGCTACATTAGCTTCGTTTGCTCTCGCAGTGATTTAACAGTTTCAGTTGGGAAATTAATTCTAAAACAGGGTTGGAAAGCTGTATTATTGATATTCTTGGATGAAAGTTACACACGTATGTATATGTGTTCACACATATACAATACACATAAACTTATGCAGATATGAATAAGATAAGCTGGATATATTATAAAAAATAAAAGTTAGTTGTTTTTTTTTAATAATAACTATTAAACTTCAAGAGGGCGATTTTTGAAATCGGTAAGTAGAACTTTTAATTATAACAGTTTTAAGATTGAGGTTAAGATTAGTTTCTAATTATAATTAATTACTTACATATGTAAATTGTGTTAGGCCGTGTGATGCTTTTGAGATGAAGCTTAAGCCACGTAGAATTCTCATACTGTGTTACACAAATATCGCAACATAATATATTCCAAATGCCAAACTTTAGTTAACGCATCTCTGAGATTTATATAGAACGAGAAGAAGAAATTCTGTTAATATACTTATAAAAAATTAAATTTTGCGCCAACTGCATTTTTAAGTGAAAATAAATTTAAGAACAAGAATTTTTAGCTCTGGAACATTTCTAACTGTCTGATCTAAATCGTAAAAGCCGATCTAAACGTAAATGTTGCGTCGACTTGCTGTTTGCTACATATTAAAATTTTATAGGCTGATAATAGTAATATTGGACTCAGAGAGCCATAACAAATATTCCACGGAATAAGGGAAAGCAAAATCAATATAATTTTAAATTTACACGATATTTTCGACAGAACATTCATTATCAGTAGTACTCATGTGCCTTTTAATTTTTTATTGAATTCTCGCTAAGAAGATTAACATTTTAAAACCTCATTTTGCGAGAATCCCGCTACGAAAATTAAAAGTTTTCTAAAATCAGAAAGTTATAGACTTAACCATATTTTAAAAATCGAGCTCTCATCAGACCTCAACGTTCTAGAGGATTTTTTTGCGATAACTTTTGAACGACTGCGCCAATCGCTTTCACAGGCTAATAAGCTCTTAATAACCACGTCGCTCGTGAGAAATCGTGAACGAAAAAAAATTATTTTTGAAAGCATTCCGAAACCATACACATGATCAATTACTGCTCTTGATTCTCGAAAAACTAATCAATCATGGCTGATGAGAATCGCATTGATCCTCCCCGGATATTGCTGTAATACATAGTTCCCAACCTTCCCTAGCCATCTCTGCTGACTAGCTGGCCGGCCCCAGCCTTCTCTGATATCGCTGCATCAGTCTCCATCATTCCCTACCCATCTTTGGTGATGTCCTGGTATATCAAATTCTTCGCTGTTCAACTTCCCAGCCTTCTCTGATATCTCTCCATCATTTTGCAGCCATTTTTGAAGACACCCTGGCAGGTCCTTGATTCCAAACAATTTTGGTTACGCACTGGCAGCTAACAGCTTTAACTGGTATCGTTGTGCACTTTCCCAACCCTCCCTTCCAGGGATATTTTTTAATGGCAACCGTTTTCCAAATTATATACAAGAACTGTGTCAATACTAAACTGATCTTATGCAGCATACAGATTGATTATTTTTCTGAATTATTTCGTCCAATTTTATGCAAGTAAAATGTTTTTGGTTTTGGAAGTTAATTGTAATCCAAAACATATACATATATATTTATGCGGAAGAGATCAGCGCAATTTCGAAAAAGGTTTTTAAATATTCTGAAATTAGTATTTTACGGCATTATTTCTTTATATTTGAAACGTGATCAAAACATTTTCTTCAGCATAAAAAAACCGGGCAAAGTTTCGATTTTTTTAAATTCGTAACCTGAACTGTTTCGAAGTTTTGCCTGACTAATAGTTTTTTAATAATTTCATTTTTTTATATAATGAAAATTGCGACCTTAAATCTATAAAAGCTCTCACAATTTAAGAATGCCTTAAGCGATAGGAACCAAATATACAACATTTTTCTAAGCAAAGTTTTTCTTAAAGAAATAGTTTGCCGGTAAAATGTAATATCTATTCAATCTTTAAATTCAAAGAGCAAAGAAGTTTCATTATATATCATAAAACTTTATTGTTTCGATTATGAGATATCGTATACGAAAACGTTCAAAAATTTAATTGTAATAATAGCTCTTCTGCTGCTCTACTTTTGAGCTTGTAGGAAAAAGGGAAAGGAAGAATGGCATTTATCACGGAACTGCTTATGCTGCGAGTCTCATTTGTTTTTTTTTGTATCATACGTGAGTATATATATGAAGTTAGCTGCGGATTATTATTTTCATTCTTAGATAGTAATGAACAGGGACAGGGCTTCATGCTCTAAAAAATTATTTATATTAAATTTAATTAAATATATAAAAATACAATATAAATAGAAATTAAAAACTATTCCTTTATATTAAAACAATTATTAGTTGTTGTTGTTCTTTATATCTCTTACAACTTCAATTAGAATCGGAAAAAAGCCAACTAATTGTAGAACAAAAACGTAAGAAAATAAAAAAAAGGAAAAGTGATCAGTGAGTTCTTGTTAGGACTTTGATATCTGTTTCAAGCTTCTCACTTATTAAAGTGGAAGTTTGGAATAAATATCTTTAGTTATTCTGAGAAATGTTGGGTAAAGGTTCCCTGATGATCTGCGCATAGGAACTAGCTAAAACCCCTCAATTTATCACCTTAAATTTCTTAATAAGATCTTAGGAAAAAAGAATCAGCACACAATTAAAATTAAAGAGTTTTAAAAACCTATTCCTATTTATTTACATTTAAAAATAATATTTACGTTATATTTTCAAATATTAAGTTCAAAAGCTTTTTTTTTGTACATTGAAAAAGACCTTCAACATCTACTGATGTGATCGGCGCATAATTAAATAATTCTATTTCTTTAACGGAATCAACACAAGGTATTGCAGCAAAAACGCCAGCTACAAGTCTTATTTTTTGAAGTGCAATATATTTTTTAATAACGGCATAAAGTTTTCTCGGAATTTTTTCACTAATTATGCCCTCAACCGCATTAATTTCATTTCTAGCTTCGTCAATTGTCTTGATTTGGCTGGGCAATGAACTAAATTGTTGATGCTTATCAATTGTATTAATGAGAAACGCATAATTTGCATTAACAAATTTAAATTTTTTTTTTAACTTTCCTTATTGCTATTGTGGCTTGCTCATTTAAAGCTTCCACAACACCTTTAAACTAATCAAAGTAGTTTGCGTAATAAGCCACAGCTTCTAGCCACGTTTTCCGTCTTGTTGTAACATCCTGAGGGCGAAGATTTGCATCAGGATACTTTTCTTTAAATAGTGCTACCCGCGTAATAATTTTTCAAAAATAATTCTGTTGTTGAAGTTTGAATTTTTAACAATATATGATACAATAATATGCATTTATAACAAAAATATGTAAAAATATGTAAAAATATGCAGTTTTCACCAAAATATGCGCTAACAAGTCGATGCCATTTTTTTTTTAGCAAATTCATTAATTCGTAAAGATATTTCAGTCTTGCCATAATCCGCCTTAAGGGAAATAACATGCATTTGCATGAAACCCCTGTCCTTGGTAATAACACTCTCAAGGACAGCGGCGGTGTTTTCAGCAGATCTTGTGTTTTGTCAATGTATGGGTGTTGGTCGATCGTTTACAGAACAAGTGGACTAAAGTTTGTCCAGCACATTGCGAATAGTATTCTCACTAAAACGATTATGGCGAACAGAATTTTATTATGTGGGCGTATTATTTGATGATATATCCGGCCCTGGCGATTTCTCAAAACAAACTGAATAAATGACAAAAGATATGATGTGTTCAAAATCGGAGGTGCCTTTTGGAGGATCCTTTATAAAAATAGCCTTTCTGAAGGTTACTTTAGTGAGCTTTCCACAGTTTCGCAACTATTGGCCAAATATGGTAAAAAATAAGCAAAAACAAAAAATATTTTGACAAAAAGAATTTTGAGATATCTTTTCGGTTTAGTTTCTTTTACACTTTATTTCTTCTAATCTAAAGCTATAATTGTGTTGAAGACGGAAACCCCAATTTTTACCCAAAGTCGCGTGGTAGTCGTGAGAAAAATTTCTTATTTCAAACAGGTTGCACAATCATATATTATTTTGAATTTACATGCTTTTCTTTTTATTTTAATCACAAAAATTCACGATTTTTACGATTTAGAAATAAATATCGGGGCTCGCTTATGACGAAAACGCCCATATTCGTATGTACATAACTCACAGTTTCCTCGAATTATATAGAGAACATAATTGCACGAGTAACATTCAACTTGCCGTGGCCTAAAATAATTGAAACTCCCTTCTCTGTTTCGGACTCACAGTCACGCTCACACATCTATTATACCATAGACAAGTATTACACATTGCAAAATGGATACACACACCGTCTTACCCAACACAAAGTCAGTTGCTATCAAATTCATTTTAACTTAATTTAATTGTGACGTTTTAACTACGTTAACTTGTATTGTACTGGCATATAAAAGAGGGGATTTCCTCAGCTCCAGCACAAAGCAAACCAGAACAGAATACATTTCTCGTTAATAGCAACAAAAAAAAGAGGCTGCGTAGAGCAAACATGAGCACAAAAGTTTTGCAAGTGAATGAGTAATAGAAACGATGGAAACCCCAATAGTACAAACAGACACACAAACACACTCTCACTTATTGCAAATAGCAAGCAAATATTTTAACTTCCACTTTGTACATCTGTAAATGATGTTCTTCGGTTGTGACATTTAACTTGGCCACTTAAAAGCTCTTTTTTGACTTTATTTATACAAACACACATATTTAGGCAGATACTCATATATACATATATATATATATATATATATATATATATATATATATCTATATATATATATATATATATATATATATATATATATATATATATAGGGGTATATATAGATGTACATATGGATGTCCCTACATATATACGTTTACTTATGTAAAATAGTTTAGCTGGTGCGAATTTTTTACGTTCATTAATAATTGTGACATGGCTTTAACGATTTTTTATATAGTTTGGATCAGACTGAAGCGCGCGTAACTTATTTTACGAGATGAAATCCTCGAAAGACTGGGTGCAATATCAGTCGAATTCCAGATCTTAATGAGCAAAAACACTTCGGCACACAGACTTTAATATCCTCACGGGGCTGAGACAACAGTCTACGTCATATACCCGATTTAATTTCATATATATATATTTACATACTTCTTTTCCAAATATACACATACAAATAAATAAATAAATAAATAAATGTAAAGTTGTACAAAGATTCCAAAGTAATTTGAATTATAATTTGCTTAAACTTCTCATTCAATTTGGTAGAAATTTAATATAATAAATTTTGTTATTCTAAAAAATGTCGGGCAAAGGTTCCCTGAAGACCTGCATTAGCCGGAGTGAAATGCGCATAGAAAATTGTTTAAAACCGCTAATATGATCATTTCGAATTTTTTATATGTACATAATTTTGCGAAAAAATAACCAGCGCTATTTAAATGAAAGATTTGAATTATAACGTCCCTTCTGATTCCTATTCTTAGAACTTCTTCTAACTGCATCATCCCAACAAACTTGATGTATTTAAGTATGCATGCATTGGAGTATTCATTCGGTTAACCGTTAATATTTTCAATGAATTACTATCCAATAACTCCAAAAATAAGCTGTGCCTGTAGCCTGCATGTATTTATGTCAGTATCGTGCAACATACAGCACCTCCGTATCTTTCAGTCAGCTGAATTTGTAAAGGAAACTTCCCAGTGCGCAAGGGTTCTAACTTCCTGTATTCATGACCTTAAGCTTAAAGTTGTCCTCATTACAAACGCTGCTTATAAAACTGAACAGTTTTCAGAATCACATCGATCAGATCGTTCCTCTCAAATGGAAAGTGAAAAGTCTTGAAGAAATATGTGTGTATATTATACATTAGCCGCAAAGCAGCTCTGAGTCAGTCCACATCAAGCCTCGTTTTCAACTATTTCTTAAGTGCAACCAGACCACTGGTCCCTTACTCTCTCTCTCAAGATCTTTGCGTCGTACTTGTTAATTTTTATACCACAGATAACTATATAAGACTACGGTTCTTCTAAGGAACTTTCAGTTGCTGACTAAGTACGATGCCAACTCTTATTTGACACAGTAACTGATAAAATTGCGGGTTAATAACGTTGCCGACATACTCATGGTCTGACTCACATCGTCGGCATGTGGGCAGCAATAATTTGAAAATTTATTTTGCAATATATCTTGAAATATACTCCTCTTTGTTCCCTTTCACACACATCAGGTTTCTCGCTATTGTATTTATTGTTCTTATAATTGATCGGGGCTGGGGCGCCAAGCCAAACCAAACTAAACTACTATGCTCTGTGAGTGAAAAGTATTATATTATTGTTAAGTACTCAGGATTTTTTACTATGTAATATATGTGGCATTGAAGGCTTTGTATTACATTCACAGTTGGCACTGTGGTACAATTGAACAAAAAAATTTGTTTTTTTACGTTTGGTTCGCTGGTTCATTTTTTTCTTTTATGAAAAGTTAACGATTACAATATAAACAAATTTTTAAAGTTTTATCATGTCTGTAAAAATGTATTTACGAAAACTATTACTCTTCACATAAAGTAAAAGATTTGATTCGTTTACAACACTTGATATTAATCGATTATTACCTAACCACAGTAGTAAATCAAAAAGCTATATTGGCAACACTTATCGATTGTTACTTACAGATTTTACAGTGTAAAAAGTATTGTATTATGCTGGTAATAAAATAAAATTGAAAAAATTTGTTCTTTTTTTTATGGATTTTGGTCCCGAAGAAAAATTTAGAGTGGCATCCGTGATTACATTAATGAAATAAATAAATAAATTTCATTAGTTTTTCTTCAATTTTCTTTTAAACCTACTTTCACGTTCATACACGAACACTTTGTTTCATCAAGTTGCATTGTCTCTGCTTTCAACTTTATATGCTTTTTGATATTCTGCAGCCAACTTCAAGTGAGAAGTTTCCTAAAACTTGATGATACTGTCAGTTTTGTACCTCTTTTCATTCTCTTCTCCCCTTTCTCCTATAAACTCAAGACTTGATGAGTCAAGCTTGATGTGTGTGAAAGGGGACATGGTGTAACAACATAATGAAGTAAGAATAATACGGCTCAACCAAAACCTCTGTTTTACATCGAAACTAATTGTTCAACAAATCTTTTCTTAGAGAAAAACACAAGTGAAATGAAAATTTTAGACTTTGCACGTGCCGTAAAAACCACATTAAGGCCTATTTTCATCTCTATTGAAATTTATCGTAAGTACATATTTATTTTGTGAGTTTCTACTATTTATCTTTTCATCCTCTTCTCTTTAATGGCAGTATTATGTATGTATGTATGTATGTGCAGGCATACATAAATATGTATAAATTTAAAACCCAATCGGAATCCCCCAACTGCTACTTGTTGCAAAGTAGTATTTGAAGGAACTCTTCATGCTCTGTTAAGAGATTTCAATGACGACAGGATTATAACGGTCGAGTGATTTATTATAATTTATACAGTAAATGAAAGAGATTGAAGTGAAGTGTTTAAAGACATAAAAGAATAAAATATGTACGAACATGTTTAGATCTGTGCCTTGATTGAATTCTTAAATATATCACGATAAATCTTAAAGTATTGCTAAAGGAATATGGTTTCAGCATATTAAAATAACGAGGATGCTTTTCTATGCTTGAGCACAGGTTTAAGATAGTTAAAATATGTTTAGTTTCTTTCATTCAACAGATGTACTAAATTAATACGAATCACAAATATTCGAATGTGGCAAGTAATATGTATCAGGCCAAATAGTACTGTTGGCTTGTTTTCTTGTGATTATACAAAATTTTCTTTACCTGTTAGTCAAAAGCTTACAGTCAATTTATCTAATGATTTTGGATCCTTTGGGTCCAATATATTGAGAGCAGAAAAAGCTAACAAAATATGATGAACATATTAATCTGTATATGTACATGGAAAGATATTTAAAACTATATATTATTTTTTAGTGTTGTTTATTATTATTTATTGGCCAAGTTTAAAGTTTCAATATATGAAGAATTTTTTAAGCTAATCCGGCTTAACGTATTCAATGTTAATAAAACAATTTATTACATATTTTACCCAACGTTTCGTCAAAATAAGGAGTGTTTTTTATATAGTGATACAAGTTTAAGTCATAATAAAACATAGTAATATATTTTTGATATCAATAAAATGGTCTTTATTGGATAGAAAACTTTATGACATTAATGTTTAAAATTTGATTTCGGCCATGTGGCCGCCACGGCTGGCGCGTACAAGGCCCAAGCTGGAACACTAATTTTCACAAACAGTAACATTCTGACCATCATCGTTTTTGAAGACACGTGGGCCAATAACTCCGCCAGCCCATAAAGCGCACCAAACAGTAATTTTCTGTGGATGGAATGGTGTTTCGACAAAAGCTTGTGGATTCTCCTCACTCCAAATGCGACAATTCTGTTTATTTACGTACCCATTCAACCAAAAATGGGCTTCATCGGAAAATTAAATTTTTAACGGACGAAGTGCACGATAAGTTTGACGAACAGAGCCATTATTTTGATTAAAAATTTCCACGATTAGCACGCGTTGCTCTGGTGAAAGTCAATCCATAATGAAATGTCAAAGCAAACCAAACAAAAAGCAGCTATCAGCTGTTAAATGGGTGGTCAAATAAAGCAGTGATGCCAACGCAAAGTTGTATCACTCTATAAAAAACACCCTATATACCTGTGATATTAATTTAATATAAAGTAAATTGTATTAGTATTGTTGCCTATATGTATCTAGTGTATTAATAACTATAACATTGCAAAAGAACCCCTGAAGAAGTCAACAAACAATTGATGAAACGTTGGGTAAAAGATGTAATAACTTGTTTTATTAACATTGAATACGTTAGGCCGGATGAGCTTAAAAAAATTATATTGATTATATTTTGAATATTTAGTTGAGAACTTTAATTTAATAGGCATTAAAAGTTAATAAGATAAGATCTAATTTACACTATTCAACAAAGTATATGCAGTAAAACTCGCTCATAGCGAGTCCATATTTTATATTGCCTTTTTCATGCGATTTTTGTTTTATAAATGGTCAGTTATTTTATATAAAAAACTGTGTTCATTTTGCAATATTTCGTGACTTCATTGTGTGTCTTAATCAGGGATATATAAAATTGTGCAATTTGAAACAAAATGTTTTTCTTTACACTAAAAATTATCTGGGAAAATTAATTATTTTAAAAATGGAAATGCGTTTATATGAAAGTAAATAATATTAATATACGTTATCCCAATATATATCTTGTTTTTTTTATAATATATATCTATGGCAAGTTTATATTTTTTAATACGATTATTTCAAAAAGTATTAAACGGAGAGGAAGGAGGGTGGTGTCGTTGGAAAGTATTGATTCTTACGTAATTGCTCTTAAACATTTTTGTTCAAAGTTCGGTATTCGGTGAATAAGTAATTGACTGACTGTAAATTTTATATTGTACGTTACTGCTAACTGCTTTAGCTATGAATGTCCCACGGCCAGGGCCCAATCGATCTTCAATGTCTCCCGAAAACATTGAACTGGTTGAAAGCAGTTTACGTGAAAATCCGCGACCTTCAATACGGAAAGGAGCAGTCTCACTGGAACTTCCAAGAGCGATTACTCATGAAATTTTAAAAAAGGATCTGCAGTTCCATCCTTTCAAAATTCAAATCGTTCAAAGACTAAAACAAAGTGACTTTGATTTACGCAAGAATTTTTGTGAAACCATTTTTGGAAGCGACGAGGCTCATTTTGACTAAAACGGCCACGTCAACAAGCAAAACTACCGTTGTTGGTCTCCAAGAACCCGCAAGCCTTGATTGAAACATCAAAAGCTATTACATTGTCCCAGGGCAACTGTTTAATGTGCCTTATCCACGCATAGGCCATTTTTTTTCGAAACCTCTCTAGGCCAGACGACGAGTGTCAACGGTGGTAGTTATCGACGCATGATAACGGAATTCTTTTTATCAAACCTGCGAGTTCATCCATCGTACTCTACACACACGTGGTTTCAACAGGATGGGGCGACTCCCCACACAGTCAGACATGCGATGAGTTTGCTTCGGAAAAATTTCTCCCAAAACTGGTCAGTCGCTTTTGGGGACATCCCATGGCCGCTTAGGTCGCCCGATATAACTCCAATGGATAATTTTTTTAAGGGGCCACCTCAAAGAGATTGTTTATAATGACAATCCCCAATCTGTTGTAGTCTTAAAGGAAAATATTCATCGAGAAATCAGCTGAACTGAACCAAGTTTACTGTAGCGTGTGGCGCGGAACACAAGGCATCGTTTTTAATAGTGTGTTGAACACGGCGCACGACATCTGAATGAAATACTTTTTAAAAAATTAAATCCGCATTTCCATTCCATCGTTCAATGCTGTTGCTAAAAATGTGTCAATTATTACGTTTTTTATTTAAGTTTGAAAATATAAATCTGCTACCAAACACCCTGTATTTATAATAAAACTTTTTGCTGTATTTATAATCATTCTCCTAGGATGTTTTCGAAAATAGTTAATTGTACCACCTGCAGAAGTTGGTTTTTGATACCAACTTATTAATAAACCATTATTTATTTTTATTACTACTATATCTAAATAGGAAAGCCTTGAATTACTTGCTTTTTTAATAGTATTATCCGGATGGAAATCATTAAATGTTGATAATATTATCTGTATGTTGCTTTCTGAAATAACACAAAATAAATCTTCAACACATTTTGCAAAAATTTTTCGATCAACTGACAATTTTTCTATACAATCAACTAGTAGTATTTTCATTACAATAGCAGCCACAATTGGTGAAGCTAGAGAACCCATTCGAAGTCCCCTTTGTTGTAAATATGTTTTATTTTCATATTGAAAATATCTATTATCAATTATAAATAATTTTACTCTACTCAAAAACAATTATTTTCTCATTGTTGTTCTATCAAGTTCAATTTTTTGTCTATGATGTCTGCAGCTAAATCTAATAGAATACTGGGAAGTTGAGATACCACCTCCAACGATACTAATCTCTCATCAGAATACAATCTTGAGAGTTTTATTTTATATTTGAATTGCACTGCGTTACTAACATTATATTTTTAATTAATTGTTAAATTCTTTGAAATATTTGTAATATATTTACAAAGTGCAGATGATGAAGAATTTATAGACAAACAAATCGGTACTACAGGAAAATTATGTTTATACTTTAGATAATTTATAGAATCAGCAGCTACTGCGACATTTGTTTTAAGTTTAGCTAAATTACAAAATTTAAATAATAGTTTATTTGATGAACTTTTTAGATAATGTTCTGTCACTGAACAGTTTCACCTCACCACACTTATTACGAACTATTTTTACAACGAAATGTTTTTCCTGGTCCCATGGAATTTTTTATAACCGAGTTTTATTACAGCAAAAAAAAAACTTTGACATTAATTTGACAAAAGATTTTATAAACTTAAAACTAGAACTTAAACTTATACTTACATTAAAACCATAATTAAAATAAAAATTAAAAAAAACTTGGCAATAAAATAACAGTGATTAGCAAAGTATCGGTGCATAGACCCGAATTTCATCAGTTTCTGAGTCTGACTCAGAAGAGAGTAAAATATCAGTGGTCTGAATACTCTTGAAAAATAATTGCCAGCGTGACTTGATGTTAACCGATTCAGAGGTCCTGTGCGACTCGAAAGTTAGAATATATTTTATTACATTGGCTCCACTTGCTCTCTAGTAATTGTCTTTAAAAGCTGTAGTAATCGACATTCGTCTGAGATTTTTCTTTTTCATATGAAATAGTATTTTCAAATTCTTCTGGCAACAATTTTTTAATATTATCGGAAATTAAAAATCGTTTCCCCTTTAACTCAACAACTTCTGAATGCCTTTAAAATTCTGCATTTCATTATTTTAAAAAACTTATTTGGAAAAAAAATTTTTACTTGTTTAAAACTTAAATATATACAAAAGATGGCTAAAGAAGTTATTACAAAATTATGCTCTTAAAAAACCTACGGGAAAAGAAGATGAGCTACAAACTCTAGAAAAATTCATATAAGAATTACACTTACCAAAAAATACCCGTAGTGGCAGTCCAAATAAAAAGAAATATTTTTAAAATTCCAAATATTCCTAATATTTTTATACGTTATTGGATAGAACCATAGGAAATTGTCTGAACCAAAAAGGCAATTCAGTTGCTTTTGTGAAAAATGATTTTGGATGGTATTAAGATTTTTTATTCTCATTTTGCCATATACCAACACTAACTGATTAGACTACTGACGCAGGTGACTGCAGTTGGACATTCTGATAAGGTTTTATAGTTTGCCTCGTATGTGATATGCAATTCAATGGTGTGATCTGAATATGTATTATATTATGAATATATTCAAATTCTAACTTTCATTAAGTGTGAAATATTTTGTGTATGTGGTTTTGGTTCGTTAAATGTGATCACAATTCAAATGCTCGTTAAATCCGAAGACGACTGTCCATAAAACGGCGTTGAAAATTAATCGTTGGCCTTAAAGTCTTATTAACATGCAAACAGTGCTGCCACATCCGTTCTGAGAAAAAGCTTACAATTGGAGAAAAAAACCGGTTTTTAGAAAAAGAAACTGTTACCTCAAATATATGTATCCGGAAAATTATAAAACGTGTACACACATACATATGTATGTATGTAATCAATTTAATTTAATATTTGATTGAAGTTCTTAAACGTAATAATCATATAAGTTAGATCCCGAATGAACTTGTATAGCTTTTGAACCTTTTTGGTGTTTTGTTCTTAAAATATGCATCTTTAAATCTGATATACCACCCATTACTTTGATTTCAGAGTTACAAAGCTTACAAAAAGCATAACCATTATCATTTCTCCTGATTCAATCCTTGAACAATGGGTGCTCTTCCCATGATTTATTATAATTTGGTAGTTTTCTTTTTGGGGAACGAGGCGTAGTATCTTCAATCTGTATCGCATCATCTGCTGTTACATTATATTATATATTTTATATATTTTTGAAAATTAGACAAATTAGTATTATATACTCGCAGGTATACACTCGTATTTATGCTCTGGCATAATTGTAAAAACAAATAATTAATTTTTATAGAAAACTGATAAATTATTCATCACTCCAAAAAACTACTAAAACCAGTTAAAACTGAACACTTGGCAACGCTGCATACAAAAAAGTTTTGTAATATATCTACAGCCAATTCAATGTCTGCTCAAAACAAAGTTCGCAATGACTAAACTATTACCAGTAAATTTTCGTAAATCGTCTACTTTAATAATACTAGCGAAAGACAAAATGCGAATTGATAAACAAGTGGACTTTAAGGCTTTGCTTTTCAATAGACATAAAAAGGCTACTTTTATGCCAAATTCTACGGTATTTCCAGGCGGAGTATGTGAAACTATCGATGAAACACCACTCTGGCGCAAACATTTTGAAAAGTTGGGTGTAAGAAATAGCCAAGTTAAGGTTCTAACAGATGTTAAAGGTAATACATCGAACATATTTAAAGATGATAGCCCCAATGTTTTGGAAAGGTAGGCACAAACAATGACATATGCATATATGAAGTCCGGTTATGAAAAAGGATTTTACATATGTATTTAAAAAATATGACCGTTTATTAATATGTATATATATATATATATATATATATATATATATGTGTGTGTGTGTGTGTGAAAATCAATGACACCATTCTCTTCATCTGCCATATATCCAAATTCCTGTGGGAAATATAGCAAAAGGACCATTAGTTAATACATATCATTAAGTTCCAATTAACTTAGTATATTGGTTTCAAATCGTAAATGTTTCAACCTGCAATGTTCAAGCCATTATTGCACAGCAGGTTTCGTATTTCACATATACGCTCTAATATAGGGTATACAATAAGTCTTAAGAAGTTACCTAATGCAACAATAATGCCATACAATTTCCTACAAATTACCTTTATGTTACACATGGATTCCGACTAAGACCTGATTGATATATACATACATATGTCGAATTTCTGTCGTTGAAATTATAATATGCACGACTAATGATTTCTTTTTCTTCTAGGCAATTATCTTTAAGAATAACAGCTATTCGTGAAACATTTGAAGAACTCGGTATTCTTTTTTGTCGCAATCGCACTTCCTTGGACTCTAAACATAGTAAAGGTTATGGAAATTTTGAAGAGAACTTTGACCGCAAATATTGGCAAACTTTAGTGCACAAAGATGCCAATAAGTTTTTAACCTTGTGTGAAGAATTAGATGTTGTACCTGACTTATGGAGTTTATACGAGTGGTCGAATTGGTTCACACCATCTACTTTCAAAAAACGGTAAAATGTTATGAAGATTCCTTAAAGATGAAAAATTTTCAATACATTTTTAGTTTTGATACAGCTTTCTTTATGGTGGCATTAGAAAAAACACCCGATGTGCTGCCGGAAGAACATGAGGTTGAAAACTTTACGGTAACTTATTGGTTTAAATTTAAAAAAAATATAACCTGTACATAACATTGTGTTACATAGCATACCAAAACAAATTGAATTACACATAAACCGATAACCTGCAACATCTTAAATATTATATTAAAACTAATAGTTAAGATATTTTTAATAGTTTTTCAATATTTTTCAACGTTCCTGAATGATATTCATTAAGTACATTAATTTACAATTATCCTTTTCCAGTGGAAAACTCCGAAGGACTGCCTACTGTCACATTTCAACAAGGAAATTATGTTACCTCCTCCTCAAATTTATGAGTTATCACGTTTGTTAAATTTTACTGAACTTGAAAACATTAAGCATTTTGCGCAACAGCGTTCATCAGAAGGTAGCATAGTATTCTTGCCTGTACAGTATGAACTGCTAAATGGTCAAGTTGCTATATTGCCAGGCGACGATATGTATCCCGAAGACCCAAATATTTATAATTCTTTAATTAAATTAAACAAAACTGTCGAAGAATTTCGTGAGGGAGTAGATAACATACACCGCATTGAATATTTTAATTCGCACAATGCTGCAGTACGTCAAAGCTTCACACCCTGGTGTGGTCATATTAAACCAATAATGGTAGATTGGAGGATTCATGACTGACAATTGCCATGGCAATTAAAAACTTAAAATAATGCATTTAATTTAGGTTTAACTGTTTCAAAAATGGGGTTCATATTTCATTTTTTAATATATTTTGTTGTCATAAATGCTTACGAAAATTAATGTTAATAAAACATAATAATTAATCTTTAAGAGATATTAATTTTTGAACCAATGTAATAGATAAATTTAGTTTGCTAAGATTTGGATATTAGACAATCCAAAAATATACCCTTTTAACCATAACAAACAAATAATATATCTTGAAAAGCTAATTGTTTGATTTCTTTTTTTTCGTAAAATTGGAAATATTCCAAAGTTTACTTATCAACTGTAATTAAATACATATGCTCAAATCAAAACTTATCGGACAAATTCATTTCAAGTAGTTGTTTTTGACCATATTAAAGCGACTGAGAAAAAAAGCACTTTGAGTTCTATGAGTGTTAATATATAACATATAAATGCTAGGACTTAATTATCAAAATTACATTTATTGTGCCAAATTGGCAGGAAGATTAAGAAGAGTACTTTGATTGCCTGGCAAATAAGCAACTCCTCGTGATCTGGATAGCTGGTAGGCAATGTCTTCAGCAGCTTCAATACGACGTAATTCTACAAGACCATCACCAGCATCTCCGAATGATTTGGCCAAAAGCTGTGCAGCGGCGGCATCACCCTCAGCAGATATAATTGCTGCTAATTTCTGTTGTTCGGCTTTCTCTACAACGAAACGTGCTTTTTCAGCTTCCTGTTGGGCAACTTGTTTCATTTCAACAGCCAGTGTGAATTCACGACCAAAAGTCAAGTGAGTAATAGAGATGTCGTCCAAAATAAAGCCAAACTGTTTAGCACGTTCTGTTAAATCTTCAGACACTCTTTGAGATACCATCTAAAAAAAAATATACAGAATTATGAAAACTATTCCTATATTTGACTACTTTCTTAATTATAAATAATTGCAGTTGAACTAGTTTTTTTAATGCAATTAATAGTAACTGGAAAACAAATGTTTTAAGGAAGCCGAAATTTTATAAATCAGTTTAATTACCTCACGTTGCGTGATCAATTCGCCGGCATCAAATTGTGCTACTACTGATTTCAAAACTTCAGGTGCGATAGATGGTAGCACCCTTTCGTCGTAATCTTGACCCAAAATTGTGTAAATTTTAGGCAGCTGATCAGGAATAGGTCGATACAAAATACGTAAAGTGATGTTAACATTTTGCAAATCCTTACTACCAGTCACTACAGGAACATTGCGTGGCTGAGAGCGAATGTCATAAATAATGGGACGTTGTACCCAAGGTATAAAAAAATGAGTGCCTTCACCGGTAACTTCCTTTTTAACACCAGTAAAACGATCAAATATAACAGCACGGTGACCACCATCAACATTATATAATGCAGAATTTACAACTCCGCCGAGAACGGCTACACCCAATCCTAATTGACCAATACGATTGAAAAATTGCGCTGCCATTGTTATATAAACTATTGAAAGATGAAAAACATATTTAACAGAAGTAATACGCTATATACAAAGCATTGCTAATCAGTACGTTTTTAGGTTATATTGACGGAAATCATGCGATTTCTTGGCTGTACAACACAATTGCAGCTTACCACTTTTTCAATAGACCGTTTATACACTTAAATGAGTTTTATTAAATGATTTTCTATAACACAATTTTTAAAATCAATGAAAGAAATTTTTTACGAAATCACCGCACCGCAGTAGAACGAGGAAATTTTTCGATAACAAATTTTATCGCTAAGGCATTGACAGTGCTGCGATTAGTCGATATGGTAGCCAGATCCTCCAGTTTGCATGTTTTCCCGAACATTTTCCAGATTTCACCCAACTCGACTATTATAAGGCAATAACATATTATTGTTGCCGGTGTGCTATATGCTCTTCATCTTCCCCCGACAATCTTGGTCCGTCTGCCACGCAATATCAATTTTCTAAAAAGGGAACTAATAGCTGCAAAATACCCTGCTTTTGATATAATCGAGAATGAAATTGTGCTGCTAAAGACTTGGCTGTAACAATGATGCAACCGTTATATATAAAATTTACAATGCACATATCATGAGATCTGGTGCTATTACTGAACCCATACCATTTCTTTGTTTAATATATATGTTATTTATTTACAATGTACAGTGTTAGAAAATATAATGGTAAGGAATTTCAAATATAGTATAAAAAGTAAAAACCTTTCTTTCACAGTACAATTAGACCACATTTTTGAAAAATGCCATAACTAACTGTATAAAAAAAGTGTTGCATATATATTAGTTTCAAAGCCTAATAAATATGTTTGGATTTTATATCAAATATCTTTTTCAGAGATGATTGATAGTCCTTAGGACCGATGATTAAGTAGACCACCTCTTTATACTTACTTGAATATGAACATACACCTTATGCAGTTTTACGTGTCTTCGCCCTGCATAAATTCTCATCGCAGTCGCATGTCATCCTGGGAGAATGAAGCCATATTGTTCTTCAGAATTCCTTAATAGTCAACAGCTTGTGTTTTGCCTTGAATCCATATCGTACAAAATCTGTTATAACTGTTGCGCTTAAAATAAATATTAGCGTTAGTAAGAGAAGAGTGGAGTGAAACCTATTGCAAAATCACTCCACTTCCAGCATATCATATAAAATTTTCGGGTGGCATCATGTTAAAACAATATAAGCCAGCAGTGCTTCACAACACATATAGCATGGTAGAACTATATATTAGGTGTCTTCTCATGGAACAACACCAAGGAATTCGTTATATGTGTAAGGTCACAACACAATTGCAAACAGTGCGCAAATACAAATACATAATGAGACCTTGTTGTGTTCACAAGAACCTAACATGAATGTAGTTAAACAATAGTTGAACACTATATTGTCATCTGGCGCAGCAATTCCACCTTACATATGTAATCACCATGTCTTGGCTATGTCATATGGTATTCGTACGTAAAATCTGTGCTAGTACCACTCTTTATATTTTGGTTTTGTATAACAGTTTCAATGTATGTCATTAATGTTTTGGTTTTCTGTTGTTTGGCTTCTTCTCAGACGGTGAAGGAAATTCAGTCGGGTATATCCATAAAAAGTATATAAAAATTTGCAAATTAAAAAAATTCTTGAAAAACAATAGCAATTATTGAGAAAGTGATTATTTTAAGGAGAAGGAAAATCAAAAGATGTTTTAAAAAGATATAAAAGTATCGTGAAGGAAAAGTAATGATTTGTTTTTCAATGTTAAAGAAAATATTATCGACCGCAAAAATATGTATCATATATAAATAAGTATGAATGTGTATACTACATCTATATCTAGATATACAAAATAATTATGCAAAAAAAAGAAATGGAATAAAAAGTGGAATAGTGGTTTTAAAATGAATATCCATATGATGAAAATAAATACGTATAGAGACAATAACAAAAACAAATGATTCATTTATAAATAATTCTGTGTGGTGATTGCAAACAATCATCGATAATTGAAACATTTCAAAAATATTGAAATTTTACTACTTTCTAATTTATTTTTTCTTTTAAAACTTTAAACGACACGTGACACATTGACAATAACAAATACTTGTATCTTCTCTCTTTTGACAAACTTAAAAAACATCATCCTCATAGATGTCATTATCATCAATGGTACTGCAAAAACTTAGTTTATAAATATTTGATTCGTTTGAAAACAATTTTCTTGGCAAAATGGCTCTATTGCGTTGTGCTTTCTACATATAAAAATGGGTGCCCAGAAATCAGGAAGTTTTGTCCTCGAGCTAAGAATGATTTGAAACCAAATTCCAAATAGTAATAGTGTTTGCATCTGAAAAAGTATTTAATTGGGAACAATATTCGCAAGAAAGATGAATATATATATATATATATATATATATATATATATATATAGACATATGTGTGTATATATATATATATATATATATATATATATATGTATATATATGTATATATATACATATATATATATATATATATATATATATATATATGTATATATATATATATATATATATATATATATATATGTGTATATATATATATATATATATATATATATATATACATATATATATATATATATATATATATATATATATATACTTACTAGAAAAAGTCTGCGCACATACAAATAAAGCTAAGATAATGTGGTTAAAAATAAGTTACCGTAAAATCTATTAAAAATTAACACTAGTTTTATTAACTAATATTTTTTCATGCTCCAAACAAATCCCATAACAGAAAATTCAAGAATCATACCAAACAAATGCAAAAGAAAGTTTTATTATACAAAAATATGCTAAGAAAAAGTCTGCGTGCATTGACCATTAATATTGACCAATAAAATTCCATTTTTTCAATAAGATAAACATTATTGTAACTAACTTAATAAGTAGTTGGATAGCCTTTACGGTTGAGGACTTCAGCCAATCCTTTTTGCATTGAATGGCCGAGTTTTAAGGGTTCCTCACGAGATATTTTTTCTCATTGCGATTGCAAAATTTCTTGAAGGATATTTTTGAAATAATTACGTGCTGGCGGATTTTTCGTTCTAAAAATCCCATAAATGCTCAATGGGATTCAGATCCGGAGATTGGGGAGGCGTACGTAAATGTTTTGGCAAATTATAAAGCAGCCAAAGCTTAACAATATCTGAGGTATGCTTGGGGTCATTAAGTTGTTGAAATAAATAATTGTTCCCAGTTGCTGCGCATTGCTTAAGATTTCCCTTTAAAATAATATGAAGATACACTCTCTAGTCCATTGTCGATTCAATAAACCGTAAATTACCTACCCCGCTAGCCGCTTTCATGCTCGTATAGCATGTAAAAAGCCTTCATTGTTTTGATAAAAAGGCAGACGAGAATTCTGTGTGCTAAAAACGCTTAAATAAGTCATTAACATTTTGGGAAAGGGTTGTTTTTTTCGGATAAGAGCAAGTACTGCAAATTAAAGGCCGTCAAATTGTGTGGAGAAAATCTGGAACAGCGCTAAATAAAGAAAATTTGTGTAGTACTGTAAAACACAGTGGAGGAGGCGTTATAGTTTGGGAGTTTTTCCTGAAGAAGAACACCGAAGGTGTTCGAAATATCGAAATAATAAAATATATACAGATATAACGAGATAAAACATAACAAAAGTTTTATTTTCGATTCTTACACCTAGAGCCTGAAGAAGAATTTAAGCAAAAAAACAAGGTCGAATAAAATACAAAAATAATTGTTAAACAAATCAGGAATTCACTATATTGTAAAAAATTAAGTAAAATATTGCATTGCTATTAACTTTATAAGTTCAGTTTTATTTTCGAAATTTTTATAAATTTAATTATTATTTTCGTCCACGTATCTTCTTCGTTTCAATGTATTTGAGGCATGCCTTTTTTTAAACAAAACACCGATTAAAACAACAAAGACAAGAAACCATAATTAAAACAAGTTAAATGAGAATTTCGCTGAATATCTATATATACATACATATTTTTATGCTCTTTGGTGGTAAACTTTGCTTGAGAAGTGGTTTTTATAACCGCAAAAAGCCAGATAAACTAAAACGGTATTTTTTTAAAACAAACAAGCAAAAATTCATTCTCATATTTAGTACTAAAAATTAGCAATAAAAAACTAATTTTCTTAATTACCTAATCATGGAACAGAGACGTCTTTGCAAATCGTATACTCTAGCTAACGAAACTTCCAATTTTTAATTAAAAATGGCGCCAAAGAATATCATATAAACAATCCAAGAGAATAGAACAAAACGCTTTAGTGCGCGAACTCGCACAGCACTTGACAGAGCGCATGCTTTGCTAAAACTGAATGATAAGGAAATATCTAAAAAACTTAAAAGGGCCAAGCTTAATCCGATGTTTACCATTCTAAGGTGAAAAGTTAAATGAAACGCAATGAATGATAGATTATAATGTTTATAGGTTTAAAAAGATTCATTTTACATTCAGTTTAAAAACTTTTCTGTTTGTCGAATTATATAAAGAAGAAAATTTCTTAATATGAACCTACGCCATGATCTACACAGAACAGACGACCTCTTTAACTTCAACAATGTTTGGTTGCTTGTGAATGTCCGAACTGGACATTGCAACTTTGAAACCCATGCAAGAAGGATGGATCTGGAATACAACGACTTCTCTAGAAGCTGTAATGATGAAGAGGAGGAGGAAACTGTACTCCATCTTCTATGGCAGTACCCTGCCTTGAACAGCGCAAGCACAGTAGCACTGCGCTCCAAGTTTCTACCAGACCTACATAGCCTGGCAAGTGTGGAGCTTGTTAGAATATCGGCCTTCCTAGCGACCACAGGATGGCTTAATGCGGCAGAGGACAACTCATAAATAGTCCTCTGCTTAAGGGTATCACAATGGGACCGAATTAACGGACCCAAGTGCATTGTCTCGACAACGGGCCTAGTAACCTAACCTAACCTAATGCAATTAGTCAATGTTTGTTAAACATTAAATTCATTTACAATATTTGTTTAATTTGCTGTTTGGGTTTGTTTTCCAAACAAAGTGGTTGATACTGAAGAGTTAGCATTAGAATTAACCAAATACATAAACAGCCACACATTTATTATTTAGATAAGCTTATTGACACAAAAAGTAAATAAATACTTTTAAAGCATAAGAATATCTGTATTTAAGAATATCTGTGTCTAATTTAGTGATCATGATGAAACATTTTTATTGAAAATTTGTACCAATTTCGTAAGTTTATTTAAATTAAAACAACGTATTGTAGAAAATACGGTTTTTATTATTTGTTATTTGCTTATGACAGTGTCTTTAAGTAGGTGATAAGAAGAATATTATATATGCCTTTGTAAAGCACATACATACATATTTCTTTGAGTTATGTTTTTTTACCCTTTTGTGTTTTTACCCGTTGTGTATATTCATAATTGTTATTGGGCAATCTATACAGAAATCTTAAGGAGACTTTGGAATTGTCTATACTCCCTCTGGTCTCATTTTTTATTGTTTTTTAATAACATTTCTCAAAGGAACGTCCACTAAAACGTTATAAATATTATGATATAATAAAATCGTTGTTAAAGTGTTGGTGACTGACGTACATGCAGCCATCCTTACATTTACGTAATAACACATTGTGCAAAGGTAGTTGTGATTTCGCTTCATGTCTTTTGTGTTTTGTTTGTGTTCCCTTTCATTGCCACCTGTTGGACTAAGACAGAACGCATAATGTGCTCAAATGATATATTTCTCGGAAAGTTAATAGTACAGAAGGTTCAATTCATAAAATGATGTTAAAAAATTAGCATATGTATGTGATATAAATAGCCTGCGTTAGGTGCACAACTGAACATTATTAAATAATTCCACAAACTACAGATAACAATTTTTGTACAATTTTGAGAAATAATGAGAGTCATATTTTTCATTTTATTTGGGTGAGTTCGAACGAGAATTTGAATTTCAACTGGCATCTTCAGATCTGCTCAGCACATGGAAGAGACTCGATGTGCGATAGAAACATATGTATTGATATTATCGTTAGACAGACAGTAAATTTAACTTAACTTTTCGTTGTTTTTATTTATTTGAGTTTTTATTCTACGCACTTAGTCTATGACGATTTTAATAATTCTAATTAACTTATTTATTTTCTGCATCCGTTTTGTGTTGTTGTCAACACAGCGTAGAGCACATTGCTGTCAAGAGTGAACACTGCTAATACTTTTCTCTGGGAAACATTGTACATGTTTTCCATCAGTTGTTTATTAAGAAGTCAATATGAATCAATTGTTTATGTTAGACGTACAACTACGTTTTATTAATAAATATCACATAAATACTTTTATACTCACACTCATGACCTTAAATAAACCCTTGTTTATACTCGTAGCTTGTAATTATAATATATTACTCATTTGTAGATGGAACCACTACCCGTGAATCTAATTGTTTATTTAATTATTGTACTATCTTATCATTCACATAGTAAATCGTTCACTTTAACATATATGTAACTAAATTATATCTTACTCATAATAATTTCTCAAAACTAAATTGTTCATATATTTGTTTAAATTTTAATTCAGACTCCCCCTCAAAAAAAAATTAACACAAAGTATTAATTTTTGCTGAATATACGAAAAATTCATTTGTGTATATTAAACAGTAAAGACACACAGTAGTGATCGAAATATTTTCACACGATGGAAAAAACTTTAAAAATTTATTGATGACTGCTACATATGATACTTTTATTTTAGAAAATGAGGGTACTGAAGCACACTAGGTGTGACTACCTACAACAAAGTTATATATTGCCGTCTAAAGAAATGAGTCAACCGGAGTAACTATCGAGTCCTCGAGTCCCTTATTAACGTACACAAGAAGTATGCATAATTAATGTATTTTGGTGTTAATATTCGATTTTCAATTTCCGATGCAAATAGTCTCAAACCATAACCTCTATAACTTTTCTGCTTCGAATAAAGAGCATAGAGCTTGATTTACTAGCATTTTCAGTTAGATAATCTAAAAAGCAAGTCTACAAGGGTTTCTATAAGTGCAAAACATCATAAGAATTTATTTTTGTACTGAATATGTAAAAGTGTACAATCTCTTCCAGGCCGAAAATTGAGTTGTTTGAATAAAAAATAAAATTCACACACAATAGATTGAAAAGGTTTTTGTGTTTCTTTTCGAAAACAATATTAAGAGAATATTTTTATTGCTTATTTAACGTGTATTAAAAAATACTTACATCACATTTCTGGTTTTCCTGATAATTTGTATAATTGTTAATTGCATAGTATGTACCATGTAATACTGAAAAACAAATTGGATTGCGTAAAATACTTACAAATGCATTTAAATAAAAAATATATATGTATATATATAAATATATATATATATATATATATATATATATATATGTATATATATATATATATATATATATATATATATATATTTAATAATCAATTCTAAATATTCGCTTCTTGGACCGAATTCAATATGAAGCCTAAAAAATAAAGTAATTCTGTAACAGCCAGAGCATTCGAGATATTGAAAACTCTGTGATCAGTTGGCAATTGTTCCATGTTTTACATCAAATAATACTAATATGCTCAGTACTACGGCTCCAATCACAACAAACAATGGAGATTTTGTTGCTGTAAATATAAGTAAAGTAATTCTTGTACAAATTTAAAGCATCAAACATATTAATTAATTTTGAATTTCATGAGTTCAGTTGGTCAACTATGAACGGCTTAATTTCGAGAACTTCTTTGTATTTGAAAATATACGTGTGTGGTTAATATTCATAATTTCAAATTCTTGTAGTTGTCAATAGCGATTTCGCAATTTTCTTCTTCTATTGAAATTTTAAGAAATTCAAATTTTAAAGAGAATTTCTAAAAACTATTTACATTTATAATAAAATAAATAACATACAAATTGATATTCAAGATAAGTTAAACTACTTTTTTAAATATATATGCAATCCGCATAAAAATGTATCAAAATTTATTTAATGTAGGATGGCGATCAGACAATTAAAAATGCACCGCAAAAATATATATGAGGCTTTGAATAAAAAAAATTAAAGTGGATACAAATTGTACAATTACATACATAGCTTCAAAGTTATACAGCAACTTTATTTGTGTATAGTATGCTTGAAAAGTCTAATATAATTCCTTGTTTATTAAAATTATATTTTATCTTGGTGTTTTTTTTTTTTCAAGGAAGGTTTTCTATTTATGGTATTTGTTTAGAAAAGCTCAACACTTACCGTTGATAAATGCTAAATGCACATAAAAAATCTACTTTCTTATTAAATAAATAACTTTAAATAACAAACAATAGATTAATTAAATGAAAATTAACTATTTAAAATATTGAGATCACTGCTGTATTTTTAAAAGCACACTCATACATATGCATGGTAACCATCCGTGACTTGCCACTTCATAATTTTCATTTTTAAAATTTTTTCATACAAAATCAAGAACGACGTTTATCTATTTTTTGTTTACTGTAATAACCAAAAATTTTGCGGAGTTATACGTGTGCTGCGAACTTAATTAAATATTGAGATTTAATGCGAAAATTTTCAAATCGAAAAACGAAATTTCTTTTTATATTACCAAAATGTCTTATGAAGATTTAAGGTATTTTTGCAAAAACCTGTTTTACTACTTATTAATGTTACAATATATTCATCCATATATAGTATAAAGTAATAACTTATTTTATAAATTTATAAGTGATTTATTTATTTGATTAGAAACTCACATAAGCCTCATTTGAGTAAAAAACAAATGAAAGATCATTAATGAAAATAAATATTATACACTGTAGATTAGTTCATTATATCTGCATATTCCTCCTAATGAATTCTGAAATTAATATATATATATATATATTTTAATATTAATCAAGCTTATGGTCGTCTTTTATCAAATTATATTTGGTTTAATTTTTATTCGATATTTCGTTAACAGCTTGTTAACATCTATAAATAAATAAATTTATATATTTATATATATATATATATATATATATATATATACATATATCTATAAATATATATATATATATATATATACATATATCTATAAATATATATATATATATATATATATATATACATATATCTATAAATATATATATATATATATATATATATATATATGTATATATATATATATATATATATATATGTATATATATATATATATATATATATATATATATATATATATAGGGCCCGATTATGGTTTACAACACATAAATTTTGTGTTGTTTTAGTTACAACACAACACTAACCATTTTTGCGATTATGGTTTACAACGGCTAGTTGTTGTGTATGTCACACGGTGTAACTTAATTGTAGTGATTTTTCCATAAAAAAGCATACCGACGCGGCAACAAATGTAAAGGTAAAAAATTGAATAAAGGCATTCTTCCTCAGAAATACATAAATAAAACAAAAATAATTATGGATATTAAGGTTGATTTATATTTTTATGTTGAAATTGAAATTAACAATAATACATACATTTTAATTATTAACTCTAGTTTGGCTTTTATCATTTTTATTTCTTAAGCAGACGTCTTTTTTATACATATTTTTATTTATTTGATCATTTTTATATAAACTATTTTCCAGGCGTTTTAAAGTTTTTAAAATCTCCTCTTGGTTTTTCGATTGGGTTTTTAATATTGCTAATCGTTCGTCCTCCATACTATTGTTTAATGCTTTTCTATTTTTTGCCAATGGTGGCTCCGTGCATTTAGTGGAAGTTGAAGGCTCCTCTGGTCCAAATGTTGATTCCGCCCCATCGGAATCGTGCTCAGTTCCCAAGCCCATTGCAGAACCACTTGGGTTTACTTGTGTTTGCATTGACACAAGTTCCACAGTGCTCTGTTCCAATGGCCTCAAGCTCATTTCAGTAGATGGGCCACTTTGAAAATTTCTTTTGTTCGAAGCCAATGTTCTTTTCAAATTGGCGTATCGTGGGTCCATACCTGTGATTAAATAGAAATAATTTTACATAAGGTTATATAAAGTATTCAATAGATCTGCTACTAACTCGTTGCCATTCTTTGGTAGTTTTAATAGGACGTCCTAAACTATTTAACTGCTCCAAAAATTTATCCCATTTCTCTTTGAGGTACATTTTGCTACATCCAAATGGCAGCTTCCCTCGGGCAATCTATGGATTCATTTTCATTAGGTCAACCAGTTTTTCCATTTGTTTTTTATTTTTTATTTTATTAAGAACATACAATAAGTAATTATTTTTCTGCTTTTTAGATTTTATATGTATGTTAACTTACAAATTTTTCTCCATTTTGGTTTTTTAACTTGTAACGCTTGCGAAACAACACCTAATGAGCTGTTGTACGTTTTTGACACTACTTACAACACATAAATACACATGTTGTAAACGATAATCGGTGTTGTCAAAGGCAAACAACTTAACATACAACATTAAAAACAACTGTAGTAAACCATAATCGCTTTTTCAAAAATTCAACATTAAACTAACAACTGTTGTAAACCATAATCGGGCCCATAATTAATAGATTTGTTTGAGTTTTGAGGTTATTTTATATTAATATATATTTCGATATTTCGCTAACCTTCGGTTAGCTTCTTCAGAAAATTGTTTTCTATTGTCAAAAATGTTCTTTTCAATTCTATGTATACAAATTTTTTAACAACATAAATCATAAATTTTTTTTATATTAAAAAAATATTAACTCTAAAATGTATAAAAAGTATAAATTAGTTAATTTTAAATATTAAAACATACTGACTACAAAATGCATAAATATTATAAATTATAAAATATATGACATTATATAATAATGTCATGAAAACGATGTGTGTGTGTGTGTTAACAAACAAATCTTTTAATGTTGTGTAATTGATATTATTAATGTAAAATATTTTAATATAATACAAGAATAACTACGATCAATATGATCTTAGCATATATAATGTATATGATCTTAACATATGCATACAGCGTATATATATATATATATATATATATATATATATATACATATAATATGCGTATATTTTGCTTTAGATTTGTCTCCCAATTCGCATGCATGCTCGTGTAAATACTCACAATTGTGCTTATTTCAAAACTCATGATCATGAGCCCAGATAATGAGCTCGCTCATCAACTTCAATGCTTAAACAGGATAAGTCCACAATTTCGGGCAGAAATAAACAAAACCAAAAACTAAAGAGGGATTCTCACCCATGTGTTTTGAAGAAAATTAAATTTTTTTTTATAATTTTTATGTGAAATTTTTCGTTTCTCTCACTGAGCGATATAATTTATTTTAATCGGACAACTCTCAGCTTGAATTGGTTTAATTTTATCAGCGTTGTTGACTTTGAAATTTCAAAACGCTGCAAAATGGAGAAACACTCGTCATTAAAATAAAGCGCACCATTTTTAGAATATATTTTTTATATAAAATGTTTATTGAATAAATTATTGTTATCAATATAACAATGAAACACTCTTTTATAGTTCAGGTTCGTAGCAAAATAGTTAAAAGTTAACAAAAATTAAAGAAGTTATTTTTCATTTGTACTAGAAAATATTTGTTTTTTATTTTATTCAAAAATAAATAATATAAAGCATTTGAAATTACTGATAGATCAGTCTTTCTTTGTCTTTCTACTATTAATGTTTTTAAAAAAAGTTTTTTATCAGAAGTTTAATAGACTAGTAATAAAACAATAAAACATACGTATACAATATAGTTAAAAAGTTAACTTAAACCTCATCAATTGTTCTTCTTATTATGGTCTGTAAAAGTAATTGGAAAAATTTTGCACTCTAGTATTGAATCAATTACATATTATTTTACAAATGTTATTTTCTCACACTAAAAGAAAATTGTGTTGAGTTTGCTTTGGTGCTGCCATAAATTAAAAATGCACCAAAATTTGAAAAAGCGCTACATTTTTTAAAAAATTTGTATACATATAATTGAAAAGAAAATTTTTGACAATACTAAATAATTTCCTGAAGAAGCTAATCGATGGTTAGCGTAATATCGAATATTAAATATTAATATAAAAGAAACTCAAAACTCAAACAAATCTATTAATTATTACAAGAAACTTTTAGTTGTACAGATTATAATTCTATAATATGAAACCTTAAAAGTTTTTGGGCATAGCGAATTTCCTTAACTTATTTTGATTGATATTTATGACTCGTTTTGGCTAATAATGGAACATGTACCTTATAATAATGATTTATGCATTTAAGAGTCAATCATTAAAATCACAATCTTAACGATATAAAATGTATACAACAGTTGGTTCTGTTTAAAAACAGATAACAGTATTGAGAGATGGAATGCCGAAAAGTGAGAGCATAAGAAAAAAGCTACCAAAATAATATAGATCCTATCCCGCGAATGCTTTCTCAGGCCCCTTTTTTTTAATATTACAAGCAATGCATTACTTAATTCTTTATATTCAGATAAAAGGATAAAGAAAATCTGAAGTACAGCCTCTCCTAATTTTGTATGAACTGTTCGTTAATTGCACTATTTACTGTAAACAGCACCGCCCAATTTCTTAGTAATAATAATTTTTATATTAAAATAACACCAGGATGTAAATGAGAAAAATTTTAGAATGAAATAGTTTTTTTCTCTTATTACGTTTTTTAAGGTAATCAAGGCTGGTAAAGTACTTTCAAGTTATCACGCACAAATAATTTATATTTGGTTGATATTATCTAACGCTGTCCTTTTGCGTGACCACGTAGACACATCTACCCCAACAGGTTGTTAAATGCATATGTATAAAGCTAGTTGTTGTTGTTTTTAACTATGTATGTATTTCTGTACGATTTTACAATCACTATTCATTACGATTATCACCTTTTGCTTAGTATACTTACGAACATGTAGCCAAACAAAAGGAAATATGAAAATATCCACAATTTGTAAAGAGTAGTATACAGGAGTAATAAATGTAATTACATTATATCTTTAATTATCATGAAAGCCCATTACATACAGTGATTGTCAAACATTTGCAACTAAAAATTAAGTGATTTTTTGCGTTATTGACTGGCGCTCAGGGGATGACCCCTTCATATGCAGTGAATTGTGCCAGAATTAGAAGGGAGTGCATAGTTTAGGAGGACAGATAAAGATTAAAAGATAGAAAATTTGTTTGTAGCTTTTTTTACTTTTAACTTCTCCGATGAATTTTTAGTCTCTTTTAGTACATGACGGTGTGAATCGCTGTCGATAATGCCTTCGCCATTGAGACAAGCCGACACTAATGCAGATCAGAAAAATTCGACACCATATTCATAACAGAATGCGGAGTCGAACTCGAGATGTAAGGCATCGAAGTAAGCTCGAAATAATGTACATATCAAGAGTATTCACACAGTGTCATATTGTGATAATATTTTAGAACAGTTTAAGAATTTGTTGTACTACATACAAAAAAATTTTTCAAAGAATATGTTTCTTTTATTTGTATTGAAAATGTTATGCAAAATATTGGCGCTCAGCGATATTGTTAGTCTGTATTTTTATCTTGTCTTAAGAAGTTGTCGACGGATAATTCCTCAGAGCAACCGTAATCCTATACAGTTATTTGAGGTGTATAAAACGAGTGACACACAAAACTCTCAAAGAATGTAAACGATAAGTGGTCTGGATACATTTAAAAATAATTGTCAACAAGACTTGATGCTGACTGACTCATAGCTGATTCACGACTCTGTCATGAAATAGCAAAAGATATCCCAATCAAACTGCTGAAAGTCTTTAGTTTAGAAGACTACTACGTATATTTAAAAACAAAAACCTCTTATTTTTCTCATATCTAAACTAAAAACCCCCACGGGAAGGCGTAATAATTAGTATTCGAGCATTAGCTAATTTATTCGTGTAGTAAATTTATTGTAGAAATTTATTGCAATTTGTTGCTAAGAAATTAAGTAAATAAACAGTTGCAAATGTTTCGACCACTACTGTAGATGAGTACAGAATGAACTTGTGGTCGATTAGTAAATGTCATTCATTTAAACATAAGAACGGTGTTTTGGTTTGATTCGAGTATTTTACATACTAACTATTATATTTAAAGTAAGATTTTAGATAAAACAGTTTTTAGTTTTAATTACTTCAAAATTGTAGTTCAATGTATAGTTTTTCTACTTTTAGTTCGTTTTTGTTAAATTGTTGGTTAAACATTAAAATTTTTACTCGTTTATAAATTTTTTTTTTGAGCTTACATTTCTCCGCTATCAGTTTAACCTTATAATCATCATTATCTGTTTTTAAATTACACATTTTCTTTTTAATTGCTTTTTATTGAATTTAACCTTAAATCGCATTGAAAAATAAAATTAATCGAAATCCCTTAATTTTTCTTTTAAATATATTCTTTTTTTTAACTTTAATTGCTTGGAATTCACCAAGTCATTTCATTGTAATGTGTTTGTTTAGATTGCAGAAAAAATCAATAGTTTGCAATAATTTCTTTTGTTATCTTTCCCTCTTTCTAGAAGTAATGTTAACATGGAAAATAACCGCAACAACTCAAACGGCAGCAGAAACGAAAATTTAAGTCATGATAGACGACAATTGCATTTGTGGTGGGGACAACGTTTATGGCATGAATTACGTGGACGCATGCATATGCGTACTCCGCCTCTTACGATTCCATGTGAAAATGGCAGAACTGCATCGTCCGCCACGCTAGACGACGGCGAAAAACGTGTAATTTTTATCAATCACCCTCAAATACAGAAATTTTGTAATAATCACATTTCAACCGCAAAATATAGTTTTATAAGTTTTCTACCATCGTTCCTTTTCGAACAATTTCGCCGATACTCGAATTGTTTTTTCCTACTTATTGCTTTATTGCAGCAAATACCGGATGTATCGCCCACGGGGCGGTACACAACATTGGTGCCTCTGATATTCATTCTATCGGTGAGTGGCATTAAGGAAATCGTAGAAGATTACAAAAGACATCGGGCGGATAATGAGATCAATCACAGAACTGTGGAGAAACTCAAAGAAGGTATTTGGACTATGGTACGATGGGAAGAGTTAGCAGTAGGCGACATAATAAAGGTTCCAAATAATACATTTTTCCCTGCCGATTTAATATTGCTGTCGTCTAGTGAGCCGCAGGCTATGTGCTTTATAGAAACTTCAAATTTAGATGGTGAAACAAACTTGAAAATACGTCAAGGCGTTTCGGCAACAGCCAAGATGTTGGAAACCAAAGACTTGATCGCATTGAAAGGTGTTGTGGAATGTGAGTTGCCGAACAGATTGCTGTACGAGTTCAATGGTGTTTTAAAAGAACATGATAAACACTCGGTGTCATTAGGACCTGATCAAATTTTGCAAAGAGGCGCGGTTTTGCGCAATACATCTTGGATATTTGGAATTGTTGTCTACACTGGCCATGATACAAAACTTATGAAAAACTCTACCTCTGCTCCCTTAAAGCGCTCTACTGTGGATCGCCTGACCAACACCCAGATATTAATGTTATTTATGATATTATTGGTTCTATGTTTAACAAGTGCCATTTTCAATTTTATTTGGACCCGCAACTACTTTATATCGGATTGGTATTTGGGGTTGGATGATTTCAAAAGTAAAAACTTTGGCTACAACCTATTAACCTTTTTTATACTGTTTAACAATTTGATACCAATTTCTCTACAAGTTACATTGGAATTGGTTAGATTCTTACAGGCGCAGTTTATCAATTGTGATATACAAATGTATCACGTAGAATCGAATACACCAGCTATGGCACGCACCTCAAATCTCAATGAAGAACTGGGCATGGTAAAGTACATATTTTCAGATAAAACTGGGACTTTGACTCGCAACGAAATGATTTTTAAGAAATGTTCAATTGCTCGCCAGATGTATCAAACCGAGAATACGCCCGAACAAAGTTTAGTGGTGCAACATTTGTTGAGTAATCATCAAAGCGCTGAGACTATCAAAGAATTTCTGGTGCTACTATCGGTATGTCATACTGTTATACCAGAAAAGAATTCTGATGGCTCAATAACCTACCATGCTGCTAGCCCAGATGAAAGAGCTTTGGTAGATGGTGCCAAACAGTACGGTTTTGTTTTTGATACGCGTACTCCAAATTATGTAGAGATCAATGCTTTGGGCACTCGAGAGCGTTATGAAATTCTCAATGTGCTAGAATTCACCTCCACACGTAAGCGCATGTCGGTAATTGCTAAAACTCCGGAAGGAAACATAAAATTATATTGCAAAGGCGCCGACAGTGTCATATACGAGCGCTTAGCTCAAGAAGGTCAATCGTTTAAAGATATTACTCTTGGCCATCTAGAAGAATTTGCGGCAGAGGGCTTACGCACCTTATGTTGTGCTGTATCCAATATACCCAATGACGTATACAACGATTGGCAGGCTACTTACCACAAGGCTTCGACGGCTATAAATGAACGTGAAAGAAAAGTAGAGGAGGCAGCCAATTTAATAGAAAATAACCTACATCTTTTAGGAGCCACCGCGATAGAGGATAAGTTGCAAGAAGGAGTACCAGAAACAATAGCATCTCTGCTTGATGCCGGCATCTATATATGGGTGTTGACGGGAGACAAACAGGAAACAGCCATTAATATTGGCCACTCTTGTAAACTGATCTCGCCCTCTATGGACATCATAATATTGAATGAAGAAAGCCTAGACACTACACGTGAAGTTATACATCGTCATTCCAGTGAACTTCAAACGTCAATCAACAAGAACTGTAATGTTGCGCTAATAATAGATGGCAAGACACTTAAATATGCTCTTAGTTGTGACTTAAGGCGAGAATTTCAGGAACTTTGTACCGGATGTCGGGTAGTCGTTTGCTGTCGCGTTTCGCCCATTCAAAAAGCCGAAGTGGTGGAATTAGTTACTTCTAACACTAAAGCGGTAACACTGGCGATTGGTGATGGTGCCAACGATGTAGCTATGATACAAAAAGCTAATGTAGGTGTGGGTATATCTGGAGTAGAAGGCTTACAAGCCGCCTGTGCTTCAGACTATTCAATAGGTCAATTTCGTTTCTTAAAACGTTTGCTTCTGGTTCATGGTGCTTGGAATTACAGGCGTATCACCAAACTTATTCTGTATTCGTTCTATAAAAATGTCTGTCTTTATGTTATAGAATTGTGGTTTGCCATTTATTCTGGCTGGTCGGGACAGATATTATTCGAAAGATGGACTATCGGCTTATACAATGTGATATTTACGGCGCTACCACCCTTTGCCATAGGCATCTTTGAAAAGGTATGTTCAGCTGAAACTATGCTAAAATATCCTTTCCTCTACAAACCTTCACAAAATGCAAAACTTTTCAATGTACAAGTATTTTGGGTCTGGATTATCAACGCTTTACTACATTCAATTATTCTCTTTTGGTTGCCACTGGGTGCATTGCAGTCTGAAATTTTGTGGTCAAATGGCAAAATAGCCGATTATCTATTATTGGGTAATTTCGTTTACACCTATGTAGTAGTTACTGTATGTCTGAAAGCCGGTCTTTGTACCAATTCATGGACTTGGCTAACACATTGTTCGATATGGGGCTCGATTGGTTTATGGTTTATTTTCATTATTATATATTCTAATTTCTGGCCTGTTTTACCCGTGGCAGCTAATTTTATGGGCATGGAAAGGAGAATATTCACCACTCCAGTGTTTTGGTTTGGCCTGTTATTAGTACCTGTCACCACTTTACTAGCCGATGTACTCTTTAAACTTGTACAAAACACCGTATTCAAATCTCTTACCGAAGCCGTGCGAGAATCCGAAATACGGAAACATGATCCCGATGATGTTATGAACGCAACACGATCATCATTTACAGAAACAGCCCGCTTGTTGCGTAGTGTATTTATAAGACGTGCCAATACACGGGTTGATACCGATGTTGAATTGTCACACGGTTACGCTTTCTCACAAGAAGAAGGTGGAGCTGTATCACAAACAGATATTATACGTTCTTATGATACTAACCTACAAAAACCCAGTGGTAACTAGAAAAGTCAACAGTATTGGGCAAGACAAAGATTTTAATATAAACTATAAGATAATGCACATATTAACATACTCGTACATACATACAACATACACGAAACATTATTGTCCGTAAATTTCAATAGCTTTTTAAATTTTTCAAAATGTATTAAAAAGATTTACTCTTTACAAGTAAAATATTATATAGAATAACCCTTTAAGAGGAAAGTAGTTGAAACATACAGATTTGGCTTTATTTACTTAACAAGTTAGGCAATATTTATTTTAAGCAATATATATATGTATTTATTTTTCTAAAAAAGTTTCATGGAAATACTAATTGACAATGTAAAAATAAACTAGTTTGGCGTTCTTTAAATTGTAGAAAATTAAAAATAATAAAAAAAACTAACTATAATTTTTATACGAAATTTTAGTTTCTCCCTATTAATGTTTGACACTCAATCGCTAACTGAAAACTAGTTTCCAGTAGAGCCAGAAATAATCTCTAGTCATATAAATTTCAAAACTCAAATTCAACAGTGTTAGTAATTTTTCGAAGTCCAAGTTCCTTTTCATGATATTTGCAATCTAACTATGGAACACAATATGGCATTTTGTGACATCGCATTTGTGCTATCAATTAAATTGTAAAGTAGCGAGACAAATGTGACACAACTACATAAATCTATTAAAATGACAAACATTGCCACATTGCACAAGCCATTGTGTTTGCTTGCGATGGTAATAAAGTCCGAGGTTGTTGGTGCTCTTATCAGCGCATATTATGTTATCAACCACGTGTGATTTAAAAAAACAACGGCAACTGTGTAAACTACATTATAAGTTCGAACGAAAATCATAAAGATTAAAGTCAAACTGCAATCCCGTTTCCATTTTAATTTCGGTACTTGTTCTGATTTCATAGCATTATTAGTTATTTTCTTAATTCTAAGGATCTAAAGTTGAAACCTAGTCTTGATATTAAAACAATAAACACAAAGGAAGTTTTATAAAATTCAGGGGACAAATTTCGGCTTTCGATATCGATTCATTTAAATTGTATTGAGATGTCGATCAATAGCAGATGCGATAATTTGGCCCCTGCTTTTAACTCAGACAAATAGTCTAAATAATTTAAATTCCTTCCAAATAAATTAAATTTCTCATTGAAAAAAGTTTTTTGTTGCTACACTGTTTATTTAATTTTTATAACAATTTAATTGACAAACTACTAAAACTGTTTTTGTTTATATGAAAAGCAATGGGATCTAAAATAGAAACTACTTTATATTTTGCAAAATTATATAATAAATATATATATATATATATATATATATATGTATATATATATATATATATATATATATATATATATATATGTATATATATATATGTATATATATATATATATATATATATATATATATATTTATATATTGTATATATATATATATATATATATATATATATATATATATATTTTGTATATATATATATATATATATATATATTTTGTATATATATATATATATATATATATATATATGTATATATATATACATATATATATATATATATATATATATATGCATATATATATATATATATATATATATATATATATATATGCATATATATACATATATATATGTATATATATATACGTATATATATATTTATATATATACATCTATGTATATATATATATATATATATATATATATATATAAGTATTTAGTGGCTACGCTATTTTGATCAAATATTTCATAAGTGTCAATGTGCTTTCAAAAGTGGTTGAAAACCCCACTATTTCATGTAAAAATCAAGAAGATTTTCAAAGAAAATAATACAGTGCGGTGGAATTTTGAATGCATTCTAACATTATCAGCTGTTTTCAACATATTAGCCCAATTAGCACAAAGACAAGGTTGCATTTTAACTAAAATCATGTCAGTGTGAAAGCACTATAATAAAACGTTATAATTTATTATTTAGAACTTTTTATGCTGACCTTTTTAATATCTAGGAATAACAAATTTGTTGATCTCTTTATATAAGTAAAATTTAACTGCCTGTTCGCCGATGTCGAAAGCTATCGTTCGTTCGAATAAATAACATTCAAAACAAAAACAATTTTCAAAACTTGTTTTTGTTTTGAATGTTATTTATTCGAACGAACGATAGCTTTCGACATCGGCGAACAGGCAGTAAATTCATTCTCAGGAAAAGTAAAACCTTAGTTTTTATTGCGGTCGTTCACTTGGAGAATTTATTGAGTTCAAATAATAAAATACAATAGATATTATTGAACAAGTGCTATAAATCACTAATGCATGATTGAAATAGGTAAATTCATTCCAGCCAGATTAAAATATTACTAATAGTTTAAAAAGCATAGGTAATTTTAATTTATTTGTTAATTGTCATTGTTTCAAATATATTCTTAGACGTATTAGAAAAAAAAAATTTTTTTCGTTTTGTTAGAAATGCTTTTGGATATATGTATCTGTTTAATAAAAACAAATTTGTTTGTGATGAAAATTAATTTGAACTTAAATTTATGTGACCAACATTCGACCGTGATAATATTTGTTTTAAGATTGTTAAATATTGTATTTAGAAGGAAGGGTTCATATCACGTCTAATTTGACTGCTAAACAGACAGGTTTCGACCGTGTTATTTGTAATAAAAGAACAAGTTGAAATGTTTCTTTCAAAAATTTATATCTTATAATCTTGTTTTTTTATTATTAACAAAAAAAAACAATACGGTACTTTTAAAACAGCAGATCTTGTTGTTAATGTTCTTTACGTGTTAATATTTCTCACATTAATGATTTTAAAGCAGTTAGTAACATGTCATTCAATTCGAAAACTTCATCAGATTCTTCAACGTAATTAGGATAGTTTTATAAATTATTATCATGAACTAGTTATATGATTTTTAATAATAATATTAAATGTTTTCATTGTCTCTATTTCAAATAGAAATTTATTACAAATTAATAAATTTATGTATATGTTTAAAAAAAATTTTTTAATTTTCCTTTTTACCTATTTTGAGTAATTCAAAGATATTGAAGGGAAGTTGCACACCTCAGGAATTTTCCATGTTTAACTACGTTGTCACAACTTATGTAAAGACATAACTCATTTACAGCCAGTCGCAGGAACGCGTAGTACATGTGTTAACACCTTCGCTGCAATGGTCATAGCCATTAGTCGGCATCTGTGCACCAATACTTTATAAATTTATTTGCAAAATACTTTAAACACAAATTCAACATATTCGCATACACATATGAAAAAAATTTCGATACCACTGCACCAGTCTAATTAACTACAAAGCAGATGTTAATAAGTGTATATTATTCCGTGAGTCTGTCATCTTTGTATTAAATATTTATTTTTATTAAAGCAAATAATTTTAAATCTACCCCTAACTCTAATTTCGTATTTACTGTTAGAAAACGCAAAAATTTTTCTTGTAGAGGGGAAATTGCGAAACTCAAAAGATAATTAATTGAAAGTTTTGTACTGTTTCCTTAATTCACATAGATGCGTATTTTATTTAACTATTTATATATAAATATTTGATAAATTTAAAATGTAAATTTTGAGCATGTACAGTAGTATATCATTTGAATCGTTTCTAAGTTCATATTAATCATGTTAGTCATTGTTTCTGTTATTCTTTCTGAACCAAAACCCGATATAAAATTTTTGTCTTGCACAACACTGTGCAGCAAGTTAAGTGAACCACAATAATTTTTTATTAAATAATTATTAAAAACGGACAAAAGTAAAAGAATATATTAAGTATAACAAGAAAAAAGGAACTATTTATGCATACACTAATTGAAAAAGTTAAAATATTTAAATGGCCAAAGAAGCACTAAAAATATAAGTTAAAATTATATTTTCAACTATCATTAAGAATTAAATGAAAATATCTAGTATATATCTAATATCAAGCGTGAAACAGTTGTTGACCTTACAACTATTCAGATATCAAATTGTTAGTCAAACATATGAAAACATGTAATAGTTATATAACGATTATGGATAACAGTCAACCTCAATCTCAGTTGTCATTTCCAACAACTAGCAACATAATTAAGTATCAGTTGCTACACATAATGGACCTATTAAAGAAATTCTTAAGAAGCCTTAATTAACCATAATCAGGAATACCTTAAAAATGTTTTAAAAGTATATTTATATATAATTTTTTTCTATTTACAATAAAAAAATGCATTTATAATGATTTTAACATGGAGGGATTTCGAAAATTCAAAAACATCATTTCCTGAAAGATTTTTGAAATTGCTCGTTTCCAATTTATAATAAAATACACATGAATTTTAAGCCTAAATTTTATGAAATATTGGCCCATCATTAGAGGCAACAAATTATGCTTTAATAAGAGTTATAAGTTTTACATTAAACCAAATACATACATTTATGGGCAATATAAAGCCATAACCAGGGACAGGGGTTTCATGCAAATGCATGTTTTTCCCTTAAGCCGGATTATGGCAAGACTGATATATCTTTACAAATTAATGAATTTGCTTAAAAATGGCATCGACTTGTTAGCGCATATTTTGGTGAAAACTGCATATTTTTACATATTTTTGTTATAAATGCATATTATTGTATCATATATTGTTAAAAATTCAAACTTCAACAACAGAATTATTTTTGAAAAATTATTGCGCGGGTAGCACTATTTAAAGAAAAGTATCCTGATGTAAATCTTCGCCCTCAAGATGTTACAACAAGACGGAAAACGTGGCTAGAAGCTGTGGCTTATTACGCAAACTACTTTGATTAGTTTAAAGGTGTTGTGGAAGCTTTAAATGAGCAAGCCGCAGTAGCAATAAGGAAAGTTAAAAAAAATTTTAAATTTGTTAATGCAAATTATGCGTTTCTCATTAATACAATTGATAAGCTTAAACAATTTAGTTCATTGCCCAGCCAAATCAAGATAATTGAAGAAGCTAGAAATGAAATTAATGCGGTTGAGGGCATCATTAGTGAAAAAATTCCGAGAAAACTATATGCCGTTATTAAAAAATATATTGCACTTCAAAAAATAAGACTAGTAGCTGGCGTTTTTGCTCCAATACCTTGTGTTGATTCCGTTAAAGAAATAGAATTATTTAATTATGCGCCGATCACATCAGTAGATGTTGAAGGTCTTTTTCAATGTACAAAAAAAGCTTTTGAGCTTAACATTTGAAAATATAACGTAAATATTATTTTTAAATGTAGATAAATAGGAATAGTTTTTAATTATTTCTAATGTATTATTAAAAATAAGTGCATATTTTATTGTTTTGAGTGCATATTTCGCGTTTTTGGCATATTTTAGGTGCCTAAAACACATGAAGTGCATGAAGTCCCTGTCCCTGGACATAACATTATACATAGAGCGTGTTGTGTATTTCAATATGGTTTAAAGCTTTGAAAAATACATTTTCTAAAATACATTAAATGTTAATATATTGTTTATTTTAATTATCTACAACAAGTTTTATTTTTCAACTGCAGTTATGTAGACATATAACCCCCAAAAAATAAAGCATCTTTTTAATAATAAAAAAAATTTGTATTTGATGCATACTTTAAGAAGTAATTTTATATTTTAATACACATTGGCTGTCTGTCCTAGGATATCACTAGATAGCATCATGTCAAATTTAGAATTTATTTTGAATGTAAATTGCGTGACATTTTGGGACGGGAAGTAGAACTAAGAACACAATTTTCTAAATCACTTTGCGTTAACAAAATTTACACTAAAACCTTAAATATTTTTACAAATTCATCATTTATAATATGAAATGGCTCCACAATGCAGATTTATATGTTTATAGACAACGCGAATTTCATTACAAATGTCTATGGAATCACAATTTTTATAAACCGTGCTTTCTACTGAGTGAAAATTGCACCTCTATCGTGAACTATATTTAAAGTAAGAGATTATATTATAAAATATTTGTCAGTGCTCTATATTTAATTTGATACAGATGCTTTAATTTTCTCTAAATCAATTGTTCTTGAAAAATTTCAATAAAACAAATACAATAAAAATATCGTTGTCCTAAAACTAAACTACAAAGTAAATGAAAGCCATATACATATCTATGACATTGCACGACTTACATATATGATACAAAAGCTTGTTGCAAAATGTACTTGATGCTGATCTTGCGCAGTCTGTGAAATGCAGTTTCGAAATGTTGGGTGTATTGAAGATCAACAATCAATCATAAAAGCTGTATAATCTCATAAATTGTACAATTAATCTTTGGTGCATTTCAATAAAACCTTAGTTAAAAATGTTTCCTTATTCCTTTAGTAAAATATAAAAGTAATTCAATAGAGTTCTATCTTAAATACAAGTTATTTCTTAAATGTTTCTTGATCGTTCCCATTGGCCCATGCACCAGTGCAGATCAGAAATTATCAATACCGTATTCATGAGAGATCTGAGTCGGACTGGGGATCTTAGGCATTGTAGTCTTGTGTTAACTACTTTTGCCAACATGGTTTATAAAGAGAACACGAAGAGATTGATAATTGAAGACAAATGACAATTTTTAGCTCTCGTGTAGAAGTGATGTCGATGACCACATTCATAATAATGGGGAATATACAAATGTAAATTTAATCGAAATTTTTCCAAAATTACATTTTTCGAATTAGGTATCAAAAGTTGCTAAAACTAAAACGTCAATCAGGGTGTTATTCATAATATGTTATTTTATGCTCTTTTAATTTGCTTCCTTAAAATTTGTTTGTTTTTCCAAATAATGTAAGAATGTTGTCGCGTTATACAAAATTATATCTTAAAGTTATATGTATGTACGCATTTTATCATACATAATTAATTAAATTTAAATGAAAACACCGAACAAAACCTTCATATATATATATACATAAATAGTTTCCTAACTCTCTTCTGTGTGTCTTAATAACTTTAATATTAACATGTCATTTATTATTTTATTCTATTTAACACCACTTATTATTATAATTACAAAAATAATAAAAATTACATAAATAAAAAACTAAAAATGTAAAAGCCTCCTAATAATAGAAACGTTGCATATACATATATATTTTTATACTAATTGTATTTGTTCACTATTCTTTTCTTAGTACATTTTATATGTGTGTGAGTCATTATTAATATAGAGTATATAAATCCTGATATAAAAAAAATTATATACTAACTAAACCAATAAAAAAAACTGTTGTTACACTATTTAAACAAAATTTAGCACCAATATGTCCGTTAGTTGAAAATTATATTAAGAAAAAATATTAAGATGTCCTTATTTACTTATTAAATTTTAATTTCGTAAAGTGTAATATATTTACTTTGTAATTCAATAATATGATCTGTGTTTTTGGGCATTTTCTTTTAATTATTATTTATTGAATTTATTTATTTTTTATTGTAATATATAGCAATTGTATTACATTATACTGGTTTATATTGATAACAAAAATAAAATGCTTTTCTTTTTGTGAACTCTCAACAAAAATAAAATGTACAATATATTGCCTCGCAGCAAAAAAGGTAAGATAACGACTACGTTCGAAATTTGGCTGATTTAATTAAAACGAAAAATATTTCAATAATTCATTAATTGATTTGCAAGCAGCAGCATACCATTCAATATTTTAAAAGTAGTTGTTTTAATATTTTCCACTAAATAAAAATGTCTCAGGGAGGACATTTTTATCGCCCAATGTGGTAGTATGGCCAAATAAAAAATAGCATCTTAAAATTTGGGAAAAAGAATTAGATCGATTAAAATTAACTTGAAGAAAAAATATATTATTTAAAAAATTAAGGTCATAGTTGTTTACTTTAGTAATATTTACATGGATACAAAAATAAAAATTCAAACACAATCTACTCTATTTACTTTTATATTCCGTAAAATGTTTAAAATGTTTCAATTTCAGCAACTCGCTGATTTACAAACTTAATGCACAAAAATTAACAAACCACAAATAAAAAAATGTTTATAGTACATACAGTATCAAAGACAAAAGCCAAGGTCATTTATTAAAAGTGAAACGAAGTATAGTTACCCGTTAATAATGTATTCGCGAGGCGTAAAAGATATAAATATGTAAATCTATTGCATAGTTCGCAGGGAATGTCGAATTTCGACGACACCATTATTGTTTAGTATGAACAAATATTCCATTTGTGCCGACTAATGTTCACTCTGAAAAATTTGTCGCTCATCACAGCTAAATTAGCTAAATTAATAAGTATTTGCTCAAAAGTTTTTTGTAATTTGCGCGCAATATGGTTTAGACATCCTGTACCTTTAATATTTTTGTATTTTATAATTTAATTTATAAAATATATTACTTTAAATAAATATATGTATATGGTGCCACATATTAATATTGAGGAAATTAGTTGTTTCAAATTAAATGGAAAATGGCAACCATATATGTATATATCATCGAGATTTGTGATTTTCCCTTTGACTTATGAATGTGCATTGCTGCAATAAAATAAGTTTTAACACCTTTTTCGAATTTTGTAAAAAAAAAGTGTACAATCAAAAAAGAATTGTATTGAATTTGTCAACTTAAATGCAAAATTTAATTTTTGTTGTATGTACGAAATCTTTATTCAGTCATTGTAGCTCTACCTTGACCTTTAGGCATTTTTTTATTGGTTGAATCTTCCAATTCTTTAGCTTTATAGTAGTGTGGTGCTACTTCTAACAACCACTTACTTTCAATTTCTATAACTTGTCTCATGTATTCCTTTGTTGTAAATACCAATTCATGGTACAGAACCCATCGCGGCAGTTCTTCAAATAAAGACGAATTCGGGTGTATCATTACAGTCTGATTATGTTTTATGGTTTTATAATTCCCACCTTTGGATAAACGAGCCACATGATAAAAATAGCCAGCGGTTATGGATTTTCGTATATTAGTTGTTTCTGGCAAACAAGACACCATATCAATTTCGACTCTCTGCATGAGTCCCACCAATTGCTCACGAACATCACGGGCTCGCTTCATAGAACGATATTGTATGAAATTCTCATAACACCATTGAGTACTATAATCAGTTTCCGCCCACTGGTTGTATACTTGCATTAACGACAAGTGATCACCATGAATATTATTAAAATTCTTACGGGCTGTATCAGCGTGTATTATTTTATCCTTTGGTCTATAAAAAATTGCACTATTTACCGATAACATTGCAGCTATTGTCACCAATTCTTCGGAGCATTTATATCTGAAATGAGATGTTCAATTAAATGAAACTGATTTAAGTAAACTTGTGTTTAGGTCACCTACTTTTCACTAGCTAACAACATTTTTCCCATCATAGGATCAACAGGAAATTCAGCCATACGCCTACCCAATTTTGTTAACTCACCGTGATGATTTAAAGCACCTAACGCATACAACTGTTCCAAAGCTAACACTAAAGTTTCATGAGGCGGCGGATCGAGAAAGTCAAAGTGTATCAAATCATTAATACCCAAAGCTTTAAGCATCAAAACAGCATTTCCCAAATTAATACGTTGTATTTCAGGAACAGTATTATCTTCCAGCTCATGCTTGAACGCCCAAGCAGTATATAAGCGAAAACATTTACCAGGTGCAGTACGACCAGCACGTCCAGCTCTTTGATTCGCTGACGCTTTTGAAATGGGCACAACCATCAATGACTCCATTCCAGTGCGGGAATTGAAATTATTCTGCTTCGCAAAACCAGGATCAATAACATAAATAATATTGTCTATGGTAAGAGATGTTTCCGCAATGTTTGTAGCTAAAATAACTTTACGTGAATTGGGTGGTGTAGGTTCAAATATTTTAGCTTGCATGTCACTAGGCAAATTAGCATACACGGGTGTAATAACCAGTTCTCGAATTTTCGAACCTAACCGCTTAGTACGGTCATTTAGAATTTCCTGACACGTTTCAATTTCATCTTGGCCAGTAAGAAACACTAATATATCGCCTAACGGTTGTGTAGCATGAATTTGTAAAACCGAGACACAACAAGCGTCTATATAATCAGCTTCTGGCGCTTTAGTGTAAAATATATCAACCTAAAAATTGAGAAACAAAAAATAATTAAAGTATTCATATCAAAACTTTTGTTCAACCGAAACTTACTGGGTATCTTCTTCCGGGTATACGAAATATGGGAGCATCATCGAAAAATTGTGAAAACTTTTCGGCATCTAATGTTGCACTGGATATTAACAGCTTTAATTCAGGACGAAATCTGGCAATATCTTTTACTAAGCCAAATAAAATATCGGTATGTAAAGTACGTTCGTGGGCCTCGTCTATAATCATGACGCTATACGATCCCAAGTCTGGCTCTGACAAAAATTCCCTATGTAGAGTACCATCAGTCATATATTTTAATATAGTTCTTTCTAGAGAATTTTAACAAAATATCACAATTAGTCAATAATCTGATAACATTAAACCTACCTGATGTGCAATCCTCAAAACGTATGCTATAGCCAACTTCGTTTCCCAGTTTAACTCCCATTTCCTCAGCAACGCGTGCTGCCACAGACATTGCTGCCACGCGACGAGGTTGCGTACAGCCAATTTTCTTCTTATCATCTGTGAAACCGGATTCAACTAAAAACTGTGGTATTTGTGTGGTTTTTCCAGAACCTGTTTCACCTTCAATTATCAGAATCTATTTCGAGAAAACATTTGAAATCTTTTATTGAAAAATGTTATTTTTACGAATTACGCTATATTTTAAATTCTTAAAATTTTAATATTAAATTCAGGTCAATACACTTAAGAAATGGGAAATTCAACATCAATTTGATACACTTTATTTATCACCACATGTTAGTTGGCATACTGGAATGTGTTATATACTTTTTATAAACAAAAATCACGAAAAGTCACACGCATCCAATTTTACTGAAGTCAAACTTGTTGGATTTATACTTATATATGGATATGTGGACATTAATTATGACTTTTGCGTATAGATCTAGTCAATTTTTCTTTAGTAATTTGCTCAAAGCTTCACAACTTACTTGATGTTCTTTAATAGCAGCTATCAGATCATCCTTGAAAGGATATACTGGAAGAGATTTACGAGTTTCCTCAATAGTCATGCGCTTACGTTCAGCTTCTGAAATTTTTGGTTCTTTAGCGGTTTTTTCTTTCGACCCTTCCATAGTCAGAGCCTGTATAAAATCGATCTGGTCATCAAGCAACAGCTCATACTCTTGAGCTTTAGCATCTTTAGCCCCAAATTGAAATCTGGCTGAAGCCAGCTGTTCAGCTTCCCACTTCTTTTGTTCGGAGTTGGGCAGTCTTTCGTTTTCGTCGACCTCCACATATTCCTCTAGTAGAAAAAAAATATTTTTAACTATGTGTTTTCATTACATGTTACAGTTCACCATAAGAAGTAAAAACAAAAAGCAACATAAGTTTGCTATAGATATCATCATTCATAATCTCTATTTTTCAATGACAAACGTTAGAAATTTCTGATGCATATTAAGATGCAATCTACCAGTACAAACGAAAACATAAATGATATATAGAACTTATTCCCACCTTTAAGGACTAAAACCAAAACTTTGCAACTTTATAATTTGCTTACCTTTTTCTCCTTTCTTTAAGTCTCTGGGCATATGATAACGCTGAATGCGTTCCAATTCTCGGGCCTTTTCATGTTCTTTGGCTATAGTCAATAATTGCTTTTTGTAGTCTCTCTCCTGACGCTCTTTGTCAGTTAAGCTGTTGCAATAAAAAACCAAGTATTTAAAAGTTGTTAAACATACGCACATACACATGTGAACATTCAGCTACTTACACAGCATCATCAAAGAGATATTCATCGTCCAGAATATCCGCTTCCAACTCGGCGACTTTATCTTCCTTTCTCTTTGCCAAGTATTTCCTTCTCGACTGAATACGTAATTGTGGTAGAATTTTGTCTCTATCTTCGTGTTCTAATTTCAATCTTTTGGCAGCTTCCTCAATTGCTTTTCGGCTAGAGCTTGCTTCCAAAACCTTGCGTGTCTGTCCTTCATCTTTTTTCTTAAGTCTTTCGGCGAATTCATCCCTTTCTTTCAAGTCTTTTCGACGGCTCTCTTCTGCACTGTCAATTTCTTCAGAGCTGCTTGTTTGGACGTCGCGTTTACGATTCCTGGACATTTTTTCAACTTTTATATACTACTCCACTTCAACGTTTTGTACTTTTTGTGTTTTGTAAAAATGCTATTGGTGATGAGCATGTAAACAAAACAAATAGACGATAGTTGTTATCAGAAAACAGCTGAGCAATAAGCTTGCCAAGTGAATCTTATAAATGCATACCATATCACATTGCAAATATTGAAAGAGAAGTATTCCTTTGTACTCACCCATAAACTTTTACATACAGGATATGAAGAGAGACAGAAATTGATCACAGTACATATATATATATATATATATATATATATATATATATAATTGGTCGTACACCACATGACTTTGATTCATAATATTCTACCACCCAGCTTGTAGCTGTTTAGCTGATTCGAAAAAGAAACTGTTATCTACATAAAACTTGCCATGCGTTCCGAGTATCTCTTACATACGCCGTTTGCAATGGTTGTTAGTCGCCGCCGAACAATTTTCAGAAGTGTTGGCGTCGAGCTGTGTTTTTTATTATAGCTTTGCTCAACGTGCATTACATACCGACACAGAGAAAAAAGTTTATGATACCGAAGTGGCTGATGCAATATTTGCAGCAAGGATTGTGGAATACTAATTATTGTGCATTGTATTAGAAAATTTAAAAGTCAATAAAATGCCAGCTGAAGAGATGGCCAATTTGTCATTGGGTAAGTATACAATATATGTATTTGCACGTTGAGTTGGCACAATCAAAAAAATCTATAATGGCTTACACCCATAAGTGTATGCACATACATATCCACATATAATATAAACCAAAAAATCATTGTTTTATCATTATGTTCATGTAGAAGCGATATACACTTCGGAAAAGACAGGTAGCGATGAAAATGGTAATGGGTCAGAATTGAAGCCGTACAAAACGGTTTTGCAAGCAATGAGACATGCTGGAAAAGAACCTTTTCCTGTTATATATGTGGACAGTAAAGATCCAGAAGCTCCCCAAAAATACGAAACAGCAGCTAAGTCACAACTGAAAAAAGTCCAAAAACTTTGGGTACGTGAAAGCTATAAAAACGCCGATAAAGAAAAACGTGAGAACGAAGATGCCGAGAAACGTAAACAGAATTTGGAAGAGGCTAAAAAGATTATAATATCTCAAGATCCCAGCTGGCAACCTGCTGAGAAAATTCGCATATTTGAGGGGGCGGATAATCGTCAGAAACGTGTCAGAATCTTTGGTTGGGTCCATCGTTTGAGACGTCAAGGCAAAGGTTTGATATTCATAACATTGCGTGATGGTACTGGATTTTTGCAATGTGTTTTGAATGATCGATTGTGCCAAACCTATGATGCTCTGATATTGTCTACAGAGAGTTCGGTACAATTGTTTGGAACTTTAAAAACTGTGCCTGATGGCAAATCCGTGAGTAATACTGAGATGTGAATATATCATAAATTAATATTCTTGCTTCAGGCACCAGGTGGCCACGAACTGCATGTTGATTATTGGGAACTAATTGGTTTAGCTCCTGCTGGGGGTGCTGAGAGTATTCTAAACGAAGAGGCTCATCCCGATGTTCAGCTAGATAACCGTCATATCATGATTAGAGGTGAAAATACTTCAAAAATTTTAAAAATGCGTTCCGTTATAATGCAGGCATTCCGCTCTCATTACTTTGATCGCGGATATTGTGAGGTCACTCCTCCAACATTGGTACAAACTCAAGTGGAGGGTGGTTCAACCCTTTTCAAACTACAATATTTCAGGTACTTAAATTAAGATATTACGTTGCAGTTAATATTACATTTAAAACATTTGTCACATTCATTACATCGCTCATTTACTGTAGTAACTAAAAAAAATCATTTGAAGTAATAATTCTACGAAATTGTCTACGTAATTTCATTGTCTAGATATTGTGTTTGTCATTTCTTTTAAACATACTTTGTTCCTGGGGAAAAAAAAATAAATTATTTAGATTTCTATTATGTTGTTAGCAAATTTAAATCGTTAAATGCGTTTTCGGTAGCAGTTCTTTCATTGAATTCACACTATCGATGTAAAAGAGCGATATATCTATACTAATTCAATGTCTAAAATTGCAGTGAAGAGGCCTACCTTACTCAAAGTTCCCAATTATATTTGGAAACTTGTTTACCAGCTTTGGGGGATGTTTTTTGTATTGCTCAAAGCTATCGAGCAGAACAGAGTCGCACTAGACGTCATTTGGCTGAGTACACTCACATCGAAGCTGAATGTCCATTTATCAGTTTTGACGATTTATTAGATCGTTTAGAAGATATTGTGTGTGATGTAGTCGATCGAGTTTTAAAATCACCCTGGGGTTATTTGGTACTTGAGTTAAATCCAGAATTCAAGGCTCCGAAAAAACCTTTTAAACGTATGAACTATGCTGATGCCATCAAGTGGTTGAAAGAAAACAACGTTACTAAGGAAGATGGAACTTACTATGAATTTGGTGAAGTAAGATGTTGTTGATGTCTTTTAATTTAGTAATTCTCAAGACAATTTTTTCAGGATATACCGGAGGCCCCTGAGCGTAAAATGACTGATACCATTAATGAGCCGATAATGTTGTGTCGTTTTCCCAAAAATATAAAATCTTTTTATATGTCTACTTGCCCCGAAGATTGCAACCTTACCGAAAGCGTTGACGTTCTATTGCCAAATGTTGGCGAAATCGTTGGTGGTTCAATGAGGATATACGACAATGAAGAACTACTTAAAGGTTACGAGCGAGAAGGAATCGATCCAAAACCTTATTATTGGTATACCGATCAGCGTGTATACGGTGCTCAGCCCCATGGTGGATATGGCTTAGGCTTAGAACGTTTTCTCTGTTGGCTACTAAACCGTTATCATATACGTGAGGTATGTTTATATCCACGATTCTTGGACAGATGTAAACCTTAAATAAATATAGGCCTATTTGCTATTTTTACTTTCGTTTTATAAAACATTTGCTTATGTATTTATTTGTTGCAGTGGAAAATTTATCAAATATTCTTAAATAAACGTACTCAAGCATTTAGTCGGCATAACACAATAAAGTATTGATTGTTTTTATGTCTTGTAGTCGTCTTCTAGTTCCATATCATCTAATATTTCAACCAGTTGCTCATCGTTCATCATACTTTCATCAACTTCTTCGACGTACTCTTCTTCGGCATCATCTTGATCCTATATAGTTGTAATTACAAATACAATTGTGACTATAAGATCATTTTTACACTTAGGTATATTGTACATAATCATCCTTATCGTGAATAAGAAATTATTTTCTATTAACAAAAAGTGTTCAAAATGGTAATTCACTTCATAGTTTTGTTTTCTCGATAAAGATGAATATTTCTTTAATTTACCGCATTTTCGTACGAATCTACTTCTGCATGAATTTGTTCTTTCCGATAATGATTTTTAAGCAATTCCTTAATTGAATTGCTTACAATTTGGCGTACTTGACTATCAAAACCTTGAGGTAGCCAGCCAGTACGTTCATTGCATATGGCCCCTGCCATGGGAGAGGGAATTTTTTCTAACATTTCTTGAATCTTGGCTATGCCAACGTCACAGTACTAAAAAAGTGAAGCACACATAGAATAGTTTATCGATATTTTTAAAGAAAATTTACCCTCATCATGCACTGTCTAGATCTGGGCAATTTATTTTCATCGAAGTATGGGTAGTTGACATCTTGAGTTAAAGCATTTATTTCATATGGATTTTCTTGTTGCTTTTTAATGATTGTTTTACGATCTGAAATCTAAAATGCATAGGATGTTTTTTAGCTTTAATATAAATTAATTTCAAATAGAAACGTACAAATTCCGATACGCCAGATTTAAATCTCAAACGAAAATCAAACGTTTGATAGTACCGGGAATTGAAATCTTTACGAGGATCATATCCGTATCGTACATACATGGTTCGCCAAGGTCCTGTAGTAAAGTAATACGCCAGCGATGGTGTGATACATTTAAGTTTATCAGTAGATATTCCAGACTCATAAAGTAACGCAATGCGAGTCCATATAGGGCATTCTTCAAAAAGCTTGGATAAAGAAAAATTATAAATTTATTGATCAAATTCTATTAGCTAAGTAATGTTACCTTTTTCACTTTTTGCAATTGTTCATCGGAGACGTATTTCACTTTCATTTTCTTCAAAATTTGAGGATCAGGTGTTGTAGGAAATGTATCAACCATATTGAAAGTTACCATATCACGACTCTCATTACTGCATTTACTTAACACACCCAAAGTTTCATTCTGACCATCTTCCTCAGAAAAATCTCCACGGAATAGAGCGGTATGTACGGTATCTGATCGAGCAAATACTGTAGGTATAGCCATTAAATCTACGTCCTGGCGCCTTATATTGAAAAATACATGAACATTATTTAGGATTTTAGCCTTAGATTAATATGTGGACATACTTAAAATAATCGAAATCTATTATTGATTTTGGAACTATTTTGTCCAAGACATACTGTAAATCACCATTAGCCGATTTCCAATCGATAGATAGAGGTAAATATTGAAAATCACAAAGAGCTGTAAAGGATTTGAGTTCTCAATATTAAATTTTTATCGACGAATATGATACTCCAACTGGAATATGCGATTTTAAAAATAAATATGTATGTACCTATTAATATATATGTACTTACATTCAAATGTAAAACTCTTACTGATATGGCCCAAAATTTTAATGGAATATTTAGGGGGCTTATTGGCATCACGTTTCGATTTTCGAACCGTTATCTTTAACAGTAGTCCAGCTCGTTGGTTGCTATCACCACACAATGGTTTATTAAACGGATTATCTGGGTGATAACGCAATTCCAAACGCCTTGTATCGCCTCCTAATGCCTAAATGTCAACATACATACATACAACACATGTATGTATTTATTTAGCTAAATTGGTTCAAATTTGGGTTTTACGCAAACTTACTCTGGATATTTTCGTTATACCTCCTAAGGTGTTTATCATTTTGTCTGTGTCTTTAACCATTCCCGGGTATTCTATAAGTTCATATTCTGTAGTTGCATTAAAATTTAATTGCTCACACATTTTTGCATGCTCCTCTGATTTCCAAACGTAAACACAAAACCGATTAAAATTATCATGGACGTGCAACGATTTTTTGTTTATATGATCATGCAGTTACATGATTTTTCCTGATTAAAGTGGTAGCTCTGATTTTAATTGATCTGTGATGTATGATGAAAGCAATTCAATAGTTAAATTTATTCTTATACAATTTGATATATTCAGTCATATGCATGTATGGATGTATATTCGCTATATGCTTAAAAATTATCGATAACGCGCAATAAACAGCTGATTACAAATGCAAGCAAGTTAAACTCAAGCAGTACTTAAATTATTCGCCATTTACTTTTATTTTCTTACAATTTTTATTTAAAATCGTTTAATAGCTTTTTGCAGTTTTTAATTGTTTATCTCTTTAAAACAGCTGACTATTTTCCCAATCTTCCGGAAGAAATTTTGCGGGCTATTTCCTGCAAGAAGAATATTGTTCTCTCACAACCTCTTTCATTTGCCCAAGGCACATCTATACTATATATATAGTATAGATGCGCCTTGCACTTGCCCAAACTTTGAGTACGGGAACAACATATTTTGTGACGAGAACAGTTATCGGTAAGATTGAGAGCCCGCGAGCTCTCAATAAAAAATAAAAGTTGTTTGTTGGGTTTTGGTTTGTATAAGTTTCATAGCCTACTACACTACACTGATTTTTTTAAATCATTTGTGAATTTTTATAGTTGATTTATTAACACAATTCTCAGAGGGTTTATAAAAGTCTTTTAATAAGTTAAGAAGTTTGAAACTTTTCAAAACTATGGTTGAATTGAAGTCTACTGACGATTTGGTAACAGCGCCAATGAAATAAATTTCATATTATAATAGTACAATGACAGTATGTCAAATAGCTAATTTATTAACACTTATTTTGCCTTATAAACACTTTCATTGTTATCCAAAAGATTTCTAATTGTATAAATATATAGAAAAATAATAATAAGGTAATACATAAATATCGATGGCTAACTCAATTTTTTGTTACTTTATAGGAGAAGGAGAAAACTTAGTAGAACTCATAAAACTTCTGACAAGAAAGATGTTAACGCAATTATTAATATTTTATTAAAAAGCTATCAAAACTTTTTTTCAGGTTTTTCTTCCTTATTAAGCCATCGATATATAATAATAGCTATTAATTCTTGAAAATATTTTTTTTTTAACGGAATAACAAATTAACGAAACAATCAAAAGAATGAACTACTAAGCGCACAATTTGTAATGTTCTCCTCATAATTGAAAGTTTTTTATCCTACAAGTATATATCCATATATATATATATATATATATATATATATATATTTATATATATATATATATATATATATATATATACATATATATATATATATATATATATATATATATATATATATATTTGAATTTATATAGGAAATTTGAATTTTGGATTATATCTGTTGAACTCAAACATAAAAATAATTAAACTAAAAGCTTTACGAAGATTGTGAAGGAAATGCTTTCAAGGAATTATTATTCGCGGTTGAGTTACACAATTAGGGCCTTAATGATATCTATTCCTAGTAATTGTTACGCCAAAGAATAAAAACTGCTACATACAGTAGTATGTAATTGAGGAGCTATTATACTATAAACTTGGAGATTATATATCAAATACGTTTTTCATATATAATTTAGTGATTATTTAAAATTATGGTAAGTTTGATACCAAAAATTCTTTAAGAATTTTATATTTTTTACATCATCTTTTGTTCCAATTAAAACACTTGTAATAAATTAATATTACTTTTCTATTTAAATAAAAATACTGTAATGAAAAATAAAAGACTTAACTAAAAATGCATTGCTGGATGTAGATGTTAACAATGAAGCATGGAAATTAGAATTATTTTTCTTTTAAAATTTAATAACATAGTATATTATGCTATTTAAGAATGGTGCGCGGTGTCGGATAAGAATTTTTGCTGATATATAAATATTCCTAAATTGTGTAATTATTTAATTGAACCAATATAAAATTGTTTTTTATTTGTAATACATGTTGGAGTTTGCTTCACGTTCTTTTCTTAATAATTCCCTTTTTCTTTTTGACAGCATTACTTGAATATCTGCCATTAGTTGATACGCCTCCTCTTCTGGAAACTCCATTATTTGCCGACCAACGTTTTCCCCGAACTTTTCAAACACACCAGAGCTTTTCTTAATAATAAAATTGTCTAAAGCGTTATTTAAATTAGACGTAACTTCGGGGGAATGCTTTCTTTTTTTTGAACTTGTTGGCGTAGCTGGCTCCGTACCAGATACTAACGAATATGGTAACTCGTTCGGCTCAGAGTCCACCGATGTTTCTATTAGTGAGTACATATCGTGCTGTTAGTGGAAAAGAAGAAAATCTAAGATTTTATGTCCATTATTATATGTATCGTAAATTCATTATTTTTAACGGACGAATAATACGAAGTGCGAATGGAAAAAATTAGTCGATGATATTTGATATTTTTCAATATTATCTAGCATTAGCAAGAGATATACATACGTATGTATATTGAATAAATGAACTTATATTTAACAAAAAAGAAAATTGGATTTCTTATCTTTTGTGCATTCACCTGGTTAGAGTTGTCAACAGTTGCGCGACGCATAAGAGATGCGTCCAGAAAGCTCATCTCATTGTACCAAAACACTGTGGGAACGTATATAGAGTATGTGTCACATCCGAATTTTTTACTTTTTTCCACTTTCGATTTTTCAGCACTGTAGGCTGTCCGAAGAGATTTTATTTTTTTCTTCACATCTTCCACAGTCATTTTCATATCAGCAGCAATTGACTCGTAGGCCTTTATTTTTAAATCATTTCTTCGATATAACGAACTGTTCACATTCCATAAAACCTCATGACTTCTATACAAGTCAATAAACCGCAAAACATCAATTTTTTTATTTTTTTTCATTTTTCTATTAGAGCGGAATGAATATTAGAAACGAACAGTTTTATTTGCAACATCTGTTTACTTGAAAGAAAAGTTGAAAGAGATCCTGAAAGCAAAGTTGATATCAAGTCAATAGTAATTTTCCACAAATGCTTATAAACACCTCATTCAGACCATAGTTTTGGTTTGCAATTTGATATAATGGTAGAAGAAGCAGTGATATAATGGTAGAAACAAAGCAATATTGACATATGGTTCATCGCTTTGATATAATATAATTACACGAATTTTTATGTGCACAACTCTATTGAATAATGCGAAGCTTTTATTTATATTAGTTTTAAAAGTTTTTACTGCCACGAGATATTTTTCAAGGCGACGCGCCAAATATTTTTATGATCAGCGTATCAATTTGAACCGAAATCGCAAGACTTATGGAAAGCAATCTTGTAGTCAATTTGAGAGATGGGAGTAAAAAATAATGAGTGTTGCTATTGTAAGTATTGGAAAGCAAAAAACACAGTATATAAAGTTAACATACATATACAAATTAATCCACTCATTCACTCCTATATATTGAATTCATACCACCTGCACTTTCAATAAGTTTATTTATTTCAATTTATTAATTATTTCATTAACTCAAGTTTAACAATTTTTGATGTGACAAGTACCAAAATCGATTGCCAGCACAAGATATTTGCGTGTGGACCGTATAAATATATGTTTCAGCATGTATTAAGCAACAAATGGTAAGAAACATTAATTGCTTAACAAATGTTGTCAAAATCAATTGCCATTTGCTCTAAACTTCGTAGTTTTTGGAAAAAAATGATGTATATGAACATATACACCGTATGTATTTTCTATATATTTGAAAGTCCTATATATGTATTCATTTTATAAACAATAAAAGACTAGTGGTCAACCTTCTTCCGCAAATATATTATTCTTTATGATTTTTTTTTAATATTATAACTTAAGATTTTTAAGTGTTCAGTATCATTTTCTTGCCGACGTGAGCATGGAACGTTGCTTATGCAGTTAACAATAATACGGGAATGCAGCACTGCTCTAATAACATAAAATTCAAAGTATTTCGAAATTTGTTTATATGATATCATAATATATATACGGATATATTACTGATATGGTGAAGAAGTTGAAAATGTATATTGCTTACGTAAGTCTAAGTTGAGCGCATTATTCAGAACTAGTTCTTCAGCCCTTAAAAAATTTTATTTGTCAAGAGCATTTCTGGTTGGCAAACATTTTTCATTTGCACATAGACTACACAAAGATAATACGTACAAGTAATTCAATATGATAGCAAATACATCTAAATTATGTGTTTTTTTTTCTAAGCCGCTACATGTACAAATCTAAATATCTGTCATGCTTTCTCGTGCGTCGTTTATTTGGCCATTATTGAGCATCTTATACAAATTTCTTTCAGTGTACATATATTACAGAGCATATGACTGTTTGTATTTTGTTTTGCTATCGTCATTCCGTTTTAAATTTGAACAACGTAAGATGGGCTCGTTCAGATATTACTCCAAAGTAGCTAAAGAATTTTATCCAAATAGTAAAGTAAAAATTTTTCGCAAACAAAAAAATGAATCCAGTATAGAGAAAAAAGCGAAGGACAATAAAATCAACAATTTGGAAACACAAAATGAGCAGTGTGATAAAAAAGGAATACCTAACAAGAGTGCAAAAGTTGCACAAAACAGCAAGGCACGCGCGGAAAAATCTTTGAATAAGCAAAAGCTTAATGAAGTTGACGGAAATACTGTGACCAGTAATCATAACTATTATGAAAATGTGGTTAAGGTTCAAATGCTTTCGGAAAGCCTTCATAAGCAGCTGTTTCCGCAAATTTCCCGATCGTCAGATAAGGTAAACAATAAAAGCTTGAAAATGAAACAGGATTTACAACGCCATGGTATTGATATAAACACGACGGCACGATTGCCAGATATTAATATAAAGCTGCCTGCTTTGAAAGGTAGAAATATTGAAGAACACTTTTTAGAAATTGGAAAACAGCAACTTAAACCTTACAAATGCTTATTGAAACCATTACTTGAGCTTACGTCTTTACCAAATAAACCAAAAACTTGGTCCACGCAAGTGGGTTGGACAGTGTATGACCCAGGGACTGGAAAATCATCGTCTATAGAATTTCCACAGGAAAATGGTTTAATATTTGATGTAGAAGTTTGCATGAAAGAAGGCGCTATGCCGACATTGGCTACTGCAGTTGGTTGCAAGTATTGGTACTCCTGGGTAAGTCCACGTTTAGGTGGCAATATTTCGGAATTGAAGGTTAGGCAAAAAGTACCTCATTACACTTTGGCGGAACTAATTCCGTTTGGTGAGAAAGGAGAACAAATTGTAATTGGTCATAATGTCTCATATGATCGAGCGAGGTTAAAGGAACAATATTTATTGCATGACACCAAAGTTCGTTTTTTAGATACCATGTCTTTACATGCATGTGTTAGCGGAGTCACTAGCTATCAGCGAGCCTTGATGAAATCTAAAAAAGAACCCGCTCCAGAAGATTTGGGTTGGTTAAGTCAAAGTTCCTTGAATAGTTTAAGTGAAGTGCATCGTTTATATTGTGGTGGACCCCCAATTAGCAAAGAAGAACGTAATATTTTTGTCGATGGTACTTTAGATGATGTTCGTGGAGATTTCCAGGCATTGATGAGTTACTGTTCCAATGATGTCGCTGCTACACATGAGGTTCTCCAAAAAATTTGGCCCTTATTTGAGGAAAGATTTCCACATCCGGTTACTTTGGCAGGTATGTTAGAAATGGGTTCAGCTTATTTACCGGTCAACAAGAATTGGATGCGATACATAGAGGATTCGGATTTAACTTATGAAGAACTTAGTATAGAAGCTAAATATCATTTGGCGAGAAGAGCTGATGAAGCCTGTAGTTTAATGAAGAATGAACAGTATAAGCAAAATTTATGGATGTGGGATGAAGATTGGTCAACTCAGGAGTTGAAAATGAAATCGACTAAAAGCAAATCGACAAATACCCTCAAGAATAGCAAAAATGTATGTGACGAATCCAATCTATCAGAGGAAGAGAAACGTTTATATAAAAAATTCCAATATCTCTATGACCTAAAAGAACAGTTGCCTAGCCGGCGGCCGTTATTACCCGGGTACCCGGCGTGGTATCGCAAGCTATGCAAAAAATTACCAAAGGATGATAATGGGGTTGATTGGGCTCCAGGACCTACAGAAATTAGTACTGGTATGCAAATTGCACCTAAATTACTGTCACTTTGTTGGGAAGGATATCCATTGCATTATATTAGAGAATATGGCTGGGGATTTTTGGTGCCATTCTCTACAAAAGCATCTGAAACAGAATGCGAAGGTTCATCTCGTATACCCATTGAAAAGTTAGTGGAACAGTGTCCAATACCTGAATTTGCTCGTTTATATGCCACAGAAGAGGAAAGTAATTATTCACTAGGCTGTTTACAAAAGGAACTAGATAGCAAATTAGGTAAAAGAGAGTTCTTTAGTAGAGCCAATAAAAAAGATCATACAAAAGGACTTTATAAAGGCTCCGGAGTTTGGTGCAATAAAATTTTAGACAACTGCTGCTTTTTTCTCAAACTTCCCCACAAAAATGGCAAGTCATTAAGGGTAGGAAACCCTTTGTCAAGAGATTTCCTAAACAAGTTTTCAGATAATGTGTTAACTAGTGCAGAGTCGGAGAGTAATGTAGCAAAACGGGTCATTGAAATTGCTCGTATGATGTCTTATTGGCGCAACAATAGAGATCGAATTATAGGCCAATTGGTGGTGTGGTTAACTCCAGAGCAATTACCTGAAAATTTACGAAACCAAAACTATGCATATGGTGCTATATGCCCACAGGTGGTCGTTTGCGGTACATTGACGCGCAGGGCAATGGAACCAACATGGATGACGGCCTCAAATTCGCAAAAAGAACGCATAGGGTCGGAACTACGAGCAATGGTTCAAGCTCCCCCCAATTATCGTATTGTAGGAGCAGATGTTGATTCTCAGGAACTATGGATAGCTTCTGTACTTGGAGATGCTTACGCATATGGTGAGCACGGTGCTACTCCTTTAGGCTGGATGACATTAAGTGGTACAAAATCTAATGGCACGGATATGCATTCTGTGACAGCAAAAGCTGTTGGTATTTCTAGAGATCACGCTAAAGTAATAAATTATGCTCGGATCTATGGTGCTGGACAAAATTTTGCTGAAGGTTTACTCAAGCAATTCAATCCCACATTTTCTGCCACTGAAGCCAGATCGAAAGCCATGAAAATGTTTGCTATAACTAAAGGCAAAAAGGTTTATAGATTAAAGAAGGAGTTTCAGGAGGAATATGATAATAGAAGGCAAGTTTTTGAGTTTTTATTTATTGTAAAATAGATGGTAAAATTAATTGAACTTTTAATATTAATTGTAGCTATTCTTCTTATGAGGCCTTAAAATTATCGTCTGTTAACAACAAATCAGTCGATGAAATATTTGAAAGGGCTCAGTGGACGGGTGGCACAGAAAGTGCTATGTTCAATTGCCTAGAAGAAATCGCAACAAGGGATAAACCTGTGACACCTTTTTTAGGCTGTCGTTTGAGTCGTGCCTTAGAAACTCAAAACGCATCCGATGAAAACCGTTTTTTACCCACACGAATAAATTGGGTGGTACAAAGTGGTGCTGTTGATTTTCTTCATCTTATGTTGGTTTCAATGCGCTGGCTTTTGGGTGACAAAGCTCGTTTCTGTCTTAGTTTTCACGACGAAGTAAGATATTTGGTGGAAGAAAAATATGCCTATAATGCTGCCTTAGCTATGCACGTTACCAACTTATTTACGCGTGCATTCAGTTCATCACGTTTAGGAATGCACGATTTACCTATGTCCGTAGCATTTTTTTCCTCGGTTGAGGTTGACAGTGTGCTACGTAAAGAATGTTCCATGGATTGCAAGACTCCTTCAAATCCTCTTGGATTGAATTTAGGCTATGGGATACCGCCGGGAGAATGTTTATCAGTTTACGAGGCACTTGAAAAGGCAGGTGGAAATGATTTAAGCAAATGGGAATGGATAAAATAAAGAATATTTAAAATACCAATTTTCGACACATTCATGAATTTCTATAAAAACATCTTTCCCCCAAACCCGAATTGTAGTGACAATTACAAATATTTTAAATTTTGTATTTACATATGCTAGTAATAAAATATTACTAGTGATACTAGTAATATTTTTTCATAATTCTGATTAGATGCTTTTATTTGCTTTAACTAAAAAAATTACTTATTTAGGTATGTATAGGTTTGTACTTTTAATCGTTTTACAAACCGTCCAATGCTTGTTGCATATTATCTGGTGAGTATAAATAAGACGTGGCAGTGTCAGAAGATTTGGCTGATGTAAGACGAACAGGGTGAAGAGGGCGTACTGGATTTTGGGAGTTCACAAAGCTTCTGTCTATAGAATCTGAGTTTCTAATAATTGGTAGTAATGACGAGCGTATTTGTTGTTTATTCGATGAACAACTGCCACAGCTTGATTGAGTATCAGAATGCAGTTCCCTTGAAAGTTGTGATGATTGGCACTCAGTCACGGCATCATCGGCTATTGATGCCTCTCGAAGTATTGTTTGTATTTTCCAAGCGGTATCTCGCTGTATTTTCTTATTTTTTATTTTATTCATTTCGAACACGACTTGCTTGCCCAGCCAATCATACTCTGTATTTTTCTCAAGTCGCTTAGTTAGTAAACGTTTTACGTTGTCTATCTGATCATCAAATTTTGTTGTTTTCTTCTGAAATTAAAATAATAATTTTTTTTATTAGCTAAGTAAAAAGAACAAGTGCATATTTTTCTTGGGAACGACTGAGGATCACCTAACGTCAAAGCTGGTTTGTAACTGGACCGTTTTCGGCTACCTGCCACCTTTAGTGGTGCAATTCTTACTGAAAAAGAAACCACTGAAATGTGCATAAATGTTTCATATTTCAATCCAAAAAATAAATAAAAAACTAACATTGGTCAGTTAACTATTAAAGTAGTAAAACTTAATTATTTAAAAAAAAAACAATTTTGATTTTTTAAAATTATCGTACATATACATACGTGGTAAAAGACTAGAGTTGTGTCGCTCATGGACAAACGAGTACAAATGAACGAATTGAGCCGTTTTGGATGAGCAGTACTAATAAAAGTACTGCAATCACAAGAAATGAACGACCGAGCACATCTATGACATTTTTTGTTTAGCTTAAGGCTTGTTATCAGTTCAAAATTTCATGCTTAATGTGCATAAAATAATGCTTCAAATCGCAGCAGATTGAAAATGAACGAAATTGAGCGATCACTTGAACGAACAATTTGGCACTATAAATTATCTTTAGAATTGTATTTTAATATTTGTATTCATATACGACTGGTAAAGTGTAGCCTAGCCCAGGGTTCACATTATTTAACACACTTTAAAACTATCTTATAATTAGAAACCATAATTTTGATTATCAGTGCTTCTATGTTTTTTATTTCACATTTTTTCTACAGATATTTAAATTTTTCAATACTAGTTGCCAATAACACAACATAATAAATATAACAACATTTTTGTTGCTTTCTCAATACTAAAAACTTTGTTATATTTTTATATAAAAAGTGCCTAGACTTTGGACATAACATGGAAATGGACCTTATATTCCATAAGCATCAATTAGCCCTAAAATAACATAAAACCGTCCCTTAACAAGCAAAGATTCTGTAGATTTGTTTGCTTTTCTGAAATTGGCACATTGGAAAAAACTTACTCTCTTCTTTGAACGATGTTGTGTGTGATGTTCACTTAATTCTTCATTGGAAACATTGTCTTCAATATTGCTTTCGTCGCACTCATTGGACTGTAAAAATATGAAAACATCTTTTCATGAAACAATGAAATATACTAGGAGTTAGCAAATTTTAAAACAAATACAAATAAGAACTTTTAAAAAATGATAAAAAGAATATTAAACATGGAAAATTATAAACTGATAAAATACAAAATAAATGGGGCTTACTCTCTTGTTACAGCGATTTTGAGTTGGAGTTATTTCCTTAAGGAGTGTATTCTCTTCTATATTGCATTCATCGCAGTCATTTAACTACAAAACAGGAAAATGTTAGCACGAAAGCAAATATTTATAACTCAGGCTGAAAATTATACGAGAAACAGCACTTACTCTACTATTATAGTGATGCTGAGTTGGAATTTCACCATTGTCTTCAATCGAAATTTCAACTTTAATATTGCCTTCATCATATTCATTTAACTGGAAAAAAAAATATTTTCGCATTTTTAATGAATATAAAGTAATCACAGAATAATAAGTAACTTTAAACCAATAACGAAAACTTAATTAGCATTTCATAACACCAAATGTAAAATCTTATAGAACTTACTCTGTTACTACGACGACGATGATCCGAATATTTGCTTTGTATGTCACTAGAAATTTCATCTTCAATATTGCTTTCATCGTATTCATTGGACTAAAATGATAAATTAGTCTAAATTATGTTTATATACATATCTTGTTTTCAATAAGTTCTAATTTATTGCCTATTTCGTAACATCGAAAGAGTTCTTTCTTTCGTTCAATTATATTTAAGATTCATTCGAGTTAAATCTTCTTTTTTAGAACTTTTTGTTCTTTCTCTGAATATTACTCAAGGAATGGACTCTATATTCCTCTCTTTTTAATAAATGGCGGTTTTAATCGTTGCCGTTATTGTTCAGCGAATATGCATTTGCAATTTAGACAAGCCAAGAGAAATTAACAGCATTTTCCAGGTAAGAAAAAATCGCAGTAAGTGCGGATTCAAACTCGAGATCTAATTCATCGTAGTCTTGTGTCCACTATTTCAGCAAATTTTTTTTAATATTTCTAAATTTCTTCCTTAATTTTAAGACTTTCCTATTTACAAGTACAGATTTTATCGTTTAAAGATGTATTTTTGACAGACAGTATCAAACGTCTATTTCACACGTATATTCGAAGTTTTCAAAAATATGATATAAAAAATTACGAATTTTGATTTCATTATCGAATAGTTTTCGGATTCTATTTTTATAATGTCCGGATTTGAATACATACATTGTGTAAATGTGAATTTTCGCCAAAATGTTAAACGGAAATCGCCTTTTAACAGTATTTTTGTATATCATATAAATGATTAGTGAAGGAACTGTAACACATTTAATTACTTTACTCATCTGATATCTTATATTATAAAAAAAATAGTTCTAAAAGGAATATGTTCAACAAAACTGTGGAAACTCGTATTTTTGGAGTTTCGAACCCACCTTCTTTTACGACTTCATGAGGCTCATCAATACGGGTATCATAAAACATGTTGTTTGACCACAAATGTTACCAAGAAATAAAAAAAATTTCTGGGTCCGTAACTCTGAAAATATGAGTTTCGAAAAATCGGAAGAGTATCGGTAAAGTAAATTTAAGCCAAGGAATGATGTACATATAATCTACATATATGAATTTTTACCTTCGGTTCAATTATTCATGACTGTGTAGGACTGCCATATCTCTTTCGAGAAAAAGAGGACACCAGCCTCGAAAATGTAGGATATTTGCTTGAAAATAGAGTACAATTAAAAATCTAATAAAGTAATAATAAAAATACCTATTAACAATAAAAATTTGTTTTAATAGGGAAAATAGTTCACTCACAGAAATAAAATAAAAGCATTATGATACAAAAGAAACTAGAACTTCAACAGAAGGGATTTGCTAAACAAATTCTCATTAAAATTAATTTTAAACTTTTGTATAAAATCTGCAGCGTTTTTAAATCTTAATAATTATTTTTCTTATATTCATCAAGGAATGTATTACAAACGTTTTGAAATTGTACTTTTGCAGTAAGCAACTTCAAAATACCTCTACAAAGACGGTTAACCGCGGACACTTGTTGAAAAAGAGATTGGAATGCCCTGTATGCCGGTGGACACTGGGTGAATTGGATATAAGGTAAAATATCATCTATATACTTACTCTTGCCGCTTTTGAATCAACTTTCCTTCTTGCAATATGCGGCTCTAAAAATAACAACTTATCGAAACACCATAGAGTGGACTTGTACTCATCTTCTGCACTGCCAGCATTCCGTCTATGATTCGCTATCGTATGCGATTCTTTTATGTATTGGGCTCTTAACGTGTGGATTTTCTTCCTGATGTCATCCACAGTAATAGTACTTTTCAGTTCTCTTAGTTTATTACATATCTCATCCAGTGAATTTGACCGCTTTACCCGATCCACATACATAGGGTTTCTGGCATCGTACAGGTTTTCATGCTCTTTGTATTTTGTTATCAAGAGATCTACTATATCTTTGTCCCACATAGCTATATTATGCTTTGTTCCTGACTTGATTTTTTTAAATTTCTAATTATGAACTTCATATTCCAGTTCACATCACACACATATGTATAAAAGATTGTGAAAGTCATGTCTTTTTTGCTATCAAAAAAAAAAACAGGGAGGGCTTATTATAACGTATAGAAGGGCTTAGTAGACTGTGCACGAAAATCACTCTACAAAATTCTAAAGAGAAGATGACATAGCACAATAGTCTTATGTTTGCAGTAAAACTCAGCATATGAGAACTTACTGTTCTCATATGGTGCTAAAAAATAAACTCGAACGGATATATAGTAAAAACTCGCAAGGTTAATAAAAGCGCAGTGTCAAGTAACCACGCAGTTGAAAGTTTGACAACTCGTATCAATTACAAAGAGTATACCAAAACGTTTACGAATAAATTATCAAAATAAACTACGAAAAATGTACTATATTAGTTTATCATATACATGCTTTATAAGTTCGTTATATATTGATTATTGTCATAATATCTACTTCTATTTTATTTGACCGTTCTTGTAACATATGCTCTTCTCTTACTTTGGCATTAAAATCTTATAAATACTAGCTTAGATAACAGCCAGTCTACCAATTTTGTTATATGCAGTAGAGCTCAGCAAAGGTTTGTGAGTAAGAGACATTTTCGTGAACTAAAACCAAATCATTCATTTTTGTGTCGAATATATAGATCGTATTATATACCATCGCATTGTGCCACATATAACCGATATATCAAGTGAAGTTTTTGTTGCACAATGGTAGCCATGCTTATAGTGTAGTCACGTCTTGCCATTAGTGACATTTGACAGGTGTTTTTTACGACATTATCACTGATGACGTTTTTTCTCGCTCTTGTGTGACAATATCCCGATAAAAATTTTCGATATTTTTACTTAATTAAAGGCAATAAAAGCTATATATATTTATTTTCACTTTATTAATTAACCAAAAATGACTTAATACAGATAGTTACGAAGATGGAAGAATAAATTTATTTATTTTTGAGCGTGAATAGAAAAATATATGTGTATATACGAAAAGCAATTGTGGTTTTTGATAGTGTGTTGTGCTGTGCTTTATACTGACACATCAATCTAAACGACGACGAAAACCCAATTTTTCAATTGAATTTCACATGCAAAGACCTTGATGCATAATGCAAAGTTTTTCCACAAAAACTAAAGAAATGTTTATAGTGCGTGCTTTAGAGAAAATCCTTGCTGACAAGGACATTAAGCGTTCCCAAAATTCACAGTTGAAGAAATCATGCGACACGGCCTTAGAACAAATCAAAGCTGAACTAATCAGTGCTGGTCAGATAGCAGAAGGTAATGAACTCCCCTGTGCTGCGCTGCCACTACCGAAAAACGATGCAGCCAGTATTATAAACGCGGAGACGTATTTTCTGCCATTTGAATTGGCGTGCAAAAGTCGCTCACCGCGTATTGTAGTGACAGCTTTGGATTGCTTAGAGAAGTTGATAGCATATGGTCACCTTACTGGTGCGATTCAGGATTCATCAAGTCCAGGACACTTATTAATTGATCGAATTGTCAATACCATTTGCGGTTGTTTCAATGGACCTCAGACTGACGAATGTGTTCAATTACAAATTATCAAAGCTCTGCTTACTGTCGTTACTTCCCAGCATGTTGAAATTCATGAAGGCACTGTATTGCAGGCGGTACGCACTTGTTATGACATTTACTTGTCAAGTAAAAATTTGGTCAATCAAACAACGGCTTGTGCCACACTGACTCAAATGTTGGACGTTATATTTTCTCGCATGGAAAACCAAGTGTACGAAGTTGCTGCTCAAGCTGTAGCAGCTGCGGCAGCTGCCAATAATGGAAATAATGATGCCAACACATCACAAGCTTCCGAAGCAAGTGTAAGTGTTAAAAGTGTCGGAGGCAGTGATGAGGAAACTCCAGAATCGATAGCACCCATGTTGGTGGAAGAAATATTAAATGGTAAGTTCTCTAAAGGGAGCTAATGATGTTTTATAATATATGCAGTTTGAATGCGAATTAGCTGATTCCTCTCTAAGGTCTTTCAATTAAAGTATATTGATTTATTTTTTGTTTTGAGAATATCCGGGACTTTGCTTTGAATATATCAGCTATTGACATAAACACTTTTAAAGCTATTACAAATACTTTCGATGTAGAACATAATGAAATCCACAATATCGGCAAAGGTGTTGTGTTTTAGTAAATGATTGTCTCAATCGTCAGTAAGTACTGTTCAGTCTTATTTCACATTTTAACACATTGATATAATATTAAGCGCAAGGAAACATTGATGCAAATCCGAAAAACTCGTTCCCAATAAGATAGCCGGAATAATAGAAATATATAGAATTGAACTTACGACCTTCGGTTATTTTTCGCGAAAGCACTACTAGATATTTTTATTTCTCCCTCAATCGCGAGAGTCGTATTAATATTACTTACCCTGTCTGGATAAAAGCCTAAGGTTCCAAATACGATTTACTCTGATAGCGGCAATGTATAATTTTCAAAAACCTAGTGTGTATATATTGGATATTTTAACTTTTGAGACCGTCGCATTTGACGTATCACCATAAATATAGCAATTAGAATCTAAATTGCGAGCACCCTGTTTCAAATGTAGCGTATTTGAAAAAGTTACTTGTTCATATACTTATGAACAAAAGATTCATCTATGTAAATATATGGTTGGCAAAATTTATAGAATTGGTATTATATAAACTTATTCATTATTAAAAGATTTAAAATAAAGTTTAAGTAAAGTAAGTAAGTAATTAAACCAAAGAATTATCGGTTTGATAAATTGATACAAGTTAAAACAGTTATCAGATTCAAACTAAGCCATCTACCAAGTAGTGATAAACAAAAACTGCATTTGAGTACTAGTGATGATAGTATAGCGGCTTTCAAAAAGAGTTCTTGTGCTCTTATGTATAAATTGAATATTCAAAACTGTTCGATACAAATTACTTACAAATGAATTAATGTTTAAAGACCTATCGAAAATTAATAGATTAATATTATAAGAACCAAATGTCAAGATTGTTAGTGAAATTTTGGGATAATGACTTTATTCTTTAAAAATTGCATGTAGCAATATCCACTAGGTCTTTATCTGCCTTAGCCTTGATGTTTAGACTTCATGATAGATATACAAACCTTTAAGTTTTGTAGCTCATAGTAAAGAGCATCAAGTCAATCTTGGTTCGGTTGACGCTAAGGCCATATCCGACGCTCCACTTACTTGGGAGTCCTATTGATGACTGAGATACAAATGTAGTTTTAAAGTATCTACCACGTCGTCTTCGTATGCGACCGGTCTACGTAACTTAAGGGAGGTGAAAAGACATCTCTCTGTGGATTCAGGATGTTCTGCGTCTCAGAGAGTATATAAATATATTTCGCCAGTAAATATTAAGCAATCGTCTAAGATAAATGGTTAGTGAAAACTTGCAGCCCCCACGTTATGCTTCTTTGATTTGCTAGAGCATGGTTAATAACAACGCCTAAAACGATGTTAACGAGAGTTGGGGAGAGAATGCATCCTTGTCGCTTTCCTATGTTAACATTATACTGTCACTCTCTTCAACATATCGGCCGGTGTCTGTCAAATAAATTTTGTATTGGCATTTATGCTTGGATATATTTTTTTCGGTCAAATATCAAGATAAAAAATTTCCTTATATAATACCTGTCGTAAGTAACAAAATATTACAAAATGTTTTCGTTCCATATTATTTATAATATATGTGTGTTCTATGTTACTATTGAAATATTTATTTTTAACATTTATGTCACTATTGAAATATTGGAGTAACGTGTTTTCGACTACTTTCAGCCGCTATCAATGAAGTTCTTAAGGAAACTTCACCAGAAATTGTAATAACTGATGAAGAGCAAATCACCATTAGTAATAATAAGAACAATAACAGCACAAATAACATATCCATTAGTGGTTCTGGAAACTCTGAAGAAAGTGCTGAGATTCATAGCGAAAATGATGCTGTAGTAACGGCAAAATTTACACATGTTCTACAAAAAGACGCTTTCCTAGTGTTTCGCGCATTGTGTAAATTGTCGATGAAGCCTTTACCAGAAGGACATCCTGATCCAAAATCACATGAACTTAGATCGAAAGTTTTATCTTTGCGCCTGCTGCTGTCAATATTACAAAATGCTGGACCGGTTTTTCGTTCCAATGAAATGTTTATCATGGCAATTAAACAGTATTTATGTGTAGCTCTGTCAAAAAATGGAGTCAGTTTGGTGCCGGAGGTATTTGAATTGTCGTTGTCAATATTTGTGGCCTTGTTGTCCAATTTTAAAATACATTTAAAGAAGCAAATTGAAGTATTTTTCAAAGAAATTTTCCTAAATATATTGGAGGCCACTTCTAGTTCTTTTGAACATAAATGGATGGTTATACAAGCTCTAACACGTATTTGTGCAGACGCACAATCGGTAGTAGACATTTATGTTAATTACGATTGTGATTTTCAAGCAGCAAATCTATTTGAACGATTGGTTAATGACTTATCAAAAATTGCTCAAGGCAGGCAAGCTTTAGAATTGGGTGCCAATCCTATGGAGGAGAAATCAATGCGTATAAGAGGTCTCGAGTGTTTAGTTTCTATACTCAAATGCATGGTAGAGTGGAGTCAAGACTTATATGTCAATCCAAATATGCCATCATTAAATGCTCACGAAGGAACAGTTCATAGCCGGTCTGGTACTTCAAATGACTTACAGTCACCAACAGATAATGCAGACACTATATCGCAAACCAATACTATTGGCATGCGTTCTGTTCATGGCGGTTCAAGCCACAGTCTAAATTCTTATGGTAGTGCTAAAAACACACAGGTTCTTGATTTGCCTGAAGCTCTAGAGGAGAGAAAAATGCGTAAAGAGGTCATGGAAGCTGGTATTGAGATATTCAACCGTAAGCCAAAAAAGGGAGTACAATTTTTACAAGAGAAACAATTAATAGGACCCACGCCTAAGGATATAGCTAAATGGTTACATGATGATGAACGTCTGGACAAAACCATTATAGGCAACTTCATAGGAGAAAATGATGATCATTCAAAGGAAGTTATGTGTGCTTATATAGATGCTTTTGAGTTTCATAATCTTGAAGTTGTCTCGGCTCTGCGTATGCTACTGGAAGAATTTCGTTTACCCGGTGAAGCTCAAAAAATTGATCGTCTTATGGAGAAATTTGCAAGTCGTTATTGCGAGTGCAATCCAAACAATCCGTTGTTCCAAAGTGCGGATACTGTTTACGTTCTAGCTTTTTCGATCATCATGCTAACTACCGACTTACATTCTCCTCAAGTGAAAAATAAAATGACTAAAGAGCAATATATAAAACTCAACCAGGGCATAAGTGATAGCAGAGATGATCTCCCAGTGGAATATTTGTCATCAATATATGACGAAATCGCTGGACATGAAATAAAAATGAAAAATACAATCGTTAACAAACCTGGAAAACAAATAATAGCCAATGAAAAACGGCGAAAGCTTTTATGGAATATGGAAATGGAGGCTATATCGACGGCGGCTAAAAATCTCATGGAATCTGTGTCTCATGTCAAGTCCCCATTTACATCTGCCAAACATTTAGAACATGTACGTCCAATGTTTAAAATGGCCTGGACTCCCTTCTTAGCTGCCTTTTCGGTCGGCCTACAGGATTGTGATGATCCTGAAATAGCTTGCTTATGCTTGGATGGTATACGTTGTGCAATACGTATTGCTTGTATATTCCACATGACCCTTGAACGAGATGCTTATGTCCAGGCATTAGCCAGATTCACTCTACTCACCGCTAACTCGCCCATTAATGAAATGAAGGCAAAAAATATTGATACGATTAAAACTCTTATAATGGTGGCTCACACCGATGGTAATTATTTGGGATCGAGTTGGTTGGATATTGTTAAATGTATCAGTCAGCTAGAATTGGCTCAATTAATTGGCACTGGAGTCCGTCCTAAATTTCTATCGGGTGCACAAACCACTCTCAAGGATTCGTTGAATCCGAGTGTAAAGGAACACATTGGCCAAACCAGTAGCCAGAGTGTCGTTGTGGCAGTGGATCGTATTTTTACAGGCTCCATACGCTTGGATGGTGATGCTATTGTAGATTTTGTAAAGGCTTTATGCCAGGTAAGCTTAAATTTTAATTGATTTCTTCTTTAAAACAAGTTGTTAGTTAGGTTTAAGTTAGAATATTAACTTAGTTCTTCCAAAAATTTCTAATTAAAAAGGATATGAAATGGGCCGCTAGGCGGTTTCATCTTCTGATTTTGGCATGCAATGTTTTTTCGCAAGAAAACAATTCAGAAAGCAACTGTCAAGTAAAGATGTAATAGGTTATCCGTAAGCCAAATATGCAAACATAAAAAAATTTCACGCCAAGGATGAAGATGGGACCTGTTACGAAGTATATTAATCAATAATTCAATGTCAATGTCATATAAAAAAACCAGGTACCTTCTTCATTAAGATCTGGCCTCTAGCAACAGATGTTCTTGTTTCGACATAAATTCCTTGAAGAAGAATATTATTTTGTAACGTTCGAGCCACAAATAAGAATTTTTTGTCAATCTAGCTGGACACTAAGCCGAAAACGAAATTGGAGAAATTTAATAATTCTAGTATCCAGCTTCACAAGAAGATTCTACAACGACTTTGATAGGATTATAATATATTTCTTTTGTGGCTAAACGAATCAAAATTTTACATTGACTTTTTGTGAAAGGCTATTTGCAGCGATATTTAGAAAATATTTTATTTTAAAATTTTTATGATGAAAAATTCTACTGAAATCAGATATTTTTGTAAAATTTATTTTTGTAACAAAAAATTAAAGGGTTTTTGAGAGTTTTTTAAAAATTCAAGCGTATACTTTATTGGGAATATTTTGAAACTTTAAATATTTTCTATGAGAGCTTTTTAGCAGTAAATTTTTTCTTATTATAATACGTAGAGGTGTTTTACAAAATTTACAGAAATGTTCCATTGTTGAATTGGTATGATACATCCTCCCTCTGCACATAAAAGTAAACAAATTTAACTTTTTACCTATTACGGCGTAAGTAATATTTTGTGAAGACCTACGAAAGCTAGCGGGGACCATAAAAGTCATTTTATGATCTGCTGTGGCCTAGTTTAGTTTTGTTAACAATAGGCAAAGTGGATCGTATTTTTATAGGCTTATTGCCTGTAAAACTAAGAAAATAAATAATATTCATATGTTTAGTTCTTCGAAGAGATCTACTTACACTCAATAGCTTTTCCCAAGTAATATAAAAAAGTAATATCCGGTAATAAAAATTATTACAATTTAACGAATTCTGAAGTACGAATTCCAATATAAATTACATACGAATTCCAAATACGTTTTCTTCGAATCTATGTAGAGAATAACTCCTGATTAATAAATTTCAATTAAACCAGTTTAGTGCAGAAAAAATAATATTAATAATTATTATAATTATAATTACCCTTATCATTATTCTTTTATTCCGAAAAATAATACATTTAATAATGAAATGATTGCACTTTACAAATTATTCCCTACAATAAAAAGGTCTCAATCGAAGAACTCCACAATTCGCAGCCGCGTATGTTTTCGTTACAAAAAATTGTCGAGATTTCATACTACAACATGGAACGTATACGTTTGCAATGGTCACGTATTTGGCAAGTTTTAGGTGAGCACTTCAACACCGTGGGATGCAATAACAACGAAGAAATTTCATTCTTTGCACTTGATTCATTGCGTCAATTGTCAATGAAATTTATAGAAAAAGGTGAATTTGCTAATTTTCGTTTCCAAAAGGATTTCTTAAGACCTTTCGAACATATAATGAAAAAGAATCAATCACCTGCAATCAGAGACATGGTTGTGCGTTGCGTAGCCCAAATGGTTAATTCACAAGCACGCAATATAAAGTCAGGTTGGAAAAATATATTTTCCATATTTCATTTAGCAGCTGGCGATCATGAGGAAGCTATTGTCGAATTAGCTTTCCAAACGACAGGCAAAATTATAGGAGAATTGTATCAAAAGCAATTTGCTATTATGGTGGATTCATTCCAAGATGCCGTCAAATGTTTATCAGAATTTGCTTGTAACGCCCGTTTTCCCGATACAAGTATGGAGGCTATTCGTTTGGTAAGAACATGTGCTTTATGTGTACATGAATCACCGCAGCTGTTTGCAGATCATGCTGGTATGGAAAACGATATAGCGGTGGCCGAAGAAGATCGCGTTTGGGTCAGAGGCTGGTTCCCCATGTTATTTTCGTTGTCCTGCGTAGTGAATCGTTGTAAACTGGATGTGCGAACACGAGGCTTGACAGTACTTTTCGAGATTGTCAAAACTCATGGTGATAGTTTCAAACCCAACTGGTGGAAAGATCTTTTCAATGTGATATTTCGTATTTTCGACAACATGAAACTACCGGAACATGTAACTGAAAAATCTGAATGGATGACCACCACCTGTAATCATGCTTTATATGCCATTATTGATGTCTTTACTCAATACTTTGATGTACTGGGCCATTTATTACTCGAAGATCTCTTTGCACAGCTGCACTGGTGTGTGCAGCAGAATAATGAACAACTGGCCAGATCAGGAACAAATTGCTTAGAAAATTTAGTTATATCGAATGGCTTTAAATTCAATGAAGCGACATGGGATAAAACCTGCCAATGTATACTGGATATTTTTAATGCCACGCTCCCAAGCGAGTTGATTACTTGGCGCCCAAATCCTCAGCTGCAGCAACATATGCAGTACCAGCAGCAACAAAATCAGCAGCAGCACCAATCAGTAGGGAGTCACAACCCTCAAACGCCACGTTTACGCAAATGCTCCAATCCCAGAACGAACGATGCACTAAACCGTTCTTATTCCCAACATTCCGTTTATAGTAATTCGGGAAGTTTCGATGACGATCACACTTATCAAACGCAGCATCATCAACATCATTCTCAATCACAGCATCATCAACATATGCATTCTTCCTCCCAACATCCAATTGTTCCACCACAAAATCCGGCTTTATTTGAAAGTCTTAACATCAAATGTGTTGTACAGCTAGAATTGATACAAACTGTAGATAATATTATCTTTTTCCCAGCAACTTCGAGAAAAGAAGATGCTGAAACACTGGCGCAGGCCGCCGCAGATTTAACAGGAAATATTACTACGCATCCCATGCTTGATTGTCAACGTGAGGAACAGGGTATGTACAGTTACTTACGTACTCGACAGCTATTTACTTTGGCCGATTGTCTTATGCAATCCCATCGGTTTGCTAAGCGCTTCAATGCCGACCAAGACCAGCGTAACATTTTGTGGCGTGCCGGTTTCAAAGGTTCGATTAAACCAAATCTACTAAAACAAGAAACCGCTTCGTTGGCTTGTGTACTGAGAATTTTCTTAAAAATGTACGGTGATGAGAATAGACGAAGCGATTGGCCAGGCATTGAACAGGAGTTGGTACAAGTGTGTAAAGAAGCGCTATCATATTTCTTAAGTTTACAAAGTGAAGCTCATCGTGATGCTTGGACATCGTTGTTATTGTTGATTTTGACAAGATTGCTTAAAATGTCCGATGCGAGGGTAAGTACACGTTCCATTTATTTATTGATTTTATGTCATGGTTGAAAATTTACTTTCAACTTATTCTGCATATTTCGGGTTTTTTCCTTAAATTTGTCACTTTTTAAAGTTATGACGATTTCTTTAGTATGACTATAAATGTAAGCAAGTATGCAAATAGATCATTGTACATGAACATTTCTATAAAATAATCCGCATGGTTTATGGAGCGTTCAGAAGTGAAATGAAACATGATGAAAATCATTAGATTTTCTTGGTTATTTTAAATACAGTGGGAGCTAGAATTTTGCAACATGATATTCCGGCTTGAAGATGCGATGATTCTTTATTATAGTGAATGTCACTGAGACAATTTCTTGCACCGTATCAGCAACGACTGCCCAAGCGACAATTTCCCTCATTGTATTGTTGACTAAAAATAAAAATAAAAAACTGAATAAAACAAGTTTAGAAAATATAGTATTAATATGTTGTGATTACAAAAGTATTAGGCACTTATAGCTTCTTATTATTAAAGTTATTGCAAACTATTTCACAAAATAAAGATTTCTCTAAATCTATCCTTTTAATAGCCAACTGAATAGAAATGTTTAATTGAATTTTATATAACAAACGAGGTTTGTTGTATAATCCACTTTACTTAATATCTAAAGAGATATAAAAGCCTTAATGTAAAAATAATAATCGATTGTTATTCAAAGCCAATGCAGAGATTTTCGTTAGTTGCAATGTGAACGAAGATGAGTAAATATTTCATTTTACAAAAATAAATAATGGCCACATTGATGTATTTTATATCATATATAAAAAATTTATATACGTTTGGATATTTTAAAGTACAAAAATTTAAAACTATAAAAAATCTGAAAAATTTTACTATGAATGGTTTTAATTCTCCTAAATCAAGTCGTTTAAAATCTAATCGGTTTATAGAGATAGATATTTGCATATCTTTGCTTTGTAATTACTTTTATTTGTTGCTTATTTATATTAAAATCAATTTACTTTTGCAGAGGCAAAACAATAAAAGAATTAATTCTAATAACGAAATATTCAGTGGTGCTTCAGGCAAAACCAAAAGAAAATAGAAAAAATGTCAAGTTCTCGATTGTAAAATGCGGCTCAGACAACGACGAAAAGCGATATTATAATTGAGAGAAACACGAGGAAATGTCCGGTACAGTTAGTCGTGTATTACACGCTCTTCAACAAACTTTGTCTGTCTGTCCATTATGCAAAAAACTAATTTTGACTGATCATATAGTGTTACAACGAAAATTCGATTGAGTGGGATTTTTTATAATATTTAGATAGTTGAAAAAAATATTTTTGTAACCGTGCATTATTAAATTAAGTTTGGTTAATTTTGTTGTTATGTTACCTCTTACAACATTTCAGATGGTTGTCACATTCTTTTTAGGTTAGGTTGAAAAGAGGGGCTACAAGTTGTCCTAATAAGTAAAACGTGTACTTGAGTAGCAGGTTCATATGATAACGAATTATTTAATGATAAAAAATTGTTATTTCTTCATGTTAATATAATATCACTATAATTTGACTGTTTCAGATGCATAAAAAAATGGTCTAAACGTCTTAGAGATAACAATTTCCATACAATTTAAGAGCAAATGAGAGAGTAATATTCTTATTTGCCTGTACAAAGTTCAAAGAAATTCTTCTCTGGATAATCTCGAATAAGAATTAAATAATCACCTATTTCTTGATTATAATGAAAATGAAAAAGTAATCCGAACTTTTTTAAATAAAGGAATAAAGTTTTTATTTAAAATTAGATTAAAAAGCGAAATGGAAGGTTTTTCAAAAATACCCCTATATTTCTTTAATACAAAAATATGATTATGTTGCTTTTACTTTCAGTTTAGTTCGTTATACCTTTTTAAAGTTGTGCACATGATGCAAATTGTTGTTTCCATGAGTTTTAAGAGTCTGAAATCATTTAGATGAAATGTAATTTAAAAAATTATCAGCAATAGTTAAAAATCTGCAGTTATGGTTTTCCGCGTTCTAGAAATCCCGGTGAGCTCTAACACATTCTTTATAGTCCGGACTATATCATTATCCATCTGGAATATACCTAATTCTAAACATACATATCATTCACAACATACATATTTATATAACTATTAAATTATATCTTCTAATTTATTTTTAAATTTACAGTTTGCTACGCACGTCTCTAATTATTATGCTTTATTATGTGAAATAATGTGTTTCGATTTGAAGCCCGAACTACGAAGTGTCCTTAGGCGTCTATTTTTACGTATTGGTCCAGTGTTTAATATACTAAGTGTCAAATAGTGCTACTGATACAATAACTATTACAAATCTTTTCATTAAATTTCGACTAAAATGTACACATTGCGACTAAATATATTTGAAAAAGTAATAATTTCCAAGAGATTTATGAATTACTATTCACATTATAACAATTGTTTTAAATTATTATACAATTTATATATACACATATATTTATTTATGCATTATATTAAATAACTATACAAATGAAACTAACTTGTGGAAATTTATAATAATTTACGTATTTAGATATAAATTTAAATTAATATATTTAATAATTATTATATTTCGAAAGAAATTCTTGGTATTGCAATATATATGTATGAAATTATTAATTTCAATTTAATTTTATTAAGCTATTATTCTGTTTTATTTTAACTAGTGTGGTAACACAACAAACGGCTCATAGCAACGCCAATACAGTTGGGATTTATTCCTCTTTGTTCTGCAACTATTTGCCAACGTTATGGCAAGATACGATAATATGAAAATAGCATACTTCTGTGCAAAACAGCTTATTACCATATTCAAAGCCTTAATACTCAAAGGCTGTCAGAAATAGTTATTTTTTATTCACAACATGTAGGTAAATATCCTATTTTTGATATTGTCTTGACATGACATTGACAAATAGTTACAGAATAAAAAGGATTAATTTTTAAATTGTACATAAATTTTTGTCGAATTGCATTATACTATGGTTTGTCAGTGTGGACTTGTTAATTCATACAATATTATAAAACATACAAATTTATAGAATTATCAAAATAAAATTGTTTAAAGTGCTTTGCTGTCTTTTATGACTCAGCATCAAGGAATTGTACTGCTGCCATCGTTTGTTGTGTGAATTCATAAATGTATTGTTATTAATATTATTAGTTTTTGGAATAAATGGTACAAGAAGCCCTTTTTATTTTAGGTATTATTCAAAATCGAAAGTATTTATATAGAAATGTTTATTTATTTATAGGAGTTTAATTTTTGCGACCGTGTAATATTTTTATAAAAATCAAAATGTTGAAATACAATTTAATTTAAACAAGACTTGTGATTATTTGTTTAAAAAAATTTTGAAATTTTTCTGATTTTTAAAAGATGAAAACAACAATATTTTTGGCCAAAAATATTCTGTTAACAATTCGAATTTTTTATAATAATATTGTAAAAATCTTGGATTTTTCGGCATTACATTCAAACAGATATATATGTTCTAAGATAATCTTTGCTTATCTTATATATATGAAGGTGAAGCTAATACTTATGCTTGTATATTGTTGATGCTAATGAATACTTATCAGTAAATCTATAAATGTCATTGTTTTTTCTTAAACTGGTATGGATAAATTGCGGTATGCGATATCATTCGAAAGTTTATTTATATCAAATCAGTAGATAAAATCCATGTTGCAGTTATTATTGCCAGAAATTTCTTAGCTTTCGAAATTTTTGAATAAACTAAGTCTCAATATATTTAATACCCCAAAATTTGTTGGATCTTTGGTTGGCAGACAATACATAGGAGTACTTAAACGATTTGCTGTTAATTCAGAAATGTCTTAATGTACTAAAATAGATCAAAGAAATTTTGTTGTGCTAGTAATAAAAAAGCCATTTAATAATAAGACTTTTTGACTATGAAATGAGAGAGAAGTTAGGAATGACAGAGCTTAAACCAAAGTCTAAATAAATAAACTCTCCATATATTTTTTAAAATAATGCTTAGAAATGCTGGCAGCAGCCATATATTTTTTTCCATATTAGCATATTATCCGCTCTATGCGACTTTTAAATTATAAATACTTGTTGAAAAAGTACCTTATTCAAAAAACTCTTATAAAATAAGTATTTGATTTAAAAGTGCCTTTTTAAAATAGTATATTTTAACAAAGCATCTTTTTCAATTGGGTAAATATAGTTTAACAAAAAAAAATACCAAAAAGTATATATATTTCACCCCTTATAACTGGGAATTTTTAAAAAGTGTTGGAACATAGTCGAGATTTTATTAACACATAAAAACACTGAAAAGCTTTTAAATACTATACTTTAGCAGATGTATGGAGTATAAAAAAGTACCGAATTTAATTCTTACCCTTTTTTACTCTTTAAATACACATATGTATATCAAAAAAGTACCAAACACGTGTCGAATTATTTCTATCGTAGTTTCCGAGATATAAAACTACATATTTTATCCCTTCGGAATCGAATTTCCAAAAATTAGATCTCAATGATATACATCGGTATACAAAATTTGAAGTTTTTAATCTTTATTGGTTTGGGTTGGGCGATGATGAATCAGTCAGTCAGTCATTCACTCAATAAACTTACTTTTTGGTATATAAAATCTTTTGACTATAAAATTCTAAGATCCAGTGAAATGTATATAACAGCTGATTGTAATAATTTTAGCACAACAAAGTTATACACACAACTCCAAAACAATGGGGAACATTAAATAAAATTGGTGTCAAATCTTTTTAAATTAAAGATATTGGAAGGCTTAGTGCAATGGAGCCGGAAAAAAGCAAACAGGACGCAAAGTACTCACCAGGAACATACCGAAATGTTGACAGTGTCAATTTCATACGCTAATAAATTTTTAAAAATCGAAAGTTTCTTTTAAAATTAAAAGTTTATCAAAAGTGTACGTTTGTTGTTTCCTCTTTGTCTGTTTATTTACATTTGAAAACATATCGTTTCGTTTTACTGGCCAAACATTTATCCAGTAAGAATTTGGATTTACTCAGTCAATGAACTGTCATTTGGCTCTCTCAATGCGCGCTCTCATTAACTGGATTCTTTGCACTTGAACTCAATCCAGTAAGAAACGATAAAATATTTTAAACACTAGCGTTTGTATACCCAAATATAACGTTCACCCTTATCGTGTTTGGCGTTTGTCGTCTTTGAATTCGACATATTGTAATAGATTTAAAGAAACTTTTGCTTTGTGTCTTTAATGTAACTATTAAAAATTGTCGAATTCTGAAAGCGAATACGCCAAACATGATAAGGGTTAATGCTTTATTCGTTTCTTGTTAACTAATTTATTCTTTTACAATTTGCAACACCAAAATGAAAAAAAAAATCAAACACACACAGTCTATATACATACATAATTGTTATAAGTTATTTGAATGTTTAAATTCATTGAGAATCTTAAACAAAAGTTATGTTTTCAAACTAATGATAATAAAAACTATATCTAAATATATTAAAAATATGCAGACATAAAAATGTAGAAAATAATGAAATGATATATAATAATAACAATAAAATTAGTTATAAAAAATATTGTATAGTAAAAGTAAAATTTATTTAAGTAAATCTAAATATTCTTACAATAAAATTATTTTAAAAATAATCCGAGAATGCTAATTACTTCAATTAGAAAGTGTTAGTCTTCTGCCACTAACAATTTAAGGTATACATACATACATACATATGTATGTATATTAAAATTAACTTGTTGGTTCTAATTAAAGGGTGCTCTTTTATCAACTTGGTATGTTGCTATGTGTTCACTCTGTTTTGCCAAATCCATAACACGTTCGAATGATAAATTTGTTTTATCAAAATAAGTATTCTGTTCAGGCAGTGTACCGCGCTCATTTTACGGTCGCCATTGTCATCTTAGGGAGAAGAACATTTGGAATATGGTGGTCAAATCGAATCTACTGGTTCAGTAAACGATTGACCAACACCCGCAAGCCGGGTGAATATGCTGCAGGATCTGAAGACGTTGACCATGCCATCACAATGTAAGAGCATGGTTATCTCACGTGGAGGTGTTGTGAACTTATCATCGAGAGTGCGATTTAAACGTATTAAACTTTTACTTGTGGGGTTTTCTTAGCTTCAAACCACGGCGGTCCACGAGGCCAACATGACCCTTGTCAACTGACAAACTCAGCCTTATTTAACCGACAGAGTCATGTCCTATTCCACACATGCTGGCATCAAGCGATATTTCACACGAATAAAACATTTCGGTGATACATATCTCATCCACACACACACTTTGTTTTATTTAAATTTAAAGATAATAAGCCCCATATTGTTTTCACCTAAAATCCATTAGGCCACATAATTGACAAAAAATTCAAAATTACTATTTGATTTAAAATACGTTACAAAAAAATTCAATTTTTACTGTTTTATTAGTTACGGTCTTTTGGATTTAAGATGACGATATTTATGTACATATCAGAGTACATGGGTTCTTATGCATTCATACATACTCGCTACACACACACACATACATACATACTTTGTATTTCCAAATTTAATAATAAACAAATCTTTATACGCAGTATATATGTACATACATATTTATACAGTGTTTATACTAGTTAGTGGTGATGTGCGAATATTTATGTTCGAATTCCTGAATATTTTTAGAGATTTCTTAAAACAGATTTAAAATATGTATATATGTATGTATAACTTTTTTTATGAATAGTGGAGTAAATAAATGCATAAAACTCAAGTATAAATAATATTGAGTAGTTACAATAATGATATTTGATACCATCGATCAACACATGCAAAAATTTAAATCTCTTCATTCGTTACTTTAAAAAATGTATGATCAAACACATTTAAATTATTGGTTTTTGTGTAACAGAGTTCGACCTAACTCTGTCTATAATTTGCCCCAAGATTGTGACATACAAGTCTGGATAAAATTAAAATATTTAATTCACCGTTTTCATATGTAATTTAGTGGAGACCATTAAAATTTTGGATATTTAATAGAGAGAGAAACAGAAAAATAGCTCCAATTAGATGTATTTTCACATATTATATTCGTAGTGGCGAATATTGTTTCAGAGTACAACATTCTATTACGTATTAGCCAACATTCGGCACGGCGCTGGTATGCTCATATATACATTACCATGTACGTTCTAGTGATGTGCCGAATGTAAATTTTTGATGTTCACGAATATGAATACGAGTATCTAAAACGAATACTATATATAAAGTTTAAAGATTGTGCCACTGTTAATGACCGCAAAATCACTAAAAAGTTGGTATGGAAAACAAACTCATAATTTTGTTTGCGTACATTAAACTTACCAAACATTTTAAGGAATAGAAAAAAATTTCTAACAAAAAATATATGTATCAGAGAAAGAAATAGTGTACAAGAAAATTTAATGTACACCCGCTGTACAATGTACACCCTCAATACATTGAAGGCATTGCCTTTCTTTCGTTGTGTACACCTTCGGCCTGTACTTGTGTACATCTCCGTGTATGTGGAGATGCCATATTTCACTGTGGCAAGCCTCTATAGTGATGGAAATAATAATAATATCTTTTGGGATTCAGTTTCCTGGCAATTTTATAAGGATCGTTTTATTTATGAAAGTATACTTACCTCTTTCACGTTTAATTTCATTTGCAAAATGCAGCAAATTCTTGGAAAATAGTCGCGTTTCTGTTGTTTTGTGTTATTGCTTGCCCGAAAAATTAATATATTTCATTTGACCCTTTTTATTATGAGTATATCTATTTTTTGTGGTGTTGTTGTTATGTGTGCGTCTATTTAAAAACTCTTGGCGCCTCATAGTCCCACACATTAATTTTATAAAGATACAAAAACAAATATAATGTTATCATCACCGCAAATGTGTATACGGACATAAAGTGAATTCAATGTTTTCAATGTCTTCAATGTTTTCAATGCACAGGCATGTACACTCAAGATGTATTTGTGTATAAAGTGTGGCATGTATACATTTTTCAATCTCTTTTTTTTCGATGTCGTTGATGTAAACTTGTGTACACAAATGCTAAAAAAGTACACTATTTCGTTCTCTGATATGTATATAATTTTGAAACTTTGTAGCCAGACTTAAACCGAACTCGTTCATTCGCTCATTGTAAACAAAAACGTAATGCCATTTTAATGTATTATATGTAAACGTGTTCGATCCTAGACTTCTGTCTAAAAAGAGCGAATGAAGGAGTACATTTCACGTCTTAATATTCGTAATGTGGTTGCAAAGTATTCATGGCATAACATTTCCCAACATGTCAATATATTGTAGCAAATTAATGTTGTAATCATTAATAATAATATTTCCACTTTGCATTAAGTAAATTCACATTTTTAATTAAAAAAGTTCCATATAATAAACATTTTTTTTAAACTTCTATTATTATTATTGTTTTGCTTATAAAATGTTCGAATATTCGCACATCGCTAGTATGTACGTATCATTTGTTCGGTATGTACCACTTTGCGAAAAAATATCAAAAATTGGCGTTTGTGATTTTATTGATTTTAAATCGTTCTCTATATATTATTTTCACCTCTTTATTTTTAAGAAATTTTAGGATTTAGATTTCATCATGTTGTTTTTAGTTCTTGAGTGCATAATTAGATCCTTTAATCAAACGCCAATGTTGGTGCCGCGCTAAATATATATTTTGAGAAACTTGTGCGGCAAAAGATAAATTTTATGGTTTTAAATAAAAATGGAATTTTTAAACGATTATACAAATATGTATTGTTCTATCTTGTTTCATTGGTAGTAACATATCACAAATGTGCTATATTCCTATCAGTTGACCGATTTTTGAAATAACACAGTAAATTATGAAGGGGTGCTCACACCAGTCAAATGCAAATTCGTAAGCGTCATCAAAAAACAGTTCATAAATGTTTCAAAAACATCAATAAATTTTCAGTTTTTGTTAAAAAACTCTAACTATCGCCGAGATTTACAAAAAAAAAAAAAATCCTTCAAGTTTGGGGCTGAAACATGTCACAGGTTATCTTAATTATGCCAATTGAGCATCTCCAATTGCAACGACATGAGGCAACCTTCATATTAAAACCAGCAATTAATTCTTTGGAACTAATTAATGCTATTGAAATACATCAGACATTAAACCTGAGAACTTCAGACTGATGTCAATTTAATAATGATCATATCAAAATATCGAATAGAAATCTATAGAAAACACATTCCATTCTCTTCTGGGTCACACAGATAAATCTCTTGATTATAAGTAATTCTCTATGGTAGCCTTTCTAGACATAGAAGGCGATTTTCAATTCTCTAAATCTCAAACTCCTTTATTGAAGGATATCTGTCGGTTTGAAGCCAGCTGACCTATGGAAGCGTTAGTGCCTCGATCGGCAATGCAACTGAATACAGGCCAATCCGCCGTATAATAGAATGTGGAGTATAATAATGAACTTGCTGCTTTTCAAAAATAAGATTGTAATTTAATGGTGTTTGCGCCCATATAGACGTACTTGGTCCGCAGCAAACAAAGCAACTTTTTAATAGAAATTGTTTGCGGTTTTATGCATACAAATTTTAATATACTTTACAATGCTTTTGAAAATCGGGTTTACTAGCCAGCCATACGCATTATGCGCTTGTCATTGCTTGCCTTTGACGCGTTGTTGCTGATAAATAAATATGTGGATGGTAATAAAATAAATTCATCATCGAATTGAATTCATCTCGCAGTAAATAGAAAATTTTTTTGTTTACCAAAAAAACAAAAGCAATCAATATCAGAAGCAATTTGATTTTACAATTATGTATAACTTTCTCAGACAAAAAAAAACGATCTAACCTTTTAAATACATACGAGTATATTGACAGTTTATTATATATTGATAACGAACCATTAAGCAAATATTTATAATTTATATTAACTCAAATAACTATTCGAGAATATTACTTTTGAGTTAGACATAAAGCGAAATTGCGGTAGCAAAATAACAACAACAAAAAAGTTTTCGACGATTAAGTTGTAATTTTAAAAATATTTACACAAATCATAAATTTATAAATTAGCGTCATTTAGTATGTTGAAATTAAATTGAAAAACTTTAATTGTAATAATGAGTTAAATAATTTAAACAAATTTTAGGCTACAATCGCATTATATATATATATATATATATATATATATACATACATATATATATATATATATATATATATATATATATATATATATACATACATATATATATATATATATATATATATATATATATATACATATATATATGCTGTATTATCGTTTGGATCTTTTTGAAGGCCCAAATTTAGTTTGAACATAATAACAAACAAACAGCAATTAGTTAAGCAACAATTAGCTAAGCAACAATGTTCCACAACATTTCTTAATTAAAGCTGCTTGCATACTTGAGTATCTATATACATATGTAATTATGTATATCAATGGTATGTACATAGAAAACGGTACATACATATATAACAAAAGAAATTCGAATAATGCACTCGATAGACTTGAATAAATAAAAAAAATTTCATATGCTGGGGTTCACAAAAAAGATAGTCTGTCCTTCGTGTCATACGCGTCTTATTATGAACTTTTGGTGTCGCCGTTAAGTTGTTTTTTGGTTTGAATTCAATTAAAAATACGTATGTACTTCTGTGTGTCCCCAGTGAACATAGTGGATAAGTCTGAAAAATAATCGGACAGTTAACATGGTGAATTATCGTAAAATTTGTTTAATTAATTCCACACGGAATCTATAGGCAAAACCCAAATTTTTCATTCCCCGAACTAACTAATCATGGGTTGGCAATTTTGTAAAAAATAAAAACATTTTGAACGCTAAGATATCATTTTGAGAGTTAATTATATTAATTAAAATGTATTATTACAGTATGGACACAACAGCCTTCTTTGAGGATAGAACTGATGATGAGGGCTGGAACATGCGCGTAGAAAGAAGAGCTTTATGCTATGAGTCTGAAGACATGTTGCAGATGAATGATATCTGCGATATAAGATTTTAAATTTTACACTTTTTCCATGTTTAAGGCAAAGCTGTTTATTCTACAACACTTTCTTTTTTCCACCGTTTTTGTGATCTTTAGTAAAGAACAATAACAATTAATGCTCGCATTGACCAGCGACTTCCTTCAAAGGTGGCCCGGAGCCATTTAGCGTTAATGGCAAATTTAGCCTGAATTTTCATAATTGCGCTGGGGCGCCGTGGCTAAAAAAGGTAGATCTGGATTTTAATATCACGATAATTGACATTTTTTCTATTTGCAGTTTGTTTGTATACTCATCTATTTTATTCCTGCAAAAAGGTTTAAAAAAATAAGACAATCTCAACTAATTTTTGTTTTCATTTTGCATTTTTGATTGTTTTCCCACACTTAAGATGGAAATTTGTTGTAAAGTTTTGCAACAGAATGAATAATTGCAAATTTTGATTCGGCATAGACCCAATATCCTAATCAAACCATTCCTTATTACTTACAACCGATGCTACTCTGTTAAAGATTTCGTGACAAATGTTGCAAAGGTAGGGACTCGGTTCTCTTTGTCGACAAATGCAAAATGAACCCTTGTGGCGTTTTCGTCCTAGAAAACAACATATTGCAAATTTTTTTTCAACTGAAAAGACCCATGCACATACTTCTTTCAAACGGAATGAATTTCGTTTATACCATGATGTAATAATACAAGGTGGCAGTGCCAGGGCAACAAATACAACCATGCCGCACATTATCTTTTTAACTTCCCACTAGAAAAATATTTCAATACAAACAAATGCTCACCAGATCTCCTTGTTTTGAAGTCCTACTAAGCTTCCCGGACTTATCGATAGAGGGTGTCCTGTGTCTGTATGTAGGTGTTTTTGTTTGTGAAAAATTATGTTAAAACATACCCAGAAATATATCTGTTCGATTTTTAGAGAAATTTTATAACACTAAATTCGAGTAAAACAGGCATTCAAACTTTTAAATGATTCTGTTTTAATAATTTCGATTCGTTTGAGCACGCTTTTGTAAGAATTTTGTTTTTTTTTTTTGTTGTTTTAGTAGTTTGAACATTATTAATCACGTACTTTTTGAAACACTTCTGTCTTATTTTATAAATAATTTTAAAGCTTTTAAATGTATGTAGACTTTAAACAACTGCTTTTTATTGTATATGAAGCACAATTACTAACAAAGTCCGTATATACAAACACAACGAGATTGTAAACAAAAACTTGACATAAATGTAGACAACAATGGTTAAGCAAAAAATAGTCATCTGTCGTAGCACTGCCACCTGCTATTACATCATTGTTTATAATCTAAAACAATAGTACAACAACACATTCAAGCAATGAAAGCGACATTTCATGGCAATTTGGAACAGAGTACTTCTGCCAATAGCTTTTATATCAATACGTAGTCCTCCTTATTCTGTAATTTTTTGACAGCGTCAAAAATATAGGAGATATATATGGATTTGTTTCTATCGCAATTTTTATTATTTGCGATTGCGAATGATAAAAAGAATCATTCTTTACAATATGAACAATAAAATTTGTTAGCTTACGAAATAACAATATTCGAGCATTCTTTACGCTTTGATTATTACGTAGATGAAAAATGTTGCCAGTAATACGTCACACTTTCTTAATAAAATTAAATTTTAGAATGCTATTGGCCACCAGATCAACTCTGCACTCAGTCATATGTTGTTTACCGACAGTGATTGATACTATCATGTGCTAAAGGTAGCAATGCAGCAACAACATGGCTTCTCTGGGCGGAGTGCATTCGAAATGTCCAATTTTCGATAACTCCAGCTCAATTGGACAGTTGGCAGGAACTATGTTGGCCTTGAGGGCTGTTGTGGTTTGTGACATAATCGCATATAGCTGCGTCCTAAGAAAAGCCCACAGAAAATGCTTAACACGATCTTGGTGGCCAGTTCACATCACTTCCAAAGGGCATTACCATGCTCTCGAATCGCATATCTAATGTGACATGAGCTATGTGGCTTTTGAACCACATACCATTCGTGTACAGATGCTCAAATTAATTGCAAAATAAATTGGTAATCATTGACTTACAGCGCTGGATAACATCCTCGTATTGTCCAGCCCAGCTATACCAGCAACGCTTATTTCGGCAGATCTTGTGTTTTGTCGACATGGGGGTGTTGGCCAATCCCTTACTGAAAGAGTAGACTCATATTTATACATCAAATTGCAAATATTTTTCTTCGTTGGACGATTATGGCGATCTTAAAACGAGCGCGGTACATCGTCATGGGACAAAAATTTTATTTTGCTGTTTTGCAGCAAATAAGAACCTAGTCCAGTGTTTTTTTTTTCTGAGAGATAGTGCGAGAGAGAGAGAGAGAGAGAGAGGAAGTAAATGGCTTGACATGGCAGTGGGATAAAAACTATCATGCTGCATCTGGCCCAAAGTCCAGCAGACGTACAGACCTTTTAGAAATAACCTAAACACCACTAACATCCTCATCTCTTTTCCTCACTCTTTTGTTGCTAATGCCATTGCAACAAATAATATGGATTAGCAAACTTTTGTTAGTTTGTCAACATATAAAATATTTTTCTTAACACAAATACAAACATTAAAGCTGAATATAAATATGTCAAATAGTTGCATCACTGCAGAAGTCTTGCACTTGAATATACTGGAAAACACAAGTTTATTAAATATCTTTTGGGAAGTAAATTAGTTTAGGAAACTCTTTTTCAAAAATGTTTACTGGGTATGCATAAACGATTGATCATCCGACTGTCTGTCCGCGAAGAATAAAGCTGACTGCAAGCATTGGGCTTAAAAGCAAGCATACAAAAGAAGAACAACAACAGCAACAAAAGTAACAGCAGCAGCAGCAACATCAACACAAAACCCATCAACGACAACAACACTTTGTATATACCTTGTATGTATATATACATATCAAAAATGTATATACATGCATGGAAGTGGTCGTAAACACTTTTCACTCAGTCGCGCCTAAAACTGTTTATTTGTTAGTCTGTTCTGTTCTGTTCTGTACCGAGTTATATAGACAACTTTCAGTCTTCATTTAGCAGACCAATAGTGCGCAACGTTTTGAAAACTTTAATGATAACTTGTTCTTGAAGAAACCATAAGCGGTCGATTTAAAATACAATAACTAATAAATCATTCCAACGATTTAACGGTCGTTTCGCATAGCTCAGACCTATTGTATAAGATCTCTTCAATCGGTTTTAGTATAATCGTTTCGTGTCTATTTGTTTTGTTCATAACACTAGTAAAACGCTTTAAAAATGAACTCTCATCATTGGGGTTATACGAAGGAAAATGGTAAGAGCATATTCGCATTTGTTTCTTTAATTAAAGTTTAAATACTTGGAGCAAATTGCTTAGTAGAGCGTTGCCAGAAAGTATACAAACAGTTTTAAAAGAAAAGAAAACATTAAGGGTTTTGTGCATAAAACATATTTTGTGTCTGCTATAAGACTTATTACATTACTTGCAAAAAAAAAAAAAAACAGTGAGTTAAGAATCTACATAAAACTTGAACTATTTTAAAATAAAGTTTCCCACATCGTCCCATAATTAGCTTAGATCTATGGGATAAAAATAAAGGGATTGCACAAAATGATTCCAAATCCAGCTTGAGGAGTTTGTGGGAAGTTGTAAAAATCATACAATTAAAAATAGTTGTCCAACATAAAAAGGTGATTTATAAAATTGCACATCCTTTAAGGGCCTAGTTTATAAAATCTTTTTCCGATTTATAATCGGTTAATAAAACAAATATGCTTATAAAATTTTCCGATTTATAATCGGTTAATAAAACAAATATGCTTATAAAATTTTATTTCATAAGCCTTTTAAGAATAAATTTTTATAAATCAAGCTGTAAGAGTTTAAAACCAGTGTTTTCGTAATAAATACTGCTGTTAAAGTCCTATAAAGTACTCTTTGCTTTGATCATATTGTTGCTTATATGATTACTGCACTTACCATCACCTTCTATCTAGTTCTGACACAATGCATCACATATGTAGGGGTAGCCCCGAGTGCTAATCCGAAAACGAAAAAGAAAAATGATCGATTTGCACTTAAGATATAACAACGAGAAGGAAATCGAAAACAGTGATATTTTAAAAACTCCGATACTGTATATCTGAGAATCTGTTGCTCCATTCTATTATATCCATACTATTTTATCAAACTCATTAGACATGTTACAATAGGTTTGTGGTTAAAATAGGCAGGAAGTTGCAGGGTGGCCTTAATATTCAACCGTTTTCCAAAACTTTTATTAAATAAATAAAAAAAAAAACAATTAAAAATTTTTTGTTGCTGAGTGGCAACGCTGGCAGTAGACGTCTCAAATTAGCTTCCTCTCTCTGTCGCTCTCTCTCAATGTGTTCAAGAATCGATCTCTGTTTATGAACCTTTTTTATTTACAAATAGAACCTGTTTTTGTTTTAATAATTATTGCATTTAAACACGTTTTTTGATTTTTTCCGTATCTTATAATTTTAACTCGTGCTTGGTTTACTTTAATCGATTGCAATATCATACAAACATGCATACATACTTTTTCATTGTGTATATAAATACTATGTAAGGGGATACATATTTACATAAACTAGTATGTTTGCGGTGGTTTAAGTTCGGTTATAGGCAGTAGAAGTCTCGTGATCGTAACTATTTTTGTTGTTGTTGCCTTTTGAAAGCCGGTGAATAAGTTTTGTAGTTGATAAGTTTGATTTTTTATTTGTTTCTTTTAACAAAAGTGCAATTTCACTTCCCGAATTAAAAAAAGAACAACAAATACTTCAGTATGTATGCATATACTTATATTTTAAAACAGATCTTAACAATGTTTAATATGTATTGTGCGATTTTTGTTTTAAGTTTATTGGATTGTAATACTTATAGTGTTATGAATTTTTATTAAAAAAAAACTTGTTTATGTTACTTTTGGTGCAGTTACTCATTGCATTCAAGTGTTTTTCCATGTTATTGTTGTGTTAAATATGAGACCAGTTGAAACACAAAAGATTTTTTCACTTTAAACTTTCTATGGCAGGAAGCAAACTGTTCGTCAAAATGTTGGTTTACAAAATATATAAATTAATTATTATTAATTAGCTGCAGTAAATGTTGAAGGACGCGCTGGCTAATATTGTGTGGGCTTCTTATCGTATTGTCCAAAGTTTCAGTGTTTAATGTCGTAGTTGTTCATTATGAGCGATCAGCTAAATTCCTGTTCAGCGATGGCTTCACAGAGTAAAGATTTATTTCTTGCACAAACGGCCTTCGCATGTCGAATAACGACTTGGATGAGTGTAGATTTCCTATCAGACAACCTTGGGACGGGTTATATTGAAATTTTCCAATAAAACCACTTAATAATGAATTGCACTATAGAACAATATCGTTCATTTTTAAAATTGAAAGAGTTAAAAGATTTTAGTAGAGTTAAAAGAAAAAGATGTATGTGTGTTGGCGTTTGCAAGATCAGATTAAATGTTATTTTAGAAGGGTTAAGGCTTCCCCATTCTGACCTGTTCATGAATTATATGTTCTTTGCTTCGGAGGCATAGAACATATTTAGCAATTTTGTACTAACTCCATCACATAATATTAATATTTGAATCTTTTCTAATAATTCGTAAAAAACACCTCAAAAATGGTGTAGGGTTACGAAAATCCTAGACATAAAATTTTGCCTTGGGTTTTCAAGGGTACTCAACTTGTAAACCGGGAATTATTGGAAACATATACAATATATAATTTCACACTTATTCAGAATTAGTACTCGGCATAGAATTTCTTTTAAGTATAAAATATTTTTATTTATTTTATGGAAAACAAAATCATAAAACTGTTTCTGTAGCATCTTAACGTTCTAACTCTTCATGTGAAACATTTGTTTTTACATCAACGAAATTAGAAAACCTAGTGATAATTCCAGAAGACTGTAAAATTTTATAATAACAATTAAGGATGCTGTATTTAATTATAACGAATATTATATGCTCTTCACCGACGTATGTCGTTCCAATTTAGAGATTTATGGACAAACAAATTTTTATGTCAATTTAATACTTCCTGAAATAGTTTTTATTAAGAAAATATATAGCTGGTTATTTTTCTATGCAAAACAGCTGATGCGTATACAAACATAATGGACCTGCGCAATGCGCCATCTGTTTTCTTTGCACCAGTTAAGTTCAATCCCTGAGATTCCCAATTCTCATTTGAAAGGCAAAAGTCGTATACTGTGAGTTACAGAAACGGATTAACAACATCGCCGACATAAGGTCACAACTACCTGTCGGCGTCTGTGCACTGATATTTTGCAAATTTATTTGCAAAGTATTTTCAATATAAATATTTATAAGCATAAATTTCATAACATCTTTTTTCTTAGAGGTTTCGATGCTTTTTAGTAGAAACTTATGTGAGAATTAAAAATTTCTTCTAATGCAACTTCTGTACAATAAATTCTGAAAACATATCAAAATTATAAAAAAAGACGGTAAAAACTCTTCAAGAAAAAGCTTATATAAAATATTAATTTGTCAATAAAGTATAATCACTTATGAAATTTTTTTTCTTCGGAGTGCATTTCGTTTTGTAAAATTTCCTATTGTGAAGTTATTAACTTGAAGGGCATATAAGATTCGGATCAGTCGAATATATTGTTTTACTTGTTATAAGATAAAAACGTCCAGGTGACTAACTTCGGATTTTGTTGTGTAACAGCATCAACTGTCACTTTTTAAAAAAAGAAAATGTTTTAGTGCTTGTATGACAGTCATTCTGTCACCATCATGTACAACTTTCATTTAGTTTCAGCAGTTTTACGGCAAAATCTTAACATATTTTGTCAAACGTGATTTTGAGCCATTAATAAAAATGTATCTGAATTTCTGTTATTTTTTACTTTTTTATAATGTTAAATACTTTAATAAAAGTGGAAATTTTGATTAAAAATTATCTCTAAAATTAATTAATGGATTAATCTATGAAGTTTTCCGTTCAAGTTATAATTAATAAGTCATTTTAAGTTATTTATTAAACCATTGTGTTATAAGTGCTAAAAATTTAATTAGAGATAAATTTTATCAAGTACTTGAATTGTTTTCCGTTTTAAATAAAGAAAAATCACCGGTAATTTTTAAAATTTTTATATATAAAAAAATATGTGCTGCTCTATGATTTAACTATTTGTGTTTAATAATGAATGATTCATGTAAAATTTTTATTTTAAGCCTTTTCCTTAACACATTGTGGTTATAATTACTTTTACTTGTATGACAATTTTTGTTTGTTACTGTTAACATTACAGTGTGTTGTATGTTTATACTCGTGCTTCTTCATGAATCACACACAAAATTAATTGAAACAAACGATAATACAAAACACACAAAAATAACTGACATAATGACTGCGAAAAAAATAAATTAAAATAAAAGCCAGGAAGAGGTGTTTTTAAAGTTCGTCATGATCGTATTTTTAATTAAGCATTTAGTCGAAAGATAATAGGAAAAGTTTACAGAAATAAAATTGTTTTTCTTAAAATTTTTTAATAAAAATATATATTTGATTTGACTTCTTCGCATTTAAAAATCTTTCGGTGTTAAAATCAGGGACTCGTCTCCAAAAAGTGTTGAGGAAAAATGTCCGAGAAAAATCATTTTTCACATCCCGATTCCCGGGAGATTTCTTGGGAAATATTGGTAACAAGCAAGAGCTAGAACGCATTTATTTAGAAACAGTTCTTACGATACAATGACTGAGTTGCAAACCATCAAAATGCAGTGCAGTGATGCAAAGTCTTTTATATTTTAATTGTGTAAACAATTAGAGTATGTATTTTGTTGCTTATAAATTCACCAATTCTCTTCGGGCATGAAACACCATTGCAAAAAAAATCATCACAACTCCATTATCAATAAAAATCTTTCTCCATAAAATAATAAATGTGATCTAGTAAAAATAAATAAAATTTGCACGTACGAGAGAACTGCTGGAATCCATAAGCTTTCGTCTTCAACAGCCATCGGCTTGAACATATCGCCGGCAGATCAACGGTACTAATATGTCAATGATCTTGCTCGTTCTCAAGTAATTTGAAGGTTGTGCAAGAGAGAAAAAAATTTAACTTTTTCCATTCTGTCTCCTTCACTCTCCTTTGAAATTATATGCATGTACATGAAGGCAAACATCAAGGCGCCCAGGGATATGACCGGCCTTTTTCATGCCCGACTTGATGTCTAGTGGAGACGTTTAGTAAAGGTAGATTGAAAAACGCAAGTTTGCAGCACAATGACATCGTTAAAGCATCAAAGACAATATTGGAATAATCGGTTATTTATCTCTGACGTTGTCAAATTTAATTAAGAATGTTAATAATGTAATCGTATACATATAAAAAATGCATATACATATGGAAACTTTCTAACTCTAAATAATAAATTTTAAGTTTTGAATTATTTCTGGTGTATGGACGGACGGACGTATGCTGATCAGCGTGGGCGCTCTCTTATATGTCGAATATTATTTTAAAATTTCAATATATCATGCCCGCCGCGCAGAGTGACGTTTGCAAGACAACTAGCAAAATGTTATTTGCCAAAATTTTGGATCTTTATTGTCCTTGTGTGAAGTTCATTGAATTCCGCATAAGTATGTTTGCATACAGGCATACATACTTATATGTATACATACATATGTATATTCGTATATAAGAATACATACATACATATGTGTGTATACAATATATTTTAAACTTAAATATTTGTTTTTCATATAACAAAATTTGCATGTACAGAATGGCTGGTTATTAATTTATTTGCTAGAATGAAAATGTACTTTTTTGTTGTGTTACTGTTCGGACTTGTGTCACCAACAAATGCGATATAAATTTTAGAATAGAAACAGAGTAGTCGAAAGATTTACTTGAGTAGGGAAACACTTTTCAAAGCTCGATGAAAACAGTGTTGAGTTAAATGTTCCATTCAAATAATGTTTTTTTTTCAAATCAACCGATTCCCTAGTGGCAAGCGGTGATTGATGTAGTTTTCAGTTAATGCAAAAAAAAAAATAAAATCGAGAATACTAAATGATAAGATATGTGTGACCTTCTCCGAGAAAAGGGACCTAGTGTGTTAAAAAACGCACCGTGTTAATGCGTTATGAAACTTTAAATGAAGTTTCTCCCACACTAGGTCCCTTTTCTCGGAGAAGGTCACATATACATAATATCAGAGTTCTTAAAAAATTCGCTTTCTTTTCGTTTACGAACGGATCAACCGACTGTGGCCCGGATCGACGTGTTTTTTCAGTGTTAAAAGCTGGTTAGTTTGTGAAATAGATTGATGAAGCCGTTTTTTTTTTAGTTTTTAGTTTTTTGGAGATATCTTAAAGTTTAGCGGTTCGAACCGTTTCAAATTTAGAACGCCATCAGTTTGGTTCAGACGTTCAGCAGCGGGTGTACACACACACACACCCACATACTTACATAGTGACGGGCTCTCAGAATTAGTTGGAGATGCTTGCTAAGACCTTAAAACATGGCGATCTGATGGGAACTCGATTTTTTCAGAATGGGGTAAAACCAGTAACTTCCTGATTTTCAAAAATCGTGATTACGTTTCCAAAATTTTACAAACAGAATTACTTATCACAATTACAACAATAAAAAAAAAACAGCAGGCATTTAGTCTGTGTAAACTTTGTCCATTTTATCAAAGACAAAAAAATTTGTGGTTTTGCAATAAGGCTTCTTACAAGAACAATGAGAAAAATAGTAAAGAAACATCGGTAAATATTAAACAAAATACATACTATGTTATTCATAAAAGATTACTAAAATTAAAGTTGCTTTAAAGTATGGATTTTGTATGGTTAAATATATCTTAAAGCATTCATTAACTTTAATAATCGTTTATGATTTAGGGGGATAGTATATAATGGCAGCCAAGAATGTAACCAACTTTTGACAATATGGAACAATATTAACGGTTTAAATAGAAACCTGCAAAAAATCATCTCAAGTACTGTTTCTGAACTGTTCGGTCATGGAATCAGATAATCAAAATAAATGAGGAATTTGTACTTTTTGGAAATTTATTTGTAAAACTTTTTATAAAGAAAAAGTGCACTAACGCTGCGGACACACTTTCACTTCTTGGTCTCAAGTCTTTCACACCTGCTGCTTGTCAAAATTCACGTGCGTACAATTTGAAAGCAAATTAAATTTCAAAATGTCACTAAAAAGAAAACAACTCAAATTAATTGCTTCTCTAAAGAGGTTAGAATAATGCCATAAAACAAACAAACAAAATTATTTCTTGAATGAAAATTAAAACGCTCAGTTGGAAAACAAATTCGTCAGCAAATTTTAAAAATATGCATGTATTAGCAACAAATTTGTGAGCGTATTAAAACTGGAAACGAAAAAATTTAACCAATACAAATCGGAAAATAAAATTTTGAATGGACGAAGTGCACGATAAGTTTGACGAACAGGACCATTATTTTGATTGAAAATTTCCACAATTTGCACGCGTTGCTCTGGTGTAAGTCGATCCATAATGAAATGTCAAAGCAAACTAAACAAAAAGCAACTATCAGCTGTTAAATGGGTGGTCAAATAAAGCAGTGATGCCAACTCAAAGTAGTATCACTCTATAAAAAACACCCTATTGTTTGAGTTTGGTGTAAGGCAAATAGTGGTAGTGTTGCCAATTAGTGTGATCAGATGCCTTTTGGGTAAAGTCGGCACAATGGGACTAAACAAAAATTTTACCCATTGAGTCACATATCACACTTCTCAGATGTAGTTGATGGGGGGCAAATTACGGCATTCGATATCTAGTTATATCGGACGCAGTAATTTGGCCCAAGTTTTTCTTCGGTTTTCTTTTGGATCTGCAGTTACTTTCTTACAAAAAAATGTTCATCAAATTGCATATATTTTTGGATCAACTTTATATGTATAAGAATTGCCAAATTACTATACCGCAGCCAAATTCAAGAATAATTATTCTGGTTCTTACCCTCCTATTAAAGCTCAAGACTTGACGAGTCAAACATGATGTGTGGGATAAACGTGCACAAAAGTACGGTAACGCCAAAAATCCCTGAAGTATCTGGAACGTTTTATTCATTGAAACTTATTACTTAAAGAGTTATAAAACGTTGTATTAAAGCAACACGACTTTTATGACATCAGATACAAATGGAACATGCATACATTCATACAAATATAAAAAAATCAGTAACAATTTGATTTATGAATGTTAATTAATGAAATAAACAGCTGTAACCAATAATATTTTGTAAATCGTGTTAATAGAGTTTTATTTATATTTGAATAGCCGATTCATTAACTTTTTTCACAAACCAGCCCGAAAAAAAATTTTTCTAAAAGATATAAAAATTATATAATTTTTATATTAAAGATTGTGTCCAATAATTATAATGAGATTTTAACTAAAAATTAAATGACAATTGATTTTTAAATTTCCTATTTAGATAGTTGGTAATAATAAATATACACATTGAGGGCTTAATATATTTTATAAATTTATTTATTATTGTTACATTTTTTTATTCAAAACGCCGTGGACTGGTTTTTGGAACCCCGTAAAAAAGCATGCCAGCCATTGGTTTCAAAGTTTAGGCAATATTTTGCCATTTTGTATGGGTTCATTGTATTTAAATGGCGTGGCGAAGTATTGCATCAACTTCAAAAGCGATGACATTTCCTTACCAACAACATTTGAAAATGGTGGTAGGAAATATTGGTAATTTATTGTTCGAATGCAAGCAATTGACGTTTTGGAAGTCCGCCGATCGATACATATGCAGATATAGAATTGTTAATAGTTTCTTGCATTGGGAGAACTATTGACCCCCAAATCCGTAAATAATTAGGGATTTTAAATATCAGTTTGGCTGCCTATAAAAACATGCAAACACAGGTTCTGTAAAAAGCTCGCAAGTCCAAGAAACAAAAATAAATTAAAATAGTTACAAATCATTCCAAAACAATTTTAATCCTCTAATGGAGCGTCGGAAAAAATTAAAATTTCCACGGGCTATTTATTTCCTCCGAGTTAAATCATAACGGTGAAATTAATAAGTCTGACTTTTCGGAAAATTACAACACAATCGTCATAGACTGAAGGCCATAAGCACATAATCTAATACATATTTCTTACAGTGTACTTGAACACGTTTTCATTTATTGCATTTCCTGATAATTGGCTTTGACACTCTGAAAGAATAGAAACAATAAATCGTGTGAATAAAATTATAATTAAAATGAAACATTGAACTTTATCGTTCGCCGGTTTTTAATAAGTTTATCACTTAAAAATGTATTAAATAAAAAATGGAATCTACTTAGAAAAATTAACATCAAAATAAATAATTGCAAACTAGAATACAACAGAAAATGTTTTCGGCTCACGTGCGAATAATTGCAAGTGTTTCAGAGAACGGAAAACAGTTTTTTCCTACATCTTCTGAATAATAGGAATTCCATTAAAATCTCTGTTACTTAAAACAGTTACCGTTAACAATTATTTCTTAACAATTGATTAAATAAATTGCAATTGCGAAATACATGGCAAACTGTCATTTCAAAATTATATATTATTAATTATACGCTCGTAATTAACAATAAACGTTTTTAATACACGACTGTGTGTTGTACTCACTTATTTACTTGCAAGTTTTTTATGGCCTGAAAATGTTATAAATTTCATTATTTTAACATCTTTAAGTATAATAGAAATTTGTAGTTGAACAAAAAAAACCTGATTTTGAATGCATTTCATTGTAACTACATCGAACAGTTCTGAATAATTTAACAAAAAAATTATTCAAATCTATATATTTTATACTGAAATATTCAACAGTAAAATTAAAATCAATATTTCCTATTTATAGAAAAATATGATTGATGGCTCTTTAAAATCAGCAGTCAAATTGCCGCATTCGGTTTTAATAGAGATTTCAATGTGAATTTCGTCGTTCAATTACCGAATGCCGTAATTGGCCTCCAGGTTATTATAAGACATTGTCTGCATGAGTTTTTATTATTTTTATTGCCAGCTGGAATATCCCAAATTCTCTAAATTTTGACCAATTTAAAAGACGACTACAAATTCATATAGTCAGTTTTGACATCTTATTCTTTAAAATAACTTTTTCTAAAAAGATTTGAAAACGCTTTTAACCGTAAAGCATCGTAACCTTTCGCATCGTATTGCAAAATGTCCCCCGTTTTTTGCATATAAAATTATTTTCTTAGTGTTTTGGAGATTTCTCAACATTTGCCATTCCAAATCAGTTCGCAGGAAATCTAGATTTGGTAAAACTATTTGGAGCGCTGTCCAAAAGCTAAAAGTGATTCATACACTTACACTCATACAAACATACTGACACCCTCTCAGAAGTTAGGGAGGCTTATTAGGAATTGAGAACGTGGAGATCTGGTGATAACTCGACATTTGCAAAACGAGGTAGAACCAATAACTTAAGGACTAAATAAACTATAAAATGGGTTTGGCAAACAAACGGAAATTTTCGTTTGTAGAAACTTCTTGCGTTATCGCGTTTGATAAGCGGCTTGAAGAAAAATCAAATAATTTAGATGTTTCGGACGCCACATTGTATATCTCAGAAGCCTCGCAACGACAGCATATATACAACACCCAAAGCAATTGTTGTTTTATAGAAACGAAACAAATGTAGAATTGCGAATAGCGCACACATATACAAATACAACAAGGACTTGTTCTACACAAGAACTGGACATCAGTGCAGCCAAAAAATTATTGAGCAAAAAACTATCATCTGCCGAAACAATGCCACCTTACATACCATTTCACCATGGCTCTAAATGCAATTATATCCAACTGCGGAAGAGTTGATGTGCTTAGAGTAGGCTTGCCAGATTGAGAGTAACAAAAAGCTGGACATTTGAATTAAAAAAGCGGGAGTTATTAAAAAAGCTGGACATTTTGAAATAAAATTTCCACGAAAAAATATTTACTTATTTCATATAATCAATTTTATTAAAAAATATATGTTTACCTTGTTTTTAAAATTTTTAATATAATACTCCAATATATTATTAACACAACAAAATATAACTAAAATTTTTTCAGCTTATATATCCATATCGATCGATGCAGCTACGATCAAAATAATAGCAGCATCTAACGTTAAAATTATATTTCGAAAAAACAAAATCATAAAAAGAGACACAAAAAAACGATTTCATTTGTCTGTACATGAGTGTAAAATTTTATAAAAAAATTAATTATTTAAGGTAATAACTAATAATTTTGTGGAAAATTATTACAGCTGGACAAGTTCTATTTTAGCTTGAAACTGGACAGGTACTTAAAAAGCTGGACAATCCAGCCGAAACAAGCCCGACTGGCAACCCTAGCTTAGAGCCATGCTGTTTCTCCTGTTATTAAAAAGGCATTTATTTTATTTAAAATAAGCCATTGAAATAACATAAAGTAAAGGATGTCTTTTTAAGATCCTTTGAATTTGATTAAAATACTCATAAAATCTGCAGAAATATATGAAATATTTATTTGAGACAGAGGTTACTGCCTCTGTTGTCTTTGAAAAAGTACGGTTCAATAATGATACCGGCTCGTAATCCATCCCAAACAGTACATTTTTCAGGATGCATTGGCTTGGTGATTTCGATTGTTTACAGAAGGTTGCCTTAACTGACCACAACATGGAACAACTACACGATGTACCTTTTTAACCGAGCATGAATTCTGGGGGGTTACTCTGTATTGCGATGCGAAAGCAAATACGAAGCGGAAGCTAAATGTGATAAGAGAGCAATTTTGTACTCTCTATCGTTTTCGCAGATTCTTTCGCAATATTTATTTAAGTATTAGCAACACTGACGAATGAAATGTCAAAATAAATAAAAAGTGTAAATAAAAATAAAATACAAAGGAATTTTAAGGCAACGCGAGTGTTTTTGTGAACAAATAATTTAAAATAAAGAAAAGTAAAAAAATAAATAATCATGGATTCCGTAGCGTTGTGGTTTGAGGAAACCGAACATGTGGAACGAATAACAAGAAGAATCTTGAGAGATAGCTCCAATATCCTTTCGTTAAATGACCGCGTGTAAGAAAAAATTAATTTTCCATGGAAAATGATTTAAAGCTTATTTCAGTTTTGTACAGAACTTTCGTTTAAATAAAGAAGCTTTTATTTACGTTTTAAACTCCATTCAACATCATCTGAAAGTTCCAAAAAGATCGACATCACTACCTAATACAATAAAACTTGGCGCTGCACTAAAATTGCTTGGACAGGGTGGATAAATGCCCCTTGGCCAAATCACTATGTTGCACCATAAAGTCAACCAAAATTTCAAATTGTCGTTGTTTAGTTAACAACTTCTTTGATTTTTCCCTAAAAATACCAATTTAATTATAAAAAAATATTTGCATAAATGTATACTTATGTACTTACATGTTTGTCTTCCTTTGCGATTGCTGTTTTGTTATCGCAAGATATTCTTGTATATAAACGTTGTTGCCATGCGTTTACGCATTACAGAGTATAGCGCTACCAGACTTGCGAAAAGGGGAAAAATTAGATGCGAAAGGGAAACGTACAAACGCGTTAAAGAGTACCAAAAGTTCAATTTCGCACCATTTTTATTTCGCATCGCAATACAGAGTAACCCCCCTGATAATCATATTCAGTAATTTGTAAACGTTGTTTATTTGTAAGTCGATTCATACAGACAAAACTAAACATGTTTAACAATAACATGTCACACTAAAACAGCTGAGCTGTCAAAAACAGTGTGGCCAAAAAGGAGGTTGCTGAAATATCACTCTTTATATATAAATTGATTAAAGTAATTTGACGATATTCAAGCATTGCATTATTAAACTATGGCCCCTACTCTATTAAAATCAAGTGCTTTCTATGATAGTCCCGGTGACTTTTCTGTGGTAGCAAATAAATTCATGTGCTTGCAATTTTTTTTATATTAAAGCTCATCGTAGTCAAGCAAACAACACAATTATGTAAAAATATTCAGAGTGTAAAAAATTCTCACATAATCGGCTTCCATGATGTCTGTTTATATGTGTATGTATGCACGTGTGTTTGTGTGGAAAAAGAGGAAATTATCACTTAAACATTAACAAGTGACGTTTATCTGATTAAAAATTAAATTAGAGATAACCGAACATAATAAATTGCAATAGCATGAGATGACAATTGTTTATTTTATTGCACAAATCATACGTTTCAGTAAAAACACGCGAAACAAAAACAACCCCCATAATCAGCAGCAGCATCTTCTAACAAACAAACAAAAATTGGGGGCTTAACTGACAGTCCAAATGAACGTAAAAGTATTATAAAACGATCGTATAATTTTGTAATACTCAATTATTAAATGGCCTATTAAATGTTCATTTTGTTTTATGTTGTGTTGTTGTTTTCTATAAAAACAAAACAAAAGCAGCGATTGAGTAATACGAGTTTCTATTGTTTGAGGCATATGAAAAAATAACAACAAAAATGTAACAGAAAAAGTGGATAATACTGCCATTAAGCAAACAACACTATTGATTGATGTATTGTTACGAAACATTCGCACGAGACTCACGCTTTAATATGTTGAGCAACATTGTGTCTAAACTTTAGTGAAACCAAGCAAGTGCAATACATAATCGTGTTGTTTGAAGATGTTTATAAGCGTTAATTGATGTGTGTTGTTACATCAATTAAAGGGTTACGAACGGTGCATGAATTTTGTTTTGTACATGTGCATTGACATTGCACACACTTTGATTTTGAACTGTGTTTGTTTGAAATCGATATCCAGTATTATTAGTTCAGTTGAAACTTAAGTTTTGGGTGTAAAAAATAGGTTGGTGAATGTTAAAAGAGAACTTTTTGCAAATGCTGAAGAATTTGTGTCATATGTACTTATTAACATACATACATACATATATATGTACATACATACGTATATGCAAATATATAGCAACTTAGAATAAAATTTATGGAAATTGAAAACAAAAACATTAGCGTAGTGTCTGCTCATTCATATGCGAATTATAGATTATTTCTTGTAAATACGTACATAAATGTACATACGTATACTTATGTACACACATATATACATATATATAAAACAAAAGTATTTTTGTTTTCAATTAAAACACGGGAATGTAACGTCCCTACGCGTCTCTATGATTAGTCGGTTAAATATATGCGAGCACATGTAGAAAAGAATTAATACAAAATTGTTTCGACAATTACTTTAAGTTCTGCTATTATACAGTGGTTCTTATTGCAAAATAATGTTAATATATTATGTTCTTCTACTTTTTTCGATCTTGTTGGTTTTTATTTATTAATTCTTTCTGAGCAAAAGAAAGAATTAAGAAATAGTTAATATATTATATAATTTTTTGGTTATGTAAATACATAATTTAAAAATCATCATGGAAATAAAAAGAGCACTGTAAAAATGATCATGTAAAACAGCAATTCGCAAAGTACAAATTTGAATTACAAAATTTAAATTGAAGAAGCCTCAAATTCGTATTTTCAATATAATTACCTCTATCGTGAATAACAAGCGGAATTTTGTTCCGATCGAACAATTTTCACTCCATCAGTTCTCAGTGGATGTAAAAACAAAAAGAAGTTTAAACATCGAAGAAACTTTGAAAAATATACTCGTATATAATATATTAACGAAAATTAGAAAAAAAAAAAAAAAAAAAAATATTTAATATTTAGTATGGGAGTTTGAATAGTTTGAATGCAACTCCAGTTTGTTGCACTATTTTTTTATGTAACCCGCTATTTTTTTTTTTTTTGTAAACCGAAAAAAGCAAAACAACTACCAAAAATTAAAGTATAAAAAATCTGTTTGCGCCTCATCATCATTAAAATAAATATAAAAAGTACGAGTTAAATATTCTGTTCTACTCTTCACCACAAACTAAGTGAATACATTAAAGCGAAACATGAAACAACTCGCGTGAATAAAATCATTTAAGATCAGGGGTACTTTATTTTAGCATGAAATCTTTCAGGGGGATTTTGACGATTGCAAATTTAGCGAATGTGTAGAATTTTATTGGGATAAGGTATTCATGATAAGAAGGAATCTTATTTACAAAATGTACCGTGAAATGTATTGGCAACATTGTTCAATATTGTTTTCCTGCAAAAATATAATCGGAAACCATTATTCACAGAAACTTTTGTTTGTAGTGGAAACAAAATTTAGTTAAAATAGCTATTTAAGAAATTCTTATAATTAAAGCACAGCTTAATTACAAACATAATAATGGGTTATTTCTTAAAAGTCTTCGGAATAGAAATCTTTATTTGAGTGGATAGAACGATCTCTATAATTTAATGGTGATGATTTCATTTATATATTGACCGCCGCTGAGCCTAATAACTCGCCTCTCAATTGGCCCATTGTTTTAAATGCTGTATGGTATACGGCACCGTCTTGTTGAAACCACATATCAGCCAAGTCCAGTTTGTAATCATTGATCGGTAGCTCTCGCTTTTGCCTGCTCTTTAGAACTTTGGTTGTTCACATGTTGCACGAAGAGTAAGTTGCTAAGAAATCATTCTTTAGCAGCAAACAATTCGTTTTATTTTAAGCTTCACTGAAAGGAAAAGACTTTGCAAATGTAATTTTGTTTTGAGTTACAATAATCATCCTGTAATTTTTTTATTTAGAATAAAAACTTTTCGTTTAAACTTGCATCGATTGAATTTGATTTCCAGTTCGTCGTCTCTTACGAAAAGGTTTAGGATTCCCAATATATAAAGAGTGGTTAACTTGATTTATAAAATTTAATGTCCCCTTCGGCAACGTCGATTTCCCAAGTATTATATAAATATCGAGTATAGTTGGCGATTCCTTCCAAATTACAGGTGTTTGAAAAACATTAAACTTAAGGTGGCATTGCGAAGGCGGAAGGTGAGTGGAAGGAACAGTTCCAACAATTTTTTTTCATATACTTATTTCAGATAAAAATGTTAATTTTGCGTTGGAGCTGTGACCATTGAGCAAAAAATCAAACAATAGTTTTTAACGTTTTTGTTGGTGATTGTTATTTTATTTTAAAAAATATGAATATATAAACAAATAATAAGTAAAAATAAAGTAAAATAATTATTAGGCGAACCTAGTGTGCAGCCAATAGCATTGAAAAACTGCAAATGCAAAATATCTTAATTTATTATTGTGGAAAGTAGCAACACAATGGACAAAATTGCCGAATTCCATAACAAAAACGAACATTTTGGGGTAACCCTATACACTAACGCTGTTATTCATAAATGATTATTAAAATTAAAGTTGCTTTAAAGTATGGATTTTGTATGCTTAAAGATCCCTTAAATCATTCATTAACTTTAACAATCGTTTGTGAATTAAAAGGTAAAAATTTAACCGAATTATAACGCGTTATACAAATGTTGTAAGGTTTTTTCCAAACTTGTTTTCTACAAATGAAGATTGGGTTTGTTTTCATTGCACGTCACGTCGATCGAGTATGAATTTTGATAACAGAAGGATAGAGTAGGGTTGAAAGTATTATCTCGATATAGCTAAACGGATATTCATTAATCGAGATAAACCAGAAACTGTGAAGGCACTTAACTTCGATTTTCTTATTGTATATAAATTGTTAAAAGTTAAATTATGGCAAATTTTGGAAAAATTCGGAAATGTTTTTATTAAAAGAGTTATTGAATTGCATATTTCGACCTTTAGAATTTCTTAAAGTTATAAACGCGAGATGTTACAAATACGAGAATGGAAATGGAGGAAATTATCGCGACTTGTTCACTGTAGCCAATGATTGTATTCCTTTTTGAAAAAACTTATAAGAAAAGTGTCCAATTATTTGAATGTTCGTATCTAAATTATAAATTTGCGTTGTAGATTAAACTTTAATTAGCAACATTAATTGAATACGCAATTTTTGTAGATCAAATCGTATATTAATTTCTTCCGCATAACCAAAACAAAAAGCGGTAGCTTTCATAAATTGAACAAGTAGACTAACTAACAGAAATAATATTGAAAGATATTTATTTTTACAAACACTTGTGTATTAACGTATTTAAAGTGTAATTAAATATTAATACAGCTGTCAATAATTACAATTGTTTAAATAAATAATTATTAAAACAATTTATTGACAGGAAATTACATTTACTAAGTGTGAATGTACTGAGACAGACAGACGAACGAAAATAAGTACATCTCCTCATATAAAAATAATTATTCTCAGTAGAGTTCCTAAATTGAATAAAATTTTATTTATGACCATGAATACTTACGATAAAAGCTTCAATAAATGAAATCGGTTGCCATTAGTTTCATAATAGCTTTCGAGAAACACCGTTCTCTTTTGTATTTTAGATTTTTCGAATTAATTCCTTGTAATAGATTTACAAATAAAAAAGATTATATTAAATTCAATTAAGATTAACAGATTATAGTGCGTAACGTATTTTATTTAAAAAAAATTATATATAATCGAAGGCACAAGGGAAAGTCAATATCATTTACATATACAACTTACGCAGCAGAGCAGAACATCTGTTCTCGAAAACAGCTGTTCTTCTATTCTGTTGGATATTTAAACGATATTGACTTTCCCATGTAACTTAGAATATTTATCATGTCCTTATAAAATAAACACTTTACGATCAATATCCTATCAATCTTAATTGAATTCAGCACTGCAATAAATTATTCGATACAATCATTTTAATGCATCGCCTCATAAAATGTGTTCTCTTTATTTGTTGGGGGTTAAATAAATTTCATATTATAGTAATACAATGACAGCAATGTGTCAAATAGGAAATATATTAAAATATGTTCTCCACATAAAAACAGATACCCCAACGCCGCAATTGTAATTGCATACAAAGCGAAAATCGATTATTTTAATCTCGGTTTTAAGCCCTTTATTTTTAACTTGTTTCACTTGGAGAGATAAGTAAATAAAAGTGAATATAGAAAACACCACAATAATAAATTAATTCAAATATTCTACTAAATGGATAATGTTTTAAGAGCTTTCAGATTTAAAAAAAAATTACATAAAGTGAAGAGAAATATATAAAATCTTTACTTGAGTCGACACAACGATCGATCTACTTACATAATTTGTTTCTTTGTTTGCGCATCCATTCATATTTTAAGTTACCACAGTTGTCCGCCACATTAAATAAATTTCATATTAAAGTGAGATTGATATGAAAAAAATTATTCCGAATATATTGTAATTAGCAAAGAAGAAAACTTTATTTTGCTGCTTAACTTGAACGCCAAAAGAAAACACCGCGTACTATTCATAAATAAATATAGATATCAATACTCTTCAGTATATAACCGGTAACCGATCTTTATTGAAATATAATCTAAAAGGGGAGAGTGTGAGTTGAAGTTGCGCAATTTAAAGCATTACGCTATTATTGATATTACGCTATTATTAACTATTGTTTTATATATTTCTAAACATTAAGAAGTTGTTCGACGAGTAGAGCAACACGTTTTCTTGACTTTAAGAAATATTTTTGAAATTGGATTCTTTCGCTAAAACATAATCACTTTGATACAAACTCTTTTCTAAACAAAACAATCAAAACGGGATGTTAAAAAGATTCGTTGTTAATATAATTTTTGCTTCTTTTTTAATCTTAAAATTAATTTATATATTTTATTTATTTTCGTAATTTCACTAAACATCGGTTAGCTTTTTCAGGAAATTATTTGTCTCTGTCAAATATATTCTCCTCAATTAATCTCTGCAATAATATATGTACATATTTTAAGCAACATTTACCAATATAAATAAAAAAAGTTTCTTGTACATACTGAGACTCTCTTCAACAAACACTAGTAGTTGCAGTTATATAAATATATTTCAATGTTTTTATGATCGGGGTGTTGCGATAATCGGGGTTGCGACCTCACACTATATGTTTTCAAACAAAATTGGATCATTCAATTTCTTAAGCTGCGCTGGAATCGTTTCAATTATTGACTGATTTTGTGAATAGGCGAACATAACAAAAAAGTAAACGATTCATAGAGTTTTAAATTTTGACTCAGCAGACTGCATATGAAGTGAAATATTTTAAAACTGGTGTAAAATCACTGCCTGTTCACTGACATGCCTGCGCTGCATAGTTTCTTTGGAAACAAAAGCGAATTAAAAATTCTATTTTTGATTTCTAAACATTTATAAGGCAGAAAATATGCCGCACGTAAGACTTTTATGAAACCAACATTGAAAATAATAAATTAAAATAATGAAAAGAATATTTATCTTTTAAATTAAAACATGTATGTGTATGTATATGAACTATAGAAATGAATTTTTTATTGTAATACCCACTCCAAGTTGACAGTAAACGGAAAACATAATATAAATAACTGGCATGATAATCTATTGAAGGGTCTGACTTACACAGCTTTCTAAAATAGCCCCTTTTAAATGTAATTCTGTAATTAATTAGTAAAGGGTGCGTCAATATTGAAGAACACTCCATTTTTACTAACCTCGAAATGACTTTTAAAGTTGTCAACACTTTATTGCACAAAAGACAACAGTTTCAAATCTTGCGTTAATTTTGGTACACCCTGTACAAATAATTGTCTATATTTACGAACAGTATATAGACAGATGACAAATATACTGCTTTGCTTTGATAGCGATATTATTTGCTTTTTTAGCCGTTTTCATGACACTCTGTGCCCAGACATAAATAATTATTTATTTCAAAATGCGGTTCTCAACACATTTTCTATTATAATAATTTCAGTGTTTTGTTAAATATTTCTTTCTTTACCGGGTGCCATAATTGAATAATAAAAATAAATAAATATTCGTTTTGATTTATGGTACAATTTCTTTGATCACAAATATTTCATTGAATGCAAAAGAATAACAAAAATCGAAACCAAGAAAGCCTTTGAGAATGTAAAAGTTCTGTTAGCAAACGTCAAATTCAATTGCAAATTATCATAACTTTGTTACGCAGATAATAAAATTAGTGTGACAATAAATATTAAGACAGCGTTGTAATAATACGCAAGTCTCATTGCACGTAAATTAAAACAAATAGTTGCGTGTGTCTGTTTGTATTTTAAATATGAGATGACATGCCATGGATAAGAATCTTGTGAGTGTTTTTTAATTTGGCTTGACGTCTTTACGATTTCTAAAACTAAATATTTGTTGATTTTATTTACACACGTATAATATTAACACGAATGCTTGAATTCTCCTGGACTTGTTTCTGTTCGCACAATTAAATCCTTGCATCGAAAGTCTTGAAGCCACTCATTATGAAACTTTTGTTGATAAACACGATTTCTGGCAGTCATTCCCATCTTTAATTACAACAATTGCGATTATTCTAATTATATACCATTTTAAAACAGTTTTAAAAAATATTAATTATTGTTTTTCTAATAAATCCCGTTGCCAACATCGCTGACCCGTGAAATCTGATGGGAAATCCGTCAAGCTGGCAACACTGTTCACAATCGTCCAATGATATTATAAGTTGAAAATTATTAGCCAAATCTGAAAAGTGCAAAACATTAATAAAGAAAGCTGAAGAGATGGCGTAGCAGCCTCGGAAGCTGTACTGATCCCTTCTGCTAATTTGATTGTTATTCTAGAATCTAGATCATCCACCTGCATAAAAATTTGAATTTAAAACAAATTTTTAGAATCAAAGTATTTTATAAGCTCACACATTTATACTGCAGCGAGAGTAAAACTTTTTATTTAATAAAAATAATAAACATCATCCTACAATTATAGCAAAACGAAATCTTATCGAAATTATTAACTTCTGAAATGGTTCATAAATTTATCAAATCGGGCAGGTTTGTCAAAAAATATTTATCACACTCTCTCCATTTTTAGCTACTCTGCCACCTTTTTCGTAATTTAATTAATCTAAAAGATTAATATTTTTAATCTCCTTTATCGAATAAACGTTTTTTGCATCATTTAAATTTATATGCATATTTGTAATTCTCATTAAATGCTTGACAGTTTTTTTTTATAAACGTACAAATTTTAAGGTATTTTCAAACCAGGGAAACGCAAGTCTATATTTTCGGAATATAAATTTCTGCTATTATCTCAAATGAATTTAATAAATTGTCTTTGCCGTACCCGTTTGTGAATATAAATTGAAATTGATAACTTTCTTTTGACGTATTCTTTTCAACATTTCGGGTGAATTTATGATGCATTAAAGTTGTATTTAATTGTGTTAATTTAATTATAGATTCATATCTAATTGTTTTCTTATCATTATTTACATTTCAACGTTTTAAATCTTGATTTTGTTTAAATACAATTCGTTTAACATTTTATTTCCCCGACCATGTGAACGAGCCAACTCATAGTCAAGTACATACATACATACATCTCCATGCACAGCCATGTATGTTTGAATGTAGTTACGTACTCAAGTATCTACTGCACGTGATTCACTTTACTTGTATCTACCAGATTTGTTTTCATATTTGCCAAAGACAGCAGCAACTTGTTATTTTCTTATTCTTTTAAAAATTACTCGTATTTATGTAAATTGTATGTTTGTTGTTTAAAAATGTTGTCGTAGTTTCCCTCTTGTCTTTTTATTTGTCTTTTATGTGGTTTTGCTTTAATGCGCCAGTCTTAATATATTTTAAAGTAAACAAAAAATATTTAAATTATGTGAAAAAGATTTATGAAGTTGTGGCAAATATTTACGCACAGAGGAGTATGTAAACCAAATCGTATTTGACCAAATGCTTTAGATGAATTTGTCTCAAATATGGCCACTAACAGATGGTTGCTATTTTTACGATGTCTCTCCAATTCGGAAAATATTTATCATGACTGAAATCGCATGGAAATAACAACACTGATCTATAATTGTAAGACTTTGATACGAACAAATCAAATGAGTCATTTAACAAAATACATCATTTCCTTGATCATTAAAGTATTAAATTATTCTAGTATTCTTTTGTCTTGGACCAGCTCTCGGGGGCTGATCCCTACATACGCACTGAATTGTGCCAGAAGTCGTAAGAAGGTTTTGGTGTTAAGAGGGCAAATGAAGAAAAATTAGAAGATAGAATTTTTTCGCATCTATTTTTACTCTCTACTTCGCCGGTGAATATTTTGTTACAGATATCGGCGAAATAGGTTGACGCATTCTGTTCTCTTAGTACATGACTGTTAATGGCTGCGTGTTATATTCATTGAGACATGCCGACAGTGCTTAACATGCACTAATGCAGAGCAGAAAAATTCTACACCAAAAATTCATGACTAACTTGGGGGTTACACGCTCAAGTTTTGCCTTTCAATTTTTAATACACTCACACTTTTTTACCAATACACTCATACTTTTAAAAATTGAAACTAGCTTGCTTCCAATTTCTCTTTCCAGCTGAGTGTTTCGATATGCGTTCAAGAAAACAGCTGATTACAATTCTTTAGTATTATTTTTCTTGTTAATATTGCCGCCATAAGCTTTTGTATTGCCTTTATGTACATATTCTGCCACAATTTTAACATTTAAGTGCAATATTATAAATAAATAAAAGAGTGAAATATGTTTGTGAATAAAAATACTATATATATATTTATGTGTTGCGGTTCATAGAGCTGTACAGAAGTCATGATATCCTATAGAACATGAATCTCTCATTATAATGGCGAAACAATTTAAAAGTAAAGGCCTATGGTGATGCCATCTTGAAACTAAATTGCTTTAAAGTTGCGTGCAGCCTACGTCACAGTGGTCAATTTAAATGAATTTTGACAGGCAGTATGTGTGAACAACTTGACAGGAAAACTTGATCGTGTGGCTGCAGGGTAAGTGCGGAGTCGAACTCGCGATTTAAGGCATCGTAGTCTTGAGTTCACTACTTCAGCCAATAGCATTTTCAGATAAAATATTTATCTAACCGGTGAAAAACATATATTATACACGAAAAACATTGAGCTCATTCTTACAAACTTTTCGTTAAATATTTCTTTATTATACATAATCGTAAATTTATATAACTTTTCAGTGCGCCGATTCCAAAATGCATGCAAAACTTGTAGAAAATTCTTTCAGTGTATGCAAGTACTCATCTACGCTTCAGAGTCTTAAAGTTGTGTATGCCCTTATAAAGTTTTAGCTTAATTTGAGATGTGGAATAAAAGAAATTATTATCTGCAAGTAAATGCGTATAACAAAGAATACTGCAGCACTCTTCTGTAAATGGCAAAACAATAAAAAAAACTTTTTCCATATATTTTTCTCCAAACATCCTTCATGCATTTTAAATGCATTTCGACATATTTGGTATTCCACATGCATAGTGACACTGTAATGACGATCATGCGATCATAAAATTCAAATTAATAAAATTTTGTTTTACTATTAAATATGCAAATCCATGCATGCTCTGGCCTGTGGAAAATGGGAAAGGGAAATTTGATGGCAACCAACTTGTGTCATCAATTAGTTGTGACAAAGAAAGAAAAACCAACAAAAGCAATAAAAGATATCTGATAACACCTATAAAACAATAACTAAATATAAATAAAAAAACAAACAAACAAAAATACAAATGCATTAATAAATTGTGGGTAACTAAACAAATAAAACAAAATTTTATCAAGACTTATAACACCAGCTTTATAAATAACATTTTGATGTTTTAATGCCCGGCCATGCCAGAAATGAAATGTCTTCTGATTTAGCAGTACTTAAGTTGGATTTATAATGGAAAAGCTGTTGCCCATTTCTAAATCAGAATACAATTAATTAAAGATAACGAAATAGTTTGCGCCGTTCGGTAATCAATAAAATATTGTAGAACTCATGACTAAAACCTGTATTTTTATCGCCTGATTGTTAAATCATGGTATTAGGAAAATGATTTATGGCTAAAGAACTGTTAAAAATCAATCAATTTTAATAATTCTTTTTCGCAAAAGTAATAACTGCACAAAATGTTTTTTAAAAGGAAAAATTTGAGAGCACAAAATTAATACATAAAACATATTTTAATTTGCCTTAAATAGCTTCTAAGCCCAAAGTAAACATAATCACATACACAATTGTGTTGTGTGTAGACCTGAAAGGTGATAATACTCTGATTTTATTTGAAACATTTTATTTTTATCTCACTGACAGCCATGAATAAATTATACTTTAACCAGTGGCCCATATTCATAGTCAAAAGAGTGGGAATCTTAAAAGTTCTTACCAGTATTATTTTATGAAAACACTGGTTTCAAACTCTTCAAGTAGGCTTTCTTTATGGCTGTGAGTATTGGCCAATATATTTATAAAATTTTTCTGATTTTTATATTTGCTTACGAAAGGAGATTCACGTAAAATAAAAGTCAAAAGAAAAATGAATAATTTCACCAAAATACTACATCAGAGATATTGACCCAGTTGGCACTTTCATAAAATGAAATACATTGTCATTAATTAAATACATAATTTCACTCCGAAATTCGAAACGGGTAGAGCAAAACTACAGATGATAAAATCAGCACAATTGCGCTGTTTTCAGTACGTTTCGTTATATAAAAGTGCTTCAGTGCTCCAATTATATGTCAAGTACAATAATAAAAAATTTCCAATATAAACTTTCTTGATTCTTCCGTATTCCTTGTCCTCGATGTCCACCTGTCTTCAGACATATCGTCACTAATAATAGTGAATCACTTCCGACATTCTCAGTCTTGGGCAAATATTTAATAAACTTTAACGTCCCTATTCACAAACGATTATTAAGGTTAATGTATGCTTTAGAGACGTTTTTGCTACACGAAATTCATACTTTAAAACAACTAAATTTAGGAATGTTTTCGGAGTGACTTCATAAAGAAACATTTCATTTTAATGCAAAAACTTTGAAAATCAATAGGACTTTCTTAAATAAACAAAACGAAAAATACCTGGGAAAGTAAAAAATAAAATATAAGATCACAACAAAAGACGTCTGTGCTTTACCAGCACAACTGAGAAAAGAAATTAGATGTAAAAATTAATTATTCATTTACATAGCGTTAAGCATTAAACACAACAACGACAGCAGGCTACAGACTACAACTTGTCAAAAATAGGATGCATATGCGTATATGAGAATGATTATTTTTACTACAACAGGCAACACGGCTACTGGTTGTTGTCCCTGCTGTGGTTGTAGCCAAATTAAATTAATTTCTATTTTGGTGAGCGACAATGAGTAGATGCAGTGTTGCCAGTATTGTAAATATTGTTGTATTTTGATTGAGTTTTATTTGAGCCTAAAATATTTTCTTTTCAACAAAATATTTTTCATTATAAAAAATTCTGATTATTAATTTATTTTACTACTTATTGTTAACACAAAGTAGATATTTTGTTACAACAGCCAGTATAATACAAATAAATTCAATTATTGTAAACTTGAAAAATACTGTTTTATTATACGAAAAGAAACAAAAAACTATATTTCCAAGCTAATGAAATGATTTCTTGTCATATATTGTTGACTTTAAATATATATATTATTAGAATAACACTATTTAAGAGTATTAAATATATGAAAGCGACTACACTGGCGTATGAAGAGAATTCTACTACAAACAGCAACACATGGTTATTGATTTGGTGGTGTCGTCTTTAAAATAATTAAGTAGCTGACTACGCGGCGACGATTGTAGCCAACGACTTTTGTAGTCGGTGTTCGTGTAGCCTGCTGTCGTTATTGTGTTTAATGCTTTAGTGAAATTTATATGAACACAAAAACAAAATTTCAAATATTTTTACTCTCTTGTATTGTTTCTTCTCATTTCTCATACAAATTTCAAACACTATTTTGAAGGGCAAAGCAACTGCACTTTAGAATTTCATTTTTGAATTTTAATATGAAATTTATTTGTTGGGTGGTTAAGCAATGTCTATATGTATTTCATTGGCGCTTTTTACCAAATCGTCAGTAGACTTCAACCACAGTTTTGAAAAGTTTCAAACTTCTCAACTTATTAAAAGACTTCGATAAACCATCTGAGAATTCTGTTAATAGAAGTCTTTTAAAAGTTGAAGTCCACTGACGACTTGGTAAAAAGCGCCAATGAAATGCATATAGACATTGCTTAACCACCCAACAAATAAATTTCATATGATAATAGTACAATGACAGTATGTCAAATAGTTAATTTATTAACAGTTTTTGAATTTCTTAAAAATTTGTTTTCAATATCCTATAAATTTCATTAATGCCAAGTGGCTTGCAATATTAAAGCCAAATGTGCTTGAGATTTATTCTGACAAAAATTTGTATTAAAAATTTGGATTAAAATATGTATCTGTCAAACTCATTTTATTTAAATTTTATGAATATGGAGATAAAAGAAAACGCAATTGAATCTTTTGTTTAAAAATCTACAATAAATATTCTTTTAATTTATTTCAGGACCCGACAAATGGTTCATTGAATTTCCCCAAGCAACTGGCCATCGTCAGTCGCCAGTCGATATTAATACTGACATCTGCAAACGAGGCAGTGACCTGAATGCGGCTCCATTGAAATGGAAATATGTATCCGAACACACCAAGAGTTTGGTAAATCCGGGCTATTGTTGGCGAGTAGATGTTGATGGCAACGAATCTGAACTGACTGGTGGTCCTTTGGGTGACAATATTTACAAATTAGAACAATTCCATTGCCACTGGGGCTGCACGGATTCCCAGGGCTCCGAACACACTGTTGACGGTGTTGCTTATGCTGGTGAATTGCATTTGGTGCATTGGAATACAACCAAATATGCCAGTTTTAACGAGGCTGCAGCCGCTCCCGATGGATTGGCAGTGTTGGGTGTTTTCCTAAAGGTAACAAACAATCCGTAAACATATTTTGTTCCCATAGAACATCTTGTATTTATATATATTTTTCTAATTCCAGCCTGGTTTGCATCATGAGGAGTTTGACAAAATAACGAGTGTCTTGCAGTTCATTAAACACAAGGGCGATCGTATTACTTTGCCTAATGGCTGTGATCCTGCTAAACTCTTACCCACCAATGCAGCCTATTGGACTTATGAAGGTTCCTTGACTACGCCACCTTGCTCGGAGTGTGTCATTTGGTTGGTGTTCAAGACACCCATTGAAGTTTCACACGATCAGTTGGAGGCCATGCGTGATTTGAATTGTTATGATGTCAAAGAAGAGTGCCCCTGCAACGAGATGAATGGCAAAGTGATCAACAACTTCCGTCCTCCATTGCCATTGGGCAATCGAGAATTGCGTGAATGGGGCGAGCATTAGCTGAACGGAAAGTAGATGCAAGAGAGAGCGAGAGAGAGAGAGAGAGAGAGAGCGAGAGAGATATGACAAAGATTGAGTGACATTGTAAAGTATAAAGTATTTATTGAATAATCGAAAATTATTCAATCTCTTTAGTGTTTGTTTTCCAATTATTTCTATTTATTTGTTTTAATGCACTCATTATGGAAGTTATGTAGTTATTTAATTTAAAATTTAATAAAAAGTTGTTAAAAAAACCATGATGTTTTAAGCGAATAGGTATGAAATGCTGTTTTAAGTTATTTCAAATCGAAAATTAAATTTCAGTGAATAGAAACGAATTATAGAATAGGCAACACTTCCGATGAGTAAGTTCCTCACAGGCCTACTCCACTTTTTACACAAAACTGGGGGCAAATTACGGCATTCGATTACGATTGAAATTTCCATTTATATTATATTAAAATACGGTAATTTGCCCCAAAAATTCAGGACGATATTCCAATTACAAAAATAATTTTAATATATTTCACAAAGTCATTTTCAAAATTAGATACCGGCAACTGTTTTCGTTGTACGAAACATTTTCGTTTGAATTGTTTTCACAACATCCAAACATCAGGGGCCAAATTACTGCATTCTATATGGATCGAAATTTTAATACAATATAAATAGAAATTTCCATCGATATCGAAAGCTGCAATTCATCATGTTAATGAAGGAGTCTGTGTGAGCGCTGTATATATGAAATGAATTTCTCGGAGGCATTTCTTCAAACCGGTTTTTCAAGTCGCAACATCCATAGAATATAATTTCCTTTGCCAATATTGAATCAAATGTCAACTGAATAAAAAGGATTGAAAACACTTGACAAGAGATTTAATTCTTTCATACAATTGGCGCAGCACACACGGGCATAATTATGCTGGCATAAAATGCAAGCTTGTGGGCAAATTCGGTTAAGAGACTAGTTTTTGGTTGACACGATTTTCCAATCGGCTACAGCAGCACAAGACCAATGCATGTGCAAAAGTTCACAAACAAGTAAGCAAAATTCACTAATACAAATAAAGCGATCTATAGATCTAGTTTTTATGCCAGATGAATTAGTCTCGTGTGTTTTGGAAAGAACAAAAATTGTGCACGTGTGTTCCAGCTACTGAATTAGTCGTTCAATAGAATAAGTGCGTTCAGCAACAACAAACTCTTTCATTATATAGAACAACCTTCAAATTGATATGACAATCTCCGAAACCACTTCCTTCTCATTTCACTCTGTTGAAAAAATGTTTGTTCAAAAATATATTTAATGTTAAACCAAATATTTGTCTTACTCTAGTAACTTTTATCTCTCGTCTGATAAGAATTTAAATGAAACGATTTATTTACTTTTTGTTTTCATTAAAAATTTTTTTGCTGTATTATAAACAATGTGATCAGCAATTGTCATTGAAAGTTTTACCCATCCTCTTTGTTGTTGTTGTTTTTACGTTGAGAAGTAGACTCTGTTTATTTTGGAATTTTATGACTATCAAAAAAAACGTTTCTATAATTAAAAAATTTTTTTAATTATAGAAACCGTTCAGATCTGAACTGAACGGATCAGTTAAAAATTATATAGAGACTTCGTGGGACAGTTTGTAAATGAAACATTATTTTAGAAATCAAGTATAACAATTTTCATTTAGAAAAATATATTTTAACATGATTAAAAAAATAAAATAAAAATTACAGGGATGGGAAATTAAAATTTTTTTTACACATTCCGTATTTTGTGGTACATGTAATAACTAAAATTTTTCAAAATTTTAAATTTTTCTTAAATAAAACAAATAAACAAATTTTAAAAATTAATTTATTTCCAGGGTTTGGAAATTGAAATTTTCTTTATATATAAACGTAACCAAAAAGGCAACTGAATTTGTTTTTCTTTTTTGCTAATTAAAGCTATTTTATAACTTAGGAAACAAATTTAATATCTAAAATTTAAAAAATCACAATTTCGAATCCAGAGTTGGACAAGAGCAATATTTTATGGTACATGAAAGTGACCAAAATTGTTAAAAATTTTTAAATAAAACTACTTTATACCTCACGAGGAGTTGCACTGACAATAAAAACAAACAAACATTTAATTGCACTTCCAGGGTTGGGAAATTGAAAGTTTTTATTGATACATACAATATATTGTAGTACAATGAAAGTGACCAAATTTTAGGTTTTTTTTTAAATAAAACTATTTCATGGCCCATCAAGAGTTGCATAAGTAAAAAAATAAACAAAAAATAAAATTTCGCTTTCAGGGATGGGAACTTTAAATTTTTGTATACATAAAAGTAACCAAAAAGGCAACTAGCGTCGTTTTTTTTTCTAAATAAAGTTATTTTTGAATTCAGGAACCACAAAACTTATATCAATATTAAAAAAATCAGAATTTCGACTCCAGGGTTAGATAACTGCAATATTTTGTAGTACATGAAATTGACCAAAATGCTTGCAAAAATAGTTTTTCCTAAATAAAACTAATTCATGCCTCATTAAGAGTGGCATTTGTAAAAAAACAAAATAAAAGCTAACATTTCGTTTCCAGGGTTGAGAAATTGAAATAGTTTTTATAGATAAAAGTAACCAAAGAGGCAATTGACGTTGTTTTTTTTCGCAGGTTGAAACTATTTTATAATTCAGGAAGAAAACAATTTTATCGAATACATGAAAAAAAATCAAAAGTTTGATTCCAGGGTTGGACAACTTCAATATTTTGTAGTACATAAAGTGAACCAAGATGGTTACAAATTTGTAGTTTTTCTTAATTAAAACCACTTTATATATCATGAAGATTTGCACTAGTAAAGAATATTAAAATTTGGTTCCAGGGGTGGAAAATTAGTTTTTTTTTCATTCATAAAAGTAACCAAAGAGGCAACTGACGTTATATTTTTTTTCTGGCTGAAACTATTTTACAATTTAGGAAGAACAAAATTGGTACTTAAAATTTGGTTCCAGGGGTGGAAAATTAGTTTTTTTTTTATTCATAAAAGTAACCAAAGAGGCAACTGACGTTATATTTTTTTTCTGGCTAAAACTATTTTACAACTTAGGAAGAACAAAATTGGTACTTAAAATTTGGTTCCAGGGGTGGAAAATTAATTTTTTTTTTCATTCATAAAAGTAACCAAAAAGGCAACTGACGTTATATTTTTGTTCTGGCTAAAACTATTTTACAACTTAGGAAGAACAAAATTGGTACTTAAAATTTGGTTCCAGGGGTGGAAAATTAATTTTTTTTTTCATTCATAAAAGTAACCAAAAAGGCAACTGACGTTATATTTTTTTTCTGGCTAAAACTATTTTACAACTTAGGAAGAACAAAATTGGTACTTAAAATTTGGTTCCAGGGGTGGAAAATTAATTTTTTTTTTCATTCATAAAAGTAACCAAAAAGGCAACTGACGTTATATTTTTTTTTCTGGCTAAAACTATTTTACAACTTAGGAAGAACAAAATTGGTACTTAAAAATATATGTAACGCCAGATATACTTTGGTGAAGGGTATATAAGATTCGGCACAGCCGAATATAGCACTTTTACTTGTTTTCATTGTGCTATTTACATACTTGTAATTTTATGATGAGATTTCTGATTGAAGTGGTTTCAAAATTAAACTGAAATGTACCAAATAAATTTTCTGATGTTGATTGTCACACATACATAAATAAAGAAAGAATGCTTGCAAATGATTCCAACAAACAATTTATTCCCAGACCTGCTTTTAATACAGGCTGCCGAATACAACAACGATGGAAATTTCAATACAAGTTGAGTACAACATTTCTATCGCTGTCGAGCGCCGTAGTTTGCTTCCAGCTATTTGTAGAACTTAAAAAATTCAATATATAATTTCAACACAAATTCTTTTTAAAAATTACCAAAAACAAAAATGCAATGCGAGGTAATACAATCAATCACAAGCGTGAAAAATATGTTACCATTTATAGTCTTTGGGTGTACATAGAAAGACCTAACCTCGTCTCTATAGCAAAATTGTGCTTTTCAGTGATTCCAATTAGTTGTTGCACAAACACACACGCAGTTTGGTACAAGCTGCCAAAACTAACGATTTTACAAGCAGTTGATAATTATGATCAATACATTTTCTGTTGCATTTTCATCTTCTCCTGTAATGTTACACTTGTGTGATTTAGGCCATTTCTACTAGGGACCAACGATATCCGATTACATCCTTATGGATTTTTTTGGAAATTTTTTTCCAAATTTTGTGATCACAACAAAAAGTAAATGCCAGGCTCCAATTGATACTAAAACGACAAGTAGAATAGGTCAATTGATTTTGAGAACACTTTATTTGGGTAGCACTTGAGAAAAATTATTTCCGTGTACAGAAATACGCGACTACCGTGTACAAATTTTGTTAAAATATGATTCCTTATCACGTGCATATCAAATAAAGAAATAGAACTTGGTGGGATGTATTTTTCCAGCAACTAAAAGTAAACACATTTTCCTATTTCAAGCAAATTGGCGAAATCATTTTTATTTTTAACGTTGAAAGTGTTACACTTGTCAAGTATTTAAAAATGTGAGAAGGAAAATGTAAAAATAAAGGGTTGTCATATTTACAACACAATCAGGCTTCTTACGATAGGTCATATTATTTTACAACAGTTTGAAAAGATTTTTGTTGTACTGCCTACAAAAAAGTCATGAAACAATTTGGATATTCACTCCATTTGCTTTTTAGTTGTATTGTCAGAAAGTCATATGGTCTTGTATTGTAAGATAAGGCTTTTGAGGCATGTTTATGTTTTGTCAAATAATAACTCTCAGAATGGCTCATTAAATTGCATTTTTACAAAAAGAGCTCAACCGCAAATATGCAAGGGTCCCATGTTGGTGTTAAACTTAAGTAACTGGCAGCCAGTTTGCACCGCCAAAGAAAAAAAATTATTCAGCTCCAGTGTCCGGCAGCAGCTGGTTTCGTTTACACTTAAAAATTCGAGAATCTTGTGGGGCCAAAGAAAAATTTTATAGTTTTATATAAATGCATATATGTTTCTTCTTCTTCTAAGGTCGAATAAAATATACAACTATACCTGTTTTATATAAATCACAAGCGAATCACAAGCTTTTCGGCTTGAGGTCTTTTTTAAAAATAAAATAAAATTACAACTTTTCGTTTAAAATATTCTTATTCCAATATTTCAATAATTTATATATCTTGTTTTATGACATTCACTCTTTAAAAAGTTTTCAAAATAAAAATGGAATTTCTAAAGGATTTTACAAATATTTAAGCAAATATTTTGTTATCAGCTGATCGAATTTTCAAATAGCAGACGCGTTGTTAACAGCAGCCATGCTGTTTCTAGCTATTATTTTATGACATAGGACTTTATGACTACAATCTGAACACCCCAAATATCCCAAAGAAGCTGTTTAATTTTTATTTTCGTGCTGATTCTTTTTGCCCAAAAGTTATGCTAAAATTGAAAGTGCTCAATATGCATGATATTTAATTGAAACAACTTGACTCGTAGTTTTATTAAAAAACAAAATAATTTTATTGTGATGGAAATAGAAATACTTACAATATTTATAATTATGTATTTAATTATTATTATTATTATTAATTTGTTGTTATATGTTTTTGTTAAGACTTTTTCAAGATCTTGATTTTTTATTTCTTTCTTTTTTTTGGAAAATCGTGGCCCCTAAGCATTAAAAAAGACTGTTTTAGTTTTATTTGAAGTTTTCTCATGTTGGTTTCTGGTTTCATATCAAAATTCAATATATTGTTTACGATGCTTCGTTAGATGACAAATACAATTAGTACATAATAATGATTTTAATAATAATAATGGTAATAATAATGATAATAATAGTGTATAAATAATACATAATAATAATTAATAATAATGAGTTTTGTGATAATAATTTATTTATTATATACGTGAATTGATTTTTCAAGGTATAAAAAATATGTATGATCTTATTCTTCATATATTTTTTATATTTCTTATTTCCTCTTGCCAATACTATAATTTCTTTCTTTTAATTACTTTATAATAATATTCAATAATAACGTTCATATTTATGTTGGTTTAATGGTTTTTATTAATTAATTTTTCGTTTTGCAATTAAAAATAAGACAATTGTAATAATAATCGTGATAAAAATCTATACACAAGGGCTAAATGCAAAATACGATCGGTTGAATTTTAGTTTAATAATTGCTCTTTATGGGTTAGTTTGGTTTGCATTGTATTATTTAATTTTAGTTATTACACTTTTTAACCATAAACATTTAAAAATATTCATGTTTGATCTAAGTTCACACACATTGAATTTATTGTTATTAATTAAATGTTAATGTTATTCATAGTTAATTCTTTGTTTTTCTTTTAATTGTTAATTATTAATACGTCTCTTTTAATAATTAAACCTTTAAGGGACTAAAGTAGTGGCTTTTAGAAATCTTGTTTTAAAAAGTTTAAAAAATTGTTCACATTTATTTTGTTTAGAGTTTTCTTTGCATGTTTATTTAATATTATCAACTATTTAGTTAAATGTGTTATTTGTTGTTATTATAGCGTTTTTTTTTTTTTTTGTTTTTTTTTTTTCTTTAAAGGGTGTTTGTTCGAAAGAAATGGTGTGCGCGTCAAAGTGATAAGGCTAGTTACAATTTTATTTCTTGCAAAACGCACAAAGAGTAGGGAATGCAGCACATAACAATTATGCGGCTGAGTATTCAAGTCGTAGAGAACACGATTGATTGTATTGCTTGAATAACATTATCACTTTGTCGCGCATCTTAATTAACTAAAATGTTAATAGTTTATTTCGTTGAAAAGGTGGGGTTTTTAAGATTTCATTTTTGTTTTCTTTAAAAATTATAATTAAAAACATTTTCAATATATACTCTTGTCTTTCGTTTTTCATTTACTTCTTTTTTTCGTTTGTTTGTTTGTTTGTTTGTTTGTTTATTAAATGCATAAAAATAATTAACTGTTTTAACAAAAACACAAATTTTAAAGACTTTAAATTGTTTATTTGTTTTTTTTTTTATAACACCCTGTATTACTACGCAATTATTGCAATTTAAATAATTTTAACTATAACAAATAAACTTAAGAATTAAAATATCTTCAAAATAACTTTATATTTAATAATATTAATTAATTAAAAATTAATTTAGACTTTAAAAGAAATGACTAGTTTTTGTTGTTTTTTTTCAAAATTTATATAATTTTATATAAACTTTCGTTAGAAAGACCATTTATTTGCACTGAACTACTTCAGTCAGTTACAAAAGCAAAATCTAAGCGTCATAATAAAGTTCTTATTACAAACCCTAATTGTGGGACCCAATAAGTGCCAGTAACATGTGCAAAATATGCCTTGTGATACGAGAACAGAACGTCAGTATAGTGGACAACTGCACTACTGTCCCGACACCGTAATGTCAGTTTTTTAAATGGTCATCATTTTTGTTTTTGTTTCAATAATAATAATAATAATAATAATAATATTTTATATTTAATAAGAATTTAGTTTTAGTTATAAACTGAAAAATGTATGACGTTGAAGAAATACATGTTCGTATGTATTTGTGAAAAATATAAATTAATATATAAGAAATATTGTAAAAGTTATATATTAAAAAAAAAGTAGTTAATATCGAGCTCAAGTTAAACTGCTACAAAATAAACTACAACGTATAAAAATCGGTACATTGTTGGAAATCTGCTGCCTATACACAGTGCGTATTTAGCAAGATGGCCTATTTTATCGATAATCCAATCGCTTAAAAAAGCAAACAGCGAAATGGCCAATATAGTGAGTCATTCTGTAAAAGGTTTAAATAATACCTGCTGCAATTTTCTAAAATAAATAAATATTTTAGCCGGTCAGTGGAAGAAAGGACATTTTGCAATAACATAAATACATGAGAATGTATGGGTGCATGCATCAGACATGGCTAATGACTGTCTGGCAATAAAATAACTGTTCTGAAAGAATCAATTCAAGAAACGTTTCGATTGACAAGCTGGAAATGAAACAAAAATCTTATACATTGAAACCACCAGATGTTTTTGTTACTGGGCGTTTGTATTTCTTTAAGTGTAACACCTGTCACTTAAGGAAACTACTCCCCAATTTACAGAAATGGCGTGTCTGTAAATTTGCCGTGCAAAAAGTAACCGCTTTGAACTGCCAAATAAACTTCCAAATAAAAATGCGAAGCGATAAGATTTTGCAAACAGAAAATACATAAAAAGTGTAAATTTCCATGAATAACAACATGGCAGAGATAAGTCGTTTCTTAGGCGATATTTCTTGGGTAAGTTTTTTAACGTATTCGAAACGTATGGGAATTTTTAAGCAGGAAAAGAAAAATTGGAATTCGCTAGATATTATTAACTTTAAAGTTGATTTATTTTATACAAAAAATAATGCTACATTTTGTGCACTCTTTATTGAAAAAGGGCAACATTCTTTCATTTGAAAATAGATAATATATTAGAAATTAATCGCTCATGCCTTTCGAAAATGATTTCTGTTTTCTAAGCTCGTTCACACGGCCACTTTTTAGAAAAGAAGTGCAAAAATGTTGCAGGCTTTTCAGAAAAGAAAACGCCATAAAAAACAATACGAGTTACTTTAAAATACGTTAAATTCTCTGGGTAGAAGAGTCAAGTTTGTGGAACAATGGAAGAGCTGTGCATGTGTATAAGGACTCAAAGCTCTAATTTACAAATCGGTATGCCAGTAAAAATAATTTCCTTCTGAATGTAAATATTGTAGGTGTGTACATGTAAATTTGCGTACTTGTCCACGTTTTGGTATTTTAAGAACAACATTTAAGTCACACTTTACTGTATTTGGTATGGCCGGCGGCAGTGTTTTCGGCGCCGTCATTAAAATATGTTTACGATCGGGGGACCGTTTTTCAAAAATGGTTAGTTTGTTCTCATCTGTCGGCTCCGACCCATATTTTAAAATTTATTTCAATTTATTCACCTTAAAATATTTTAAATCTGCAAAATTGTGTGGCAAATAAAAATTATGTTGATTAATTATGTTTAAAATGTTGAGGTTACTACGAAGAACTACATAAGAAAGTAAAAATTAAAAAACTACTATTTACTAAATGGTTGTAAAAAATAAGGAATACAAAACAAAAGCAAATTACTTCTGGCAACACTAAAACAAAATATAGCAACAGATGCTTTCGTCGGTCACTCTACTTGATGGTGTAGAGTGCAAGCTTTAGGTATCGGGTTGTCAAGACATGGGCAAATAGTTACGCAGTAAAGGATATCGACTAGTATACAACTAGGCGACAATAATATTGAGGGTATTCAATGCATTTTTTAAATTCTGCAGCAGTTTACAGTTTTTGCATTTCTTGATGGCACCCAAACTTGTCTTTAAAGTTCTGAAGTTACTTGTTTAAAAAGCAAACAAGGATTTTCTTTTGCACGATTTAGTTGCAACATATTTCTAAGTCTGGCCACACTACTTCGTGGTGTAATTCAGGAACGGGCAAATTTATGAAATTTTTTTTCTTCTCGTATTGAAACTAGCAACATAATTCGAAGTGCCACAAATTTTTGTTAAACTAAATACGACACCCAAAACCATTTCAATTACATACAAAGCAAGTGTTATATAAAACATAAATTAATTGAAAAGATATATGTATATATAATATATTATATGAATTAATTTAAGAAAATTTATATAATCAGTATCAAATAAAAACTAATTAATGAAACCCACCACTGAGATATTTTATATAGAATTGGTTTTTGTGTATTGAAAATTTTTGTTACAAAATACATCAACGCTCAGCATGTCTTGTATGAAAGAAACATCTGAGAGCAAATATTATTATCAACGTCATACATTTTTGCGTTAGCAAGCAATAACAATATAAATAGTTAAAAATAAATTTCAAAAAAACACTACATATGATGAACATATAATAATTATAATATGTGAGTAGATGGTACATGAAAATCAGACAAAGGGTAATTAATGTGCTACATATAAATATGATCAGTATGTATGTATGACTGTGTTCAGCAAAAAGTGTACATATGGCAACCTTTGTTAGCTGGCTATTGTGATTGAAATGTCAATCAATTTGATATGGAGTTGCCATAGAAAGGAAACAAGAATCACTTGTAATTTTTTCAAGAATCAGTGAAAGGATTGTGTTTTATAAGCCCATGTTGTTTGTAGCAAAGTCTTATAATTTACTTTGTCTTAATCAAAATGTCTCATGCATATAAGAAACTGTCTACAAATTTATGCCGCGTCAACACAGTAAGTTTTAATTATGATGCGTATGTTAAAAATATGTATTATTTATATTAAAATTAAAAGTTACTAAGCGGTGGCGGTTGTTCATTTATATTAATTAATATTAGGTTTCATATCAGCTTATAAAATATATTTATATAGAAATACGTTTTATATGTATCTGTTTGCAATGTTATTTCAATACTTTTCTTTTGTTAAGATTTAAACATTTAATGCTTAAAGTTAAATACTCAATAATTACAACTACTAAATTAAGTAAATAATAATTGAATTTATTTGTTTAATAATAATAAAGAGACAAATGCAAAATGTATCTATATTAATATATAATAATTATCATAAGTATGATTTTTATAATTTTACTTTACTTTTTGTAATATATAAAAGCCAACAACAACAGTAATGTAATGTATATATATTTTTAAATTTTATATATATTTTGTTAATACTACAAGTTCCATATAAAAATATTTTTAAGTAAATGTTTTTTGTTGTAGTTATTAAAACTTTAGAAAAGAAATGATATAGAAAAAGAAAAGAGAATTAGTATAAAAGAATATAATAAGAATTAAAATGTTGTTAAAGACTTTTAGAATTAGTTTATTTAAGCACAAACAATTTTTGCTTTCCAAGTCTCACTTTACTTTTACGTTGTTTTGTATGCATGTGTTCATGTGTGTAGTCTAGTGTATTTTGTGAGAGAGAGATTAATACATATGATCTGTTAAATTTTTTTTTTATTATTTGTTAAAGACTAGATATTCTCAATATCACTAAAGAAGACATTTTGCTTTTAATTATTTTTCTTTGCCGTTGACCGGATTGTGTTGCCTGTTTAATTTGGTTCATTTAAGCGGTTAAAAATCGTGTTTTTGTGTTTTCTGTTTTTAACGTTTTATGTGTATAAAAAGTTTCAAGTTTTAAAAAAGATATTTTTTTGTTGGTTTTTAATTTTTTTGCTTCATTTTTCAATTTTTCAAATTTGAAAAATTCCCTAAACGAGTCTCAATGTTCACAAGATTTTGTTTCTGTTGATTAGAAATCAAATTGAAATAATAATATGTAATAAGAATAAGTTAAAGTAAAATATTAGTTTCCACATACAAATTGTTTTTAATAATTGATTAGTTTTGTAAAAGATTTGTTTTGTTTTTTTTTTTCTTTAAGCAGTCTAGATGTTTACGGTTTGTTTTAATAAAAATGTTATTTTACTAAAAGTTCTAATTAAAAAATGTTTGATTTCACTTATTTACATTTCGCTAAAATGATATTTTAATAAGTAAAATTTTAAAACTATAGAATTTAACAAAGTATTAGACATTACTCGTATGGTTTGAAAATTGTAGTTAGAAATTCTATTTTTATAAATTTTTTATTTTTATATTTAAGAATACATACATGCAAGTGTGTGTATGCATGTAAAAGGTTTAGACGAGAAAGACAGTATTAAAAATATGCTCAGAGACCCTGTTAAGTATACAGTTGGCTAAGGAATACATTCCTCAAGACTAGATTGGAGCTGAACGATTTCTTCAAACATTGAGTTTTGTTCTAAAATATGGCATGATCCAAGTTATATATATATATATATATATTTTTAATACTGTCTCGAACTCATTTCTAAGTCTTCTAAATGAAATAAATATAGACAACACATAAAAGAAATAATTAAAATAGAAAAAAGCTTTTAAATAATTTTTAAAACATTTTTTTCTCTCAATATATAAGATTCTGTAAATTAACGTCTCCACCTAATATTTTTTCTCATTAATATGTAATAAAACTTTAGCATGCTTTGAGGCTGAATAATAAAAGGGAATTTGCCATTCACTCTGTTGAGGAATTTAATTGAAAATGTGTACAAGCAGATCTGAGTATAAAACGACCATTCATTTCCAACAAAAGTTTTGTTCCAAAACAATAAGTAAATCCACATTTAGCTTTTGCTGCTGCTTGCAAAATGATCCCCTTATTTTCTTTACAGTAATTATAAACTGTCATAATAGCCGATACCATCATTCGACATCTCTAGGGAAGTGCTGCCAAGCTATTTATTATACTCAACACTGGGGAAGAGATTATGCGGAAAAATATATTTAAGCTCTAATACCGTAGATTTGGAGAATTATGAATTTTCATTTTTTATAGCTGTATTAGATTTTCGAAAATTGTTGACATATTTTATATATGTATAAACATAAAATGAAATTCTATTAATATTCCAAAAAGGTCAACTCATCTCATATATGTACGTCAGAATATTGACCCAATTAGAAGCAAACAGTTTTTTATTCGATTATACAAAGCCGGCCTGCTTTCACACGTTTCAACAGAGATTGTTTCAATATGGCTGTAATAGAACCCGATAAACGGCATGTTTTGGGAACGGGTTCTTATTAAACGATAAAACGGCATGTTATTAATTTAATTAATAGTCAAATATCATTAGACACCGTTCAGTAGCCAACGTTTTATGCGTTGTTATGCTAACAGATATTTTACCCGGTTTGGCGAAAGCTCTGTGCCTCGTTTGTGTAACTGAGGTGAGAACTTCTCGCATCGAAAAAATTATCTTCACTCTGTGAAACACAGGATGAGTCAGAATATATTTCTTAATGCATTTAAAATTTGTAGGTTTTTTATAATGATAAATATATTATTCTATTGGATAACCCAACAATAAAAAGCATGACAACCATAATTATTTAGTTTTTCGTTGTGACAACTTCTCACATCAATTACAGAAACGAGGCACTGGTATTTATAATATATTTCTCAATGCCATTAGATCTGTTCCCAGTACTTTGAGAATAGTGTGTTATACTAAATTTGTAACTTATAGCTTATAAACAGCGTCTCAAAAACAAGCTTTATCACTTGATAGTCTAACTTTTGCAAGCTCATTATGCTTTACAGATGCTAGCAGATATAACATATACATATGAAACTGAAATTTTATGCTGCTATTTTTTATATCTCTTATTTATATTTTATTACTCTTTTTCACCAGCTAGAAAATTTACTTTAAAAATCTATTATAGAAATAATAAAGAAGGAGTTAATGAATTATCATGATTTGGCAGAAATATTCAAAGTTTCCCCACAGGCTGTTTTTATTCCCTAAGAAGCAATTGTTCCCGATTTCGGGATATCAAGTCAGTTCATTGCTAACTTTGTGTCTGAGGGGATTTTGGTAAACCAGTATTTTTCTTCTATGAATGGTTGAGACGTTTGCTAATTAAGTCTTAAATATTTTGTATTGCAGGGAATAAATGTTTAAAAAATTACTTTTCATTTTAAAAGAAATTAAGGTTTATAACAAAAGTTTTTCAGCAGAAATTTTTCAATATAAAAATAGTATTTTTTTAAGATTTTTGCGTTTTTTTTACAATACAAATATATAGGTAACATTAAAATTTACAAATATATATTTCAATTTTTTTTTTTTTTTGTAATTTTCTTTGATTAAAAGTATTACGTTTTTATTTTTGTTTTAAATTTTCTTGTATATATATTTGTTATTATATACTTGTTTAATATTAAAAATCAGTCAAGAGTAGTGAGTTATATTATATATTTTAAAGTATATATCTATTTATGTATATTATATATGTATAAATGGTGTTAGATGATTAATTATGGTGATGGTGAAGTCAGAGTATAAGTTTGAAAGTAAAAGTGAAATGGGTTTCATTACTTTTTATAATAATTCACACTTATAGTATAAAGATTTTTCGACTTGCTAAAAAGGTTTTCAACAATGTGTTATTATTACTTTTCTATTTTATAAGTTAATCATTTATTTTCATTTTTTTCACGCGATAAAGGATGCTGAATTTATTTCTTTGTATTTGTATGAAAATATAAAACAGGGTTTGAGTTAGCGAAGTGAACAGAAATTTATTTAAAGAATTTGTTGTAGGAAATGCAGCGCATCTGAACTCGGATATAATTGCGCAAGATTTAAATAAAAAATCGAACTACTTGAACTGTTAAACTTTTTTTTTATAATTTTCCTTATAGACTTTTTGTAAATTAAGCTTTTTTATATTTAAAAAATTTAGTTTCTGTTGTCGTAAGCATTTGTTTGTTTTTAAAAATCTGGTCTTAACGTTTTTTTTTTTTAATTTATGTTTTTATACTAAATATTTTTTGGGCTTAAAAATTCCTCAACATATTTCACTTTATATATGTTTTTATATTTAATTAATATTTTTGAATTTTTCAAATATTTTGACGGACTTTTCATTTTAAATTAACTTTTTAGGTTAATTATTTTGTTGTTATTTAAAAATTGGTGTGTGTGTTTAATGTTTGTGTATAATATAGTATAAGTAAGTATTTTGTATATAAATATACATATACACATTGTTCAATAAGTAATTATTTATGTATATGATTGTGTACATAACATGTAAAATACATTAAAATACCTACAAAAAACATACCACTACTTTGCTTAAATTTAATTATTATATTTTATTAAATACTAATTATAATTGTTAAGCTAATAATACTTAGATTTTTTAATTATATTTATAAATTCCTAATAATATATTAAATCGGTTGGTTGGTACTAAAAAAAACAATAAACGTTATCAAACAAAAAGGTTTCTAAAGCTTGTTTAATTGGTTTGTTAATATTGGCAAATACTTATAAACTGAGCTCGAAGCATTTCACTTTATTTTCAATGAAAAATGTATTTCCGTGTATTTAAAATTTTTTTGTAAAAGTGCCTTTTACGAATGGTAAACGAGAGCGATTCCAAAAACATGCAACCCGGTATATTTTTAGTGCTATTTCACAATATGTCATTTTAGTTTGTTGCTGAGAGGTGTTGAGAAACCTGTGAGGTAAAACAAGCCAATTCGTGGTGATCTTCAAGCACTTCACCGAAGACGCAAGCTAAGCGAGGACAAAAACTTTCAGCTAAGCCATTATGCACAAGGGAAATGTAACCAATCCCACTGTGTATGCTAAAATTGACACCACAAGAATTATTTCCCCATAGTCTTAGTAGACACAAGGCATATTTAAAATTTTAAAAGCAGTATGGGAACACTTTAAGATAACGGCTTTAAATGCTAACTAACAGGGAACAGGGTGAATTGTCACTTTCACAAAATCAATTGCTATTTCTTTGTTAAGTTGGGCAATTTGGGAAACACTCTCGTATTTAAACAAGTTCTCTTTGCTAAATCTATTTTTAAGATACATCTTTACAAAATTGCATATTAGCACAGTAATTTTGGAAAGCGTTTTCATTTTCGTTAGAGATAATTTTTATAAAATAGGCAGATTTTTCAAAACATTTTTTTTGTATTACTTTTTCAAGAGATTTTTTAGAGTTTTATTTCAAAATACAGTTTGTTTTTAATAGTATGTGTTTTATTGTATAGGTTGTTTTCAAAAATTTATTTTCTAAAAAGTACCAAAATATGTACCTTTAAAAAATGCCACAAAGTACTTTTCAAAAGCATTTAGTTTCTTAGAAGAACTCCCTTTTGAATAAGTTAAATACTCAAACACATACTATGGATGTGTGCTTGATCAGAATTTCAGCGATTTTGATTTATGGAAATCTGATTAGCCGCTCCGAAATATGAATAATTCATTAAGCAGAATTTTCAACAGTTTCATATTTGAATAATTTAAATTTCCATTGGAAATTATGATAAATTATTTTCATATTTTCATGAAATTATTTAAATTTATATAACCAAAATTTCAAATATTTTATTGGTCACCATTTTCCATAAACAGAAATTTAATTCGATTTATGCATTTCAAAATAGTTTAAGGACTTATAAAAAGACTTGCACGATTAATTGAGTAATTCACGAATTGAATTGAAAACAATTTAGGTTTTTGATATCTGTTTTAGCGAAACTGTAGTCACAATAAATTTTAAAATAATATCAATCTCTTTCACTTATTCATGCCATCAAAATGGATTGAAAATTTTTTATTTAAAAGCAATTTTAATTAAATGCACGCACAGTTGGAATTATTTTTCAGTTTTTGATATTATATAAAGTTTTAGTATTAAGCAAGTTTCCTTATGGGAATTAGCTTTGGTAACAATAAATGTCTAGTTTTTAAATTGTTTCCAGAATTTCAATATGTAATTATAAACAAGCTTTAAGAAACTTGAACAAAACTATATAAATCACTCTTTTCACGTATTAAGTAAATTCCTTTTTTCTTTAATAATTGCGCTTAAAAGCATTTCTGTTAACCAGTTCCATATTGTAGTTTTAATTAATTAAGAATTCACAAGCAAACATCAGCACTTTGAGTTTTCAAATTTAATATGTTTTTTTTTCTTTTTTGCTTTCATCTGTTTTAGTAATAGTTCTTTCAGCGATCTATTTTTCTATTTTGCCTTTTTATGGTTGAAAATGGTTTAATTTTGTGTATTTTATTTTGGGATTTTTTTCTTTCTTGTTAACAACATTTATCAAAAATATAAACTACATTTTTTCGTAACATTATTCCACGTGTATTTTTATCATTTTTATTTATTTTCTCTTGATTCGCATTTCATCAAATCAAACTTGCTATTTAGTGCTTTAAAAACATTTTCTTTTTCCAACAAACATTTTCTTTAAACCGTCATAAATTTTTATTCTTTTTTTGGATTTTTCAGATCACTTCTATGAAACATGTATAGTAAATATTGAAAATAAAAAATTGAGAACAGTTAAAAATTTAAATATATATTCATTTTTTATGTTTATATGTATATAATTTTTGTTTATATTTTTAAAATAGTGTAGCTATTTTTATTTTCAATAATTTAGATAAATATTTAATTCTTTCGCTTTGCTTTTTTAGAGTTTTGCATAGTTTTTACAATAACATTTCTCAGAGCCTAACAATTAAAAAAGTTGTATTTTGAAAACATGATGTGGTGGTAAGGATTAGATAAAATTGAGTTGTGTATTGTATTTTATTTTTTTAATTAATTATATATTTTTGGTATACTATATACAATTTATATTGGAAACAAATTTTCAACAATTTTGATATAAAGAATCACGAAGATATGTAGCAAATAAATGTGGTTTAAATTGTACATACCACAAAAAACTTAAAAATTTTGTTTAATGTTCGAAAACTACTTGTAGGAATATTCGAAAATTTCTTAGTCATTTGGAAGTATTCAAAGTTCTAAAAGCAAAAGAAAATTTTAATAAAGAACGGATGCTTAATAGATAATTTGTAATTGTACTACAAAATATATGTAGGCTTGAAATAGAGAATAGTTCCCACTATCAAAAGATGTTGAGAAATGAAAATCGTAAAATACACCTGCTTGTACACACATTCCATTGAAATGAGTGTAAAAAGTTTTTCTGCAGAAGACTCTTTAATATTCACGTAGTCATTCACAGTAACCGAAAATCGTAGGGACATTTTTAGTTGAAGTCTCGACTTATTAGTAAAACTGTGTGTCAAATACTGCCAGATGAGACGATTTTGTTACCTCACCAGAATTATATATTTCAGTAAGGCAAGTAGAAAATTCAGATTTAGGGAGGAAACATCGATATCAAAAACCTCGGTAATAAAAGAGATGCATCCATTTTTTCAAGTTTCTCATCATTAAATGGCTTAAATGGCACCCATTAAAATTTTCGCTGAATAGAAAATAATTTTAATTTCTGAGAAAATTCTGCACGAAACTTTGGAATAAAGCTTTTTACAGAAATGATCCAGGAATATTATTGTTCTCTATATAGGGAAACAATCGTGTTCGTATAAATAATGCAAAATCTTTACTACAATCAAAAGATTTAATGAAATCTAAATCTAATAATTGTAACTTTTTTGCTAGATTATTGGGCATGGCAAATATGAAAAAAATATTGTTTATCTATTATTAATTTAGTGTTTCAAATGAGAGACTTATATATAAAAAATTGATTGCCAGTTGATTTTTTGAAACTGTAGAAAATTGAATGACATTTTGAAATTTTGTCAACTTGTTTAGGGGAAAACTGAAAGAAGTATGTGGCAGCACTGCGTGTGAGCGTCATGAATTGTAACGTTATTTGCACAAAACTATGAAGTTTATTTCCAATTTCAGTACTTAAAAATATTACTTATTGTTTGTTCATTTATATTTTTAATAAAAATATAAATTAATTTTAATTATTATTAAGTTGTTCCATTTGCTTGTTTATAATTTTAAATATTTAACATTCACATAAAAAGCACAATATGTATAATTATGGCCATGTTTTTCTCATTATTGTATGTAAGTATGTAATTGTATATAAAAATGTTTTCATTTTACTTTCTTAATAAATTTAATAATAATTTTATGTTTTGGGGCTGATTTTAATATATTTCATAAACTTGTCCATTGCAATTGTTTGTTAATTATAAATTTATTCAGTTTATTCAGTTTTATATGACAGTTTGGAAACGGTTTGTATTCAAAAAGAGTTTTATGCTTGACGAAAATTTCAAAATGGAGAGAGAAAATTTGTGATCAAGTAGGCCGAGCGTAAATGAGTTATTTCTTTTTCAGATTTTAGTGTTTCAATTTTATTTTATTCATTTTTGTTAGTTTTCTTTGCAAAAATGGGCAAAAAACGTTTTTAACATTTAAATAAAATTTTAAAAGAAAATTGGTGTTCTTTTCTTTAATCATATAATATATTAATTTTTTTTTTAAGTTCTGTTTAACAAGATATGCGGAGGATGTTAATGTTTTTGAATATTGTTAGATTTACATATAAATTTTTTTCTGTTATTAAAGTTGTTATTAAGAAACGATGTTGTTTTGCAACAGTCACTGAGAGTTCTATTTATTTAAATTGGTTTAATGTTCCATTAAATGAATTTAAAAAAAAAATATATATTCACACAACAAGCTTTCATTTCAAAAAGCCGTACTTTTATATATAAATAATTTTTTTCTGGTTATATAACTTTTTAAATGCACAGTTCTCTTAGCGAGTAAAAGTTTCTATTCAAATTTTAATGGTCCTTCCAACTTAATGAAACATTAAACCTTCCGCTTGAAGTTACGCCATGTTTTCTCTACTTGGAATGCAAAATATTCGCAACTCTATTTATTACTTTCATTTCCTATTATTATTGCACGTCATTTATTTTGGTTTGTTACTAATTCAATTAACATTTAAAAAAACTACTACATTTATCATTTTTGTTTTTAATTAATAGAAAAATACTTTCTTTATCGTTAAGTTTATCGTTTTTTTGTTCATTTGGTATTCATATTTGAATGTGTGTGTGTGTGTTCACACTCGTGCATATGAGGTGACCATATAATTAAAATATTAGTGCGACCTCTTGCCCGTGAAATATAATCACAATAATGCTTTTGGAGCATTTCGATCGTGACTAGACCGCTTTCAGGCATAAGCTGCTTTTAATGGCATGACATTTTTATGAAAAGCGAAGAAAAGACATGATTTCTTTTCATACTATGAAGGAGAAGTACGGAAACCCTGTTTGAAGCATTTGGGACGGTCAAACAAGCAGGTGTCCAACCATTCGAAAGAAGAGTATCAAATGCCCAAGACTTTATATTTACAAAATCGTTTAAAAACATAATATTTTAATTACATGGACAACGCAGTGCACACATACATAATTTAATAAACGTATATTTTAATTTGTTGGCTGGTTCAAATAAAATATGGAATGGAATTATTTTGCGTCCCGTTGCACTAAATATACTTACACGTAGTTTAAAGTAGTTAATATTTATATTTTTTAATACTTAATACAAATTGTGCCTAACAAGTTTAATATGTGCCATATAAAGAAACTTAATGTTCACAAATTTTAATTTTTAATATAAAACAAAATTGAGTACTTGACATAAGTTGTTGCATAAAAAATAAAATATTTAAGGTCTGATTCGCAAAATAAAAAAATATAAAGTGAACCTAAAGAATGCGTTAAAGCCAATTTAAAGCACATCTCAAGTCAGTATTTTTTTTAATATGGCTGTTAATAACAAACTTGAATGAGAAACACATAATTGAAATCTACAATAAACTTTTCTATATATATAAAATACTTTTGTGTCCTGTTATTTAAAAATGGCTGGTTTTTCAAAATATTTACAAAACTTACTCAATTTAATACATTAAAACACAAACTACAACAAAAAAAGTCAATAAATCAAAAATTAATGGGATTACGAAAATCGCAAATATTTGCAAACATCAAAAAAAAGTTAAAATGACACATGGAGAACCATAATTGAAACAAGTTGCCATGATTCTTAATTGTATTACTCAGACGCATTGAACTTCTGTTCAAAAGTTTATTCTCGTAGTGCACGCAATCATATCAAAACCCCAAAACAAATATATTGACTGCCTTGTTTTTGTTTCAAATGTTATTTATTTGAACAAACGAAAGCTTTCGACATCGGCGAACAGGCAGTGAACAAATCGTCTTTCGAGTAAAAAATAAACTCATTAAAATTTAGCCCTATTCGGGGTTTACTCGAAACAAAACGTCGCATATTCGGAATAGTTTTGATTGTGTATGGGCAATTACGGTAGATTTTGGTTTTAGATTTTCGGATTCCGAACGAAAAAAAAAATTACATGCTGAAGAAATTTTTTTTCGTTTTCTAAACAAGTCGATTATGGGGCATGACTAACCAGTAACCTTAAAAATATTATTCTAATTATTTTATTTCTCTCAAAATATTGAACTGATGACGTTTGTTATTAATGGCACATCACAAAATTATCGCAATTTTCTCTTATAGAAAAACTCAACCAAAAAACATTGGGAACCACCTTAAATGTTTGAACATATTTCTCACCATTTTCTTCGGAAGTTGGTTGCACTGTATTGCAGTGTATTTGTAATGCATAAGAACAGTATTGCCAATGTTCTGCGACAACAAAGTGCTGCGTAACATATGCCATCATGTTATCTTTGCCTTTTGAACTTGTTAAATATATATTTTTATTTTTGTTTCGTATTATAGACATACAAAAATAACACAATTCTACATCGATTGTATATAATAGAATAGGGCGGTGAAAAATTCTTCCACCTGAACTTAAAAAAAGAAGTTATAGCCTGCGTGTCTACATAAAAATGCCTTTTAAGACATACAATATTCATCAATATTGGCGAATGATAACATACTTAAAAGTGTACTACAAAATATGTGTGGCGCATTTATATAAGATATATTTTATTTCTTAAAAATACCGCAGAGTTTTTTGAAAATTTCAATTGAAAAAGTTGATGAAACATGTTAATGTTTTTAAAACGTTGTAAGCCCCGAAAATACTAAAATGTATTTTGTTCTGGAAAACCGGATCTCTCACCGGAAAGTGACGAAATTTTTGAATAGGATGGATATGCGAATGATGGCAGGCCGTCATTGACTTAAATGGCTATCGACGATCGTACTTGGCGTGATGAGAGAGAGAGTGTCTTACACTCTCATTATTATGCAAGGAAACACTGAATGCTGAAATTGCTAATGATAATTTTCAACTACCGAAATATTTTGCTTACGGATCGATGTTTTTAACTTGTTTAAAATTTTCTGTTTTATAGAAGAACTTATTATATGCCAACGTTGGGAAATTTGGTAAAATTGTACTTCTTTTTTTTTTGGATAATAAAAACTCGTGAACGGCTAATTGATTTAGTACTATTAAAGTCTCTCCCCAGTAGTCATTTTATTTTTCTTAAATATAAATAATGAAGCCACGCATGTATTTTATTTATATCACATACTTGCATTATTAGATGTTATATCATATAATCGTATAATTAATTATTATTGTATGTGATATTTTAGGATGTTAGAAATAAAAAACTTTACTGTTAGCGCTTTCAGTTTTTCTAAATCGCGTGGTTTTAAATCGACTCGATTTATAGAACATATATAATGTTTCAGAAGTGTGAAAATCGTTATTCATCAGTAAATGGGGAAAGAAAAATTTCCACCCAAATTATAATCAAAACTAATCAACTTAGTGGATTAATCAAGTACAAAGAAACTATATAATCGTATACAAAATAATTTAGTTCCAGAATTGTAAGTCTGATATCTAAATCATAAACATTTTATATACACAAATTGAATTGCTTTTTTATTATATACAAACAAGATAGGCAGTAAATCAAGATGCCACTGTATACCGCTCTAGCGTTTATCGCCAAACACAATGAGAATTTTATTTTGCAACAGCGTTTAGATCCAGACATGAGAAGTTGTTTGAATTCTTAACCCTTCGTGGAATCCCTCTACTAGTATTTGGCGTATGAGAAAAAGACTATCCGCTCTCCGCTACTTTGAAATCTATGCACTCTTCGCCTTCTCTTTTCCTGTTTCTTTCAATAACTCACAAGTCAAACCAGCACCAGAGCACTCCGCTAATTCTGCTCTTATTCACATCTACAAGACTGGAGGGCAATTCCTCATCAAATCGCACTTCGAATAAAACTGTTTTAAAAGCTGAATTAACACAACTTATTGATGGCCGGCCTAAATATCGACAAGGCTTATTTGTGACAATACTAACTCCGCTCATTTATTGCATTCTCATTAAGTAACTATTTCTCAAGAGTACGTCAAGACAATACTAGAAATTCGACACTTATGAACTTCAGAAGTTTACAACATCTTACCCCCTTTTGCCTTGAGAGTAGTCACAGACTGTCGGAAGCAGTTGTTGACCACCAAGAACAGACAAGTGGCCGATAATAGATTAAATGTTACTTAAATCTTGTACAAAAAAACGCCAACACAGAGTTGCGAATAAAGGGGATACTCCTCTGACGGACATAAAAGTGATCGTCAGGGTATGGAAGAAGTCACAGCGCAATATCAAACCAAATATTTATATTTATACAATAAGCTACAGTTCACTTAAAGCTTTTACATAACAAATTTTGTAAAAATTTGTTGCCGATATTTTGCTATTCTCCAGTATATATTTTTCCCAACAAAAACTCCATATTCATTTTTCTCTCCCGCCTTTATATGACCTTGGAATTTTATTAGTTACAAACGAGGAATTTTTATTAATTCTTTAAGCTTTTTTTTTTGCACTGAAGGATCTAAACAAAAGATTAACGCTGATCTTAAGCGCATTGATTTATATAAAATCAATGTCACACAGAATTGTGTCTGCAATTTTTGTGTACGGGATTCGCATGAAAAGCTGTCTGCGAGAGCAGCCGCGAGATGGAATACGTTTTATTTTGGTAGCCCTTTTTCTTAAGCCCGCACCCATTATCTCGACAATGTTACCATAGTTTAATTAAATTTTAAACAAAATAAAATATATAATAGATCTTTTGAAGTTCCCATCATCGATTTAGTTATGGACTTTGTTTATATGACAGCGTTTTTGACCCCAGTTGCGGTGTTATTCTGGGAAAGCATTTAAATTGGAGAAAGAAGTCCGGTTCTAATTATATTATATTTAATAAACAAATTTTTTTACATATTGTCATTGTACTATTATAATATGAAATAATTGTATAAAGGTATAGAAAAATAAAATAGAGTCATATCGAATAAAAGTTGTTTGTTGGGTTTGGTTTGTATAAGTTTCATAGCCTGCTACACTTATTATAATGTGATTTTTTGAAATCGTTTGTGAATTTTTATGGTTAATTTATTAACATAATTCTCGGATGGTTTATAAAAAAGTCTTTTAATAAGTTGAGAAGTTTGAAACTTTGCAAAACTGTGGTTAAAGTCTACTGACGATTTGGTAAGAAGCACCAATGAAATGCATATAGACATTGCTTAACCACCCAACAAATAAATTTCATATTATATACTATATTTATTAAAAACTAACCGGTTAGTTCTAAAAACTACTCAAGTCCGTTATATATCAAAACTAGTTCTCTACTCTCTGCAAAAACATATAATAATAAAATCACTGATATACAATCGTCTACAAAAAAGGTTTATATGAAAATTTCCAAAGGTTTTTACTGGTAAAAAAGAACTTTTATTAAAATAAAACAAACAAAAACAAATTTCTACAATTTTCTTTTTCTGTAAACTTTAATTTGTATTTCTTTTTCTTTAAATGGCAAGTTTAACAAACACATTAATTTAAAAAAATTTATATAGAAAAACCAGCCATGCTCTTTTTTTTAAGAAAAATCAAACATAATTACAAACTATAATAACATTGATTTAAAAAATAATAAAATAAACTTAATACAAAAAACAAAATACAAGCAATAGAAAACAATTAATTTTTTTACTTCTTAAAAAGGATTATACTTTTTTTTTAAATTCAGTTTAACAAAATACAAGATAAATACAAAATATATAAATAAGTAGCAGTGTGAATTCCTCTTTGTTTTCTTAATTACGAACAAAACAAAAAATATATAAAAATAATACAAAAAATATTTCAACTACAAATACATTTTGTGAGAAAAGAATTTAATTTAGTTTAAAATGTAATAATTGCCTTATTGTTTAATCAGAATTAGTATTAAAAAACTTTCAGTTTAAAACTATTCCCTAGATGTTGTTGTTGTTATTTTTCTTTTTAGCTAAATATAAAAATATTATTACGAGATATATGTAAGTAGTAAATAACTGCTAATAAAAACAATAAAAACAAACATTATCTTAAGATATTGGAAAAAGATGAATTATATTTTTTAAATAAAGACGATTTGAAAACTTTATGAAATTTTATATGAATTCATTGTTTGATTCTTGCTATCTTTTTTGCTTTCATACAAAAAATTGAACTGAAAACACTGGAACGAATTTCAAAATTTTTTCAACAAGAATTGAACATTTTCCAATGATTTTATCAAATTACTTATGCAATCAGATCTTGTAACATCATCATATTCCGCACAAACACATTTTTCTAAATACTGTTGCTGTGGCTGTATCGATATGAAATGCATTTTGGCAACAAGGTTGCCGTGTTTTCATGAAATTTCTTACTTTTTATATAAACAAAACCACATATGTACATATTTATTAAAGTTATGATAAGACGCAAGGAAAAGGAAAAGTAGCAATTGAGGAAATATTTTGAGAAAATTATGCTGAATGTTCTCCGCCTTAATTTTTTATAAATGACGTTTTTCGCATCATAAATGAATTTACTATTTGGAAATCTACTTGTATGAAAACTTCTATAAAAATTATTGCTTAAGAGTTTAAACTTGATATAAAAAAGTTTTGGTTTTTAACTAGTCAATTGGCAAATTTTTATGCAAAATTCGTTAAATAAGCTTTTGATAAACTTTTTTAAATAAATGAAACCGATACAGTTCAGATGAAAAATATATATTAATTTTTTACATTTCAACTCTTGAATGTTTCGGAATTACTTTTTTGTTAAACTTGTTCTTTGGAAATTTTGATGAAGTCTACAAACTTCATTTTTAGCATTTTTCGAAGCTACACTTTTCTTAAAACTTAATTTTTTTATCTTTGTAATGTCAACTTCCATATTTAGAAAATGAAAATGTCCAAGTTGTAAACAGGTTAAGGATTGAAAGTTTTATGAATTGCAACCTTTTTTTACATTTTATAACTTATTATTATTCATTCAATTTTAATTATTTTATCTACGAAAGCTTTAAAATATTTAATCCAATTACTTTTTGTTTGTTGAATTGCAAGAATTTATATAGAAACGAAAATACATTTCTTAAACTATTATTTTACATATATTCTACTTTTTTTTAAATAAAATAACGGTTGTTTTTTTATTACGCATTCGAAAACAATTGCTAATTAGACATTTCTATCAAAAATTTATTACAATTTTGAAAACTTCGGAAAAATAGTGTGTTGGGAAACTTTGTTTTCAAAATCCAATTTGCTGCATTTCTTTATATTTTGATGGCTTCAGTTTCAATGGTTTAGCAATTTAATAAATCTTTTGATGTTCGAAACTTCTGAAGTATAATTTATTTACAACCTATTTTTCACATTTCAAAAGCTTTTTCTGTATCCCCAACTTGTCGACTTTATAAAAAATATTTATCATATCATATATGTAAAAATTAAAATGTAAATCAAACAATGTTTAAAATTTCTTCAATTAAGTTCTACTGTAATAAATTTTTTGCTCGACATTCAAAAATGCTTCTGTATATTAAAACATATCATAACTTTTTGTTCGTTTTGCTGTTGCATAGCAAATTCAATTCGAAAAGTAGGATTGAATGTAATTTCAAATACTTTTTTATTGAGATCTTGCTGGAATGATTAATAATGTTCGAAATAATATATTTTATGTTGTTGTCTGAGTTAAACAGACACTATTGCTAAAGGTAAACTTCTTTTTCTAAATTGAAGTTTGAAGTCTTATAGGTTTTACTTCATAAACAAATCGATAAATTTTGAATTGATAAATAGAGGGTGGGTTATTACAGAAAAAATTTCATATAGAGAACTCAATGTATATATTATCGTCTTTATTTGTGAGAACAGTTAAATATTAAGACAATCTTAATAATTGTTTTTAATTACTTGGCTGTTTTTTTTTGTCATAGTACTACTAAAATTATATAAAATATAAAAAATAAGGGGTATACTCTTGTTGTTTGTTTGAATTTGTGAAAACACTTACTTATATATATTTAAGCAAATATACGTATATTAAAAGCTAAAATTATATTGTATATTAAAAAATAAAGTTGATATTACAACAAAAGTTTTTTATGTTTTGTTTTATTAATATTTTTGTTGTATGCCTTTGCAATTGAGTAACGTACTAATTAACAATAAAAAAATTTTGTGTTTTCATTTATTTTATAATTATTATAAAAAGAAACAAATGCTTTAATAGTAAATTCATGGAAAAGTTCTTTTTTTTGTAACGTTTTTGTTTTGTTAATTTTTGTATTATTATTTTTTTTCAGGAGTAAAAAAATAAATTACAAAACAATTTATTGTTAATTGATTTTTTGTGTTTTTATTTTTCTTAGTCTTATAAGCTGATTGCCAAACAGGAGTAGAGCATATACTCGTACTAAAAATCTTTTGAAGCAAAAGATTTTCTTTGTTTAAGAAGAAAATTATTTGAATATGTTTTACGATTTTTTTTTTATAATTTTCTTTTTTATTAAAAAAAGTTTGTTTATGAAAAATCAACAGTTTTATTTAGATATCTTTTTTTTTTTTTGTTTGTTTGTATTTAATTATAAAAAATAACAAAATCATTATATTATTTCGCTTCGCACAAAAATTGTTCAGTTCATATATTTAAAAATTTAATTAACATAAAACACATACATATAAACTACAAAATCTAAAAAATAGTTGTAAAAAAAACTTATAAGCAATATACAAATTCATTACGATGTTTGTTGTAAAATAAATTCAAAGAAATAAATAAATTTTAATACCAAGTACAAAAAAATAAAAACAGGCAAAAAACTATATATTAGAAATAGTTTTCTAAATGCTTCACTTTTCCTTAGAAAAAAGTTATTTATGCGAGTATGTAAAAAATATTAATATAATTTTTTTTTTTTTTTTATCGTAAGCAAACAAAATATTATAATCATTTAAGCAATAAACATTAAAACAGCCAAAGAAGTGTAACAAACAGAAAGTACAAAATGTAGAGAAAAATATAAATTACATAAAAAATAATAATTTAAAATAAAATTTGATATTTATATATAAAAAACATTACATACAAAAAATTTCAATTTAAAACTATATAAAAGAGGATGTTATTACGTATTGAAATTGTAAACTATAATAAAAATAAAAGTAAACAATTTATTTAAAAAAATTAGAAAACCTCAACAATAAAAACAAGGGATATGAGACAGAAGTGAGTGAGAGAGCCTGAATAAAGTGCAATGTTGTTCTTGAAGGAATAGAATGCAGCTAGTTTATAAAAGTTAGAAATTCTATAACAAAAGAACTGAGCTCAACAAAATTATTTTTAAATTTCCTTATAATAAAATATTAATATAAAAAACAAAGAGATTTCAAATTCATCATTTTTTTCAAGAAAAATTACAAATATTTTTCATATCAATTTGTTGGTTATTCATATGAAAATTAAACAATTAGAGGGAGCGATATATAAGTGGACATAAACAGTAATTATAAAGTGTAGAGAGCATTCTTTCGTGTCGTGTTTTTTAGCATTTAAGATCTCTTTCTAAAATGTTAGTAGCTAGCAAAGAGCTTTATTTTCTATATATTTTAAAGAAATTTTTTTACATAAAAAATTTAACAAAGCTCAGTCGTATTTTAAGAATTTTCAAATGCTTCTATGAAAATCCTTATCGAGTTTCCGTTTAAGAAATCTTGATTAACATCATATTTTTATATTAGGAAATTAAAAAAAAATAATAATAATAATAAATAACATTATCAAAAACTAATATTAATAATAAAAATGCATTTCTTTTATAACTTACAAAACAAAAAATAATAAAAAAGCGTACGTTGTTAAATAATTTATGTATATGTTTCTATATAAATAAAAAATTAATAAAAAAATCAAAACTTGTTTACAAACCAATTGGTGGTACTTGCACATAACGATATATGTAGAGTCGATAGTCTTTGCTGGCCAACACAACACTGCCGTCATCCATTAAAGCCACATCGAAGCATTGAGCATGTTTGACTTTAGATTCCAAAGCTGACACGAGTTGACCATCTTGTGTAAATATGGTCAAATTAAAGTTGTTGTGATTGTCAGCAATAAGAATTTCACCATTTGTATTGATGCCGACCCCAATGGGATAATTGGTGACACCTTCGCCGCCAATTTGTCTGAGATATTGGCCTTCGTAGTTGAACACCTTAACGCAATGGGCGCGATTGTCACTGATGAAAATCTCTTGTTTGTCGTTTACTACAACACCATTGGGAAATTCTAGATGCTTGGAACAACCGAACTTGTGCAAAACATTGCCGTTTTGATCAAAGATAATAACACGCATAACTTTACATTCAACAACAATAATGCGGCCTTTGTTGTCAACGGTAACACCGCGAGGATGTTGTAAGATATTTGCCCCAAATTTGCGTACAAATTGCCCATACTGATTGTAGATTTGTATTTGGTGTGTGGGCGATCGTTCGGTTACAATTATATCGCCAGAATTACGCACTACAGCCACACGATTGGGGTACAACAGTTGCGAGTCTCTTTTGCCGCACTCACCAAATTGAAACTTGAATCGTCCTTCCTTGTCAAAGATCTGAATGCGATGATTATTAGTGTCTGCCACAATTATGTCGTTTTGAGCATTGACAGCTACACCACTGGGTTCTGTGAATTGGCCTTCCATGACGCCGAACTCTCCAAACTTGCAATGATAAATCATTTTCTGCCTCTTTATTTGTGATTTGGGAGGATAAATAGTGGCTGAAAGCAGTTTGGAAGTCAATTCCATAATGGAATCGGAACTTGAACAACCACTGCCATTTGTCATATTCAGAGAAGCCAGAGCAGAAACAGCCAAGCTTGCATTGGTCGTAGCTACAGCGGTACAGTTGGTGTTTGCGGTCAAACCATTTGTTAACAGCTGATTGGTGGAAAATGGATCTTGAGTAGTAGAAAATAAATTGTCACTGCCACCGTTACTCCATTTTTCGTATGGGTTGGTAACGGAAACGCCCACAAAGGGTGTATTGTTGTTAGAATTGGCCGCGTTAAATCGTTTGGCCATTAAATCCTCAAACGTAGTTCCACTATTGTGGTTGGGTTGTAAAACATTTGATCTAGTTCCCAATAAACTGTTTGAATATGAAGATTCCAGTAAATTAGCAGATAAACCCAAGCCACCAGGCAAGTGGGATCCACCCGTAACACTGCTGTTTGAGGAACCACCGCCATGTGAAGATGACGATGATGTCGACTGTGAGGGTCTTGCAATGGGTGGTTGTTTAACTTGTTGCGGAACCATGTCACCAGCTGAGGCTCTAATATAACCAAAAGTATTGCGTACTCCGGCTTGTATTGATTGATAATTTGACATGAATTCCAATTCAAAGGGCATTTGTAATTCTTGCATAGCTGCCTGCAGTTGTAATTCCAAAGTTTTGCGCAACATTAAAACTTCAGTTATGGTGTGGGCCTTTGGTGATCTTTCTATAGCATCACAACTCTGTAAACTCTTGTCAATCAATTCCTTAGATCTTTGAATCCAGGCCGAGTGGGTATTCATCTTGGCGTTGTATAAACTTTCCAATTCTTTTAATAGTTCTTGCTTTCTCTCATCCAGCATTGAACAGAAGAATTGATATGTTTCGTTGACCTCATTGTGGGCTTTTTGATACTGCATTTTAATTTTGGAGCCATTAAGTATTTGGTTGTCTCCCTGTGTTTGTTGACTGCCTACCATAGAAGCTATGTCTCCTACTTTTCCACGTAAATCGCTTAAAACTGTTTGCAATACTGTCTCGGGAGTAGATTGGCCGACAAGATTATTTATAGATCCCAGGCCATTTTCTTGTACATGTTCTACCTCATGTAAACCAGTCGAATGCTCCAATATGACACACTCTTTACACACTAAAGTGCAACAGGTGCGGCAGCTGAATTTTAAAATTTCATTCTTGTGACGCTGACAAAACAATGGCTGTGGTAGTGGAATTTGCTGTTGGGTCATTGGAACTGGCACTAATTGCTGAGATGAGCGCATGCTAGATGGCAGCATACTTGAAAATATATCATCTTGACCCATAATCGAGGAATCGTTAGGATTCATATCATTGTTAAAAGGAGTGGCGGCTGCTGCCGCAGCAGCTGCTGCAGCTGCAGAGCTCAATACAATCTTCGACAATTGTGATAGCGGCTGCTGCGTCGGTACTTTTTGCAATTGTTGCTGTTGTTGTGACTGCTGTTGTTGATGTTGGTGCTGTTGTTGTTGATGTTGATGTTGTTGCTGTTGTTGCTGTTGTTGAAGCATCATGGTTAAAGAACTGGAAAATTTAAAGTCCATAGGATTACTGCTCATATGTGAATTACTGCTGGGATGTGTTGTGGCGCCATTTTCGAAACCCTTAATCAAACAAACGTTGTGTCCATTGAAGCAATGCATAAACTCATGCGCTGTGCAACAATTACCACACAAAAAACTAACGCAATTGAAGCATTTGGCTACAGCATCTGATTGTTTACTCTTACAAGCGGTGCATCGTGGTGCAGCATTTGTTCCATTGGCCGTGGTTACATTTATAACGTTGTTGTTTGCTGTATTGCCCAACAGAGTGTTGCAGGGACTACCCTTGCCACTGCCAATGACACCGGGACCAGCACTGCCGCCTCCCCCTCCTCCAACGCAACCGCCGCCACCACCCGTGTTGGATGCTGTACTTGAAGCGCTGCTAGATGTACTGCCACAACCGCTTAAACCACTACTCGATGATGAGGACGATGAAGAGGAGGACGAAGCTGATGATGTACTCGACGCTGAGGATGATACTGACGCTGATATTGAATGTTGTCCAACAACTGTTTGTCCTACGACATTTGTAAAGTCATCGCAAATAGCTGAGTCACTGACAGGTGGTGAGGAACCGCTTAATGTGAGTGGTGAATCGGATAGATAACCATTATGTTCAATATAGGATTCAATCGAATTTGTACCACGTATGGAGTCTAATGATGGTGTGGGAGATGTGGCCATTTTGGACACGTTTTAATGTTGTGCAAATTTATTTTTGGTTCGTTTTAATATCCTTTAAAACTAAATGTGAAATATTTTTTCATATACCTCTTTTTTGTATGCTTGAAGTTTTTTAATAGAAAATCCACGAAATATCTAAAAATAAAAGAAATTTATAATATAATATTTTCATATGCATGCATATCTGTTTTAGAATTTAAAAATTTGCGTTTTATAAATGTGCTGCTGCGAAATGGTGACAAAAAGTTCCTACTTCCCTGCAGAAGATATTTTTCTCGAGGAAATATGTTTCCAATTATGACAACCACAACGGCAAAAATATATAAAAGTGGCATAAAATGCTGTTACTATGCCGCAATCGTAAAGTGATCTTTACTCTTGGACCGAAATAGGCTGGATTATTTTGCAACAGCTCGCGAAAAACTCGACCGTTTGTTAGAGTAGTAATCAGGTAGCAATAATACTTCCCTGTTGGAAACAAGATATTCAAAAAAAAAAACTCACAAGTAGTCAATATCGTCGTGGATTCTCTGAAGTTGTAGCATGTTCATAGTTAATTTAAAATTGAGCTGCTCTACTTCGATTGATCGGAAGATCATTTATAGGCGAAAGTCTATTTCAACACTTCCGCAGGTCTTGCTGAAAGTTTTATTTATTTTGTAAAATGTTTAAAAAAAAAAAATCAAATATACAACCAACTATATGAGTCAGTATTTCTTGCATCAGTATATATTCACTCTTTTCAAATTGATGCCATTGTTAATATCGAGTTTATATCATAATAATATTCATTACCCATAGATTAAATTTATTCATATTATTCCACCTTAATGATAGAATAATAAGAGAATATTTGAAATGTTGATATAAAGCAGATATTAGAAATTTGTACGGAAAAGGCGATAGTAGTTTTTTGTACTTATAAACCATTTATGAATCAAACAGATTTGATTCATGGATCCATCCACTCTGAGTATGATGATGTGGGATTCATAGGCATTGCAACCCAGATTTATAAATCAACATCATATAGGTATTCCGATGATTTATACTCCCTTATACTTAAAATATCATGAATGGTCTTAAGCGCCAAAGGCACTACTCATTGATAATCTCTGATGTGAAGGTTAACTTTATTGCTTGCTTTTATTTTAACGTTTGTAATTTTTACAATTTACTTTATTACATATTAAGCCCGAGGTCGTTTTTTTTTTATCAAGAATAAGCAATAGAAAATTAAATTTCCTATCGATAATTCGTGATTGTGTTAACAAGTTGTTAACGAAATATTGAATAATCGAATAAAATGATAATGATTTTATAAATAGAACGACCTAGAATAATAAAAAATAAAATATATGTTAATAAATATATAAAGTATATAGGAATAACATACTCCTTTTATTATTGTTGTTGTTATGAATATTGTTTGGAGCTTATGTATTCTATGTTCTTTTTAATAATTTTCGAAAATCTTAAGTAAAAAATGTTATATTAAATCAAAGGACAAAAATTGCATGTAAAAAATTACTAACAACACACTTTTAATACACATAATTGTGACATATGTAAAATCATTTGACTAGTTAAGCTTCTTTTAAATTTACCTTTTTAGAGCTGTTTTTCCTCCCGTTGTTGATATTGTAGTTTCAAAATTGTTAACGTTGGTTTATCAATTATTACTATTATTGCAATAATTATTGTTGTTTTGTTATACTCTGTGTTGAATTAACTTTAATACTCTCGATTTCTGCTGTTCTGTATGATTTTGTTTATAAGTTATGAATTGTTACACGATTATTGAAAATTAATCCATTTAGAGGTGTAATTCAAAATAATGTGTAGTATATGTTTAGGCGATATTGCATTTCATATATATAAAAAATATACAGTCTTCGCTAAACATTTCCCTTATTATTTTCTTCAGATATTTTGTTTGCTTTTATGGTTTCGTTATGAAGTTATAAAATTAATGTTTTGCTGCTTTTTAGTTGTTGCTGTAATTTTGTCGTTTTATTGAAGTTCTCAACAGAAATGTACGTACATTCGAATCAGTTTATATAAAAAAGTTCCTGCAAAGAAAAATTTATATATAAACATATTAGAATAATTAATGCCAATTAAGAAAGTACAGCAATTTATTAATAGTATAATAATATATAATTAAATTATGTTGACAAGTTACTGAATATGTATGCATGTATGCATGGATGCATGTATGTATATTAAAGTAAAACAAGAAAAAGTCTAAAAGCAACAGAAAAATGCAAATATGTATCGGTAACTTTTGTATTTAAAATAAATTTTACCCAAATTGCAACCAAGAGTACAAAATACACGCCAAACACAATATAACAAACTGATTACATTGATACACAATTGTACTAAATATGTAAGTCTTGTAGTATTCAACAACTATCCGTGTAGAAATTTTAATTTTACATGTGTGTTGTATGTGAAAAGGATATTTTTCAACTGGGACATTTGTATTTGATTGCTTTTCTCCTTGTTGTTGTCTAGTTGGTTTTGTGCGGATGTGCATGTTTGCCTATGCGTACATACACATGTGTATCTTCATAAAAACGTGTATACTTGTTGTTATTGGTTTTTTTCCATACTCTCAAAAGCAAGACTGTAAAGACAGCAGGGTAAACAAGCAACAGCAGTCAGCGGTTACCAAATTGATAACAGCAAAAAAAAAAAGCAACAACGATGAATAAAAATATTCAACTATGCGCATTGTGCACTAAACGACCCGGGAAAAACAGGCTAGAAAACATTTATATGAAAAATATACAAACAGACGAGAGAAAAAAGAAATGGAAGGAAAACAACAAAATGTATTCTAACAAAAAGAAAAAAAGTTTTAATGCAACATAAAATACTGTTAGATTGAAATACATAATAGTGCTGTCAATTAGTCGTTTTTTATATTTTACACTTTTATTCGGATGAAAACGAGTAAAACATTAATTCGAATAATTAAATAAACAATAACAATAAGAAAACAATTCAATACAATATAAAGATATACATATTTTTGACAAGACTTTATTAACTTTTAAATTATTTATGGACTTTTTTAAATCACTAACTGATATAATGCAATTCAATTCGTAAACTTCTCTAATTCTTCAGAGTAAAATGGGGTCATATTGTATCTTGAAAACAAAGTATCGGAATATTAGTTTTTTTAACTTTTACTACTGCATGGAAACTTCAAAAAAAAATTTTTAATTATAAGTCTTCTGATATAATCAGTAGAAACGCAAGAAACCTTCCAGATTTATTATCTTTTCCTGCATAACTTCTTAACTGTCCAGAAATTTCACTAACTTTATATACTTTATATATATATATATATATATATATATATATATATATTTATATATATATATATATATATATATATATATAGATCTATAGATCTATATATATATATATATATATATATATATATATATAGATATATATATATATGTATAGATATATATATATATATATATATATATATATATATATAGATATATATATATATATAGATATATATATATATATATATATATATATATATATTAGATAGATATATATATATATATATATATATATATATTAGATAGATATATATATATATATATATATATATATATATATATATATATATATATAGATATATATGTATATATATGTATATATATATATATATATATATATATATATATATCTATATATATATATATATATATATATATATATATATATCTATATATATATATATATAGATATATATATATATATATATATATATATATATATACATATATATATGTAGATATATATATATATATATATATATATATATATAAATATATATAGATATATATATATATATATATATATATATATATAAATATATATAGATATATATATATATATATATATATATATATAAATATATATATATATATATATATATATATATAGATATATATATATATATATATATATATATAGATATATATATATATATATATATATATATATATATATAGATATATATATATATATATATATATATATATATATATAGATATATATATATATATATATATATATATATATCTATATATATATATTTGCACAGCCAGTTTTGAAATAAACGAGCACTATGTATGCTTAAAGGAATGTTCGACGTTACGTTATCGGATGTTATCGTCGTCGTTTGGCTTTGCTTTATATTCCAAGTGATAACAATGCAAACTTAACAAAAATACTCACACTGTGTCGACACTATGACACAACAGTGATAACAATATTACAACAACAATTATCACAGAATATAGGAGTCAGACATGGGAATAAGTAAGATAATATTCATGATTATATTCGTGTATGCAAACGCAACATGTAACATATGATGCAAAATGAGATTAAAAGTATTTAAAATGAAGACGAGGATGTGAAAAAATTTTTGTGTTATGATTCAAAGAAACTTTAATTGATAGTATAAAAGTAATGAGATGTAATTTTATAAGATTATACGGCTCGAGTGATCACTTTAGTGTCTGACGTTTTTCACCTTGAAATTCGGTATTTTGAAAGTTTGAAAATTAATCTAAATTTATTTACTAACTAGTTTTTGGGGCATTTTTAATTTGAATTTATATTTGTAGTCGCTTTCGCCATTATTCGAAAAAGTTTCGACTTGTTTTCAATTCTCTCTCAGTAGTTTAAATCATATATCGATTGATACACTTTTAAGCCGCATCAATATAAATGTCGTACACATATTTATTTACGCAATTACATACAATCGTATATAAGCATGTGTGTATGGAAGGATATTTGCATTTATTTTCTAGTTTTTTCAAGTTAAAAAAGAAAAGGATCAAATTTTTGGATTCGATATCGACCAAAATCCCATATAATTTAAATATGAATTTTTATAGTGTCCAATGCTGCCTGCTCTATCGCATTTATTACAATTTAAAAATCTTTATTTTCCATGCCTGCTATGTACATCATATTTATTACGGATAGTACATAGAACGAGTGAGTGCATTCTCTTAAACAATTTCATTTTGACTCTTATAAGGGGAGTCTATACTGAGTCCAATTTATTGTTTAGGAACAGAGGTTATTGACATCAATAACAGCTTTAAGATGATGCCAATCGTAGATGCATATAAATAATTCAAAATATTAAAAATAACAACTTAAATTGTCACTACAAAAAATAAAAATAAAAATAAAAAAATAACAAAACCTATTTGCACAATGCAGACTGTCACTCCAACTCGTGTGGATTATTTTTTTTTAGATTTTGCTTAAGTAGCTGAGTGATTAACATATAAATATATTTAAAGAAAATGTTCGGTAAGTTGGATTGTATACTTTCATCCACTTAATGTTTTTGAATAAGAAAACTAGTATCTGATTTTACCAAATACAAAAATGTCCCATTTCCTCACGAACATGTTGTTAACCAACATGTTCTCCTCCACGTAATCCAGAAAATGTTATTAATAAGCAAACAAAAACAAATAATGCATTCAAAAGAGATTAAAGTTTGTTGCGATACATATCGTTACAGAAAATGTAAAACGCCAATATGAATATCATATTGACTCAGACAAGTGTCTACTGATAGTTACTTATATATGAAAATGACGTTGACGCCGGCAAATAGTTACAGAATACGGGCGAATAATTTAAAAGATTTTGGTTCTTTTGCTTTATGACTTTTCTATATATATACATATAACGTTAATAGTAAATAGTGTAATTTAATTTTTCCACGTTACAAGGATTCTGAATAAATTTTTCGTTTGAACAAAACTTGCCATACACAAGTCTTCTTTGTCTGCATAGGGTCCTTTATAGTTCTACAGTTAAGGAATTTTTTTTGTTAATTATTAGACATATTTTTAGTTTTATAAGGTGACCTATTCGGAGTCAACAGGCCACAATTAATAAAGAAATTAAAGTGTGGTGCAGCATTTTGCATTTTGTGTGACGGTATGCATGTCTATAAAAAATTAAAAATGTTTATATACATTTTGACAACACGATATAAATATAGTTTTCAAACACTAAGCATAGACACACACACACACACGCGCTTACATATATAAGTAAGTTTAGGAAAAACCGCCGATCTTCAAATAAATCTTTGCATGATAAAAAGAAATTCTAGGAATTTTCCATTTAATGAAGAATTACCAAATTACTTTTTTGTGTTACATACACACATGAGGATGTATAAATACATGTATGTATGTATATATAATCTTACATATTAGCTCGTATAAGAATAAGTATATATAATGCCCCAAAACTGTTGAGATAAGACACAACGATTTCATGCACGTTGATTATATGCATTTCTTCATATTTTGTGGAGTTAAGGTTAATAAAAACAAAAAATACTTACGTACAAGGAAGTTCATATGTATTCATGTCAAAATATTCATATAAGTGCTTTATTTCTCTCCAACAAACATATTCAAATGAAAAATACCAGCATATTTTGGAAAACTCTATTTTGATTTTCAAGAACAGATCATGCAAACGTGTTATTTATGTATATACAGTTTTTGGAGTAAAAGTTTGCAAAATGCACACTACATATGTATTTAATACTGGACATTGTATTTAATACTGCATTACGAAATAAGTCGATTATCTATGCCAATTATTTTTAATTTTATTACATATCAAATCCCTAATTTGAAACTTAAAGAAAACAATAACTCTCAAATTTCACGTGTAATAAAATATTTCCATTCGCATTTCGCTAGTCACAAAAATTTTTAAGATTCTGGACGATATGACTCCTTATTTATTTATTTAATGTTTGAAAAATGAATCTTTCAATATCTTTTTATATGTACGTTGAGAAGATATCCAACTATTTATTGCTAAATGTAATTTTATCGGGTAATTGTTCGAAGTGTTAATTAGAAATTCCGAGACATGATATACATATGTATATTCCAAAGCACAAGAGAAAGTCAACATCATTTTTTTTTTTCAATATTCAATTTACACAGCAGAGCAGAACAGCTGTTTTCGAAAGTTGTCACTTTCTCATCATCACCCATGGTTATTTTTGTTTGCTACTACGAACTAGTGGAAATTTTTGTTCTAATTTAAGAAGTTGTGACAACATAGAACAAGAAAAAAACTGTCGTAGAAAATTCTGTTATATATCTAATTATAAAAAAGTAATGTTTTTCATATGTAGATAAATAATTAAGTTCAAAAAAGTACAATTTACCGGTGTTCAGGTTCGTCTTCGTTTTGAAAAGATACGTTCACTGATTATTTCAGCAAACTTAAATTTTTAAAACTTCTAATATCTCCGAAATTACTAAATCTAAGAAGCCGAGATAGTAAAAACAAATAAATTTTTGCAAATTTTTCGAAAAAGTATACATCGAACAGATCAACATATTTTAGTAAAATTACACGAGCATTGTTGGTACAGTATCCCCCAAAAAAGTCGATGTGGCACAATCTCGCTATTTAAAAATTATTGTGAAGTCAGCAATAGTTGACAGTTAGAAGAGCTATATTTTAGTTTGTATAGAAGATTTGCAAATATTTACTAGACAAATTGTGTACAATCTTTACAATTTACTCATACTATTACAAAAGCATATACATAGAATCGAAAAAAATTAAATAAACAAACACCTCACAATGACGAATATAAAACGTAATTTAATGTGTTCTTTTTATGTAGATACACACACAATGCGTACATAACAACTTAATAAAATATACATGATGGATAAAATTGTGTCTGAAGTGGTGGTAGAAACGATAACAACAACAACAGCAACAACAACAACAAGTATATGTATACTATAGATACTTATGTATGTACATATTAAAGCAAGAAATCAATAAAAAATTTTAACAAATAAATATCCAAGGAGTGTGACGGCAATGAAACAACAACAATAAAACAAATTAAAAGAGAAAAAGTTCAAATGGCTCCTCAGCAAGAGCTATACTGCAAACACGAAGGATAAGATGGCCGGATAAAAAATTGTTATACACAGACATGAGATGAGTGTATGCGTTATTTCACATAAACTTTAACTGAGATTCGAAAATTAACGAATACTCAATATGGCGTATAATTCTCTAAACAAGAAGGATATTTGAAAAAAAAAAACATATAAAAAAATTAATATTCGATTTTAAATCGAAAAATTGCTTGCAAAATTTTAAAGCTGAAGCATAAATGTTTGCAATATCGAAGCTACATATTCTTTATAACATTTCACAATTAGTGATTTGAAAGCAATTTACGCGGTATGGTAATTGGATGAGAAACTAAATACGTACATCACAGTTCACAGCCGTTCGGCAAGGCTTCTGGTATTTCTCATTACAGTGTGAGAGAACTTTGATATGACTTGCAAAAGAAAAGTTTTTGATTATTTATATTGAAAAGAATAGTAAGAAATACATACATATCGTCACCAGAAATGCAAAAGAACTTAACAACGGATCAACTCATAATCCACTTATAAATGGAAATCAATTCACATGTCTTCCGAATTTTTAGCTTCCTATTCTTAAAACTAACGAGTTTATTAAAGAATTTCAATAGATCGTAACAACAAATGATAATTTTTCATAATTCAAAAATGCATATCAGATATTGCAATTGAACGTAAAAATATTTTTTTTTGTGCAGAAAAATAAAAGCATCATTTTAGTTATATGATATTACAAAAGAAAATTATATTAACCACAACACTTTTCATTTTTAAAAGTTATGATAGGCCCTTTTGTATTTCAGTTGACAACATAAAATTTCTTTGATAGTAAATAAAATATTCAAATAAAAATTATTTTCTCATTTGGCTAAACATACTGAAAGTTTATAACTTGAACTGTGCAAATACATATGCATTTAAATATTGCGTGAAAGTGAGCTTTTCAAATTGCGCCTTTAGCGTTCCCTACCACGTGTTTAAGTATTGCGTAAATTAAGTGAAATTTTCACTCTCATTTAACTAAAAGTGCATGAATGCAATTTATTTGGTTTATTTTATTTCAAAGTTGAAAACTTTCAAAGAACAACCTTTTTACCACAATATGCTAAGAATTTTTGTAATAAAATAATTATATTTTCTACATAACCGCCAAAAAAAAAATAATAATAATTAAGCAACTTGCTCTTCAAAGGACGCATTTTTATGGCTTGTCCCAGCAGCAATTAGGGGTGAAGGCAGATATATAATTTTGTTGTAAATTATTGCTACAGGCACCGGGGAAGGAGGGTCCTGTATTATGCTAATTTCGTATCTGTCAATGTTAATCGCTGTCGATAATATTCAGCGACCAGTGCTAATGCCTTCATAATTGAGCCAAGCCGATTAACACAACCGTGGACTAATCTAGATCAGAAAAATTCTACAATATATTCATTATTAGTTACCATAATTTAGTCGTCAGTCAAATTATCAAAGTCATTTCAAGGACCGTTGCGGAAGCACAGCAGAAGAAATTTAAGCGCATTTTCTCTTTAAAATTTTAATTAGTTTGAATTTTTTCATTATTAAAAATTGTCGGTTAAGCTAAAATTATATTTTTCAAGTAAAACTATTGTCGAAGACTGCAAGGCTATCAAAGAAGCATTTAAATGACATACAGGATATTTATTACAACTATCAAAATTACATACAGTCCACCACATTCCTATGTAGCCAATATTGTGGTTTTCATAAAGTTGAACCAAATATAATTAACAAACACCTTTTCTGCAATATTTACTTTTTTTTCTTAAAGTTTTTTATCGGTTATGGGATGATATGCAATATTTCGTAGGAATGCCAAAAATTGTCCGATCACTTTCATAAATATTTTTCTAATAAAAATATAGCAGCTAACGAGATGTGTTTTTACTATATAGTAGTTATCGACAATTATTTTGACAATCCTTTCGAAGGTCCAATTATCAGGTAATCTCACTATTCCAACAATGCAAAACAACAGGCGGCAAGACCAACTGACTAAAGCATCATGAAGAATGTGAATGCATTTTAAATAGTAAAAAGCAGCATAGAAACTAACATCGGTATAAGGTATACAAAATATATAATCGCGGCCAAATATGTAAATAACTTTTGACAGAATGGAAAAATGTTAACGCTCAAAAAACAATCCTGCACAAAATCATTTAAAGAATTGAGTTGACCTGTTCCAGGTCTTATAAAAACTTGGAACTCAACGATAGATAACGAAATTTATTTCATGATTTCTGTGAATACTTCTCCTAAAGGAATTAGTTTTCTTATTAATTCTTGTTAAAATATTTATGAATTATGCATCTTATTGTAACAGATATTTAATACGTGAAAACGGGTTTTAATAGAATTTATTTATCGCGTAAAATTACATTTAGGTACATTTTGATGGCAGAGTTCATAGAAAAACCAACAATGGCAACGCTGGACACAACAATCACGTACCCCCAACTAAATATAGATATATTTATTTTAAGCTTATGAAATTTACAGCAGGAATATAAATAAGAACCAAATACATAGATATTAACAACCACCCACCACCACTTATAACCAATACAACGAACAAGAATAAAAAGCCCCCTCTCCTCTCTTATACGACAAAAACCCAAAATTCTTATAGATAGCAAAATGTTGGATGATTAATCGCAAGTATGTTTACCACCCTATTCCACTCATAGCAGCTTTGTGCCCAGCCACGCAAACGAATAAAATCTTCTCATAACAATAAAACAAAGCAACAATATGCTGTTGAGTACACCGAAGCCGAACTGTTGAATGCCGCTTTGCTGCAACCGTTCAAAAAGAAGACATGAAAATAACGAACACACACACACACACACATATATTTTGTACGTATATCAAAAAACAAAAGTACGATTGGATGCGTGCATAATTTCTAGGGGGTTTCAAAAACTTAGACATTTCCTCTTAAAAATAAATAAATCCCTTTAGTAAAGACCACCGCCATCAGGTATTTCCGAGTACCCAACCATCCATCTCTCACTGGTGTTAGGTCTCTCTTTTACATACACAATGCGCGCGCATTTAGTTGTTAGCTCTTAAAAAATACTTTTTATTATCCTGGTTTGATTTTCACGCTCAGCGTGAAAATGCAGAATTATTTCTGCATTAAGCTACAGGTTGCAATGCAGTAGAAAATAAAATGTTAGAGAAAAGAAATGTTTGGAAAATTCCTGAATATTATTGTTGCTTTCTAGATTTTGTTGTTGAGTTCAATAGCTCCTACTATATGCATACATATGTACACAAATATATGTACATATGTATGTAGTATTACGACGTGCTTGTGGCTGTGTGTGTAGAATTACAGCATTTTGCGCAATTCCATTTCAATTTTATGTACAATTCAACAGTACATAACAAATGTTTCTTGTGTTTCGTTTATCAACAGTATTCTTGTTCATAATAGTATTTTCCTGTTGTTGATGTTATAAGATATAAAACCAACTTCCAAACTGGCTGTTGCTTTACACTTCATCCATACATTTGTATGTATGTATGTGCTTGTGTGTATGTACATAAAAAATCTAATTGATTGAATGCACTGAGAATAACAGTGGCGATCATAACAACCTTTACCCAAACGTCCTGCACACAAGCTTAAGACAACAGTATTTAAGATATGGTGGACTTTCTTCCACAAACCCATTCCAATGCTAAGTAAATACATACACACATATTTACGTATGGATGCATATACAGTTAAAAATAATCTTAAGGTTACAAATAATCTCTTATAAATGACTTAATCTAGACGTGCAGTTGTTGTTTGTGTACTGTATTTGCTTTGCTGGTCTACCATTTCTCCACACTGCAATTAAATCACAACGAGCTTAAACATCATGACGTATGCAGATATGAATCGCAAAGCGGATGATGCAAGTGCTCCTTAAAGAGTGGATTTCTGTTCAATGCCCAAAAGAAAGAAGCAAAAATGACAGGCTCTACGCGCATAATATTTTTCCATATGGCTGCTTTCGAAATAATACGGATACATGTATGTACATGCAAACATATATAACACCAGCTGTCTCAACAATTATTATTTTTTAATTCTTTATAAATATTTTGATGTTTTTCTTTTTTTTTAGCAATTTTTTCCAACGAAATTTTTTTTATTTTCAAATTCCAATGGGTTGTATAAAAATTTCATACTGTCGTCATTTGTGCAATTCAATGTTTGATGTGATTATTTCTCTAATGGTTCTTTGCACATGCTCCTGCAATTAAAAGTTAATCTGAAGTTTAAATGACACTCTAAAATTGTACATCCAAATGTACAAATCACCATTTAAAAACAACAATGTAGCTGTAACGGTATGAGACATTTAATAGGGGTTCCAATAACTTCTGCAAAATTATGTATTAACATATTTTTTTAAAGAATTTAATAGTTCTGTTGACGTTTATTAAAATTAATAATAAAGTTCTCAAAATTATAAACGATAAAAATACAAATGCGAGCGCAACATGAAATACACCGATTGACACTATCATGTAACAACGTGCATAATACAGCCCTCTCGTCGGTACTACAAGAAAAACTCAATGATAAAATCTGTCCTCTCAATACTATCTCGGTCCTTCTAGCTTCTGCACAATGTAAATAAAAATATATAAAAAAATTCGTTTACAATAACCTGAACTTACACAAGGTTCAAGTCCCTTTAAAAATTGGCACGGGTTACGTATACATGAGCTAATGCGGAACCAAAACCTCACAGCATCACACGGTTTGGTATTTAGTCTCCAATGACCCAAGAGCTCACTACGCCTGTTTGTGCCATCACAAGCATTACATGTAAACACAAACTTATGGCAACTTTTGTCATTTTCATATATGTATATCATTGTGTGACATCGCAAGCTGTAAAATTTTTAGTTACCACGATTGGAACGACCGTGTTAAAGCCAAATAAACTACACAATCAGTTTGTAAAACAATAAGGAAATTTAGATTTTTACAATCCTGTTGCGTAACATCTGGCGGCGTTGTCCTGTTTAGCTAGGGGCTTGGATGAAAATCGAACAATTTTGATATTTTGAATCCCATATTGAATTTCTCAAAGTTCGCAAGATTGTACCTATGAATTTTGTGTAGTCTATGTGCAAATAAAAAATATATGTTTGCCAAATAGCTGGCGTAGGTTATTTGGACCTTAACAAAGATGCTACACATCGGATGGATGTTGAGCATTTAAAATCAAACTCCATCACAAACCAAAAGTGCTTTGCGTGTACAATTTGAAAAACACACGAACTTCATTATCGAATTAAGATCAGGTTACTCTACAAGTTACTCTCAAATGTACTTCTACAATATTTTTGAAATGTCTTATAACTATGTTTATGTGAAACCATAAGTAATGTCACGATTCTAGTTGTTGTTGTTCGTAGTTATCATATTTTTAAAGCTAAAAAAAAACATAATTATTTAATTTTTCTATTTAAGATAACACCATAAGACTTGATGTGTATTTCAAAAATATTTGTTTGTTGTGGGCTTAAGCTTATCATCCCGATAATAGAGGATCTGCAAGGCTGATAAATTAATTGCCTTGGACTACAAAAGTATGTAAATATTTCAAAAAAATTTATGTTCTTTTGTAATAACACCTAAGAACCCTAAAGATCTTATTAATGAATTATCTGTTTGTGTTAACTACTAACATTTACATCGACTTCAGCATTTTTTAACCTTGAAGATAAATTGTATTATGTGCTAGATAATTTCTTATTATATTTTTTTTTATCAAAAATTAAAATTTTTATTACCATCACTGTCGTACACGTGTTAAAAAAAAAATAAACCAAACTATCAGATCTGCGGAAATAAAAGAAAATAAATAAATGCTAGCTCTAATACCAATAAACCTATAAAACAAATACATCCAAATAGGATCGAAATCAAAGGAATTATTTCAATACATACATACGTATGCATGCATATTGAACATACTCCAAATAGACATTTCTTTTTTAATCCGTGTAACCGATATCACAACAGTTAACAGATATGTATATAGAAAACTGCAACTGCCCGCTAATTTTAAACGCAACCGTGGTTTGTTCTACTATTCTATGCTTTTAAGATCTTCGAGCTCAAAAGTCTAATGAGAGTTTCATAAAACATTATTATTTGTATTTCCAAAATTATGTGCTGCGTTTTTAGGACTGAAAACAACTGACTTTTTTCAGTCAGCCTTCGTGTTAACAATCTGATCGAATTGTTCGCTGGGCACAAATCTATATACGTACACTTCTGCTTGTATATGAGAGTTTATTTTATAAATTTTCTGTATCTAGGAATAAATGCAACCAACAAATCCTTCTTTCCACTTCAGTATACATTTCATGTACGTACCCCCTTGCATACTCTCAAATCGACAGACCTACTGTACAGAAACCAACACAGTCCTTTAACAACATGTCAATGTTTGTATGGATGTGCGTGTTTCAGCACAAAAAGGACCTGATAAAATCTAAAAGCAAGTAAATAGAGGGACTATTTGTATCTATGCAGGTATGAAGAGAAGGCAAGATAAGTTTTTGTTCATTCTAAAAATAGAGTTCAATTACTTTTCTGCACAACACCAGGCATAAAAATATATATGTATGTATATCCAACATAGACTTTCCAGCAAACAGAACAAGGAAGTGGTAAGTTTCTATTTGTACAAAAACAAATAAACGAATACTGTTGTTGCACAAAAAAAGATAAGGGGATGAGAGGTGAACATATTTTAAACACCTTTATTTGCTTATAATTCCCAGGACATTAGCAGCATAAAATTATGCATTATTTATTTACTTTTCTTCTTAAAAATGTTATAATTTAAGTACTATATTTATAGATATAAGTATGCCTGTATATTTATTAGATAGGAAATATAAAAAATTTTAATTTTGTGTATAAAATTCATAAAATTTTAATAATCTGGCTTTGGTTCCTAAATAAATTTCATCGAATTTTACTTCAACTGTTTACAGTGAGTTCTTAGGATTGAGATACAGATTTAAGGTCTTATTCACAAAAATAGTTTATGCTTATAAGCATGCCTTTAGTCGTTGTTAATCTCTGTTTTTATTTTTTAAATACACAATTAGCTACTTTTATTCGACATCTTAGGCACCCAATGCTGCGGGTTTAAACTTCACAAAAAATTTTAACACTCACCCATGCATAGCAAAACAACTGCAAAAAAATATAAGCAAAGAAAGTATGTTGCACATAAAAGAAAAGATGATATTGTAATAGTTTTGTATTTATTTTTATTTCAAAAGCAACTTTTAGCCAAAGTGTATTAGTATAAAATTCAGAGCTGTGTTGAATAAAATTTGCCATTTTAGCATAACAACGTTGCCATTTTTTCAGTGTAACAATTGTACTAAGCTTAATATTCAACTTCACAACAGCAAGCAGCCAAGTAAATTTTGTAAAATTAATAAATTATACTTGGATAATAATTTAACTGCATAATAGGTTTGGTAAAATTTTCGGTTTTAGTCTTCACTACTTAAAAATTAAAATTTTCCTTCACAGACATTAATAATAATAAAGAATGGTGTAAAGAACAGCTTTCAGAATTCCTGAAAGGCCCAGCATGAAATATATGACTGCATGTAGCATGGATACGAATATAAAATGACGCGAACACACCTTTTACACCCAAAAGAACGAACACTGAACCCATTTGGAACTAATCTTTTTTTCCCGAACTGTTATTAATCCGTTACAAAAAATGTTAATATATCCTCTGTAACCCTACTAAGCCCATAATATAAATTTACTGATATTTGGAGTACAGCGAATATTCATATAATTTTTCCTTTTTTCTTTGGAACATTGATCATTATCTAAATCACTTTAAATATTTCTTTTCGCACTAGTAATAAGTCTAACCTTAAGGGGAAAAAACTAGTTCCAAATATATTTAAATTGGGAAAATATTACGTTGGTTCTATATACAATTACAAGTTATACCTATTGCAATATATAGTTGGCCCTATCTCATATAATTCTAATTTTACAGGAGAAGATAAGAACACAACAGAAACTGTATTGATCATATAAAAAACTGTTATTATAAATTACAGCAACAGTTTTTTTATTTGTTGTATAGTATAGCACTAACTATTTCTGATAAGACGTATTTGTGCGAAATATATTGGAATGTGTGTAAAACACAATATAGGTAAATATAAACGCATTGGGGCCCTTCGTCTTGAGACTATCGATATGTAGAACGAGAATAATAAGAAATAACGCAACCCATCCACTGCACATCGCATTTGTTCCACGCAATCAATAATTCTAGGAATTTCAAAGAAACGACTCTGATCTAAAACAATAGTTTCGTTTAAAACAAGTTATAAAACTATTTCCAATACAATATTTAAGTGTTAAATAATCAAGTGTTACTTTTTATGGTATTGTGTCTTTTTTAATCTTTTATTTGATTTTATTGTAATTTCAATGCCAGCCTGCGTCTCATTATTATCTTTTATCTGTCTACCTAACTTCAGTACTATGTGTTAGAAAAAAGGTCATAAGCTAAAATTTCTAAGAACAAACAGCCAGGGCCAAAAGCCAGTTGAATTGAGTTTTAAACAATTAAATTCATCTATCACAGTTTTTCAATCTCATTAATTTATTCTTTAAACCAACATAAAACCGTTTTCCCCTCGCCCGGATTTTTAATTTCAAATTGTATGAATTTATTTATTTTTCGTATTGTGTATCTTTTTGAATTGCTGTTCTACGTTTTCAACAAATATTTCAAAATTCTCAGAAATTCTTTAGCATTGCACAAGACAAGCATTTGAGAATTTTATATTTATTGTGGGTATATCCTTTCATAAAATATGTATGTACGTTCATACATACTACCTGTTCATCTCTGTTTAAACGCTTTATCAGTAAGGGAAAACAAAACATGAAAACACTTTTAACAATTTATCTAATACAAGTACACATAAAATAAAAAACTAAAAAATTGTACAATCATTTTAGATATAGACACACACATACTAACATACAAAAGTAATAATGATGATCCCTTTTCTAACTCAACTAATAATGTGGAAAATATATATTAAATCCAGAACTGAATTGAATTCTTTGGAAAATTTTGTATTACTCTCAAATATTTTACGCTACTGTGTGTTTGTGTTTGTAATTTTTAAGGATTCAAAACAGTAAGCGAATAAGAAATTTTATTTATTTCAGCCACACGGTTTCGGATTTGAGATTAGTATAATTTTCAAAATGAGAAAATTAATCAAAATGATTTACTTCAATACTTCAGAAGTTATTCTTCAGGTGTTTAACAATTCTCCTGTTCCTATTAATTCAGATGTTGAAAAAGTTCCTCATCATTTAAACTTTTAGTCATTTAATTGTTCGTCAATTTTCTTTCGAGTTCAATGCTTTACGGAATAGGGATCGTAACCATTTCACATTTCTGACGGAATTCACATAAATTATTAAAAATCTGAATGCAAAAAACAATACTTCAAATTATATAATTATAAAGCTTCCAATTTCCGTAGTTGAGTTTTTAGTTGTAATTTTTAACAATTGTTTTAATAATAACTGTTTTCCTAAGGTATGGAAAATTGGTAAAATCTTTCCACTTATGAAAAAATTTTTTTACACCCATAGACTAGAAACAATAGTTACAGATTGAATTTGTTACATTTGTTACATTATATCGTTAATCACTCATGATATAAAAATACTTTTCTTCTCAGTAAAGGATTCAATCTTTTTTTTTATTATATATTAATAATTTACAAAATATGTATCCATTCGGTTTTTGATTTCACCAACGGTTATGAAAGAAATTGTGATTTTGTTAAAAATTATAGAAACAAGTTTCTAATTCAGATATCCTTTGTAAACTTTTAGCGAATATATGATTATATTTCAAAAAAGATTTATCTTCCCTCGTATGGAATTCTTTTAATATAATTCTGTTTTAGAAATATTTCAACAAAATCGAAAATGAAAACAATAAAAAAACACATAAACCCTTTCTGTCGAAAATTACTATCGAAATTAAGAAACTAATTTACTTAAATTATAGTATTTAAGTAAAAAAGCTTTAGAAAATAGTTATTTTAATAAAATATTTTTTATAGAGTAAATACGACAAACAGTAGGCTAATAAAGTTTTGTTTAAACTTATCCAGCTAATTTGTTTTAATGAAATATTAGGCGAACTATATAATTTTATAAATGTAACAAAACAATAAGTTGGATGATAACGACACGAAGAATTTTCTAGTTAATATTTAGAAAAATGTGTTCTGATAACGAATAAATGCAATAAATGAATTTGATTGTTTAAATTACATTAATAATTTTGAAAAACTTAGTGAATGGAAGCATTGGAGATTAGCTGCTAAAGGCACGGTCTTTAATCATATGAACATGTCAATGGATGATGGATTGATTAATTGAATAAAATAATTTTAGAACTTTCTAATATGCATCCTTTTATGCAAGATTTTGTATGGGTTTTGCTTTATTTTACAAAGTTTTTTGAAAATTGCGATATTTTATGAAATGCGCCACACAAGTTAAAAAATTATGTTTCTCTTATCCAAAAATATATTGTTTTATATTTTTGCTATTGGTTAAGTGTAACAGAACACGCACCATTAGGGATGTATTATTAAAATTTTAATTGGCGGAGGGATATTTCAACCTAAGATTATCAGCCAATTAATGCTGCAGCTATCATTATCAAAAAACTTTGGGATTTCATTGGTAAACAATTTAAATAAATTTCTAAGTTTACAAAAATATAATCCATTGAAGTTTTATACACAATTCTGTAAGATAGACAAATAGACAACGAAGTGTCGAATTTTTAATTAATAATAAACTAAAATTTTATAGTTTTTTAAAATTTGTATGTTAACACATTTTCATGATAATAATTTTTAATAAAATATTTTTAGCTCTATAAGAGTTTACCATATCATTCTAACTAATAATATAATAAATACAAAAAGTTTAGTATTTCTTACACAGTAAATCAGAAACAGCTGAACAAAACGCCTTCAATGAAATATCGCATTTGTATACGTACATGCTTTTATATACACTCAGATAAATTCTCAATCAAACATACATATTTATTATATATGAATATGAATTATTTGAATTTTAATTTTGATTAGCAAACAATAAATAAATGCATAAACTTTTTCAGTGGAATATATCAAAAGTATCCCAGTTAATTTCTACAATTCAAATAAGTCCAAAGTATGTACATATTTGTGAAAAGGAGGGAAAGAATATTAGTTTTAAATTTTGTGTTTCTATTTTATTTTTCTACTTTGCGTAGGTATAACATATAAAACAGGTATTCAAAAGGTACTGAATTAAGTCAGATTACCCACATTCAGTGATAAAATTTATCATATTAAAACAATCATAAGAAAATGAAGAGCACTTGTCAGGTAGCGTGACTTTAAAGCTGGTTTCAGAACGAATTTCACGTTCTGAAACAGTTTTCTTTATATGTAGTTTGACGTTTCTGTTTTAGAGAGTTTGAGAGAGGGTGAGCAAAAGATAGTAACGTGTTTCGGAACCTGAATTGGTTTAATTTAATTCACGTCCCGAAACATTGCAACTGTGCTGCCAGAAAGTTTAATTTCTTAAGTGAAGTAGAACTGAGATGCCACAGCATATTATATGTACAAATGTATAGTAAAATACAGAACTTGTTTTATACTTTTGTATGTATAACAACACACTTGTTTCGTATTGTTTGTGTATATAATAAAATACGGAGCATTTGTTTTGTATTAAAAAATATATAACTGGTGAATATACTATACTATAATATATATATAATACCTATACTAGGAAACCTTATAATTACGAAAAATTGGCCTACAAAAAGTGATTTATTAACTGTTATTTATATTCAGCGATAAGTTGTTAAGAGTGCACCAATTAAATAATTCATTGATATAATTTTGCCAAGTAAAGTCATCAGCCTCTGAATTGATTTCCTTGAAAATCTTTAGGTCATAAGCATATAACAAAAAGTGAGATACCGATATTAAATTCAATATAACATTAATAAAATTTAAAACAACAGAGTAATACATTGCGTCAAAGTAACACAACTCCATATTCTCTATTAGAAAGGTATGAAGTCTTATTAGAAAAGAATCTTCGCAGCTTAAGTTAGAAGACAAAGAATATCGTGTGACACCTTATCAAACGCTTTCTACAAGTCCATAAATATAACATCAAGCTGGCAAAAATTAAAAAAAAACTGCACAATTCGTACCAGTAAACCGTGTTTACCGCATTACATCAACTAGTTCTTTTTTTAATTTGTTTTGTTGTTATACACAGTGTTTCAACGGCTACCAAAAAATAGCCGTAGCGACGAAAATATGCCTACTTTTTGAGATAAAAATTTGTTAAAAAATAGTAGCCAATGTCCATCTACTTCTGCTGCTACATTCACATTTCAACAGCAAACCATTGCATACGGCTACAGATCCAACTTTTTCACGTAGAAGTATCGGTAGAATCTTTTCTATTCCGAATCATTTAATTGTTTAAGCTATAGCTACTTTCCAAAAGTATAAAGCGGCAGGTAGAAGTAGCCTCTATGCTACTACAATTGAGGTTGTATAAGCGAATTAAAATTTTGTGAACTCCGAATTACCAATATATATAATAGATTTTTATATAAAATCAAAGTATTAAATTCAATAGCATTTATCAGCAGAAACATGCCTATTTTATATTTATTTACGGCATATACATACGTATTTAACAAACACATAATAGAAAATTTTTCTGCAATCGGAAAGTCGTAATCTAGGTACTTGAATATAAATTTAGCAGAACTAGACTTAGCACTTTAGAATATATATATACATATATATATATATATATATATATATATATATATATATATATATATATATATATATCCATTCATATATATACATGTCTTGCATAGGAATAAATTGCATATTAAATTATAGTTACAAAATTTTTCTTTATTATTATTTTGAACTGACACGATTTTACATTGTTTCCTAATGTGTGTCTCAACAGTTAATTTTCACTACATGACACATTATTTAAGTCTGTCCATGCATTTCTAATAATTTTTATTGAAATCTTTAGACATTAGAATTTCTTTAAATTTTTTGTTATAACGAAAGACTGACTCATAGTATTTATAAAATTGTATTTTTACAATAAAACCAGTCATAGCTACCTGAAGTAGTTATTTAGGCAATGAAGGAACTAAATTTCCGATATAAAAATGATGCTTAACAAGGGGAAAAAACTTAAGAAAACAAATGCAAATGTTAACTCAATTAATCTTTAAATAAACACGTTTTTAATCAAATGAAAAAGCAGCAAATTTGTTTGATACTAGTATTTTTTGTTTGGATTTTATTTGTTTAATCAAATATGTTTAGTTAATATGTATTTGTTTTCATGTTGTTCGGAAAGATTTTTGTATAGGTAGTACCGGCCTTTTTAACAAAATATGTGTATATATTAACTGCTTATTTGACAAATTTCTGAACGAAATTTGTTAAATAATAGAACAATACGTACATAAGAACATATAATATAATTTTATATAAAGAAAACCGAACATATGGAAGTACCAACATACATACATATATGTTTAAAATATAATGCTTAAACCATTATTTATAACTAATTGATTCATTGAATATTTTTAGGAAAACTATATATGTACAAACATTTGTACATTTAAACATACATACATACATACATACATACATACATACATACATAACTAAACATGTTGTACATATGTAACTACATATACCTAACGTTGCCTTTCTAGATACATATTTATAATATTACAGCTTTTAAGGCATTCAAATTGATTTGTAAACGATACCGATACTTCTGTTTTGCCCCTTTTCAATTGAGCTAGAAAACTTAATTTCCACTAATAATTTTTGCATAAAAACTAAGAGAAATAGCACGTTAAATTAAAAACCAAAGCATGGTATCATATCTTTGATTTGTTTATACAGATGTGTACCCTGGTAACTTCTTATTTAGTAATTTAAATTCAGTGCATTGTTTTCAAATCGTATTGGTAATACACTTTTTACACTGTGCTTTTATGGCATAAAATATATATACTATACTTTAGCTTGAACTCTAATTCAATATTCGTATCGGCTTCGATTTCGCAGATATTTCATTTTGTGCCAGTATCGGTATAGTTTCCTTAATTAAATATATAGACACATTTACATTTCTATTCCGAATTAATAGGTTCAGTTCCAATTTAAAATATTTTTAGCACATTTTCTTTAGAATAAAATATCATAGACATTAACCTGATTGGTAGTAGTTTGTTTTCGGCACCAGAAACTTCTACCGGAAAAGTTTTTATTTTTGATAACTTGACATTTAACCACGTTTTTTGATTAATTAAAATATATTATAGAGTTTTTAAACTATACAATTTAATATATTATATACTTATAAGCATAAAATACAAATAAAAGAAATCACACAATCAGCATTATTTCTCTGCGTTTTTATCAAAATTCTAAAAAAGTTTTTTTTTTCGTTTTTCTCTCTGTTTTAAAGTTTATATCGTGCATCAGAAGGTTGCCATCATAATGAAATCTAGTGTTATTTTTTAAGGTATTTACAGACTGATTCCATTTAAATTGATTAACATTTCTTAATTTTTTATACCGCTTTCCTAATTAAGTTAAGTAAGTAACATATTCCTATAGCAAATATACTATTTAGAAAAATTCATTATTTTTCTACAAATATTTTTTTCTTCAAAACACTTGCTCTATTCAGCATGAAGCAAAGTAACACTAACACTTATGAGACTCGTGTGTCCATCTACTTAACATATTGTTACAGTTTCTGTATTTTATAGATTTGTTAATATGGCAAAATTTAAATTTTCCAAGCTTGTTTGATATTTTATTTTAATAATTTTTGAAGAATCCAGAAAAAATCAGCTTTATATAGTGCACAAAATTTGTTTAGAAATAAAAAAATTGTTTTTATATAAAACAGTCCAACATTAATATATGCATATTAGTTTAAATGCAAGTAGACAAAATAATTCGTATATTTTTATGGACTGAAAGATTAATTCACGACATATTGAAGATATATAATTTTGTTTGTACATATATATTTTCACATGTATATTTATTAAAAGTTATTGATTATTTAATTCTTAATTAGAAACAATGGGAATAATTTTAATAATTATTTCCTTATATGATATCATTCTAACAATTCTGGCAACGCTTTACATCAATGCTACATCATAAAAACACATCCACTCACAAACACACACGAAGGTTCAAATGCAGAGTTCATCATATAAAATATGTGTAGGTTTTTTTTAATTCATTCCTTATTTCAGTTATTTTAACTTTTCTTATACTTGTTTTTTTTTCTTCTCTACATTTGTACATTTGTTTTTGCGCGAAACATTAACACAACAAAATGAGGGGAAAACAGAATAAAAACAAAGCTAAGAGAATCGATTCTTATAAAAATTATGGCTCACCAACGCAGATACGAAGTAAAAGAGAAAGATTTGAGCATGTTGGAGAAAATAAGAATTGAACAATTTTTAAAGAACTTTTTTTGAAACAAAATAAAAAATCAACAACGAGAGTTAAAAGACATCCCAAACACAAGCACACACAATTCAAGCATTTAATTTACTGTACACTTGGCCAGCTTTTGGCTTGTTTAATATAGAGTTGCCACAACTTTATATATTAATATTTAATATTAATTTGTTTTTTAAATTTATATAAACACTATTTATTTACTCTGAACTGCTTACGAGTATCACTTAAGAATGAACGTATACATGTCCCCTAGTGCATGAAATTTATTTATTTTTTCTCATTAACATTATTTGGATTTTGTTAGTAAATTTCTTATATTGAAATCACTCCTATTTTTAACTGGTTTGGTGGCTTAATATTTATTTTGTTCGTGGGAATAATAGTGAGTAGACGGAGAGAAACTGTTTGTAGGTTTTATTTTTCATTCAAACGAGATATTAAAATACAATTAAAACATCACCATACCATACCTACTTTAACAATTTGAATTTGAACAAACATCAGGGAAAAACAATATTTTTAAATTTATTTCCTTTTGACACACTGCAAACATATGCACATTTATGTACCTTTGATAACATATATATTTATAAAAATTTCACTAAGGCTGTTTCTAAATTATTACAATCAAAAGAACATTTTTAATTCACCTTTTATTATTTCTTTGATATTTTCGTTTTTTTTTAGTTTAGCAAAACTTCCTGCTTTTTAGTAAAAAAGCATTGTTAAAATTTCTTTTATATGTTTTTTATTTATTTAGTATATTATTTTTTGTTGTAAAGTTTTAGTAGGGGGACGCCGATTAAACAACAAAAACTATATAAAGTCAACGGACAACGGCGTACGAAACTACGCGCGACGACCACGAAGAACGGCAACAGAATGATGTATAAAATGGTTAATTTTGTTGTATAGACATAAAACCAGCCAGTCAGCCAAACAGAAACACGGACAGAAAAAAGCAAGAACCCAAGCACAGAACATAAACTACACAGAAAAGAACTCCATCAGCAGAAGTAGACGCAGCAGCAGAAACAAAAAAAAAAAAAAGCCAAGCAACAACAAATATATGATGAACACACGAATACAGCAAAACAAAACGTAAAGAGTAAATTCTCTTCATGGGAGAAACAAATTAATATTCTCAAGCAGTACTGCCGTGCATTGTTTTTTGTGTTGCCATACGAGCGATTTATTAAACACACTTCAACGACGACTTGGCATATCTGTGGCCCGTTTCTGTAACTGATATGAGAATTTCTCGCATTGAAAAACTAAATAATTATGGTTGTCATGCTTTTTATTGTAAGGGTCATCCATAGAATAATATTTTGATTATTATGAAAACGTAACAAAGTTATAAATGCGTTAAGAAATATATTCAGACTCATTCTGTATTTCACAGAGTGACGATAATTTTTTCGATGCGAGAAGTTCTCACTTCAGTTACAGAAACGAGGCACTGGTTCTTAATGTTTTCATTTCATTTTAGTCCACAATACATTAATTTTTCAATAGTTTTTATTTAAATGATTTATAATAATGGCATGTTGAGTTAATATATATTTCTACTGCTATAAATCTTCAAAAATTTTACTTGTGAATATGAAGATTAACGAAACAATGCCCTAACTTTCAGCATAAGCACATGAGTATAGAATTTTTATTTTTGGGTCAGCTGTCCTAGGACTAATACACAATTAAAAAACATTAATAAGTAAGTGAACCACAGTCAACCATATTACATCAACAATATATGCATATTTACGTTTATAACGGCAATATTTATATCCAATAACTTGGCGCAAAGTAACAAAATATGTATTACCTAAAATTCCCTTGTGGGAAAAAATGTCAGCTGGTTATAAGTACAGGGTTTTTAATTCTATGCACGTATTGCCGCTTGTGTATATGTACACTTCAAGCTGTTTTTGAACTGCAACTTGTGTTTGTTTTCTTTCAAGAGTTGACAGCACAGTTTTAAAAGAGAATTCATTTCACAAAAAAAGTAGAAGAGGAAGAACAATTCCCCAGACACTTTTTATTGGATAGGAATAAAATTAATTTCTTATTTAATCAAGTAAGTACATACATATATAATTCTTTTCATATATATATATATATATATCAGGGTTTCATTAATATTATAGAGTATTTTATTTATTTATTTATTTATTTATTTATTTATTAAGTAGTATTTAAAATACTTTTTAATTTACAATAATTACATTAATTGATCAATATATCTAATTATTTACACATGAAACTCCTGTACGGCTTTCATTAAAATTTGACGACAGCGGCAAGTGTATTCTTAATATATCGCCGAAGCGACAACTTGCTTCTTTTCTTCATTCTGATTTTTTGATTACTACAAAATTTGAATTATCAAAAATAAACTTCGCATAAACAAAGTTGTAGGAGATATTTGGCAATGATTTTTATGATTAATTTTATATTGAATAAAACGACATCTATATCCTTTTTTATATAAACGTCATAATATGTTTACAAAAAGTTTTTACTTTCTTATAATTATAATGATTCATAATCCTGTGGTCTTATACAAATATAATGAGAATACTGTTTACATAATTATCATTTTATTTTCAGAAAGTGTCGAAAAATTTGCTTCAGCCAAATTTTGTTCAAGAAGTGCGAGCGTATTTTTTTCAGAAATACGTGATTTATCAAAAGAAAAACATAAATTATTTTAGTTTGATTTGTAGCTTTTATTTTATTTATGGCTTCTTCATAATTACAGTTATTCATCTCCGAAATCCCCATAATTGATTATTTATATGTGTCCAAATACGTGCAAACATGCCTAACCTGAAGGCAGCCTGGATTACAGTGCAGAAAACTCAACATTTCGCGATCGTTTACAGTGCCAATACAAATTCTACACCATTTACTGTGACAAAGTGAATAAAGAAATTAAGAATATGTTAGGGCATATACCTATTATTATTTTTTAAATGCTTTGAATATTCATTATTTAATTGAGTTGTTATATTATTTTTTTTTATTAACTACTTGTTTGTTTTATTATTTACTTTTTGATTTATTGACATAATAACAGTATCAAGTCAAACACTCACATTCATATTTATTTCTTTCACTGGATCACTTAATTGAATTTTTTACTTACTGCAATTATTTTGAGGATTCATATATATTGTCCAACTATTCGAGTGAATTTAGAATTCCAAATCGATTCAAATATATGTATATATATATATATATATATATATATATATATATATATATATCTTTAAATAAATATAAAACTTTAGATAAGTATAAAACTGTTTCCAAAAAGAAATGACAAAATATATTTTATGTTACTAGTTAAGCCGAAGAATAATAAACACACAAATTTCAATTTGCCTTGAAATCGGCACTTAGAAAAATCAATTGAAAGAACAGGTACTTTGGATTGGCTTTATAGCGCTAAATTTCAATCTCTTCAATATCAAAATATGTTAATGAATCTTTTCAAGATAAGAAAGAAATTATTTGAAACAAAAAAGTTTAATTTGTACACTCTGTTTAAGAGATTATTTTAGAAGATTAGCTTAAACATTGACGCCATCTTTTATTTAAAAACATTTCCTCTTATATTACATGAAGTATCTTTTGTTAAATTATTGTTGCTTTATTAATAATATATTTATTTTAAACAATGAAATGTTTGGTATTTTTTAATCTACTAACCTAGACTATATTAAACTTATTCGATTAAGAATATCAAACTATATATTCGATTAACAAACTATGTATTCGATTCTATTTTTACATACATTTGACCAATTCATTTGACAATTCATCCAAAATCAATTTGAAATTATTTATCTGATTTGTATGTATGGATATATTTCTTAATAGTGTCTGTCTGTATTGCTATTTGTTCCGTCAAAGAAATCTACGCAGATATGCAGCATATGCTTATGTACATATGAGTGTAAATACATAAGTACATATTTAATATATTTATCTACATAGGTTTGTATGATTGTGAATGTATCTCAAAACGCCAATAACTTATACCCCCAACCAATAATATATTTAATAATTTCGTTTTAAATGAAGGGGAGTTCAATGGTTTTTTAGCAGCAACGATACAATAAGAACGGCAAAAAAACATTTAAAACTATTAAAAAATTGTTACTGTTGTGTTGTTGTATATTAAAAGAACAAAGGAAAGCATAAAAACGAGAAACGTTTTACCTGCAAGCCATCATCAAATTTCATACCATGATGAAACTCTTCTTTTAAGTTCAAAACGAAATTAAAATTTGTGATATAAAAGAAATACAAGAACATAACAGCAACAAAAAAAAATACAAAATCAGGCTTAAAGAATTAACCGTGTTGTTCAAAAGGGCCAGTCAGCCAGCCAGCCATCCATCCGAACACATATGAAAATATGTACATACAAACATACATATGTATATATAATTTTTTTCATTGTTATTTGTTGTTGTTATCAAAAGCCATTCTTCACACATTTTACCTTATTCTTGTTGGTTTGTTTAGCCTGCCTTCGTTAGCAGCCCAGCTAGAGCAAACGAAATACATACATAGATGCATACATACTTGCATCCGTATATACATACATCGGTATGTACATGTGTATGCACTTATATAAATCCACACAAGCACACGTACCTTGGAACATCGCCTCAAGGTTTTATTCCTTTTATTGCTTTAATCTCTCTTTCTCTTTGTGTGTACCCTGTACTGTATGCAGCATGCAGAAAAGCGGATAGAGCAACCGCCACACAAACTAGTGTTAACACAACACTACAGGCCACAGTGGAATGAACTGAACAAGATTTATGCAAAATTTAACATATAAAGAGTTTTCGACAATAGATATTGAGTTTTAGGCGGAAAACACACTATGGCATTTTGTGACATCGAAAGCAAACACAGTAGGTTGCGCTATCCAGTCAGAAATTCCTTCGTTTTGCACTGAAACCTTCAGTCAGAAATATCATTTCACAAGAAAGCATGGAACATAATAATATTTAATGGACTTTGTTGCCAGTCATATGAAAATATACACGCCCTGGTATTTATAAAACCAAAAAAGAGTGAACTGTTTAGAGCCGAAATCCACTATTCCATGCAATGCGATCTGCCAAATGTGACAGGTGCTAAAAACGTATGTTAGTCATGATTAAAATTGCAACTGTGTAACAGTTTTTTTTAATGTTATATTTTATCCGTGGTGTAGCTGATACACTTAACCAAAAGAATTTTGTTTCATACAGTCAACGCAACAATTTCATTAGATTTTCTTCACAAATCCAATGAAAATTTCACAAATATTATAAAATATAATAAATAAATTTCATATTATAAAATAATTTAGTTAGAATTACTTCATTGAGCTTCATAGTTTCGTAAAAATATTTTATTGGATTAAGGACTACAACATTTTAAAACTTTTTAGACACACATTACGTGTACAGAAAAGTATGCTGTTCTTTTTTAAAAATATTAAAATATCAATTAAGTTTTGAGTTAAATTCTTTGAAACTGAAAATATTAATAACAATTTAATATTTCATTATATCTATTTTATATACTCGTTGTTTCAATGTATATATATTTTCTGATTTATTTGTTAAAAAGAAAAATTGTTTTGTATGTACATTTCAAAATATCAGTGAAACTATTTCATTGAATTAACGATAATTCTTTATTAAATCAATGAGAAATACATAAATGTTTAATGTGTTTTGAAAATTCAATATGTTTTGCTACGCAGTTCACAAATATTTCTTGAAAGTTTAAGCGCCAGCTGAGGATTATTTTGGAAGAGGATTATTTTGAAAGTAAGTTAAAGTGTATTAGTGATTCGGTGTAAAACCAATTAAATACAGCATATAGACATACTTGACCTCACAATAAACAAAGCAGTTGCGGATTTAAAAAATTAACTGAGAAAAATCTCAAATATTTTAAATTTTAGTGAGTCTGAGTCAAATCAATAACATTAATTCGTGTTATCATCAATGAATTAGCTTTACTGTATAAATAAAACCATTACATTATATATGTGCAATTATTTCATTCTATTGGTGAAATTAGTTCCTTGTATCATTAAAATTGTACTGTTGTGTTCATGAAATTCCTGCATAGCGTCTACGAAAGTATTTCGTTTGGTTGAAAAAGTTTTCATTAAACTAATTTTAGCGAAAATTATTTCACAAGTCCAATGAATGAGTTTTAATGAAATTTTTCATTGGATTAATGTCGACTTTCATAGAAATTATGAAAACAAAAATTCTTTCAGTGTATGCGAAAAGCAGCTCTGTGTTAGTCTATATCAAGCATAGATTGCAATTATCTTCTAGGTGTAGCCAGACCACTGCACTATTAAACTGCAGCACATCGTAAAACTGAAGAACTTATAGTGATTGACTACGATGTCACTTCGTATGTGAATGCATCAGTCGTATACAGCCAGTCACCGGAACAGATAAAAATATGGGTCAACAACATCGGCTACATATGGTTTGGTTCATTACGCCTGCATCTGTGCGCGGATATTTTGTAAAGTATTTTACCACTATAACACAATAAATCTATGCATATCCACAACATACAGAAAAAATAATATTTTCTGTCTTTGAATACGCACATGCACTGTTATTACACATTCTTCGTCGCACTTATGCCCATCACTGTTCAAATGTTATCATCACGAACCACTTTTTGGTTTGACAGTTTACAAAAAATTTTACAAAATTGAATTATTTATTAATCGATTCCACTGTACAACGACACACAATGAGCATGACTCAGTCAAAATATTTCGTTTCTTGTATTTTACCATGACAAATCCAGTTGCTGAATAGTTCTTCTTGTTCGGTGCAAGTACCAGATCAACAAAATACAAAAACACTCACGTACAGCGACGAGCCAGGCAAGGCAGCCAGCCATTATTGTCAAAAGTGCAGACTGCAGACACAATCCCAATACTAAGCAGCCAGTTTAAAGGAGTCCTTTTTGCAGAATTCAATTCTAAATACTTGTATAGCAACATACAAAAGTGGAAGGGAGTAGAGAGAAGAATATGTACAAAGCGAAAATGCGAAGAAAAAAGGGTTCAGCAACAAAAGGCAGCAGACAACATGCAGTGCTAACCAGAGCATTATATGCACAACATAAAAGCAGCGACAACAACAGCAACTACAGGAATATGTATATGAAATTATGTACACTTCCATCCATATATATATATATATATATATATATATATATATATATATATATACTTTTGTGTGTATGCATGCTTGTTCATATATTTCCTAGGTCGTTAAACTTAAGGTTGCCACGTTGTGAGGTTGTAGCAGGCTTCATTTTTCTGTATTCCTTTCCTGCATATTTTAGTTATTTTTCATTTAGTCTGGTATGGGAAGAACAATTCCAAACTAAAGGGACTTTTTTGAAAGGGGTCAGATGAAGAGAGGGGCGCATTTATTGTTTGCTTGAAACTTTTCGTTCGGTATTTATAGAAAGGGAGCTCAGACATATTTATTAAGCTGGTGGATAAAAGTTTCAAAATGAAAATAAGGTAGAATTTATGTCTGTTTTATTTATTTTTTTGTGTTGATACAATATTTTAATGTCGACGCATGAAGTAAATATTACTGACTGGTTTCTTCAAGTTATTAAGGCAACGTTTGGCAAGGCAATACATGTTGGCTTCGGAAGAATAAAACTTGTAGTTAGTATGTTTTGAACAAAAACATAAATGCTTTACTTGCCTCTAGGTTTTGGCCTTAATGAACAGGATGTGGTTTCGTTTATTTTCTATTTACTTTGATTTCTTTTAAAACTTTCCAACAATATGAATGGAGTATAGAATAAACCTACACAAAAATCGTACTAACTTTTGCAAATATATTTATTGTTAAAGGTATTACAAATTGTTAAAAATATTTTCTGAAAAATAACTGAAACAGTTGTAAGAAAGAGGACCAAAAAATATCAATATATTAAATAGAGATGGGCAGCGGTTAACAAAATCATATACTTTTACCAATAAATTTTATGAAAATCGCATTGTTATAAAGAGTCATTGCCAATAACTGGTGCAAACCAAAGCGCGCTTCCCAGTTTCGTCATAATCTACAATGCAAATGCTAAATTGGGTACAAGAGTAGCCGCGGTAAGAAATCCCAAAAGGAATTCATTCCTATTAGGAAACAATAATTTATGCGCAGCCTGCCACTCTTTCTCTTGAGATGACAAACTTTTGGTTGTTGTGTTCTAATACGCGTCCAGCAACAAGGTTTGGAAACTTCTGAGAAAAATGGATGGGTTTTATTTTTCGCGTTGCACTTGACGTCACACATCGTTTGGTGGATCATGCTCCATGGTTTCTCCCTTCATGGAGCTGAATATTTAGCTGCCGAAAATTCAGTTCCATCAAGTGTACGAGCTCTTCTATTCACATATAGAATAGTTTGGGAATTAGAATATCCAGTCTGCGCTACATGCCCCCCCATTTTCCTGTAGCAAAAACAAGTGATTTGGAACCCTGTTTGCATATTGGCGCCCTGAAGGGTCTCTCCATAGTCTCTAGTTAGTTTCGATGTCACAATTTGTCCTTTCAAACATGTTATTGCACATAGAATTTCTTGTTCCTTGACCTTGAGCAAACTAAAATCTGGGGTTGAAGCCCCCGTAAAACTTTACCTTTTATTAGCAATTATTTACCTTTTGAAACGTCTGTTAGGACTTCGCAATGGTTGTGCAGACTAGCCTTTATTATTATTGGCAACAAGTCCATGAAAGAGATTCGCTGACAGTTTATCAATGACAACACGATTTGCATTATCTAAATGACTACCATAAATTGCCTCTCTTTTCATCTCTCTCCGTCTGTACTTTCTGCTTACTCCTTAACGCAGTGCACAAATAGGAATCGAATTTTTCCGATGTGCATGATTGTGTTAATTGTTGCGGCCGTATTTTAATGGCGAAGACATGGCATTAGGCTCTGAACAGTGGCGACAGCGATTGACACTGATATTAGAGGGAAAATTCGCCGACGAGCAAACATTGCTACAAATGAATTTCCTCTCTCTCTCTCTCTCTCTTTTCTGTTTTTTCCATGTGTTCTCTCAACACTACCCACTGCTTTTCATAGGTCGGGCACAATGCATAAGAAGAGATAATTTTTTTGTCTTGGGCTAGCACTTGGGGAATGACCCCTACATATGCAGTGCATTGTGCCAGAACTAGAAAGGAGGGATAGTTTGCGAGAACAACAGATTCTGAGAACACGTGGTTATGTAGGTGTACGGCTTGACAGAATTCGACCAAACTGAAATTTTTATTTTGTATTGAGGAAAGTAGGTGTCCCACTGCTATGCAGATACTTATGTTTGAGCTGAGAGAAAAGTTTCCATACTAATCCGTGAGTATATGCATGCAATAAATTTTGTGCTTCATGTTAATGTCATAATCGATAGAAAGTTAATACGAATATTCGGCAATTCGAGTATTCACATGTCTCTGGTAAGTTGGACTGGAAGCAAAACTGTGTATCTCGGTATAATGCAGTCTTTACGGATGGCACTGGTTATGGGGTATTTTCCGAGGATCCTAACTTTTCGGTGTCATTCAGGCCACCCGATAGCTAACATAATCTGGGTAGTCAAGTGATACACCACTACACTCGTCGGCGTCAACATATACAGAATCATATTCCAGTACTCGGCTCCCATATCCATGAATTGAGGCGTCTAATCAGGCCATTTACACCAACGAAACGTGCATCTCGAGAGATGCAAAGTTGGACACTCAAAAACAAAATGAAAAACTAACTCTTCCCTGTTTTAGTCATCAGGCCTAAACTACTTGCATGTCTGCCGATCATCCAGCGTCTCTTATCTGCTCCAATTTCAGTTACAATAAATTTCCAAAGAAACCATTTGAGGTGCAACGTATCAACTCAAATTTGTTTTATGTTAAAGAAGCTTTAAAATGCATTTTGAAATTGCTTTAAATGAATTTTCTAATATTTTATTTCATCTACTCCACCGAAAAATCCAAAACAAATAAAATGCGGTGATGACAAATTATTGTTTCATTGCATTAGAAACAATTATTCCATTCTTTTGGTTTTGTGTATTTACATGCACACAAATACACAACTACATATTTACATGCAGGCATACACATGCAATCTGTCTATACACGAATTATAAATCTTGTGAAGAAAGCACAAATATCGGAACCAACTGCGCAAGATGAACTATACACACACACAAACACACACACACATGCATACATATACCTTTATGTATTACCATTTCTCTGGCCAAGCATTTCCCTCTTGTATGCCATTCTTTTGTAGAATATCTGAATATACTTTCTTGTTTTAAATTATATTCGTTGAACATGAAATGCAAAAGAATCTGACAAGAACTAATAAATTACCAGAACACTCTGACAAACACTTTAAAGACATTGTGCGTCATCATGAGGCATATAAATACGAAAAGAAATTTAAAACACAAAAACGATGCAATAAAAAAAAAAGTTTTAAGAAAAGGGTGCCACTCAATACCAGGAAGGGAGCAAAATTAATGAAAATAAACTCCAAATTCCCCCCAAAACGCATTAACTGTAAGTAAGCATTCGAGTACTTTTGTACGGCTAATGAACAATTTCTTTTTTTGTATTCTCGCCCTCTCTTTTTCCCTTCTTTGTGTTTTTCTTAATCTTTTTATTAATATACAATGCACACATACATTTACATACACACATACATACATATTTCATAAACAAAACTTTTTCATAGACGCATTAATGACACCGATGACGATTAGAACGGGTTATTTTATTTTTAGTGCATATTACACTACAACATTGGCCAAATAAATAGCAAGTTTTGTAATATTATATGCGAAATAGAGGTGTCAGCAAATTATTATTATAGGAGTGTCTGCACTACGTCTAGTTTCACATTAAATTCTATGCCGGCCCACTCATTATACAACATTTTGTATATGCTATTTATCACATTATGCAATAAGTGGCATAATAGTTTCGAATAAAACGTGGCACAACTTTCTTACATTAGAAAGTAAACATAACCTATAAGTCTAACAAAATCAATGCTTCCAAGGCATCTCACAGTATATGCATTTGCCCCTATATAATCGGGGGATTCAAACTAAAGTCATAAAGACACATGTCATAATATAATAGATCGATTACACATGATTGGTGTGAACAACCCGTCATAATTTATTTGACAGCTGATAAGAAAATGGAACATCTGTAATTATTTACATGGCAAATAAAAAAGAAATCAAAGGATTTTTAAAATCTTCCAACATTTTAATTTTTATTTAAAAAAAAATTTGTCTTTTGCAGCAAACGATTCTTGAGAGAAATTTGTATATAGAAACAAAAACAGCTGCTGTCTGTGGTATGCGGTGATATTTATTTTTATGCTACAAAATAAAAAAAGTTGATATACGGTGCGATTGATTTTTGACGCTCCTAACTTAACATTGACTCTACTAAAGAGTTTCAGCTAATGAGTTTCAGATCGACTCAGATGTCTCTGACAACACAATAAACGTAATACCGAGTTTTAGACATATCGCTTAATTGCGCAATTAGGGAGCTTTTCTCAATTAAGGCCTTAATTGACCTCAATTTATCATACAACAAGTCCATTAGTAAATTAAGCAATTAGTAGTTAATTGTCTCACTAATTGTGTAAAACTCGAATTGCAACCCTTGTCAGAGGTATGTTTATTAAGAACTGTGTTCAGTGAGCAGAAACATTTCATACAATGGCGAGTCAAATATCAAAAAATGTTCAAACATACAAACGAAACGAACTGAATTTTCAAACAGAGTATACTGAACTCCAATAAATAAACAAATAAATGAAGCTGCTCTTTTGGAGTTGAGGCCAAGTGAAATAGAGGAGCTTCGTGGCCAAAGAAAAAACTGTCTTGCATATGCTGAAATGGCGGATGAGCTGCAGCAGTTGGACTTTATATAAAAACAAAGCAAATCATGTCTTTATATTTACTAAAAGTTAATTTATGCAAAAAGCCACAGAGTATATTAAAACTTGCGGGAGTCATACGAAAATGAGTCTTAAAGAAATCGTCATTACAATTGCAAGTGACTTCCCAGAACACAGATTGGCGATTCTATGAATTGGAAAATGTAACGGATATAAACAAATTTATTCCAGTTGCACTTACCAACGTCCACAGTGACCTTGGAGCTGCATTTTGCTGGAATAATGAAAGGAGCAATAGCTGTAGCTTTCGCAAAAGTTTTCCTTTTTCTTTTAGCACTGATAATTTTTAATCAAAAATCGATCGCAATGACTTCAAGAACTCCATATTTCTATTATATGCAATATAAAAAATTTGCATCCATTTTAAAATTTACAACCACGAAATAAATAAAAACAGTGTTTTTTGCGCAATTAAAATTAAATTAAGTCAATTAAAAATGCATGCCTGAACACGGTTTAACTCAGGACTTTTTTGTATGTAGCACAACTTCATTTTTTCTAAACTGTCAATATGCTGAGACATTATGACAATATTACAAACCAAGAAATTGTGTGAATACCCCAATCGTGTCATTTTCGAATGTCATACAAATTTTTACACGTCCTCAGAAATTTGCACCTCAAAAAAGGCACTACCATGATATAATAAACAGGTGGCATTGTGCACAATATGTTTTCGTTGAGTTAAGCTGGATTCACCCATGGTTTTTTTTTATGTGTAGTTTGACGTTTCTGTTTTAGAGAGTAAGAGAGAGGGAGAGCAAAAGAGAGTAACGTGTTTCGGAACCTGAATTGGTTAAATTTTAATTCACGTTCCGAAACTTTGCAACTGTGCTGCCAGAAAGTTTAATTTCTTAAGTGAAGTAGAACTGAGATGCCACAGCATATTATATGTACAAATGTATAGTAAAATACAGAACTTGTTTTATACTTTTGTATGTATAACAACACACTTGTTTCGTATTGTTTGTGTATATAATAAAATACGGAGCATTTGTTTTGTAGTAAAAAATATACAACTGGTGAATATTGTTATAAATAAAATTAAATAAATAGTGGTATTGCCCAATTGTAAAACTCACACACATAGTTTACAAAATTGTTTCATATGGCAGCCTTGATGTTGCAGAACAAATGCGCGAAGTGGGTGAATCGCTTCAGGGCATACTCTCAAAAAAGTAGAAATGTTGTCGAACGTCAATATCGTTCTGAAACCATGGGTGAATCCAGCTTTAGTGAACGTTGTTCGAAGTTTTCTATGTGTAGAGCACTTCAATGCATTTTGTTGCTATAATTTTTGACGTATGCCGTGACTATACACTAACAAAAGTCAAACATTGTTTGTTGCTCTAGTGCTGCCATCACATCGATTTGTAGTTACATTATGGATGCTACCCTCTTTGAAAAAAGTGGTATCCAACCTTTCAAAAACATCGTTGAAATCGGGAAAATTGTGTAATTAGGTTTTTGGGAAACTACGATACTTAAAATTGATATCAGCGATATACATATCGTTCATTTTTGGTAGCAGACAATCAGATTTCAACCTCACAAGTATTTTTCACACTAAATTTAGAAGGGGATCATCTTCTTCGTTAGCGCTAACATTTTTTCACACAAACGCTCCAAAGACAAACAGTTGTACAATTATTAGAGCTTCTATAGGGTATAGAGATATTCATATGTGTCTGAAATACTTTCAATAGACGAAAAATGTGAATAATAATTAAGCATTTTTTATGAGGATCACTTCCAGCGAATACGATTATGCAATGCAATTAGAAACCCTAATAAACCTCATGATTTACCATATTCATAATTGTAAATTTATTAGCCTATAAAAACAACAAATCTTTTCAGCAATTTGAATGCCGCAGGAACTGCAATACAATTCAACCATTCATCCGAATTGAGAAATCTAACTTGATTTTGATTTTTTATGTTGTTTCCAGCTTCTTCTCTTTTTGAAATTCACTGAGAATTGATGGCGGAAATAATTTCTCACAGCAGATTCAAGTTACCGCTTTTCCCTTCGAGTGAAACAAATGCCATTAACGATAGGGGTGAATATTTGGAATAGACATGTCACATCTGTAAGTACCCACTAAATTTAAAAAGTGCATTCTTATTGAGACACCCTTTACAACAAAAATAACAAAACATAATTTTTTATGCAGCTGATATACATTTCATTTGAAGAAATATCTCTCATTTAACTTCAATAGAATTCTAGAAGAATACAGTAGTTTTTAAATACTCTCCTTATGTGGGTGCACTAATTAGTCAATCATTGCTATAGGGTAGCATACAAATCTATATTGTTATGGCCTGAAACCCGAGAATATGCATGTGCTGCCGTATGTAAACATTGACATCCATACTCGTGTATTTTAAGTTGCGTTTTTTTGTGCTCATTATTTTAACTGTACTTCATTAGCTCCCCCGGGGGGCACAATAAGCAACTTGGCCAGTCGTAACGCCTTGTTGCAGTGCTCTTCGGGGAATAGGGTTATCGGTTTTCTGACGTTGCTTTTGCCGATAGCCTATAGTACTTATATGTTACTGCCCTATCTCTGAATTAGCAGAGCAACGGGGGGCATATAAGTGTATAAAAAGTAGTAGGCTTTTGCCTATGTGTCAGGAAAAGAAAATGAGGTGGAAGGATACCTGGGTCCCGCCATACAATGGATCAAAAATCAATAGTAGGTGGCAAACCTACATTAGTTTGACCTGCGAGGCGTAACCAGTTTCCATACACTGGTACCACGGGATCTGGTTGAGCTCCACAGATGAGACTTCGGTTGATTCTGTGGCCAGATGTTGGTTGAGGTCTCTTCAGTGAGTTCACGTGGTGGCTGTGGTTTAATACCAAGATACGCTGGTAGACGTGTCAGATAAGGGTTGATGTTCTGGCATATTCATACTGTGCTGGGACTTCGACCCAGCTGATGGTGGCCTCTATGGGCTGCTGCGAATCAGCAGACGTTGCTGAAGTGGTGGTGTGTTGTTGGTGCTGGGAGAGTCAAGAGGGATAAGTCTTATGACTTTGACCTTTGATTCCTCTTTTTGCTGATGGCATGCTTTCCTCGGAAGTAACAAGGGTTAAGATAGGCCCGAACACCTTAGCAAGGTGTATGAATATGGTTTAATGGCAAAACCATGTGAGTGAGGTTGCAACCTGTGTAAGCCCTAGAAGGCTGCACTGGTGTCTCCCCTGAGGGTGACAGGGGTGGTGGTGGACACCTAATTTCATTCGAGTGCTTGGAGCACCGTCAGGTAAGGCCGAAAGGCAGGTACTGACGTAAACTTGAGCATTCTCTGTTCTTCATTAGCAGTGTTGCCATATCCTTTAAAAAAAACTTACAATTGGAGAAAAAACAGATTTTTAGAAGAAAAAACTGTTACCCAAAAAAATTTATCCTAAAAATTATACAACATTTTGATTGAAGTTCTAAAACGTAATATTAAAATATAAGTTAGATCCCGAATGAACTTGTATAGCTGTTGCACCTTCTTGCTGTTTTGATCTTAAAATATTCATCTTTGAATCTGATATACCAGCCATTGCTTTTATTTCAAAAAACATAACCATTATCATTTCTCCTGATCCGATCCAACAATGGATGCTTTTCCCATGATTTATTATAATTTGGTAGTTTTCTTTTTGGGTTTTCGCGTGAACGAGATGCAGTATCTTCAATCTGTATCGCATCATCTGCTGTATTATTATTTTCTTTACAACAGCTTTGAAAATTAGACAAATTAGTATTATATACTCGCATATACATACATATATACTCGTATATATATTCTGGCATAATTGTAAAAAAACTTTTTTAATAAAAAAACTGAAAAACTTTTCATCACCCCAAAAAACTGCTGAATTCAGGTAAAACTGAACATTTGGCAACGCTGTTTATTAGTCTTTGCAAGGGAAACACAAACAGAAATGCAACACTGCTCTTAGTGTTGCTGTACGAAACACAAAATTTAGTATTATTATACACTAATATTTAATTAATACTATATATATTAATATATAATATTTGATATACTCGTATTGTTGCAACAATACATTTAAGATTAAATGACTTTACAATCAACATATATGTGGGTTTTCAGAACGTTCATTCGTAGAGTAGGGATATTTGATGTTGCCAGCTGTGCTTATTAAGTGTAACATAGTGCTGCCAACCTTTAGTTATGGAACGTTGCTGTTACGAATGCAAATATGTGCACATATTTTTTATGCAGAAGTGCGCATTATGGCAACCATATTATCAAAAACACTCCGAAATAGTATAAATAGCTCTTCCTTAGTTAAAAATTGTTGCCTCGATATTTTTAAATGTCAATAAAAAAGTTATACGGCAACGCTTCATACTTTTATTTTAAAATAAAAAACGCCACCAGAATTTTCTTTTTAGAAAAAGAACCTAGTAACCGATAGTAAAGCAGCAATTAGATGTATATAAGTTATCCAAAACTGTCCGGGAATATCGCAGGATCTTGACGAACTTGCGGAATTTTCAGGCGTCACCTTATACTGGGCGCGGGGGCACGGGACCATTCCCGATAACGATGACCTAGCGCAGAGAGGGTCTCTACTTCAGTATTACGTCATTGACCAACTGTTTGGAGTCCCACTCTCATACTGTTGGAGACGTTTTGACTCTACCGTTCTTAAAATTGCTCAGGCAGGTGGTACAGAGAATCTACCTATGCTATAGCGAGGATACTGTGGCCCTGCCTAAACCCCTGCAGAACCAGAGATTCTTTTGGACTTTAACAGAAAGCAACTTCGCATTCTGGTGGCAATACTCACTGGACACTGCATCTTTGGAATCCAACCTTTAATGACGCGTAGGAGGAGGAGGACATTTTGCATCTATTATGTCTCTGTCTTTGGTAGAGCTTTCTTCATCAGCCTGTCAGAGCTGTCAGAAGTCAGCCTCAAGGAACTAGGACTCTTTATTAAGAGCACCTATTTTCAATTCCGATTCTCCCCGACACTTTCTCCCTTTCTCTAGCCTTTCACTCATCGTTTATTTTAGTTCTTTATTTTTTACTTCTTCAATCCCTTACCAGAAGTATGTACCTTCTTTCCATATAACATGTATCGCAAAGGGACCAAAACGGACACTTTCCTTTTCCGCCAGCAGCCTGCGTAAATAACCTAACCTAAGAGCACCCACTTCTGAAGTATTTACGAGTAACGCTTGTCCTAAGAGGTATTTCGCCAACAAGAAGAAGGCTCGTATGATGGTTTAACTTCCTTTTCTAAATGGACAGCAAAACCAGTCGTCAAATATGTGAAACTTTGGAATTCCGTCAACCATAATGCACTACAATAGCGGCTCCTTACAAAGTACGTTTGCGTAAACGTAAAGTTTCAGCTGCTGCTGCTGCGTGCACACAAAATAAAATAACTATTAATATGACAGAGAAAACAACAACAAAGCTATTCGTATAAAAACAGCTGTTTGACAAAAGGCAAATATGTTTTTTTCTACATGCATACAAATGAACGTATAAATTTCTCACAAGAAGAAGGAAATACATATTTTTTAAAACTCCAATAAAATGTGGTGTGGGTGTAACCAGCCAGCTAAAGTCAAGTCAATCAGTCAGTCAGCCAAACAACTTTGCTTAGACAAAGCAAAATAATGCAAGACAAGTAAAACACACACACACGCAGTCATTTAAATCTGCTGTGTCAATTGCTTGTGTTTGAAATTTAATAGTTGTCTGTCTGTCTGTCTGTCTGTCTGTCTGTCTGTCCAACTATAAAACTATTTAACAATCGGACTGTCCGGTAGTTTACTGGGCGCTTAATATATTATAAATACAATAATAAATAAAACAATTGAAGTGAAAAGGGGGAACCATGCACATGCATGTACATTTCAAGAATATTTTATTTGCTTATTTAATTTATATGTTTTTAATGCATTTTGTTTGAAAGACAATCTTGTGAGTATGGTTTAGCCGTTTTTGTTGTTGTTGTACGTACATTTGTCATTATTGTCGTTGAAGTCTGCCAGCATGACTTTTTAATGCCGGGAAATATTAACATCAAGCAAATTTATATTATAAAAACGTTTATACCGTTATAAGCATTAAGTTAATGTAAACAGATCCTTTGTTTAAAACATGTATGAATGTATTAATTAAGAACTATACAAAAGCCATAGCGGTGCCGCCACTTCTCCTTAATGTTTGATATTTCAAGATCAAACCAGATCGTACGTACAACTGATTGTTTTGATATGACTTAATTTTTGTTTGTTTAATTGTTTTTTTGTTTTTTTTTTTGGTAAAATAAAATTTATATCCACAAATTATCACACAAATACATGCAAGCGTAAAAGAACAAACAAAATTTTGCAAAAAAAATTTGCAAATTGTGATTGAGTTTTAAATGTGAGTTTAATTAAATTATAAGCAACTTAAACTAAAGGGTTATAGAAATTTATTGTCGCTTTAGGTCTAAAGAACTTAATACTTATTTGCCTGCACATAATAAAAATCTACATCCATGTTGTTTTCAACTTGATTATATAATTAATAAGAGTATCATAATAAAAGAAGTTCATGTAACCTTTAGTATTTTTCATTATTGTGAATATATATTGAAAAATTGTAATTTCAATTTGCGATTGTGAATGTTTTCCACAACAAATCTTTTAGTAGCGAATTCACAATGATTATTCGTTTGAATTATTTTGAATTATTTCATGTATTTAAAAGAATTGTCAATGGAAACCAGAAGGCAACATGTAAGTTTAAATTTGCTCAGAGTAGGATGTGACTAAACTAATTTTAATGTTCCACTTTATATTTAGTCCGATTCACCTTTCATTCTTTGCTTAAAGTTTTGTTCTATTCTGCACTATTTACAGTTACTGGGAATGCTTTTAAGCCATTTTCCTTGTAGTTTTGCAGGTTCATAGTTAATATAGGGAAGTTTTTTTTTGAAAAGATTTAATAAGTAAAGAAGAGTTAATGCACTTTCTTTGGGAAAATTTGGGGAATATATTGCCAAGTATAAATTTTTTGGAAAAATTAAAGATTGCTTTCCTAATCTATGACAAAGATTAATTTCGCTTCACTATTAGCAAAACAGTGGGACGATGTTCTTTCTAGAACATCTCCGCAACTGTAAACGCAATTCATAAACTTTTTTTTACTCTTGAATAGCAAAATTTACGTACAAAAAATCATTTTGTAACAGAACAAAACATCACCTTAACAAGTTTGAGTTTTTCGTACGTTGGCAGTAACCCACTTTGTGGTTTCGTTTCTTATTTTGAACATGTAAAATCGAAATTTATGCAGTGCTTTATAAAATTTTGTCACAATAGGGCAAACCATTTAAAAACTTTAGAATTATGTATTCCCATTTTTCCCCAAAAGCCCCACTGTGCGATGAGTCAGTTTCGATCTAGTTCTAACAATAGATCTCATAGACTTCAATAGTCTTTATTTATTGAATAAGTATTGTATTCGCCGGGAACGGGCACATGCTAGACTATGCTCTTTAATATGTGTAGATATTTATCGATTGGCTGTTTTAAAACACTTCACGATAACTTCAGCTTTTTGAGTGTGTTTGTATAGTTCCAAAACGATTAAGATTTTAATATACCAGGTCAGTATTTTCTCACTATCGCAGACCATACAAATACTTGCACAAAATACACATGTAAATATGCATGTATACAATTTGCTCAATTCGTGCTTATGTTTTTTATGAATAATTTTATTAAGCGAAGCAGATGGGAAATGTTAGTTAAACAATAATTAGATGGAACCGATAACAAGACTGAAGATACCATATTCAAAACTATACATGACATACATACGTGACTATACCCATACATATGCATATGTATATGTATATGTTTTATTTCAAATTTAAGCTGCTTTTAAATGCGTTAGAAATAAATAGAAAAAACATATTGGTGAACATCAAAAGAACGGATGTAAATTCTTGTGCACTCTCTTTATATTTTCTACAACAAACAAGTACATATTCATCGATAGTTGAACACTTACATACACATACTCGTAGCATTTTGTACATTTAATTACAAAATTTTATAAAATATATGCATATAGTACATATGCCTGTATGAATTACAATAAAACAACAATATGATAACTTCCTCTCTAATGTCACAAATGGAATAAAATATGAAAATATAAGAAAGAACAGAAGAAACATTAACAGGAATTAATAATTAAACATGAATTCGTTTCCCACTACCAGTGTTGTCATATTTTTTCTGTTTTCTTAAGAAATCTTCGAAAAAAATTACACAAAAGTGTGCATGTGTTTGAAATTTTTAATTTCAAAAAGGATTTGCACGTGTTTTTCATACAAATTCGAGTCAGTTTCGTATGAAGTATATCTTAACATATGGTAACACTGCCTGGACACACACATGCACCCGAGATCTGTCAAAATACATTGCCAATTAAATAATGTATGAAAATCGTTTTGATTTCTTGTTGTAGCTATTTTATTAGGCAGAAATCAAACAAAGACTTTATTATTATTTAAGCACAAAACGTTTTAGCGCGTTATCAAAATTGCAAGCAATAATATTGCTAATAATGATTACCTACGTATGCGTATTTATGTGTGTGTATATACATATATATACTTACATATATACACACATCCACACGCATAGTGACAAAAATTAAAACTGGGACAAAGCAAACACATTATCATGATAATTTATAGTCATAATAATTGATTTTGCTGCTTTTCGGTTACTGATATATTCAAATATTATGACCATTTTGACGAAATAAATTTATTACCAATAATTCACAATAGCTAAGTACCAACATATATGCAGCTCAAAGAAACAATTGCACATATGGCAACTTCTTACAGTTTGTGCTCACTTAATAACAGCTGAACTTGTAAAAACCGTAGAGTTGACTTTAGATAAGTTCTCCACAGATTTTTTGCTTCGGAGTACACAAATATTAATAATTAAACATTAAAGCTGGATTCACCCATGGTTTCAGAACGATACTGACGTTAGACAACATTTCTAGTTTTTTGAGAGTATGCTCTGAAGCGATTCACCCACTTCGCGCATTTGTTCTGCAACATTAAGGCTACCATATGAAACAATTTTGTAAACTATGTGTGTGAGTTTTACAATTGGGCAATATCACTATTTCTTTAATTTTATTTATAACAATATTCACCAGTTATATATTTTTCAATACGAAACAAATGCTCCGTATTTTATTATATACGAAACAAGTGTGTTGTTATACATACAAAAGTATAAAACAAGTTCTGTATTTTACTGTACAAATGTACATATAATATGCTGTGGCATCTCAGTTCTACTTCACTTAAGAAATTAAACTTTCTGGCAGCACAGTTGCAATGTTTCGGAACGTGAATTAAAATTAAACCAATTCAGGTTCCGAAAGACGTTACTCTCTTTTGCTTTCCGTCTCTCTCACTCTCTAATACGGAAACGTCAAACTACATACAAAAAAAACTGTTTCAGAATGTGAAATTCGTTCTGAAACCATGGGTGAATCCAGCTTAAGAAACGAAACAAAAAACAAAACGATACATTGCGGAAAATGGTAAATAAGAAAATTGCGACATGGTTTGACTTTATAAAGGGTTTTACAATTGAAACCATTTTTAACTTTCCGGTGGGGAAAATTTTTAAAAATTTAGAATCGGTTATAGCAGTTGGACAATTAAATTAATAGCATTTAATCATAAACTCCTTAGACTTTTGAGCTCAAAAGCATTAAACAATACAAAGGACCATGTTAGGTAGTCCTACGCTATCCAATTTTTATTATTTTTTTTGTATTGATGGAGCATGCAAGTCTAGGAACAATAACAAAACGCTTGTTTCAGAACATGAAAAGTTGTTAAGGATGTCGGCATATCGATTGGCTAATGCTACGGACGTAAGAATCTTTCTTCAAGAGGTGTCTATTTTTAAATTTAAATAGAACAAAGTGCTTCTCTGGGTGGAGCGCATCCGAAATGTATACCTAATTTTCCTTGATTCTGGGGCACAAATCAGGGTGAATTTGACCGATGACATAGACTATGATGGCTTTGAGGACCTATTATTCGTCTACACATCTGACTTATAAAAGCCTCAGGAGAAAAAGTGTAACGCCTACACACATCTCGTTGGACAGTTCACATCACGTTTACGTGAGATGACCAATCCCTCATTTCGCACGTGCAATATGTCTAATGTCGAGCTGTAACGCTCGTCGCCCTGGCCTATTAACCGCCCTAGGTCTCTGGTCCACAATCTCAGAGACAGGTGAGAGGTGTTTTCGGCAGATTTTGAGTTTTGTCAATGTACGGGTATTGGCAAATTGTTTGATGACAATAAAATGGGTGCGTTACGTTGCCCGAACAAAACACCCATTTTGATAAAACTATTTTATTATTTGCACGTGTTGTAGAATGCTATATCCGTCCTTGGTGGTTTAGTAAAACAGACTGATCTGTGCAGTCAACTAATTTGACAAGTGAAGCTTCCACAAGATGCAGTTTATAAACTGCCAAAGGTCGGAATCTCCCTGTTAGAAGACCCTTTCTGTCGCATAGGTTTTTCTAGAAAATGTCATATGTAGCTAATACACCTACTCATATAAATGTTAATATAAATGTTGTTACCTTTTCCTTCCATTTATTTGTCGCATTATTAATTTGGCCTGAAATTGACATTATGTTTACCTTTCTTTAATTTCGTATTTATGACTATTAATAAAATTTTTTATTTATGTTCTTAATAAATTATCACGCTGCTGGTAAAACTTTGATATGTTTATTCCCTAAGTTTATAAGTTCAATAAAATATTTTGATTGGTATTGAATGTGGCATGTGTGCCATCTTAACACTGAGTCATCATTTGTATGCCTGTATGTATGTAAATATGTATGTAAGTATGTAGTTTGTATTTAGTTAAGTTCAATATTTGACAGCAAATTTAAATGTAATAGAATTAGTTACCTATACGTTTTAATATAATAATTAACAAAACTCTAGCAAAGGCGCCAACAATACATTCTGTACAAAATAAAACTTAAGTATTACATACGATCTATACATTTTAATATACTACATCCATATGTATGTATAAATATATACATTTTCAAACGTACACACGTCATATACAGACTACTAAACGCAAAATAATTAAATCATATTCTACATAGATACACATCTACATACATAAATACAAGTGTATGTACGTACATATTTCTTCCGCATTAGGCAGACAACATATAAAAATCCACTTCACAATTTCAAAGTGTATTTTAACAAATCCAAATAGAATTATAAATAATAACAATAATGAAAATCGTTATAAAAGACACGCTTCCATTTTTTGTTTCTCCCAGTCCAAAAAATAATCCAAACAACTAAATATTCACTCTCAGCCCTACTTTTTTTTTATATTGTAATCTTTGTTCGTACATTAGGGTGGAGCAGATGTATGCGTTTTTGATATCAAGTGGGACTAGGATTATCATATGTTTTTATATATACGAGTACATGTATTTTAAGTTCCGCAACATGCAACTTACAAACAGAAAATGCTTACCAAATTATTGAATTTTATTATGAAAACTCACGTTCGGTTAAGTAGGTGCATCGTCGGCGAAATTGTATTCACCAACGATGTTTATTTCTGGTTGAATGGATAAGTGAACAAGCGAAATTTTTATATTTGGTGTGAAAATTAGTTAGAAGCATTAAAAGACTTACGAATCTCTCCCGAAATATTCACTGTTCAGTGTTTTTTTTTGTCGAAAAAGCAAACTGGATTAGGCAGACATGTAGAGTCAACAAGATGGTGCTACCTGCCAACCAGCATGGGAAGCAAGTGCTCATTTAAAAGACGAGTTCGGCGATCAATTGACCGCCCAAATCACGACTTTACGCTATTTTTGTAGAGATATGCCACAGTTCAGGTCTATATGTACGTATATAAGTCAGCCGGGGTTGAACTCAACTTTATACATTGAATTATATAGATCGTTTTATCGCGATTTCACACATATTTTTATATATGTATATGTACATATATGAGACTTTTTATATTATATATATATATATATATATATATATATATATATATATTTCTCTAAACTTTTCCATATAAGAATGAATTTAGCACCGCCCTAATATGTATTTTCACCGTACACATCGTGGTATTTAATTGTTTTTGTTGCCAGTTTGTTTTCTAGTTTTTGTTCGTTGTTTAGCGAGTTTTCTTTTTACTTATTCTAAGCAAGAACAAGCAGCAGAAATTGTTGTCGTTGTGTTTTGCTTACACACTTCTATTCTAAACAAGTTGGATGAACTCTCATACATCATTATTATCAATGTCATCGTCATTATTATCATGTTGTTACGAGTAACAAGCAAGCAAGCCCCGTCCGTCAGTCGTATTTTAACGAAATGTAAAAGAAGAAAACACAAATACAAAACAATAAAATTTAAGAACTACAGAGGAGATGGTAGAAGGAAGCAGAAAAAAAGAAAAACAAGCAAACAAGCAAGAAATTTTATAAATAAACAATAACAACAATAAATTTTTTTAATCATGATTGTTTGACTTGTACTCATGTGCTGCTCTTACTAGTGGCTTGCTTGGTTCAGTTTGTTCCCACAGAACAAGCGATGGAACAAGAATAATAACATATTGAAAAGAGCCGATGACGCTGTCTTTGTTGAAAGCACGTAGCCACCAACATATTCAATGAGAATCGTTGGCGTTTACAAACATGCAGCAATTGTGGTTCTTAAGAACAAAAAATAAAAAAATAATAATAATACATTCACTTGTTATGGCCAATCTAGGGCACACAGGAAGTTCTTGAACAGACAACCAACCATCGATCTTAAAACTATACGATAAGTTGAAGAACATCTTTATTCATACACTGAGTTTTGAATCATAATACCCTGCGGGAAAAGTTTAATAAATATTATTGAATTTGCCTGTTCTATGACTGGTGAAAAAGAGGGTGGTATAAAATGTTGCTGAGTTGTCACGGGTGAATAACAGAATTTCTAACAAAATTTCTCACTTTCATGAGGTGAAATTTATATATTTTTACACTTTTTTGGACGCAAAAATGTTTTTCATCGCTGCCAAAATCTATAACTGTTGCATTAACGCTTCTTGGTATATATGGGGATTTCACTCCACTAATAAAAAAAAATTGGCAGAACCTTTTCCTTCTGATATATTAAACTCCATTTGGTTCAAATTCATTCTCAATCTGCATCGTGGTATTGATTCCTGCATTATCGAAGAAAACCAAAGTTGCGCCTGTTGGCAGTGGTTTTGCCAAAATCTGAATTTTGTCTAGGATATATAATCGAAATTTACTAGATTTGGATAAAAGTCTCGTAAGTAATACAATTTGTTCAGGTGTAAATGCACTGTTCGATAGTTGCAACACCATTTCTCATGAAACTATTGAGACTACCATTAACAAGACCAACTTGGAACAAGTAACTGGTTGGGGTCTATAGCCTATCATACAGTATCCTAGTTATGCCACCACAACGCCATGTAGAAGTTAGCGATCCGTTTCATATAATGTTCTGAAGCTTGAACCAGCTGCTAGTCTCTGGGAACTTGACGCATCAAATGTCAGCCGATACGTTCTTTTTCCTCTTGATATAAATTTTTTTAATCCGACACATTTTCACATCCCTGGCAAATATGTTAAAGAGTACCATTGAAGTATCTGAAGAACCTCGACGTTAATGTCGAGGAGTTATTCACAGAATGTGACTCTTTGGAGTGGCCTATTTTTCCTGAGAGTGCAGCTGGAGAATAATTTACACCTGCTTGGGTTTGAGGACACAACATTACGGATGGTTTTGCCAGACAACAACGGAATGGCATAACGCAAAGATCAGCCACTTCACTGGCATTGCCGTATAGCGCTGCCAGTTTCTAATTTAATACATGTCATATCTCAGTGCAGTTGCAAAAGCAAGAATAATTGTCAACTGGGTAGGTCTATGGCGCCTTATTATGATGTGTACTCATCTCAGATTGCACAAGGGTTGTTTGGGGCAGGTACGAACAGGTGATTGGAACTTTGGGTTCCAAACCCAGAGGATAGATTTAAAATATGATGATTACTACAGAAGCTCTAACGATGAAGCGCGTAGGGAAGGGAGTGCGAGAGCATCGACCCGTGGTTCAAACTTTTTCCGTTATTAGATAGTTATGATGATATAGTGGACTCAACAGGATTGTCTCAGAGAGAGATTTCTTTCTCCGTAATATACAAGTATATATACATACAACAGCCCGATAGCAGGTAAAAGAACACCCAAGTCGTAAATCTATAGAAGTTCAAGTGTTAGGGATTAATTTCTTGTCGGAGTTCGACAAGCAACCATGAAGTGGTAGCTCTGGTTCCGGCATGTCTTCTAATGGCGATGTGCATGTGATTGCAGACTTTGTAGTTTTTTCAACATTGAGGTGGACAACGGCTAGGCGAAATGTTGGTTAAGGGATAGTGCTTATCGAAAGCTAGTGACCGCTTGGACTTCGATCTTACCGATGGTGGCGATTTCTATATGGTTTTACAAATTCATCAAAAGGTTTAAAAAAGGTACTTGCAAAGATCAGCACATTATTGGCACTAACCCACTGATTTAGAGAATGGCTCCGCAAAATGATTGGACTTGGTTTGTGCGTTCCATGTGCGAGAAGTTGCCACCTATGTGTTAGTTGCAACTTACGGGCTAATCTGGGAGGTGGTGTTGAACTTCAAATTTTTCATAGTATTAAGAACTGTAAGACCGGAATTACAGTACCAGTTCTGGAGGATCATGCATTAAGTATTTGTTTCAAAAGTCATGTATCCGGTTACTGCGGCCAAGAAGTGCTCTTTTTAGTACAGTAAACTTTATAATTTTATTTGAGTTGGGACTAAAGGTTCTCGAGGCGAGGACTATTGCGCATTAGACTATCGGTTTTGAGCTCTTTCAAGAAGAGTAACGATGGAGCAGAATGAGAGTGGGAGACCATAGAGATAATTAGTCTAGATATATCGAAGCAGGCTTCTCTGTATATCATGTTACATCGTTGGCCAATATAGCCCTTTGTTCCCGCACCAATTTTAATGTGGTGCTAGAACACTTGGCGAACTTACCAATAGATTTACGAAGTTGTTGGTGGATGCAGCTGAAAGTTACTTGACTGCACACTGAGAGCCGCTTATATTGTGAACATCACTGTCTCATACTCAAGATTGCCTAAGCCAGTGTAATAAAACTTAACTTAAGCAGCCGCTATTACGACTTTTTAATGGTTTTTAATACTATTCTTAATATTATTCTAAGGATATGTGTTAATTAAATCTGACTTAGTGTCTACTAGGGAATGTGCTGAGTTGACATGTAATACATGCCGAATATTACTCGTCATTTCATTAAGATATTCCATTAGATAATGCTAGTATGTCCTCAAGGTCAATTATTCCTTAAGTCTATTGCGGTTAATCAGACAGCAGTACGTGGTAGTGGCACGTTCTTCTGCAATATTTTCATTAGAGACCAATACAACAAAGTGAAGAGCGAAGAAGACGGCATTGATATAGGAAGACCGGTTCTCACAAGTGCCAGTTGCAGAATTTTTGCAAAGTCTAGCACTTTCGAAATAATTTCGGTTTTAAGAGTGCCTTTAGTACCCAATTAGGCGTCTATGTCTCTCTCATTGCCAAGGGCGTTTCTACAAAACAGGCGACTTCTATCAATGAGATATTCGTTGTTCTTGGTTGGGTATTATCCATATCTCCTGGATAGTTTATCATCACGAAACAATGCAGTTAATTGTCATTGTCTGAAATCGCTATGATAATGCTGTTTGGCTGGAGGATTGCGACTCTTACAAAAGTTTCCTTTTGGTCCTCTCATGTGGCATCACTGTTTACGGCAAACAACCAATTTTTATTTCTTACATGCGTGAGACAAACAAACACATTAATTTATGGCTATAAAAATATTAGGCATGTCACACAAAAGGTTCAAAAGTTATGAAAAATTCAAGCAAAGGGCATCACTGGCATACACACACACACACACACACACTTATGCATGAATGTATGACTGATTTGCACGCGTTGCTCGTTTGTTGAACCATCCCCTATTGTCATGTCACGCACTAGTGCCACCCACCTATTAAACACAGTTTGGTCATCGCAGTCGTTATAAAATATGCGTGTGTGTGAGTGGCTTTGTAGGATGATGGTTGGGTGTATGTGTGTGTGCGTGTGTGTGTGTGTGTGTGTGGACATGTGTGATTACTCATTGTTAAATGTTTTCGTTCATTGTAGTTTGGTGGAGAATTTTAAATGAGGAAAAGAAAAATTAAAAGCAAAAGAACTTTTTGAAAAACCATGGCACTTCTCTCATTTGCCAAATTGTCTGTATTAAGAATGTTGATCTTCTTTATTTCCTACGTTTCTTGTTCTTGTTTTATTATTAAGTATTTCATATTTGCTATTGTTGTTGTAGTTGCAGTTCATTACAATTTAAGTGGAATTTATTTACTTTGCAGTTTTGTGTGTTTGTTTCTGGATGCTAAAACTGAATACACCGCAGGCGTTGACTTCTCCAACTTCCATCTCTGCTTTTATTCTTTGATTGAATCGAAAAAAATCAGTACATATTTTGATTTTAATGTTGTCATTTTATGTGCAGCCGAGGCGCATGGTTGTGCTTTTTTGTTTATCTCGAAAATTTATATGGGCACTGCTGTTGGAAGCCGCCTTATTCTCCGAGTGAGCACGGACATGACAGATGATATCTTGTACATTTTCTTTCTTCTCGCAAAGGATTATATAAAATAAGTTTGAAACTTTAGGCAAGCGCATTGTGAGATAAATAAAACCCTTAATTAAATTTATATTCTAAGAAGGTCCTTCATAATTTTATTTTATTTTATATTTATGGCTCTGGGGTGGGGTTGCCAGTCGGGCTTGTTTTGGCTGGATTGTCCAGCTTTTTAAGTAGCTAAGTACCTGTCCAGCTTCAAGCTAAAACAAAATTTGTCCAGCTATAACAATTTTCCACAAAATGCTCTTAATAATTATTGCCTTAAATAAAATAATTTATTATAATTTTTAACACTCATGTGCAGACAAATGAAATCGTTTTTCTGTGTGATTTTGTTCTTTCGTTATATAATTTTAACCTTAGCTGCTGCTATTATATTGATCTTAGCTGCCTATATGTTACTCTCAATCTGGCAAGCGTACTCAGGGGGCAAACTACGGCACTCGATATCGATCGATATCAGAATTTAAATTGTATTGTAATTTCGATCGATATCGAATGCGTTGATTTGGCCCCTCTCTTTACAAAATGCATGAAATTAAATGATAGTATGGCAACATTGTTGAGAAAATAAGTAACGAAACTGAGAGCATAAAAAAACATGCTCTAAGAATTTGATATACTGTAGCTTGCGACTGCTTTCGCAGGCATATTTGTACGTCAAATCACATAGAAATATATTGCGGACAAAATTTTTATTGATCATTTCATATGACAATTTCGCTAAGAGTCATTAAAATATAGATTTCAGTTTGACTACGGCTGTATATTTTCTACAATCGTATTGCGGTTATATTACACAACGATGTAACCAATTTCGCCATACAACGACTATATTAATAAAAATTAAGCGATAAAACTGATATTTTTTCAAAGAAATGTTGTTGATCCTGCGTTTACTCCATGATCTCCACTAATGAACGGTTCAATCAATATTCTCACACGAAATAAGAATTTCTGAATGAAACTTTTCTGGTGTGAACTTAGACAATAGCAACGGGTCAACTATTTTATAATCTGAATAATTTTTGAGATTTTAGAGCGTCAACGTTTAAACGCTCTAATTTACAATACACAACGTCCATAATCACAAATAAGCAGCGCATGTAAGCTTATTAATTTTTACCGTTACCTTGCACTGGACAGACATGCCCAATTAAAAGTAAAGTTTTTGCTATATTAATATTTATATAGGCTAATTGTTCTAACTTAGTTAAAATCTCAGAAAGACATGATGGTAAATATTCCTAGGCACAAAGGAAGTCAACATCAGTTTTATTCAACTTACACAGCAAAGCAGAACAGCTGTTTTCGAAAGCCGCTACACTTTCATCTTCAGTGCTCATGTGTATATTGTGTTTATCACCACTGTTTAGGTGGCTTAGTTGAATGTGATAACAGTTTTCTATTTACAAAAATTTTATTGTGAAAAACAATCCTAGGAATATTTACCATCATGTCTTTCTGAGATTTTAACTAAGTTAGAACAATTAGCCTATATAAATATTAATATAGCAAAATAGAAATGTTCAATAAAAATAAAATCACATAAAAGTAAAGTTGTTTTTTTTTTGGATCGTGTTACCGTCTTGCTGAAAGAATATTTCGTCCACCTCGTTTTCTTCAAGTGCAGGGCAAAACTATTCGCCACATTGAGTTGCAAGATAGGCCCGATTGCTGAGAGCGTAATGAAATTAACAAAAGCGGATTATCGGCCCCATGAATTGCGATGATACATGGGCCTGAGCACATCTGCAAAGCTTACAGTCTCTCCAAGTTTGTTTATAATCTTGCCATTTCCCTATCACACTATTTTGATGGACTATAGCGACCGTAATAACCTCTTATAGGGGTCGTTGGAGCCATCACATTTGTAAGTTTAGTTTTAGCTATTTTTACACGTTTCTCGGTAGTTAAACGATCTATAGTTATAATTGTCAATCGTTTCACCAAAGAAATTGCACTTCAGATGACAGATGTGGAACAGCTGACAGCCTTGCCACACTAGTGGTTGAAACGACTACAGCTGGATTTTTCTGGTCTCAGTTAAACGAGGTTTACTTATTTTAAAAACAGAGTTATGCCGCAATTGTCAAGTTTGTATACAACATTTTGACGGAACAGGTTGCTTTTGCTTAAAATCTTTTCCTTTAATGAAATAACACAAACAAAAAATCAAATTTCATCGGAACAATTACAAGTTTTAGACTGCGTTAAACTAAGTTTAAAGTTAATCCACATCTCAAAAACACGACCTAAATGGATAACCCTTTACATACGCATGCACATATTTATTTATTTATGAACTTAAGTACATAAATATGTTTGTGTATATAAACAATTACATGTATTAACAGGCTTTTTCGTTTGTATTTTGTTTTCTTAAAACACAATACACATACATTCGTTTTTAAAAAAAGAAATGAACATTAAAACCAGACATCGTGAAATGCTGTTGGAGCAAATTTTTAGTTCCATTGTTCAGTTTGCTTTGATATGTGCATGTGTGTGTGTGTGTGTGTGTGTGAATTTGAATGCCTGTTGGAGCTGTGGAGGAGTCAAACGACACATTGACTAGAAGCACATGCGAGTAAGTAGGGATAGGTCAAGGTTTGCTATATTTCGTTTTTTCCCGCTGCGGCAGCAGCCACACAAAAATAGTAACAACAATTACGTTTAATAATTTCGTTTTACTTGGCAAAGAGAGAGCACAATGGAAATGAATTCTTTTGTTTGGGGGTTAGCCCAACAAGAATCCTGCTGAAAAGAGTTTAAAATAGTAACAAAGAATCAGTCGGTATGTTTGGAATCGCTCTAACGACAAAACTGGTTTTAAAGTCATGCACATACTTCTGTCGTAGGTATGTATTTATGTTTGTCTGGAATATATTTACCCAAACATGATCATGTTTAAAGAGTGTTTCGATTGGTGGTGGCAGCGTTTTTAGTACTCAAAATCTTGGAACAGAAGAAGTAGTTATTTTTGCCTTCAGCTCGTCCTTTGGTGGCATGCACAATTTTTTCAAAGGATTTATATCCTGACGACTTTCAAATGCTGCGCCGCACAGTAGGGGACTTTGACAAGAAGAAAAAGAGTTCACAAGAAAGTCTCAAGTAAATAGACGTTACAAAATTTTTCTTTATCCATAATTACGACTGAAATTTCTTGCTTGAGCCCGCCATTTTGTTCACAAACTGTGTTTGTATGTACATCAAAATCTCGCTGGGAAAATTCATGAAAAATATATTTAAAGAGTAACACCAACATTTAATCAAATCTGTGAAATTAAGCAAATCTGTGGAATTTTCAAAGAACATCTGATTGCGAATTGTTGATGTGAGAACGACAGTGATGGTTCAATTTAAAATAATTTATATCAATGCGTACAAAAGGTTTGATCCCGTACTCTACATTGGGAGCGCGCGGGATCCCAATCTTACCGAAAACTGTTCCCGTACTCAAAGTTTGGGCAAGTGAGAAAGAGAGAGAGAGAGAGAGTTTGAGAGAAACTTCTTCTTGCACGCAGTAGCCCGCAATTTCTTTTCGCAATATTCGGGCAGATTGGGAAAACAGTCAAACGGTCAGCTGTTTTTACAAGACAAACAATTAAAAACTTCAAAAAGTTATTATGAAAAGATTTTAAATAAAAATTGTTGTAAAATAAAAGTAAATGGCGAATAAAGTAAGTACTGCTTGAGTTTAAATTGCATGTACCAGGTATTAAAATTTCAAAACACTTCGACGTTTTCTTTTGGTAAAGGATTTTGGCTTTTAGTGTTCCCGTACTTTTGTACAGTACGGGATATAAGGAGTTTTCTCAAAATTCAAATGGGGTAGTAACCTTAATCCCACTACTCTGGTGAGCAACTTTGAATTTTTCATGGAAAAAAATTTTGCATTATTTCACCGCTTTTATTGCTTGAATGTATACAATATTGTTTTAAGTGTACAAGATCGCCTTTTACAAGATCGGCGAGTATACAGTACTCGACTTTCTGTAGTGGACACTTTTTTCTTTTCGCAATGTACGCACAAACATCGTAGGAGTAAATTTTTAGCAACTCTGTTTTTGGCAGCTCAGCTGTTCCAAACATTTTCAGTTTGCCCTATAACTTAAATATAAATTGAATTACAAACGAACAAACTCTTGCAGATTATTGAATGTTAAAGTCGCAAGCCAGCTGTTAGTCAGGAAACGTCAAGCCTCGTTGGCTATTATATTTTAAGTGCGGCCAGGCCACTAATCATTTACTCTCTTTCGAAAGTTTTGCGTCTCCCTCGCAGTAGTTGATTTCTATACCTCAGATAACATCCCCCGGGGGCACAATAGGCAACTTGGTCAGTCGTAACGCCTTGCTGCAGTGCTTTCTGAGGAAATGCTAAGAAATACAGGTGGAAGGATACCTGGGTCCCGCCATACAATGGATCAAAAATCAATAGTAAGTGGCAAACCTACATTAGTTTGACCTGCGAGGCGTAACCAGTTTCCTTACACTGGTACCGCAGAATCTGGTTGAGCCCCACAGATGATGTTTGTGACGATGTTGCCATGCACGTAAACTTTAGGCTGAGCGTGTGTGACACATCTGCTTCACTGGCGAAGCTCTTCTGTTTAACGCACGTTCATCTAATTGATGGCGTGTGGCGCACCTCGTTCTTCCTCTATGTCTTATTGATTCTGTGGCCAGATGTTGGTTGAGGTCTCTTCAGTGAGTCCACATGGTGGCTGTGGTTTGATACCAAAAGTCGCTGTCAAATAAGGGTTGATGTTCTGGCATATTCATACTGTGTACCCAGTCTGTATGGATGCGAATTAGCAGACGTTGCGGAGTGGTGGTGTGTTGTTGGTCCTGGGAGTGTCAAGGGGGATAAGTCTTACGACTTTGACCTTTGATTCCTCTTGGTGCTGATGGCATGCTTTCCTCGGAAGTAACAAGGGTTTAAAATGGGCCCGAACACCTTAGCAAGCTGTATGAAGTTGGTATATATGGCGATACTAAATGAGTAAGACTGCAACCTGTGTGTCCTCGAGGGACACTCAGGTGGCCCCTGAGGGTGACAGGGGTGGTGGTGAACATTAATTTCATCCGGTGTTGAGACCACCGTCGGATAGGCAATATTGGTAGGTGCCGACGCAATCTGACACGTAAGATAACACTAAAACCGACGGTTCCGCTGAGTAAAATTCCGGTGTTAACTATGTCACCACTTCTTACGTGAAGTCACAGGAACGTTTGATGTACGCGTTAACAACATCGCCGCAATGGTCATAGTCTCTAATCGGCGTCTGTGTACCGATATTTTGTAATTTTAAATTTAATTTATGCTCGACTGGAAAATTGTGTTCAGCGACGAAGCTCATTGTTGGTTGAATGGATAACTGAACAAGCCGTACTTGGTCCGAAGAGCAGCTAGAACCATTGAAAGAATTGCCGACAGATCCCGAAAAATGCACTGTTTGTTGTTAAGACCACGATAGCAGGAGCATTACTGTGAACGACGAGCGCTACGAGTAGTTTCAACAAGATGGTACCACATGCACGCTAAACAAGGGACCGATTGAGCGGCGAGTTTATTTCACGTTTGGGCCCGGTCGTTTCTGTTAAGGCTCATGTCTACAGGGACAATGCCGCCCTGGACGTCAGTATTGAGGAATATATTCATAAGATAGCGTTCGTTAGATTGGAGAGAGTATTACAAAATTGGACCCATCACATAAACTATTTGAGGCGTAACACTTTAAAAATTTAATTATAAGATTGTTCTATCGACTGAATTTGTTGAAAAAAGGCGCCTTTTTAGCCAATTTATTTTCCAACCTCGAATTTGCTCACCATTTACTATTAAACAAATTAAGTTTAGATTAGATGAGGTTAAAAACAGGCGGCATGCAAGTCGTGTTCTTCTGTTATGGATTCGACTGATGCTTTAAAGTTATGCTGTGAGCTCCTATTAGGAAATTGAGGTGACTTCCAGTGCAATCAAAAACCTATCAAACTGACTTTTGATATGAGGCCCACCTTCCTCAACGTGTTTTCTTATATCTTTCCAATGCGAGTTCCTAAAATATTTTGTACGTGGCATGTTTTCAGAATTTAATATTTCACTTCGAATTTGACTGAAAGCTGGAAAGTGGCATAAGGAATTCTCCAGTGTTAAGTCATCTTCCTGGCAAGCCCTACCCATCATATTACAAACATTGAATACTTATGCTTGACAAGTGCTCAAGCAGTGTTTTAAGGTCTACCATCATATACAGTGTGTGCCTTCTATCTCTGCTAAAGGAAGTGACCAGAAAAGCAGCGAATTCTTCACGCTTCCATCCCTAATTTGTATTCTAATAATAAGCGCTTTTAAACTTTATTAATGACAATATAAGAGACATAAATTAGTTTTATTTTTAAAGATTTTATTATGTGTACAACGTTTAACTTAAAGAACGATCAAAGTGAACTTTCAAAAATTACCTGCCGTGATTTATTATTAGTTTTGCTAATTGGATGACTACCTGAAATGAAAAAAAAACAAATAAATAAATAAAAAATATTAAAAAATGCATATTTAAAATATAAGTTGTGAAACAAAACTGGTTGATTTTTGTGATTTACTTATTTAGACAGCTTTAATTCACGAGTTCCTCTTTAATAAAAGCGGTTACGGAACATATTTCTTTAGACAAATATTCAAAGAAAAATAAAATGTTGTTGTTTAGTAGATGCTTAAGAAATTGTTTACACATGTAGACACTGATCAGGAGCGGATACAGAAGAAGGGATACTAAATTTATTTGAATAAATCACAATTAGCAAAATCGTGTTTTTTGTTTGAATAAATTTATCCAACTCTCACATAAAGGGATTGAACGATTGGCGATATATGTGGTTTGTCAATGTCAAGAGCTGATTAGTATTTGGAATCGGTAGGAAAGGCCATTTAAAAGTAATTTTCGGAAAAAAAAACCTTTAAAAATATAAATTTTTCCTAGAGATTTCCCGACAGCTACTGGACGGAATAAATTCTCATTAGCTGGAGATTTAAGTTCAGTAAAACCCTTTAGAACGTATTTCAAAAGTCATATACTTACACTTACACACACACACACATGCATACATATATACAGTTAAACCTCTACTAACGGACACCTCCCATAACCGGGCACCTCCAATAACCGGACAAACTTTGCAGAACCGTGATTTTCAATAATTTTTTCATACAAAATGTATTCTCATAACCGGACACTCTTATAACCGGACGCGGACACTAAATTTTCAAAATTATGCTCTAAACATCCCTCATAAGCGGACAGAAGCGTTGAATTCAAAGCGAATTTTTAACTGGTATATTTTTTGTCAACTCTGTTTCATATTGGTGTTAATGCTACTCAAATTTGTGATTCCCCTGCTAAGAACAATTTATAGGATGGCGAAGAAATTGTTGTTTTTTTTTGAAGAAGTTGTTTGCTTAGCTAGTGTTGACTGCTTTAGAGCAAAATATGGCATCAATTTAAAAAATGTTACCACTTAAAGAAACTATTGATGACCTTGCGGATTTTGATGTTGAGAATGATATTCCACTTGCAACTTACACAAATTTAGTAGAACTGTTCCCTCAATCAAACGGATTTGACGAATTTTATAAAGTAGATGAAAGCGTATTTGCTGAAAGTGACTGTATTAAAATATTAAACTCAAGCGCTTTTGTGGAAATAAGTCAGTCTGAAGGCTCTGAAGATGAGGTAAATGTAGAAATACCTGATTCTTAAAGTGAAGCACTAAAACAAATTGTTCGTTTAAAGAAACGACTTTATCGCGTTTCAACAGGTAAAAACATTGAAAGTCATTTTGAAACTCAACAGCTCGCATTGAACCGGTCTAAATTAAAGCAGTCAAACCTGAATAATTTTTTCCAACCGCAATAGAGTGCTTTAATAAAGTGTAGCATTCTAAAATAAAATACATATTTAAAATAGAAAGTGTGTACCTCTTTTAAACGGACACCTCTTATAACCGGACTAAAATGCCGCCACGGTGAGTGTCCGGTTATGAGAGTTTTCACTGTATACAGCTATAGTGACGTATTCTCAGAATTAGTCGGGGAACCTTCCTAAGACTTAAAAATGTCGAGATCTGATGAAAACTCGATTTTTTCAAACCGCGTTAGAGCAAATAATTTGCCGATTTTTGAACAATTTTAATTTTCCGAGCGGGAAATGCTACATAATAATCATATAAATAATAAAATAAACTTCTGTAGTTGTAGGCAAACTTTCAAATTAAATTCAAACATTTTATTGTTAATCAATTAACTATTTGACATACTGTCATTGTACTATATATATTTCATTGCATGTCTATAGGCATTTCATTGGCGCTTTTTAGCAAATCGTCAGTAGACTTTTTATTGTTATCCAAAGGATTTCTAATTGTTTAAAGGTGTAGAAAAATAAAATAGAGTCATATCGAATAAAAGTTGTTTGTTGGGTTTGGTTTGTATAAGTTTCATAGCCTGCTACACTTATTATAATGTGATTTTTTTAAATCACTTGTGAATTTTTATAGTTAATTTATTAACATAATTCTCGGATGGTTTATAAAAAAGTCTTTTAATAAGTTGAGAAGTTTGAAACTTCTCAAAACTGTGGTTGAAGTCTACTGACGATTTGGCAAAAAGCGCCAATGAAATGCATATAGACGTTGCTTAACCACCCAACAAATAAATTTTATGTTCAAACATTTTATTAAAATAAAAATATCGCATCGAAACAACGGCAGTATCACCGATATTTCGTTTTCGATAACATGCCTAGAACTATCGATATCGATAATTGTATTTTGACAGCAGAGAACGTAAAAATATATTGATATTTCTGTGTGGTAAAGTTTGGTAAGTCGTAATGAATCATTTAACGCCACCAAATTGTGCAAATTAACTTTAAACGAAGTTAATCTGTTCGTGAAGTTTTCAAACCCCTTCGCCTATTTTACAGTCAATATATTCGGTCTATTAAGCAAGCGATTAGATTTGATCTTTATTGCGCTCAATTTACTCTTCTCGATTCCAAATATTGAACAAGACGTCGAAATATCAATCGATTGTCAGTCGTTAAAAACTTGTGGGAGATTTTTCTTCGACTAGTGCGGAAATTGAAACCAAACAACAATTGTTGGCATCGCTTTCTTTCTTATTGAACTCGAAACTTTATCCAGACAAGGATTTTTAACTTGATTAATTTTATAACATAAATATCCGGCAACTCTCTTCTTTATAATTAGCATTGAACTTTAAATTGAAGTCGCTCTTTTATATGAATTCAAACTTTAAACACGTGTCTTCTCCTCTCTTTGTCATCTCATCGTATAAATAAACAACAGTGATGAAGTTAATTCCTGGTTAAATCGAAACGTTAATAAGCAAAATTACCGCATGTGAATACGACGATAATCGTCAAGCTCTTAGCGGAGGTCCATGAAATTTTACTGCTTTAGTGTGGTACCCACGATGGCATATTTCTTCGATTATTATTTCTTTTCAAATTAGCAAGAAACTGCCGTTAAGGCGAAAGACGTGCCCTATTTCGTCATACTGACTGAATTTTTATTTTCAAGGACTAACCAATTAAATATCAAAGACATTTGGTTACAATACAAAAGCCCAACTTGTCATTAACTTAACAGTCATACGATCAGAATTATTCCAAGTTGTAGTACAAAATTGAGTTGGCATCACTGCTTTATTTGATCATCCATTTAACAGCTGATAGTTGCTTTTTGTTTAGTTTGCTTTGACATTTCATTATGGATCGACTTACACCAGAGCGATGCGTGCAAATTACGGAAATTTTTAATCAAAATAATTGTTCGGTTCGTCAAACTCATCTATTTAAAATTTTATATTCCGATAAAGCCCATTTCCGGTTGAATGGGTACATAAATTATCAGAGTTGTGGCATTTGGATTGAAGAGAATCCACAAACTTTTGTCGAAAGACTATCACATCTACAGAAAATTTCTGTTTGGTGCGCTTTATGTGTTGACAGAGTCATTGGCCCATATCTCTTCAAAAACGATGATGGCCAGGATGTTATTGTCAAAGGTGAACGGTATAGGAACATGATTCGAAGTTTTTCGTACCTCAATTAGTCGGCATTAATATTGCTGATATGTGGTTCCAACAGGACGAAGCGACATGCCACACAGCGGGCGCTACAATTGATTTACTCAAGGAAACTTTTGACGAAAAAATAATTTCACGAAATGGCCCCAAGATCGTGTGATTTAACCCCATTGGATTATTTTGTGTGGGGTTATGTAAAGTCACTTGTGTACGTCGATAAACCACAAACAATTGAACACCTGGAAATCAACATTCGAAGAGTTATCGGCGAGATACGGCCGCAAATGCTGCGAAAAGTTTGTGAAAATTTGTGTTCCAGATTGCGCCTTGTACGCGCCAGTCGTGGCGGCCACATGACCGAAATCATATTCAAACATTAATGTCATAAAATTTTCTATCCAGTAAAGACCGTTTCATTGATATCAAAAATATATTTCTATGTTTTATTATGATTTAAACTTGTATCACTCTATAAAAAACACCCGATACAATTGTTTCGCTTAGAAATGGAATATTCACCCTTATTCCAGTTGTCAACATGAAAACAAAACGATATTGTTTTGACTTGTTTAATTCAAATTGTCATTCCAGTTGCCGTTATCTAATATTATCGATGACTGTCAACATAGAATTTGCATTCTGCAAGAAAATACGACGACGGTATTGATTTGAAGCGAATTTGAATTTGTCGTCGCCATTTTGCATGACGACTTGAGTTTATTTGAAGCATACATAAATTGAAAATGGAAAAAGAACGGAAAATTTTAAAATAACAACGGCAACCCAGTTTGAGAGATTAGTGGAAGAGTTGCAGAATAATCCCTCTCTTGCAGTGGGATTTCGCAGAGGCACTCTTCCAAATAAACACTTCGTTGTTTTGGAAATTAGCTGTTATTGTTTCTACGACATATTTAAAAGCGGGCTTGTTTACTCTAAAGTAACTTTCAAACCTTTCGAAAAATTAATTATACTATCATTAAAATAATACACTGAAATTGTTGCTCACTTGCTGTCCGGTAGGTTATATGTGTATGTCGAATTTCTGTCTCAGAAGCTTCCGTTCTAACATGAGGTTTTATTCTCTTGTATTTTCATCTTCACTCGAGTCTGAATTCATCTCACATGTAAAAAACATATCAATTTTTAATAAAATTTTTGTTCAAAAGAAATAAACAAACCCAACAGCTGTTTCAAATATTTAGAGATGTCTGCTTGATATGTTGATATAAACGATAAATCGTCAACGTCGTCGTCATCCTGTTATAGAATGCAAAGATTTTATTGAATTGATGATGACGTTGAAACAAAATGATGCTGACAGTGAGAAATTTTTGAGCACTTTTCAAATGTTCAATTCTTGAGAATGATGACGAGTTGATGTTATTGAACTCTCACGCACACTCTCAGCTACAGTTTCGATAGTTTCGTATGCACACACTGTACGAGCACGTTCACGACTTTGCGCATCAACAATGAAAGCAGTTTCACGAGCTTTAGCAATAAACTTGCGTATACCGAACTCCTTCTCTGCGATCAAATTTTGTATGATATTTTCGTGCCGTTTCCGACGAATTAATTTATTTTTTTAAACAAATCTCCAATAAAATCCAACGTTGCTCAATTGTAAATCGAATCAGTTCGTTCAGTGAAATAGCCGATGGCACAAACAGATAGATGCCCTATCCATTAATAAAACCATTCATTCGAACAATTGGGGTATTCACACTTCGTGCTATTTTGTCATATTGTCAGAAAGTCATAAAATTTTACACTAGTTTAAAAAAGTCGTTGTTGTGCTGCATATAAAAAAGTCATAAAATAATAGCACTCTATCAGGTATGTTTTTGTGTTGTCATAAAACGCTCTAGAGATCTGAGTCGAAAGGCTGAAAATCTTTAGGCGAGACGGCGATAGGGTATATATGCCGCCGTTACTTATATATGATTCACGATTAAAAAATTGTTCATACCTTTATGTCTGTACATTAAATCACATTTTTGTAACATAAAATATATTAAAAGAACACTAAATCGCAAAAACTAAATATATACAAGTGAACAATTTTTCTCCTTCAACTTACGTAGCTGGCAGCCACTGAACGTTTTTCCGTATGCCGCTGTAAAAAAATGTATTCTGCTCAAGCAGCTGTTATAGGGCTATTAAGGCCCAACTATAATATGCGTAGGCTAGCTTTGGCTACTGTCAAAACTCGACGAAAAGACTGTCAAATGCATAAGCGAACATTTGTGTGGCTATATTATACTTACACTCAGTTGTAAAGCAATGCACTTTTGCAAAAACTAATTTATGATATATACATAACATGTAAATACATATATAAATATTTTCAATTTATACATACATAAATATATTATCACAAGTGGGTTATTACCAATTTAGAAAGTAATTTAAGAAATAAATTGGAAAAGTACTACAATGTACAACAATGTATAACAATGAGTGCAAGTGGTTGGCAACGTATCATTAATATCAGGAAAATACACAAAAACACTATAATATATATGCAATAAACAAACGCTAAACATTTAATGTTTCCATTAATTTTTGACATTATTTATTCAATTATCTGTGGAATTGATTTCGGCGTACATTGCAGCCTCTCTTGTGTGCACGTATCACAGTCTATGGTATGTGTGTATCTAAAAGTAATTATCAATAACAACGAACAAACAGTTGGCCACTTAAGGAAAATGCGATCAGTTTCGCTCTATGCGTAGGAAAATTAAATTCAACGAAAAGTTAGCAAAGCAAATTATGGTTGTACACATTTGATTGCATGCATTCGCAAATTCGCCTGCGCTAGCGAACGCATATTATAGTTGGGCCTTTACGCTGACGTACATGTTGGCCAACATGCTCGACAACGTACCAAATCTCCTGGTGTAATAGCATGTCGTGAGACATGTTGATCGGTTTTCAAAAATTTTTGATTTTCTGATGTTCGTGGCGTACCAACATACTAGTGTAATAACGTGTCGGTCGTACTTCATGTAAAAATTCAGTTCACTTATTGCCGTTGCCGTTGACGTTGCTGTGCGTTGATCGGAAAGTTGCAAAAAATATGTCTTTCAGTAACGTTAGTTTTTGGGAAGAATTAATTGAATTAAATAAAAACCTGCCGCAATTGTGTAAAAAAAAACATCAGATAGATATCACAATATGCAATTAAATATTATTGGGTACAATAAATTAAATTTTATCTTCGTTTTCGTCCTCTTGTAATTGTATTTAATTGATAACCGCTTCATTGCCATGCTTTCGCTTCAAAAATTTTTGTATAATGAAGCACGCCATCAGCGTTCGATAGTGTAATAGCAAAACGTAAACTTCGCCGTCGAGCATGTCGGCCGACATGTACGTCAGTGTAATAGGGCTACTAGAGTTTACATATAAACATTTATTTAGCAGACCAAGTTGTGATCGGTTGTTCACACTAGCCATATATTTCTTGCTATTATTTTATGACTTATGACTTTATGACTGCAGTGTGAATTCCCCAAATATTTTTTTCATTAATGGGATTTTTGAGTTTTCAAGCTGCTAAGAAGAACACTCAATACAATGACCATAATTAAAATTATATTGGCAACAAAGGCCTTGGAAAAGTTGTCAAAAGTGTCTTTGCATCGCCATAAAAATATCGCCGATATATCGAAAAAACTTTTGACAATAAAATATGGAATTATAATTATGTGGTTTGTGTGAAAAAATCTAATTGTAACGTTTTCTGGATGTGCAAATATTTATTAACACACAGAAAAGATATTGAATGACAAATATGATCCCTGAGCCAAGTCTGAATTTATTTTGTGACGTGGCTCAACATGCCGCTGAGACTGGGATAACTTGATGCGCCTCTTTTCGGCCTAACCTAACCTAACATGCCTTGAAGGGGCTGATAATAACAAACGATTTGACAGTAACCATTATGTTTCTTTTATTTGTATGGCATCAATAATTCTTATAAAAAGAATTGAATGTACCAGTTCCCCTCATAAGATGTTAGAATACCAAAACTCTGCAGTTATGCCGAATATTCAAAATATTTAAAATTTTTCTTTCTAACTACAAACTACTTAATGGTCGTAATATTAAAGAGAATTTGTATTGAAATGTTAATAAACGAATTGTGTACATATTTCTTGAGCAATTTTCCTAATATCTTTATTAAAAATTCCATTAATATAAATTTTGTGAAAAACAAAGAACAAACAACATACAACTTTCTCCTATAAAATATTTGGCAAAACAACAAAGAAAACAATCCATTAAAAACACACTAAAGACAAATAGGAGCTATAAAATATGCCAAAAATGTCCTTTATTGTGTCTGAGTAGTTTTCTGAAGACCAAATCAAATTATATGAAGGAAAAGTACAACAAACAAAGACACAACAAATAATTTCTTGACAAGTTTTCTTTCATGTAAGTATATCTGTTTATAAGAGTGTGCATAGATGTGAGTGTGTATGTGTGTGTTTAATGGTTGCACAAAAACTGCATTGTTATGCAAGGTCAGTAACATTGTGTTCTGGCAGCACAACGCAAACCAAACAAACAAACAACCAACCAACCAGCCATCCAACCATAATGATGATGGCAATGACGATGATGACACATGCAATTATTTTTAGTCTGTCTGTATAAGTAAAATTTGTGTTGCTAAAATTATAAATTCTTTTTTTTTTTTTTTTGCTCAGCACTCCCCTTCAAATAAACAAACACCTTTGCATCAGCACTGCAATTGCCTCAAATACATACACACACTGCAGTGCATGACCTCTACTCCTGACTCCCTTCATTTCTTTTCACGAATTCTCTATTCTGCTCTCTTTTGCAGTTTTGCTGAATTAAACACACACACACACACACACATAGATGCCCGTGCTATATTTAAAACACCCTAAAAAAAAGAAAAAGAGTTTGCATTCAAATATAAAACATTCACTGTAGATGGTTAGATCGTGCTGTAGAATGGGAGCAAAAAAACTAACCTAACACAAGCATTTTTGCTTAACCTTAACCCCCTAAAATACAACCATAATGTATTTGTGTGTCTACCTAAAATGTGTACATGAATATATGCATGCTTTTATACACATGCACACATACATACAGATATATGCACATACATACAAACACAGATCTAAGTACGAGTTGAAATATTGTTTTGAACGTTTGTGTTTTTGCGTTTGATCACAGTCAGTACGAGCAGTAAATCGTTACTTATGCAGCAATCGTGGCAGCAACAACAGAAGCAATTTTTGCTGCCAGCAACAAACAGTTCAATAACACTCGTCATCATCAGCAGCAACAGCATATAAAAAATATAATAAAATGAAGAAAAAAATATTAGAGTAGAGGGGTATTTCATTCTTTCACAGAACTCATCATCATATTTTACAATTTTGCACACAGTGGTCGGGTATTCGAAATTTGGTCTACAAAATAGAGCAGCAATTAAAAAAACACTGGAAAACGGTTCACCCTAAAGGCCATCCCTGCAACTACCCGCTAATTTCATTCGCAAGGCCAATACTAATTTAAATTTCTTTTTAGATTATAAATGTTTGCTAAACAAATAATATATTTAATTTTCAAAAACATAAATTTCCAGCGCTGCAGCTTCTTTTGGGCTTTTCTAATTTTTAGTGCTAATTAAAATATATAAATATCGGGTGTTTTTTATAGAGTGATACAAGTTTAAATCATAATAAAACATAGTAATATATTTTTGATATCAATGAAACGGTCTTTAGTGGATAGAAAATTTTATGACATTAATGTTTGAATATGATTTCGGTCATGCGGCCGCCACGACTGGCGCGTACAAGGCGCAATCTGGAACACAAATTTTCAAAAACTTTTCGCAGCCGTATCTCGCCGATAACTCTTCGAATGTTGATTTCCAGGTGTTCAATTGTTTGTGGTTTATCGACGTACACAAGTGACTTTACATAACCGCAAAGAAAATAATCCAATGGGGTTAAGTCACACGATCTTGGGAGCCAATTAATTGGGCCATTTCGTGAAATTATTTTGTCGTCAAAAGTTTCCTTGAGTAAATCAATTGTAGCGCCCGCTGTGTGGCATGTGGCTCCGTCCTGTTGGAACCACATATCAGCAAGATTAATGCCAGCTAATTTAGGTACGAAAAAACTTCGAATCATGTTTTTATACCGTTCACCCTTGACAATAACATTCTGACCATCAACGATTTTGAAGACATATGGACCAATGACTCCGCCAGCCCATAAAGCGCAGCAAACAGTAATTTTCTGTGGATGTGATGGTGTTTTGACAAAAGCTTGTGGATTCTCCTCACTCCAAATGCGACAATTCTGTTTATTTACGAACCCATTCAACCAAATATGCGCTCCATCGGAAAATAAAATTTTGAATGGACGAAGTGCACGATAAGTTTGACGAACAGAACCCTTATTAAAAATTTCCACAATTTGCACGCGTTGCTCGTGTAAGTCGGTCCATAATGAAATGTCAAACTAAACAAAAAGCAACTATCAGCTGTTAAATGAGTGGTTAGATAAAGCAGTGATGCCAACTCAAAGTTGTATCACTCTATAAAATGGAAGAAGGGCGTGAATTTTGACAATTAAATTCAATGATCTGCAAGCGATATTCGTTTCATGGCTAAATTATAAATTAAAATGAATGTTTTTAATGTTGCTGTTACACGAAACAGCTGATGCGAAAAACAGCTAAAAAATTGGTATCTAGTTGGCCATAGCACAGACCTGTTATATAGATTGGGCGGCCAAGATCGGACTTATACTGATGTGAGCGAGTTTCCAGTTAATAAGCGACCTGCTATGAACACGCCATCGAAAATGTGGCCTTGTTGCAATGACAGCTGCTCACTATAATTGATAGACAAGAATCGTAGTCACATATCGTAGCTTGCCGCCGCTGTAATGAGACACTGGATGATCGCTAGGCCTGAGAGCAGGGTGTATCTGTCCTAGAATGAGTCCTATCGACAGACAAATTTTTAGACAGTTATTTACTGGCTGACCTCTTAGAGCTGTCACAGATCGATTAAGTAGACCTGATCAGATGTCACAATGCGACAGGTTGGTTATAGTAAGAACAAGCAGAACTTTACTTGGATACAGAACTGCACTGACATCGGCGAGTCTGGTGCTCTATCAAAAATAAATCAAGCAACAAACCAATCGATCACATTTGTAGCTTTTTTTCAATACATCACAGCACAGGTATTGGGTTAGACGAAATCCGGACAGTCCGTAGCACTGTCCGAGCATCAATCTGTACCCAACATTCGCTCCAGCGAATCTTGGCAACAAAGCACAGCCTTCATGTAAACTGTAATCAATATCAGTCCACAATATCCCAAACGTTTTTGAAATTTTTTATTAGGGACGACCCTTACTCATGGGTGCATTGCCCTAGAACCAGGAAAACCGCTTATGGGAAGGAGGATAAAGGAAGTAGTGCTTATAGACATTCGACTTACATTTTTCCATTTTATATATGACGGGTACGACCTCCGCACAGATCTCATTCCACGTAGGGGTTTCTCGGCCACAGAGTTAATTCTCCTCGAAATACATGGTACGATTCAGTAGTAAATCCATTGCAAGCGGATGTAATCTCAACGAAAAGCGCTTGTGTGAAAACAAGTGTGCGTTAGAAGGAGGAAGGTGTAATTTTCAGGAGAGAAAGAGATCCATGATTTCATTTTAACAAAACACCACACAGCAACATTGCTCAGGGGAGTCAAGATAGTTAGCTAACATACTCAATGAGTTAATTCAAAATAGGTCGGACATGAGCAGGCGCGGATCCAGCTTAAGCCTTTTGGGGGGGTAAACTTTTGGTATTACAAAAAAAAAATTTTAAATCGTTTATTAGCGAAATAAAAAACATACTTATTTTTTCATTTTGGGGGGGGGGGAATATCCTTTCCCCCCTGGATCCGCGTCTGGAAATGAGTGGTATAAATAGTACGGAGATTATAGGAAAGGGAGTACGTCTTATACCGTCTTAAAAAGCAAAGGCACTTGAAAGCTTCTTTTAAAACATGGCAAAATTTAAGTGACCATCGAGCATCACGTCAGATTTTCAAACCAAGAACACCAAAAGCTTCTGATTCCAAAATACTTCTACCACAAATGAAGTAGCGACATGGGCCATGCGTAGGTGTGTAAGCATGCATCATTCCTGTGAACCTATTCAGCTATTTTATCAAGGTTAGCGTTGACTGCATATTATGCCTCATCGCTGCTATCCCAGGCAAAGCCGGCAGGTGAAAAAAGAGCAGAAGTTTTTGTAGTCTCCAAAAGAGTAGATACGTTTGGAAGTCTGACATAGAAGATGATTAAGAAATATATGAAATAGTGTACGAGAAGGAACAGGAGGCAAATCACGGCATTCGAGTCGATAGAAACTTGTATTGAATTTCCAATCGATTTCGAATGCGGTTGGTTGACCCTAGAGCCTTGCGGTATCCCAGAGTGATACTGAAATCTTTTGAAAAAATCACATCTATAACTCCTATAAAGTGGATCCTGAGGAAAGTCGATATATAAGGTATTTTTTATATAGTGATATAACTTTGAGTTGGCATCACTGCTTTATCTAACCGCCCTTTTAACAGCTGATACTTGCTTTTTGTTTAGTTTGACATTTCATTATGGATCGACTTACACCAAAACAACGCGTGTAAATTGTGGAAATTTTTAATAATGGTTCTGTTCGTCAAACTTATCGTGCACCTCGTCCATTCAAAATTTTATTTTCCAATGAAGCCCATTTTTGGTTGAATGGGTACGTAAATAAACAGAATTGTCGCATTTGGAGTGAAGAGAATCCACAAGCTTTTGTCGAAACACTATCGCATCCACAGAAAATTACTGTTTGGTGCGCTTTATGGGCTGGCGGAGTCATTGGCCCATATGTCTTCAAAAACGATGATGGTCAGAATGTTACTGTTTGTGAGAATTGGTGTTCCAGATTGCGCCTTGTACGCGCCAGCCGTGGCGGCCACATGGCCCAAACCATATTTAAACATTAATGTCATAAAATTGTCTATCCAATAAGGACCGTTTCATTGATATCAACAATATATTAATATGTTTTATCATGATTTTAACTTGTATCAATCTATAAAAAACACCCTATATATCAAGAGAAGACAGCACCGACAACAAGAGCAATAAATTCTGACAAAAGTGATCCGTGCCACACTCTCTCAAATACTGTAGAAAAATCCAGAGCAGCCCCCAGCTCTCGTTGAAATGGTGGATAGATGGTCGCCATTTTTCCGAAAGGAAGCAACGAGGTCCGCTATACGTCATCATCTGAGTGATATTGTGCAAACGAAATATCATCGCAAAGAATTACGATACCAGCACGTTCAAACAGACGTTGCATGCTACTCCCTAGAAGGCAGGTTATCTGCGGATCGTACCAGGTTACTGATCAAGCCTTGAGAGACAATCCCTGACTTGATTCTGTGGGAATCGTAGGTGTCCTGGCACCTTTTAAAATACTCTTTTGAGCGAGCCTTCCTTCTTTCAAATTGCTCACGTGCTCTAGTATTTCAAAGACTAGGCAGTAGCATGCAGCTTTTATGGGTTACCAGTTAAAGTCAAGGTCTGGGAAAGCCGATAAACCCTCTCCACCGGCCTGTACCATAACAAGATGTTAATATTACGAAGTTACCCATGGCACCAACTGAGGGAACTAATGCAGGTCAACAAAATATGGAAAAGGGTTAACCCTAAAGGCCACCCTTGTGAATTCCCGCAACTCGGTTTTTGTGCTATTCTGTGCTTTTGAGTTCTTCCAGCTTAAACTATATTGTTTTAATTTTCAAATGGATCGATTCTCATGTGGCAAGTGGTGATTGATAAGGTTTTTAATTACGATAAAATAATGGAGACCACTAACTGATCAGATATATAATTTCGGAGTTGGTGGATTCGATCGGTGTAGCCGTTAAAAAGTTATTCTAAGAAAATTACTTTGAAAAATGCTTTTTTTGGTATCTTGAAATCTACCGGTTCGAATCGCTTCAGGAACGCTCTTCTTTCAATTACTATAAAAAATAGATATCGCCAACTGAGCAGATATATAACTTCGGAGTTGTTAAAAAATTTTTATTTTTTTTTCCAATTTTTTCGTTCACGGTATCTCAGGAAGAGATTAACCGATTTCGATCAGGTTTGTGGAGTCGATCGGCGATGCCCTTGACATTTTATTAAAAACAGCACTTTGAAATATGGTCACATACTTACGCACACACAGACATGCAGACTTAGTGACGGGCTCTCCGAACAAGTCAGGGAAGTTTCCTAGGACCTCAAAACGATATTTCCAAAACGAGGTAAGACTAGTAACTCCCCAGTTTTTTTAATTTTCAATTTTCCCAGCGGGAAGTCTAAAACTCGATACCATATTCATGACTGAATGCGGAATCGAATTCTTCGACTTCGTAGTCTACGAAAATTTTAATTTTACACCATCACAAAATATTTTCGGCACATTTTCATTGAGTATTCGAAATTTCGAACAAACCATTATATTGATTATGATTGTTATTACTTTAATTATTTTTTTGCTTTAACTACGGTGCGCCATTATCGTCACTTGCGGTACGACTTGCACCAGGTTTTTCGTTCATTATTGGAATTCTGATGTTATTGTTGTTGTAAATACTCGTAAATGGAATGTGTCTGCATTATACACAAAAATATACATAAATGCATGAGAGCATGTTTGTTGTACATTTTTTTATATTTATTTATTTATATTTTTTTTTTACTAAACCGTATAGAACTCTGAATGCATACAGTAATTGATGATGCTAAAGTCGTTTTATAGATGAGTTCAGGCGGCAGCAGCATTATCGTCATCATCATCATCATCATCAGAATTAACAACAGGCAGTAGCATCGGCAACTCCAGCCATAATTTACGAGTATTAAACCATACAAAGTTTAAAACAAAAATGTGCAATGAATTGTTAAAAAAATAAGTGTATAAATGTGTGTACACACAAGTAGACAGACAGACAGGCAGACAGACAGACAGTGGGACAGACATGTGATTGCACGAAGATGAAAAGAATATAAACAATTTATATTTTGTTGAAGTTGTAAATGTGGTACGTGCATCAATATATCAATTCATACATTTAACCACATGCATCCCAGTGAACATTTTTGACCACACTTTAGAATTGGCATTCAACCGATGGTCAGTTGTGATGTTTTTCAACTTGGACTATTTGTCAGAAGTGATTTCTACTCCCGCAACGCTTTGTAATAGAAACAAAAGCGTCTTCTAACAGAAACTTCCGAGCTTTGACAGCTCATAGCGGCCATGTTGCTGAAGCTACAACTGTCAAATTAGTTGTGATTTATTTAGTCTGTTTTTCAATGGACGGATGTAGCATTGAACAACATGTGCAAATAACAAAACTGTTTCACCAAAATGGATGTTATATTCGGCCAATGTACCGCACACTTCATCCCATCGCCATAATCGTCGTACCGGTAGGATTATTTGCAATTTTAGTCCAGTAATTTGATAAACGATCGAACGCCATAAGATCTGTCAAAAACATAGCGAAGTCAATGACAGTGTGCATCACCCACACGAACTCAGCCTTTCGTAGAACACAACTTGGCGAAATTTGATTCTTCAATTGGCCCAGGAACTGAAGATAAGTGACCATAGACCATGAAAAGCGTTTACTGACACCAAATTTTATCGAAAAATCGTCTTCAGCGATGAGGCCCATTTCTGGATAAATGCGCAAGCGATAAGAAAATTTTGGAATTTCGGACAATACTAATCCACATGAGATCCATATGAATACATCAGAAACTACAGTTGTCCTAAGTCCAACATAGCCCATCCCATCGGTCAAACTCAATCTGAACCATGAAAAATTGGATATTTCGGATGCGCTTCAACTGCAGAAGCCATGGCGGACATTGTTACGATGTTATATTCCAAACGTAATGGCATGAATGACGTACAATTGAACCAAAATTTGTTGTTTTTTTTACGTTTGGTTCGATGGTTCATTTTTTTTCTTTTATGAAAAGTTAACGATTATACTATAAAAAAATTTTGAAAGTTTTATCATGCCTGTAAAAATGTATTTACAACAGTTGATAGTAATCGATTATTACCTACCAACAGTAGTAAATCAAAAAGCTATATTGGCAACACTTATCGATTGTTACTTTTGTTTACAAGTCAGAAATTGACAATTTGACTTCAGTGTAAGAAGTATTGTATTATGCTGGTATGCAAATAAAATTGAAAAAATTTGTTCTCTTTTTTTATTTTGAATCTTTTTTTTATGGATTTTGGTCCCGAACAAAAATTTCGAGTGGCAACCGTGCTCACACACATTTTGTTTTATACAAGTTTAAAGACCTTCCCTTCCTTTTTAGAAAATGGTGGAGGAAGTAGTGTATGTGGGCAGTAGAAATAGACAGGAACGAGTTCTGTCGACAAAATTTATTTGAAACAAAAACAAATTCTAAAATTTAGTTTTTGTTTAAATGTATTTTGTCGACAGGTAGTCCACTTATTTACAAATAATTTTGCTCTTAACGATGGCGTGTTTTGTATTACACGGTTAGTAGTCAGGGTGCGCAATCGGAAGTAAGGCTTGTTCTTACCGTGTAAATGATGACTACTTACATCGAGTAAACGTAAGGGTATAGACTCGTATTACGAATATCGTAGGCGATTTTGCGTCCTCTCCGACTGCTTCTTTGTGAAACGCAGAGAAAAAGTGACGCTTGTCTAGTAGGCCGCCAGCAGAAGTTGACTGGGATGTCATAAATATTTTGTGGCATTTGTTTTTGTATTTATGTGCTTAAATATGTTTTTTTTTTGTAATAAAAACAAATGTATGTATGTATGTGTGTATGTATATAGAAAATATTCTCATATAAATTCAGTTTTGCTCGTTAAAATTCTCTTTTTATTCTTCTTCAATGTTCTCTATGTGGACGATGCTGCTGTGGCATTGCACTTAAAAAATCTATAGAATGCCGCATATCCCTTTGCACCATTATTATCTCCTCGCCGTCATCAGAACCATCGCCATCGTCATCGTCACCATCAACATCATCATCATCATCATCATCATTTACTCGAATGTTCATTATTATTGTCTGCTTCTTAGCATTATTATTATTAAATACGAGTATTTCATTCCTTTCGCTTCTGCTTTTGATTTTTGTTTCCTAAAAATAATTGTGGTTACAATCTGATGCAGCGTTCGTCCCGCAGCTTCGTTTGGCATTACAACAAGTACAACTACTGTCATCTGCGGTGTGCAGAAGTCTGACAAACGACAAATTAACTTTCTTCTCATAATATTGATTAGTGAAAAATCTGTTGTATGTACGAGTTTATTATAAATAGAATAATATTTTTCGAGAGGTTTTGTCTGGGAAATGTTAATCAAAATTACCCAGAAGGCTTTCTCAGGGCGATTGCGACTGAAGCTTTCGACTCAGCCAGGCTAAATTGTATCAGAATTGAAACAAATTTTTTAACTCTTTTCGAAAATGGAGAAATGAGCCAACGGATTCGTTTCCGATTTAGGTGCCTGCTAATGTAGAGAAAATATATGACCGGCTCACGGAAAAGTGTTCATATGTTGAGGAAGTTTGTAAAAATGTTTTACGAAACGTCGGACAAGATTCGCACTTCGTTGGCATATATGTGCGACGCACTTCGTATTAGTGTCGGAACGAGTTTAGTTGGCTCTGAAATTTTAAAAAATGCTTTTAAGGAATACAGAAAAGTTGGATTAGATTGTATAGACTGTCATATGATGCTGGTGGGTGCATTTATGTCATTCCAAAACGAGGCAACACTCCGGGTCTTTAATGGGACCAGATCCCATGGCCTAGCATCGCTACTAATATGCCAATTAGACCCACCGATTAGGTTAAACGTTTGTTTATCGATTTCAATGACAATCAGCATCTGAGTCTATGTACAAGAAGAAATTTTATTAACATTTAAGCCAAAAGTGTCTTTACACCTAAAATTAATACCTGGTTTTAACATTAAAACCATAAAAATGTGATTTTGCGTTCATACTAACAGCCCAATTATGAAAATTCCTGGGAAATTTTTTCCTTTCCAATGACTTGTTCCCGGGGAAATCTCTCTTAATCTTATCAGCGTGGGAATTTAAAAAATGGATGGGGAAATCAGCACAAACTTGTTTTTCTTTTTACGTTTTATTTCACAATAAAAAATTTTTTTGTTTGTTTGCATAAATTAATTTGTGTTAACAGTTTTAAATTTGCACTAATTCATTAATTTATTGTACAGCTCACTCTTGTTTTTTGCCCAGAATGCTTGTTCACCTCAAGAGCAATTTTTTTTCTTGAGTGTGATCACCACTCAGGGCACGACCCCCACATATGCAATGCATTGCGCTGGAACTGGGAAGATAGGGAGTAGTGTCCGTAGATATTCGATTCAAATCTTCCCAAATGAAAAAAATCTGTGACTTCAAACCTAAAAAAACTTTCATATTTAATGGAATCTTTTACAATGGAAAATAAAAAGAAATAAAAAAATAGTCGTTTTTATAACACTGTTGTTATTAGAATATGTTTTTGTTATTAGAAAATGTCACAGATTTTCCTCATTACCAAAATTGAATTCTCTCTCAAATTCATATTTATTAATTTCTCTGTATTTCTTGGCTGTATAATCAGGGACAAATTACGGCATGCGATGATATTGATCGAAAGTTCTATTAAAATTGTATTGAAATTTCGATCCATATCGAATGTAGTATTTTGGACCCAGGTTTATTTTTCTCAATATTAAGGAAACCAAGAAAAAAATAACCGGGAATCGCCAATTATATGTGCGAACCGATGATACTATTGCGAATGGATCTAATTTTATTTTCACGAGTATCTTTGTTATTTTCTCAATAAGTTGTTACTACATATTTAGTAAAATGTATGGCATTTCTCTCCGATTTGTGTTGCTAGAAGAAAATAACTTACGATAGAAAATAAAAGTAAGACATTTTCGAGATGCATCAAATCCATTTATCGGAACTGATAACATGAATAATTGTAATCAATATGTGCGTCTATACATAAATGATTTCTTTGCACGTTCCAATAGTTCACAATTAACAAGACAGTCTTTAAATATCTGTTACGTATTTTAGTCTAAAACTGCTCACTAGATAGAGAGAGAGTTGTCACCGATTCCGTCGTTTTGAATTGTTTCCACAAACAATTTATTTTAGTCGTATGATATTTCCATCAGCGTCGTGATAATTTTCTAAGCCTCTATTCCAGTTCCTATTGTGATTTAGCTTGTTTGCTAATCCCAACGCTGACAGTAGTGTAGCCGACTCTGTTAACAGCATCGATGATGAGGACATGAGAAACTTGTAAACATAAATCGTATGTTTTTGCGAGCTACACGTTCTTTACACAGGGGACATCCTTTTGTGGTCGAGTTAACAGTGAACCACACCTCGCATTCCAGAGAGAATTCGTTCCTTCGCCAAACAGATTGTATGGGGAATATATATCCTTCAAAGGTCATACTTGCAACGTTTAACATAAACTACTCTCCCTATCATTCTTCCCATTGGAAATTTTCCCTTCCCTGGCGTTAAACCTCTGAGTGCTGCTCCAAAACAAGAGATATTAAGCAATTAAAAACAATTGTGTATGTTAAATAAATAACGGCCATACCATATTTTTTCTAACATGTCAATTTTTTTTACGTGTAAGTAGTTCACAATTGCAACTCTACGAAAAAGAGTAATTTTCCCATGGGAGAAATACTCATAAGATGAATGAATGTTAGTTTGGTACATTCACCACACATTGATAGCGGTAAAAATGTTCACTCGTAATTCACAATAGCCTTCTTGATGAATGCAAATTTCATGGGATCAAGGTTATTACATATTATTCATTGATTTTCACTCAACTCCTGCTGCAGGCTATTAGGGAGACGGAAATTAGGTGATTGTTATTAAAGACGTTTGCTAAAGAATATGGATCTCTTCCTGTGCAGGCTCATCCCCATCAAATGTATAGACATCTTTTTTTTAACTAGTTAAGATTTTTTTATATAAGCAAACACTTTTTTATTGTGTATGTGATATATAAAGCAAATTCATACCTACCAAAAATGCATATTGCTTGACGGTTGTTGCAAATATTTGTTTAGAAAATTTATTTAATTTTAAGCTTACAAATGACCTTAACCCAACACAGCTTTTCATTAATTTATGCAATTATGTAAGCGACTAAATTCCTACAACAGATGTTTTTAATTCTATTTTCATTCAGTGATCTCATCTAAATTTTGCTAAAAATTCTTAGATCATAAAATTAATAACTACAACCTCTAAAAAATTAACATTTTAACATTATTATTTCAATGGAAACCAACCAACAAAGAACTGCAAAATGAATACAATGGACGGAATGAACAAAAAAAAAACGGTTAAAGAATATAATTAGAGGAGAGGTTGTTGGTTGCCCCTACCGCTTCAAATCATTAAGGAATACAGAGTGGAAATGAAAAAAATTTAATAATTATTATGTTGCCAATGGCAGTAGGTACGAAATAAAATTCAAAATAATAATAACAACAACAAAAGCGAAGAATGAAAAATTCAAAATTCACAAATAATTTATTTCTAAATAAAAAGGAAAATAATAATAATAAAAATAAAAAGAGAAGTAAATAAACAAAAGAATTCTACAATGTTAACAGAACAACAATAAAAAAAAGCCATCATGATGTTAAAGACCACATACGGATGAATCGCTGTCTGCCTGACTGTTTGGCTGACTTGTTGACTTATTCGTACATGAATAGAGAGATTTGTACGAGTGTACAAATGAGTTGCTGGTAGGGTTCGAAATGTTTTGCTGGTTGTTGTTGTCTTAATGCTTTGCACTGGCTTTGATGGTTGTCAGTTTCTGCGCCTGACAGAATGACTGACTGGAATACTTTGATACGTTTAGTTGGGCAGAGGCAAATAGCTTTTCCATATTTGTTGTTTATACAAACTTTATTTATTTTCTCAACTCTAAATGGGAGTTATTTTTGTATTTGAAAGAAGGATACAAATAATATCAAAGTCGGAAAGTCTCATCGTAAGCTTTCGTTTTTTTTTTGTGCTAGTTTAGGGTGAGTACTGCTGTTCTTCCCTCTTCAATTATATTTCTCTGGCTGCAGCACGGATAAAGCACGCTTCGTAATATTAGTTATAAGAGCCGTTGGATTTGATAAGGAATAAGTAAAATTTCAAAGAAAGTCATTGTTGCATAACCCATGAATTTTTTAATCTGGATCTACTTTTAGGGACTCATGTAATTAGGGTCGCCAGATTCGAAATCCACATGGCTTCCACGAATAATATCCATTCATTTGTTTCTGTTATTTTCTATCGCACCAAACTTTGCGTTCAGTGCCATCCTTATGATGCTATCAGGATTCATCCGCATGGTATTGCTAACCCACCCTCTTTTCCTACGCTTTTTTTATGATTTCCTCTTAATAAAGTTGCAGAGATCGGTACTCTTGTTTTTGTAGATTCATAATATTCTGCTTCTTATATTTGGAAAAGTGATTTTAATTAATTAAACATTACAACAAAAACCAGATATCCGTAATATATTTTGCTTTTTACATAATTTCAGAAAAGAGAAACAAATTAAGATATAATAACCCGTTTATTATATAAAGTCTTAGCAAATGTTTTTTTCTTGATTCTTGACGCACATAAAAAATTATTGTATATTGAGAAATAGCAAAATCATCTGGCAAAATTCAGGGAATTATGCTGAAAGGACGAATAGAGAAAATTGGATGCTCCAGTGATGTAAGTACAGACCAGGTAAGTTCATGTGTTACAAATTTAAATAGAGTCACTTGGTGCCCATGAATGCAATTATAGAAAGCCTATTAACCGAGACTGGCGTCGTAAATAGTAGCCCCTGCAAATTAGTTTTTCTCAGTCATTCGTATTGCTTTCCATGACTATATTCATGCTGTTTATGATCACTTCAAACACTCAGCCAAACATGATTCCTAGAAACGATACTTTAGAAAGGGATTAAATTATTTCTGGTGCATCTTAAGTTCAACGTGTTCAACTGGCGGTGATGCTGTTAAAGCACTCAAAGAAAAATAATAAAAAGAACAAACTGAGAACGTAAAAATGCATGTGGAGACCAGCTGCAACAACATATAAAATTATCCAACACACCAGCCCAAATGACCGAGAACAAAACGGCAAGAAGACGCGCGAGCGCGTTCCTTAAAACAAAACGTTCGAAAACGTTTATAATTATATGTTTGTGGTGAAGGAAGAGATAGATACTCGTATAAAGAATATAAAAGTTGCGTGCTAAAACGCCAATTAAACTATAGCAACAACAATAACAACTGCAGTCAAATAAAAACAATTTCAGAAAATGTTAACAAGAAAATAATACAACAAGCAAAGAGATAAAACTGGTGAAAAAACATACCACAGACTTATAAAAAAAAGTAGTTTTGCGTATGATGAACCTTAAACTAACGATTTGAGCAGGTACGGCTGTATGTGTTTGTACTTAAGATCACCAGTCAACAGAACGTATACGCTAATGCTCTGTGTACAGTGGCACTGCAGTTGGCTAAATCTGTAATAATTTAGTATTACATAGCATTTACCAACTCCTGTTAAGCAGGACACACCAGATTTGCTTGTTTACGTTGGACTTTAGACAAAAATCTATGATCAGAAAATTTTTACTCGCATCTCAACAAAATATATCAAATTTATACATGAGTTATAATTGTACAATATTCGCTTTGCGAAAAGTCGTATTTTTTACTAATGAGGTGCGGATCCAACTTTTCCCTTATGGGGGCAACTGTGTACAATTTAATGTAAAGCAATAGAGTGTGATATGGCTAATTTCTGTTTATTGAAGTAATTTTATTCAGTTCGGGGGGATTTACCTTTCCTTCTTTCCCTGTATCCGCTCCTGTTATTAATTTCTGTAAATTATTTGAAATGTTTCCGGTAGTAATTTCATACTGAACAACTTCCTTATTGTGATTCTTGTAAATATATTGTTACAAAGATTAGAAATAGATTTAAATAAAACGACAATGCGGCTATATGTACTTGGCAGCACTGCCAATTAATCTATAGTTGTCCAAATGTTACAACCCTGGTCAACACTATATAGATAATATTCAAATTAACGGAAATGGAATACTCCAGAATATACAAGATCATTCAAGGCTGTGCCAATAAGAGTTACCATAAGCAAACCAAACAAGTCACCATTGTCATGTATACAAACACACACATGTCAAGTAAAATACAACTACCATACCCAGAACTTTCGCGAGGTTACCAAACGTCATTTTTGCTATATAAAGGCGCTGCCAGAGCTCAGCGAGAATCAGTGTGATTTCAAATATAGACGTGTTAACATCGCTAAGAGTTGAGTAGTACAAATACTCGTGTAAATAAAGTAATAAATAAAGTGTTGCCGCATTATATTTCTAAAATTAATTTGTCCGTGTTTTAATTTGATGCAATAAAACGAATCCTTGAAGGATAAATAATAAAACCGTTTTTACGAAAAGGTCTAAAAACGTAACAATATTCATCGCTATTGTGAATAACATTAAAAATGTCTGTTCCCACGAAATTTTTAATTGTGGGATTAATAGCACTGGCTATTGTGAATTTGATTGCAGTAAATGCAAGAAAGGAAGAAGAATATATCAACAGGGTATATAAATATCAAATCTTACACATTAATCAAGTTTAAGTTATTTAATAAATATATCAAAAAATTTTTAAAATTAGTTTCATTGTTTTCCCTTGTTTTTGGAATTGTGACAGGAGTAGATACGAGGGAATACTGTTAAGAGGACGTATTAGAGCACAGATACTTTCCTGTAGCTGTTTGTAGTTAGTCAGCGAATTTTTTTGTTACGGATTTCTACGAAGCGCGGTGCTGTATTCTGCTCGTTTAGTACATGACGGCGTTGATCGCTGTCGGAATTGTAGGGGTTGTCCACCGAGTGTTAGGTTAGGTTGAAAAGAGGGGCATGATCATCCCAATCCCACAAGGATTACACCTAGGCCGCAAAAATAGGCCTGTTGTGCACTCTATAGTTAGAAGTCACCATTCTATGGGACCTCCCCGGTGCCTTCCAAAATAAAACCTTAGGATTTGGTTACATTACGAACCTAGTCTCTTCAATGTATCTTCTTAAGTCCCTCCAGTTGGAGTCCCTAAGAAGTTCCATTTCTTATATTATCCCCTGATTAAATACTTGTCTTCTGACCTGGTTGAAAGCTGGACAGTGGCACAAGTAGTGCTCTAGTGTTTCGTCCTCCACCTGACAGGCTCTGCATGTTATGTCAACCGCGATACCCATGCGTGCCAGATGAGTCCTCAACTCTGCAGGTCCTGTTATCAAATGAACCTGTTTCCGATGTACTGGCCTTCTCAATGTTAGGATCTCTCTTGTCCTTTTACCATCTGGGTCACCCCATAGAATTCTGGTCACCCTACCTGCGGTAGAGTGCTGCCAATCTCTTGTATGCAGTTCTATGACCCACTGTTTAAGCTCGTTTTTAAAAACCTGAAATGGCTTTGGGTTATCTAGTGTAATGTTTGCCATTAATGCTCCCATCTTAGCTAACCTATCTGCCTCAATATTTCCAGGTATTCCCTGATGTCCTAGAATCCATATTATCTCTATGGTCCCACATCGCGTGTATGAGTTTATCTCATCCTTGCATTGTAGTACACACCGAGATTGAACCACATGATTCCTTAGAGCCTCGAAGACTCTCCTACTATCCGTAAATATACGAACCGGTAGTCTCCCCTGAATGTTAGTCCATGAAAAAAAGTGGGTAACGTAATATCAATTGCCGTACAGGAGATGAACGAAAATGTAGTTTTTCTTTTTTATCTTTGATTAAAGACATAATAAGAAAATAGTATGACGCATATTGCGGCTAACTGCAATTTCGGATTCAGCCCATATCACTTGTTCCCACTGTAGTTTGTATGCAACAACTATTTTTGAAATGTTTATGAATGCATCCGAAAGAGTTGTGTATGGGAATTTGTTGTTAAGCAACAACCAGTTACAACAAAAACAACGTACACTACATATCAAGTGTAAAAGTGAGTATTAGATGAATAAATGCTACAACAACATGCCTTCTTTCTTCTTCTTCTTCTTCATCTTCTTGTTCTTCTTTCTGCTTTTTGTTTATTCTTTTCGACTATGCGTTCGCTCAAACATTTGTGCGGACAGGCACTCATACTGCACAGCTATTTCTATATGTAGATGCAACATACATCATGATGCATTTGACAGGGAGTGTGCTGTTTGTTTGTTGGTTTTAATCCACAAAAGAAAAGGAGAAGAAAAAAGTTCTCGAAAACAGAAACAAAAGGGCCTTAAACTTTAGGAAAAGTCAAGGTCAGTGATTTTTATGTTGTTCTGTTTCTCGTGGTGCTAAAGCCAATGCTGTTCTTGATGTTGATGATATTTTCTACTCCAAGCAAAAAATATTAAATCAAGAGAAAAAAGAGTTCACATACTTGGTCTTTACGTTATTGTTGCTGTTGTTGTTTTTGTTAACTTTTGAACGAGTGCAAGAAGTATCAATAATTCTTGGATATGTACTTTTTTTAATACTTTCCAAGTTGTTTGTTTATTTTGGTTCGGGTGGGTTGTTCGATCGTCAGAGATGCTGGAGGTGGTGGAGTCGGTGTTTGTTGTTCGTCGTTGTTCTTGTTAAAGCGTATTGTGGCGAACGTTGCGTTCTTTGAAATTCCTTTTTGTTCATAAATTGTTTGTTTTAACAGTGTGTGTACACAAGACGAACAAACAAAAAAAAATTTGTAAAAACAAAAGAAATAACATCAAAACACCACGGACAGTGTATAACATTTGAAGCAGTCAATGTGCTTCTTTGTTTAGATCGCTCTTACCCACCGCTGGTGCAGCATCATCTTGGGGGCACAGTGCCTTGTGTGAAACACAATAATAATAAACACAAACAGGCTCCAGTTGTTATGAAATTCGTAATATTGTTGCAGTGTTTGGCACTTTCAAGGAATAAAATATTTATCAAATTCCGTTACGAGTTCTTTGACAGATATAAAATAGATATTGATAATCCTTTCAATATATCAAAAATTAGGTCCATGGATCTGTGCAATAAGTATTATTTGTTGATATTTCTCCAGGTGTTCGTGTTATGAATGGTGTTTGACATGGATAAAGGGAAAATAGCGGACATAACTGTTGAGTTGTACAGTATTATGATTGATGGACTATCGGACAAACCAAAGTTACGACGGAAAGCGCAACGTCATTTAGCATTTACGCTTAAATGAGTAACCTAAATAACAGCGATAACATTGCGCCACAAACTATAATGTTTAATCGTTTTGATCAATAAAAAACTATAATTACCTGAAAGTAGATAAAGTTACATGACTTCAAAATATGTATGGATGTGTATGAGCATTAATGACACATTGACAAAATAAAAAATAGTACTTTTGCAGTCAACTTCACTTCTTTACGCGCTGTCAAAATTGGATTTTCCAATTGCAAAGCGTTGACGCCACGTTATTTCGGTTGGTCTCATACATTTTGTATGGGAATGAGAAATTTTGACAGCCAGACAATGCTTTGCGTCGTAATTTAGGTTGGTCTGTGTGGGTTTGCACAGCACCGGAGTTTGCAAAGCTGCCACACTTTCTCCGTCTCGTTAGAGTGGATTCCCATAGGAATCCCCACATTTCAGTTATGAGGTTCATTCATGACTTTCAGAAAAATGATTATGGCGGGAAATTTTTATCGAATATCGTAACACTGTGTTAATATTTCTGTCCGTTTTACAAAAATATTTGCTAATATATAGATTCTATCGAAGCTATATGTTAGGATATTCAATTAATCTGGCTTTTGTTTTAATTTCTTAAACGCTGGGTTCATTAATCGAGTTTTTCTTTTACAGCTTGCTGAAATCTTTCACGCTGCTGCTCACTCAAATCACCCATATTTGGGAAATCGGTCCATATGAGAGTTGAAATAATGTACTTCAATGCTCATAACACAACTTATGGTTGCAAAAATAATTTTTGAACTACCAAGTTTATATTATTTATTGAAAAACTCAAAATTTATTGACATAATTTTTGAGGTCTTAATAGTCTTATACCCTATGGATATAATATTCTTCCTTTTCTTTTTTACAGCGTATTGATAGCGGTAACAAACGTTCATATGAAATTCATAATAGTCAATTTAACTTCGTGGGAAGGAACATTTTGTGGAACCAAATATTATACATATTATTCACGATAAGAGCGAATATATTAAAAGAATAAATAAATTATTAAAAGCAAAATTATTGCTGGAAATATTCCAAATAAATTCAATATATTAATTAAGGATACTACGATTTCTTTTTGTAATTTATATTTTTGTATGACATATTCCTTCCATTTTGACCTCTGGTTGTATAAGCACGAAGCACTGTGCGTGTGTTCTTCGCTGCAACATCGATGTGGAAGGACAACGCGACGAGATCATGAAAAGTAGATAGTTTCAGGTTCATGCATACACACATTCATATCAATTTATACACACATACACGTCAATATTCATGATAATTCTTTAGAATTTCAGACATAAAAAAATAAACACTAAAAACACATACAATATATTTTGTATATGTGAAGACTTTTAAGGCGGATTGTAGGAAATGTCTGCTACTTAATATGTTTCTTCTTCGTTGGGTAGTAAGAAATAATAGCCAACAAGTATTTAAAATTTAAATTAATTTAATTTAGATAAGATTGACAAAACAATGGGAATGGTTTCACAATAGTCCATTGTTTCCCTAGGAAAAATTAAGAAAACTCTGTCTTCCAATAAGAACCACATGCAACAAACAACAGATTGCCAAAAGACCACAAAAAATAGAATAATAATTATTATTTATCCACAACAATTTTTGGGACATTTCTTTTCTTACAAGTTTATCAGTGTTCTCTCTATTTCGGATATGTCTCATACTAGAATTTCCAAATTGATTGAACGATACATATTAGAGAAGTTCTTTGTGCAAACAAGACTTTGACTAAATTGTATTCATAATATCCTTCTAATTTCCCTAACTTTGCTGCTTAAAATATGTCGCTTATCAATAATATCAGCCAAGCTCAGCTTTTCTACTTTCCAATATTAGATTCAAGCTGGATTCATCCATTCCTTTGGACTGTATTCTTGTTCGGACAAAATATTTTATATGACGTTAAGTGTCTCCCCTCCTTTCTCTCACTTTTACCAACAGTCTTTTAACTCTACATAAGAAATAATTTTTTGAAACAATAATTTTATCCTAAACAAAGAAAATCATAGGGAATTACCTAGATCTAGTCTGCAGTTTGCATGTGGCGTTGTAGGCCTGTGCAAAGACAGCTAATAATCTCTATAGTTTCTGGCACCCCCACATCCTCGCACAACCCACAGAAATCGGGCTCTTCGAGGGTACTCATTCAATGCGCCTATCAAGGCTCTTAGAAACTGCCAGTGCAAACTTAATTGTTGTTGTGTCGCAATTCCTTTTCCAATGGACGGATTAATGAATTCAGATTTAATAATGTCTCCGAGGAAGAGTTGACTTGATGTGGAAGAAAACAATTTTCGTGTCTATAGTTGCTCTCTAAATAAGAAAACAGGGCCCGAATCGCGGCAGTCGTTCGTTATCGAATGAAATTGATCGAAATTTTTGCTTTTGAGATCGACGCACTCGATAACGAGTACTCGATCGAATGCCACCTTTCGAAATCACATTCGACACTACATAGGCAATCGAAATTGTATACTCGTTGTGTATTTGAATATTATAAAAGAAAAATTTGAAGTATTCATTCAATAAAATCTACAAAAATGTAGGCACCAAATGAACTCTTAAATTTAAAATAAAAGTAAATTGATTATCTGGCTAAAGGGGACAATGTTGCAGCTAATTGCAATTCCGCTGGTACTGATGTTGACAATCTAAACCGTTCCTGAAACCTAAAATATATTCATATGTACATAAATTTTTTAATGTTTATTTATAGTCATATTCAAATTTTTCCTGCTTACGCTGTGTCTGATAATGACAAAGGGCCGCATTTGTCTCTTTGCACGCATAATACAGTGTTCTTCTTCTTCCTCAGGAAAAGATTAGAAAAATAAAGATGATGAATCCATTTCCTAAATAATCTAAATTACATTAAAATTAATCTAAATATTCTGCTGTGATTTTAAGCTGGATTCACTCCTGGTTTCAGAACGATATCGACGTTGGACAACATTTCTAGTTTTTTGAGAGTATGCTCTGAAGCGATTCGCCCACTTCGCGCATTTGTTCTGCAACATCAAGGCTACCATGTGAAACAATTTTGTAAACTATGTGTGTGAGTTTTGCAATTGGGCAATATCACTATTTATTTAATTTTATTTCTAACAATATTCACCAGTTATATATTTTTTAATACAAAACAAATGCTCCGTATTTTATTATATACACAAGCAATACGAAACAAGTGTGTTGTTATACATACAAAAGTATAAAACAAGTTCTGTATTTTACTGTACAAATGTACATATAATATGCTGTGGCATCTCAGTTCTACTTCACTTAAGAAATTAAACTTTCTGGCAGAACAGTTGCAATGTTTCGGAACGTGAATTAAATTAAACCAATTCAGGTTCCGAAATACGTTACTATCTTTTGCTTTCCCTCTCTAAAACAGGAACGTCAAACTACATATAAAAAAAAACTGTTTCAGAACGTGAAATTCGTTCTGAAACCATGGGTGAATCCAGCTTTACTTACTCGTTTTTTGTTTCAAAATATTTCTTTAGTTTTCATTTGTAGAAATAATTTGTTTTGATTCTATTACAAAACAAAAAATCATTCACATTTTTCTTATAAATTTCGATTCGATAGCTATCGAGTGCCATAATTTGGTTATTCGCTACGTGACGAAATTTTACTCGATACGAATCTTGTTTAAATTTTTAGAACTTTTGCTTTTAACAATTCTTTTATGCAATTCGAGCAAAATATCTTTTCAAGTAGTTTCTCTCAATGACACATCAGTAGCTCGTTTCTGTAACTGATCTGAGGATGAATCGGAATATATACATATCTTTTTTTATAATTTTATTATATTTTTGTAATTATAAACAATTTATTATAAATTTTTTTTTAATGTGAAGTCAAAAGTGTTTCAGTCAAAAGCGGGCAAAAGCCTCAGCCACAAAAAAACTCGCCGGCGGCAGCTTACAAGGCGGCTAAGACGGAATCTCTGTATTTCATTATTAAAGCAGATATTTCACGCATTGTTACCTCATGGGATAGTTTATTTTTATAATTTTTTTCCTGCACCGTGTAAGCTGGTGCTAATATTAGTTGAAGCTCGGATCTTTCTAAGACTGCGTTTGTAACCACGAAAGTGATGGACAGAAAGTATAGATTTTGTGAGTGAAGGGTTGGAAGGGTAGAGTATTTAGAGCACGAAGTAACCACAAACTCGGTCTATCTGTCCATCGACAGATATCAAATCTTGCGTTCATTTCTTATCCATTCCGTAGTTGCTACAGATTTTCATATCGAACAACAATTACTTGCTCAATTTATAAGCCTCTTGTTGTATCCTTTAAAGTTGTATGAGCAGAGATCTCTCAAAACGAAACTATTTAACAAAGAATTTGTTTTTATTCTAAGAAATTATACAATTGCGTAGTCAAATACAACTTTAAGCGATACAACAGGGGCCTGTAAATTGAGCAAATAGTTGTACTTGTCGTGATATTTTCTGTACGGAAATGCATACAATACGATGCTGTTTGTTATATGAATTATCCCAAAGATGTAGAAATAGAAAATAAATTCTCACTTATCGTGTTTTTCACAGAAACATATTTCTTTCCCAAAGAGTTCTCGCATTAGACACAGACAGCAGGCAAAATATTTGCTACAAGTATGCGTTTCACATAAGAAAAAAAATCTACCCCCCTCAATGCAAAGCATTTTATGCATCATGCGCTCGCTGTAGGGAACATCGATACTAAAATTAAAATTTTTATGTTTATGGGAAGGGTATATAAAATTCGTTGCTGGTCCTCAAATTTATGGTTAACTTAATTACCGAAAAGAAAATAATTATGAGGCTGCTGTTTGAAAAAATTCTCACACGCAGAAGAGACCTGAAAACAGAATAAAAGATCTAAGACTATGGCGCCGTTGCTGTTGTCAAGTGATATTTTGTAGGTTTTCAAAAAGAAGTTTAAACAAAATGTTTCCTTTATTCTTTCTTTTCCCTGTTTCATTAATCACAAAACAATGATGTTTGAAATATTATAGATATTCTCAAGAATAAATACAACGTATATGTATGGGCTAATGTCTATATAGATATTCTCTTGTACGAGTATAAAAATTTCAATTAGATTACAAGTAATTATTCAAACCGATTTAAACAATATGACTGACTTTTTAATCTGTTCGCTTTTACAGATTTTTGTTTCATTGATTAATTGCTTTGCTTTTTATGTACACACTATCAGTTAACCCTTTAATTTAATATTTTTGAACATATCTACAACCCAACAGATCTGGGATTGCATGCTTGACATCAGTATAAATTTCAAAATCGGTTTAGAAATACTGCGATTCTGCAAGTGCAAATATTTTGTTTCTACTTTCAGTATTGTGAATATTCCAGTCCTATTGTGAATGCTTTTTGCCTTGAAATTGTGAATAGAACTCCCGTCAATATTAGGTCTGTTTGTTTACGTGATATTTTGTAAAAAATTGTGCAAAATGTTACTGGATGACGTTCGTTTACTTTCTCCAGCAAGAAATTTTATTTAAATTGAGAGAAAGAGAGTCAGAAAATTGACATTTGAATAACTGAGAACTTGCAAAATCTTACTGGAGAAATTTTGTTCAGTAAAATTTTGCAAGATAGAACAGATGCTTTTACTGCTTCTTCTTACCAATTAAAAAGTAAACAAAAAAGTTGTATTTGTGAAATATTTTGCAAAAAGTTTTCAAATTGGGTTTTTGGTCAAAATATGTATGTATGTATTTATGTATTTGCATAAAAATGTATTTATTTATTGAAAACTTTATTTTTAACACATATGAACATCAGTACACATGAACGTTCTTTTGAATTAGCATTACCCATCAGCTGTTCAGCAAAATAAGTGGCAAAATCTTGCAAAATGCTGTTCGCGAACTTTTTTGCTAATTTTTATAATTGAGAGCAATTGACAGCAAATTTGGTTATTTTCTCTATCACGAAGCTGCTGGATAAATAATGCTGGAAAAGTAAGCAAACAGACCTATTATCATGATAAAATAAATTTGCCCTTATTGTGAATAATTTTTTCCCTTCAAGTTTCTTTTACTCTTCCCAGCTTATATAATATGAAAATTTTTTATTAGGACAAGATATTTTAATAAGACACAAAGTGATATATCATGATTAAAATAGAGTGTCCCAAATGTCCGAAGGGCTTAAGTAAATATTTCCAGTTTAATTATGAACTATTATATCTCGGATGTGGTGGCCATTTTCTCCTTCATACATTCGTAATCATGTCTTGAAATACATATAGACAAGGGATAATTTGAAAGAACATTTGGAATTCCCTTTATTATTTAATTGTCCTTTCCATCGCAACAACACACCAAACATTACACTTAACTCTATCATTAAGTCATACACTTGTCGTGCATTTTACCTAGCCCATATCAGTTTTGCCTATTAACGAGAATATTTAAACACACATTCAAACGTTAATTCAAAACAGTCGTTGATTTGGGAAATAAAAATTAATGACTTGAGTACGCTGCTCAATTGTGTACTATTCCTTTTTAAATTCCACAAGTCTTTTTTATACTAAAAAGATATGAAAAAAAGAAAAATATATATATTTATATATATATATATATATATATATATATATATATATAACAAAACCTTATAAGGAATTCAAACTCTTTCGGTTATTTTAGACCTGCTGGGTGATCTTTTGTCTGACATTACGGCGAAATTCCGGAGAGAAGAATTAATATTTCGCTTGTGAAATGTAAACTTATCAAATTTGGAAGTATTGAAATTTTGCCAAAGGCTGCGGTAACTGCAAACATATTTAAAGGAGCACTAAAGCTGGATTCACCCATGGTTTCAGAACGAATTTCACGTTCGGAAACATGTTTTTTTTATATGTAGTTTGACGTTTCTGTTTTAGAGAGTGAGAGAGAGGGAGAGCGAAAGAAAGTAACGTGTTTCGCAACCTGAAGCTCTAAACACATAGACGACAGCAGACAGCAAGCAGCAATATGTCAAAAATAAAATGCATGTGTTTAAATGAAAACGATTATTTTGACGGCAGCACAGCAGCAGGACTGCACAACAGCATTTGCTGCTGCTGCCAACTTAGGCTATTTTCTATTTTGACGGGCAGCAATAAGCAAATATAGAGTTGCCATTATATATATATAAATTGGACAAATTAGAACAAAAACTTTATTTCTTAATATTAAACATAAAAGAACATTACAAAAATACAATAAAGAAATAAATGTATATGTTTTTATAGTTTTTTGTGATATTATTACAGTTTTTATCAATAACTTTAATATTATTCATTATAGAATATAAATGCGGCATCCCTTCAACTTGAAATTGATTTACACACCAGCTGATTATTATGTTGTTGCTGTCTTCAAAATAATTATGAAGCTGACTTCAGAGCAGCATTTGAAGTTGGCAGCATTTGAAGCCGTGAAGTTGTGAAGTCTGCTGTCGTCTAAGTGTTTAGAGCTTGAATTGGTTTAATTTGAATTCACGTTCCGAAACATTGCAACTGTGCTGCCAGAAAGTTTAATTTCTTAAGTGAAGTAGAACTGAGATGCCACAGCATATTATATCTACAAATGTATAGTAAAATACAGAACTAGTTTTATACTTTTGTATGTATAACAACACACTTGTTTCGTATTGCTTGTGTATATAATAAAATACGGAACATTTGTTTTGTATTAAAAAATATATAACTGGTGAATATTGTTATAAATAAAATTAAATAAATAGTGATATTGCCCAATTGCAAAACTCACACACATAGTTTACAAAATTGTTTCATATGGTAGCCTTGATGTTGCAGAACAAATGCGCGAAGTGGGTGAATCGCTTCAGAGCATACTCTCAATCAATATCGTTCTGAAACCATGGGTGAATCCAGGTTAAAACACAAAAACTAAATATATACAATTCAAAAATTTTTCTCGTTTAAATTACGTAGCTGGCAGCCACTGAACGTTTTTCCATATGCCGCCGCAAAACAAATTTAATCAGCTCATAACAAGGCAGCAGCTGTTTGAGTTTATATATACAACTTTATTTAGCAGACCAAGTTACGACGGGTTGTTCACACTAGTCATATTTTTGGTGCTATTATTTTATGACTTATGACTCTATGACTACAGTGTGAATCCCAAAATTGTCTTTTACAAATCCCACTATCGTGAATAAAACATGAAATTTTTGTACCCATGATATTTTCATGAGGGGAATTTCGCTATCGTGAATTTCAGGGAAGGTTTGCTTTCAGTATTAAAACTTAGTGAATGTAAAGTATGAAAGAAGAATATACATATAAACGAGGAATGCGAATTAAAAGCTTATGAATGAAATAAACTTTAATTGAATTTAATTTTTATAATAAGTAAAAATAAATAAGTACAGTGGTTTAAACGTTGTAAATCACCAGCAATTTTTGGGCCGGTAATTTACCGAGGAATGCTGTATCTGTAATTAAAGCAATTGTCGCCACGTTTATAAGTTTAAATACCCACATATTTCAATGCTAAGGGCAAACTAAGGACATTTCTCATGTTCTATTGAAGCTATAAAAAGGCATCACTTTTTGCGGGTGCTGGTAACAGTAACATGATCTCTAATAAGTGCACTGATGTAATTGAATATTATAGAAATTGAAAACACTCCAACATACACAAAGAAGGTATCCAACTTTATTACCTTTTCATGCAGAGTATGCAAATGTGTGTTCTACATTTTATCATTATGAAATAACCTGCACATATTAATTAATAATTCCAGGAACTCCTTAAGTATCTACAATTCAAGCTCTTCTTTCTTATTAAGCGATTTAAAAACCACAAATGGAAAATGATACCCATTAACTCCATCCATGTGCTTTATGTGTTCTCCCTTTGCCATTATTTTGTTTGTAGTTTTCTTTGAACCATTTCTTTTCCATGTTCGGCTATCAAAAGCAAAAGGCATGGGTTTTCACAGGAATCTGCTAATTTCCATAAAATTAAATTAGTGTAAAATGATATTTTTTTTTTGTGTGAATTGAAACTTTTACGCAGGCGAAGAGTTGTTGTTGTATTCCATGATTATTTAGGGGAAAGTAAAACGAAAATAATGTCAGTCTGTTGCAACAGCAACGGGGTACAGATGGAAAAAACAAACAAAATCCACATAAAAGTTGTTTAAAATATTTCATAAACAAGGAGAGAATGGAATGGTTGTCCTTGCTTGTGCATGGAAGTTTGCATGTGTGTTAGTGTGTATAAGTGAATTTGTTTAGGGCATTAATGCGGCCACACCACCACCATATGTCATATAGGACATCAGCATTAAATAGCAGCTGTCAATAAACAGCAGCTGGTATCCTTTTCTGGCTTTTTTTAAATATTTTTTCGGTGACATTCCGAATTTCTGTGCATGTGTTTGTAAATTTTTGTATGTTCTTATAGTCAGCCATCCGGTGGTGGCAACTAATGCTGTATGTTCATAAAAACAATATGCCTATTTATTTTATTTCATAAATGACGGCAAGCATATGCACACACATATAACATGCATATACACACATGCATGTATGCACATACAATAGGTTTGCTATTTTAAGAATTACTAAGCAGGCAAAAAATATATTAAAATTATAAAACACGCTTGTTTGTTACGTGAAACCATGAAATAAATAGCAAAAGCAGTACCGCACAGTGGTTTGAAAGCATTTCATTCTACAAACAATTTGGTAACTCTTAAACATTTTAATGTCTGTGTTTAGAAAACTGTCCAGCAAAACAGAGAATTTTCATTTTTAGGCAGTTTCTTCGAAGGAATAGTTTTTTTGATCAAAAAGTACACACATATTTGCATTTGCTTCTGCTGTGAAAGTTAATAATGGGTGTTTCTTATAGAGTGATACAACTTTGAGTTGGCATAACTGCTTTATTTGACCACCCATTTAACAGCTGATAGTTGGTTTTTGTTTAGTTTCCTTTGACATTTCATTATGGATCGAGTTATACCAGAGCAACGCGTGCAAATTGTGGAAGTTTTTAATCAAAATAATCGTTCTGTTCGTCGAACTTATCGAGCACTTCGTCCATTCAAAATCTTATTTTCCGATGAAGCCCATTTTTTGTTGAATTGTCGAAACACCATTAATTACATCCACAGAAAATTACTGTTTGCTGCGCTTTATGGGGTGGCGGAGTCATTGGCCCATATGTCGTCAAAAACGATGATGGTCAGAATGTTACTGTTTGTGAAAATTGGTGTTCCAGATTGAGCCTTTTACGCGCCAGCCGTGGCGGCCATATGGCCGAAATCATACTTAAACATTAATGGCATAAAATTTTCTATCCAATAAAGACCGTTTCATTGATATCAAAAATATATTACTATGTTTTATTACGATTTAAACTTGTATCACTCTATTTAAAACACCCTATATTAACTGCTGTTAAGACGAGAACTCAGTATGGCATTTTGTCCCGTCGCCAGCAAACACAGTTTGTACTGGTGGCAACACTTGTAATTTTTGCATATTTCGTTAGGTGGCCAGGGTCTACAAACTGTAAATTTTTAAATGACAACACAAATGCGATGTCAAAAAGTGCCACGGACATTAATTTCATATGCGAGTTTATGCCTTTTTAAAGCCTAAAACACACTATTACATTTTGTGTCATCACATGTGTACTGTCACTTAGAAGTCCACAGTTTGAAAGGCAACGCTACATAACGAATCATAAAAAAATGACAATTGCTGCTACTTTGTGCACGACTGTGTGCAATTGCTGTGGCACAAAATGTCATTATGTGTTTTCGGCTTAATGTAAATTAAATTAAGAGTTTGCTAAAACTTTATTTTTCCGGGTACAAAAATGCCCAAATTGGAGACTTAACAATTATGTCAATTATAATAAAAATCACAAAATAATTATTATCTTATTTTTCTTTCTTCTGAAATATATATGTTTTTGCTCAGAAATATTTACTATATCAAGATTTTTATTATTTTGCCTGAAATATTTATGGGATTCAAAATTTTTATTTTTTTTTGTCAGATAAATTTGTCATGTTCTTATTTTTTGTCAGAAATAATTGTTATTTTTGCATTCTTATTTATATTTCTGCTTTTCCACAACTCAGCGGAAACTGAGGTAATCAAATTTGTGTGTTTCTTAAAGCGACAAAAGAGGTACCCAAGGGGTTATATAAGGGCAAACTGTGATAAGATTTCATAATTCCACAAAATTTATATTGTATATCACTAACTGATTTGCTGTATTCTTTAGCATTAAAAAGGTACTTTTAAGACTATTTGGTACCTTTTGAAAAAATACCATTCGAAAAGTAATTATTAAAAAAAAAAAATAATGAGGAGTTAAATACCTTTGGAGGCGGTACTTTTTGACAGATGCACGTTTATTATAATGTACTTTATGAAGAGGTACTCTTTCAAGGGAACTTCTTTTAAGAAAAAGTAACTATTTCAAATATGCTTTGGCGTAAGTACATTTTTAAAGGTACTTTATGGAAAGATCCCCTTCAAAAAAATTATTTCTAAAAAAGGTTTTAGCTTAAAAAGTGCTTTTAGCAAAATGTAATTTACGAGGAGGTACTCGTTCAAGAGAAGTGTTTATAAGAAAAGTTGTTTGAATAAAAAGTACTTGTGGCAAAATGTACTTTATGAAAAGATAATCGTAGGTTTTGGCCAAAGTCAATTTTTTCAAGGCATACTTTATTGAAAAAAGGACTTTCTTTTACTTTTAAATAACGTACTGTATAGCATGAATGCACTCTTTGCAAGACATGACTATAAATTATTCTCTGTTTTGTCACTAAAACTCCCAAGGTCACATAACACATAATCTGTCTCTAACTTGGTCACCGCCGCAGCACTTGAAATACACTGTAAGTTTGTGTGCCCAACGCTCGCCTCGTATTTCGTCTGTGTGAAAAAAATTTATTTTGTTTTCTCGCTGAACTGACTTCAAGTAATTTTAAGAAACTAAATGTAAGAATGTTTAAATAATAGCATTAAGAAGTTAATCTTTCTGCTCAAAAATGATATAAAAGGAGACGATTTTCTCAAATAAATTCAGAATTAAGAGAACCACTGGAGCGGCCTGACAAGTTGCTCAGTTAAAATTTTAATAACAAAACCATCAGTTGAAGCCATAACAGAAATCCCTCACTAAAAAATAAAACTACAATTTTTTTATTTAATTACATCACATTGCGATCCTGCCAAATTGTTAGTAAAACTTATATCCTGGCAGATTAGCCAAATATCTGGCAGAAGAGAAGCAAGAAATTGCCTGGCCTAGAGGCAATAAGAATAACTACTAGTGGACTACCAAAATCTACTGCTGTCAACAATACTGAGGATCCACTTTAGTAGTCTTATAAGTAGACTTTACGAAAAATTATTATTTTAAACGAGGTGCGTCTTAGAAGGCCAAAAGAGCTCAATTTAACCAAAACAAAAGAAAAAAATAGAGGAGGTGGCGTAACCCAAAAGGGAAAAGGGAATGATCGATCCATCCTACTTAGATTAATTAACTCGAACCCACAAATACATTTAAAATTTGTATATTTGTAAATGATCTTTTGTAATGGAAAAGAGAAATTCAAATGATCTTTTCGTTGAACCTGAAATTGCAATAAAACAAAGGATAGAATGTTTCGCTAGGATTTGGAAAGCTATACAAATGCCCGGTGTCCCTACAGAGGACGATATTATAAATAAAACTAGAATAGAGGAAGAAACATTCCGGGCAAAGAGGTGGGTAAAAAGGTTAGAAAAGAAAAAAAAGAGAAACTAATTAAATGAATACAAAATAATGTTTTTAAGATGAGTAAAACAGCATAACAATCAAAAAAGCCCAATGCTAATGTTATAACAAATTCAGAAATAATTGACCACAAATCTGAAATAAATTCATTATGTTAATATAGAGTGTTTTTTATAGAGTGATACAAGTTTAAATCATAATAAAACATTGTAATATATTTTTGATATCAATGAAACGGTCTTTATTAGATAGAACATTTTATGACATTAATGTTTAAATATGATTTCGGCCATGTGGGCACCACGTCTGGCGCGTATAAGGCGCAATCTGAAACACCGATTTTCACAAACTTTCCGCAGCCGTATCTCGCCGATAACTCTTCGAATTTTGATTTCCAGCTGTTCAATTGTTTGTGGTTTATCGACGTACATAACCCCAAAGAAAATAATCCAATGGGGTTAAATCACACGATCTTGGGGGCCATTTCGGGAAATTACTTTGTCGTAAAAAGTTTCCTTGAGTAAATCAATTGTAGCGCCCGCTGTGTGGCATGTGGCTCTGTCCTGTTGGAACCACATATCAGCAAGATTAATGCCAGCTAATTGAGGTAAAAAAAAACTTCGAATCATGTTCCCATGCCGTTCACCATTGACAGTAACATCCTGACCATTATCGTTTTTGAAGACATATGGACCAATGACTCCGCCAGCCCATAAAGCGCAGCAAACAGTAATTTTCTGTGAATGTAATCGTGTTTCGACAACAGCTTGTGGATTCTCCTCACTCCAAATGCGACAATTCAACCAAAAATGGGCTTCATCGGAAAATGAAATTTTGAACGGACGAAGTGCTCGATAAGTTTGACGAACCGAACAATTATTTTGATTAAAAACTTCCACAATTTGCACGTCGATCCATATTGAAATGTCAAAGCAAACTAAACAAAACGCAACTATCAGCTGTTAAATGGGTGGTCAAATAACGCAGTGATGCGAACTCAAAGTTGTATCACTCTATAAAAAACACCCGGTATTAGTAATAATTTCATTCACAAATCTTTTCACCAAATTTTGTTTTTATTGCATAAACGAGCTCTAAGAAAGCGGTGTGCTAGTAGAGGAAATGAGTTAAAGAAAAAATAAATTTAATAAATGGAATGGCAAGAAATTATGAATAAAGCAAGAACAATAAAAGAACAATTTCATTGGTCATATAAATATTTAAACATCCTTACAAAAGCCCATCAAACAGCAGCACAAGCATTTTTGGTTGATTCCGAAAACCCGCTTGTCAAACAAATTTGATTAAAAAAAAATCAATACAAATTAATTTGACATATTCCCCACACGAAAGTGTACCTCAGAACATCATTCTACCAACTAGAACAGTCGCAATAAGTCAAATCAGCCTCAAAGCTGATTACGGATTTTGACGGTAATTCAAAAAACTTGCGTGCATTTCTAGATTTACGACATTTAGTGAACACAATAAAGCGGGAACTTCAAGCAACTGTTAAAAAAGGTAACTTTCTTGAAGAACTGATTTTTAATAAAAATATAAGTTGTATAAGATTTTACGAATGTTTCTACCTTTTCTTTTTCTTTGATAGCAAATAATTAAAAATGTGTTGTACTCTTATCAGCTGACTGTGGTGAAGCTGTTTTAGTTTGTATAAAAAATAAAAAATTTCAATTGCTGTTTCGCATAGGAACTATCTTATATATTAAATATTTCATTAAATATTTTAATGCATCAAAAACACATTTAGGGGATTCACACTGTAGTCATAGAGTCATAAGTCATAAAATAATAGCACTTAAAATATGACAAGTGTAAACAACCCGTCATAACTTGGTCTGCTAAATAAATTTTTATATATAAACTCTAACAGCTGCTGCCTTGTTATGAGCTGAATACATTTTTTTGCTGCGGCATACGGAAAAACGTTCAGTGGCTGCCAGCTACGTAAGTTGAAGGAGAAAAATTATTCACTTGTATATATTTAGTTTTTGCGATTTAGTACTCTTTTAATATTTTTTATTTTATAAAAATGTGATTTAATATACAGACATATAGGTATGAACAATTTTCTAACCGTTTCTTAGTCGTGAATAATATATAAGTAACGGCGGCAAACATATACTATCGCCGTCTGGCCTAAAGGTTTTCAGCCGTTCGACCCAGGTCTCTAGGGCTATTTTAAGACAACACAAAAACATACCTGAAAGACTGCTATTATTTTATGACATTTTTATATGCAGCACAAATGGTCTAAGATTGTATGATCTTATGACAATATGACTAAATAGCACGAAGTGTGAATACCCCAATTATTTCATATAAAAACCTGTGCATTCTGAAAGAAAAAACAAAGACACACCATAGATTTGTCAGTGCATTCTTCATATACTATCAGATGTTACCAGTATATAACTTGGCAGCACTTAACCTAGCACAGACTAAACCCCATCAAAAACAAGGTTTCCTTTCATAAAATCTACTCAAAATCAATTCAAAAATGGTTTTAAGTTGGTTTCTATAAAATTATTTTGCATGGCTAAAACCAAAATTCGTTAAAATCGTGTATGTGGGAACCGTGCTTTTATTTTATAACATACGACATTATGACTACAGTTTGAATCTCCCAATCATTTCAGCACAATTATGTTATACCATTCTCTTGTATAAATTTGGCATATTCTTTGGATATACTTTTTAGAACCAGTTCCAAATATTTTAGAAACAAAAAGAGATATAGAGCACATGTTAGCCTGCTCTCGAGGAATATCGAAATATATACGAGCACATAAATTTAACATCCAGGTTTGAAATAAATTTTTGCCAATAACGTAGAGAATCGATCCAAAAATCCAAGTACCAAACCACTGTGCCCAGTGCCATTTAATATAGATTTAGTTACTAATTATCTTTAATTCTTTTATTAGTAATTTCTTGTGGAATTTATTAAACCGGAAGCTTGTACTCGAGAACCGGAAAATTGAGAAAGGTTATGTTGACTAAATGAAAAATGCTCGCATATTGAAATTCTCAGAGAAATGAATTGATAAAGCAAATATACACATAAAATAATAAAAATAAATAAATAAATGCTATTAAATTAATGCAGTTTTAACAACAAAAGTTGTATTTCTTACAAAGACTTGAGCTCACAATGCGTGAAGAAGAAAGAATTTAAAAAACAAGTCTTGGACACTCCTTATAATCAAATGCATACAACTCACACAGTGGGCTTAAGGCAAGTAATTGCAGTTATTCCTGATCTCTAGCAGTTGTTATATTGAAAACTTGAACGTATTTTGTGAAATACAAAAATTTTTTTTTTTAATTTATTTGAGCTAGATTCTGGAAAAAAAAATATTTGTAAATAATTTCTGCTTTTTTCCCCGTTAGAGCTTTTTTGCCCAACATTCCATTCTATTTTTCTCGTCATTCCGGGAAATTGTAAAGCAGAATTTTCGGAATTAGTAGGATTTCCAGTACGATTGGTATCATCTCCTAGTGATTGGCATTTGAGTGTGCTGTTGGCTGAAATAGTTAACACCGGAATTTTTCTGATCTCCTTTAGACTGCATAGTTGTGTGAATTATTGTCAGCCTGTTTCCGGTCGCTGATCATTAGCAACAGCGATTCACATTATCCTGTATGAAACATCGCATTATACCACTCTTGTTAGACGCCACTCTAGGAAAAATCATTCGGTGAAGTAAAGAACAATAAATTTTTTATTCGTTTATTCAAATCTTCCTGCGCTTTAATATAATTTTTAACGACATCGTTAAAAACATCAATATACAATATTTTAAATAAAAATTATGCCATTTATAAGCCCCCATTTAATTCAGAGTTCTGACAGCGAATCGAGAGAAAATGTTAAGGGCCTAACGAGCTACTCTAACCCTCGAAGCACTACTAATTTGCACTCGTTGCTATTCTTCTATTTTGGGAACCAGAAAAACTCGAAGGTTTCCAAATCCGGTGAATACATACGATGGCTGAGATATGACAACGGTAACAAATTTCGCTGCCTCACGCTTCATGCCCCAAATTGCAGGCAGTAATCCAACCGATATTGCCAGCAACTTCTCTAATAAGGATTTGACGTTTCTCCATAACAATTTTCTTAAAATTTTCATCGCTTGTTGATATGCTGAGTCGTGCAGGACGAGTTTCTTCATTCCCGTCTTGTTCTCTGGCAGCACCGCTTGTAAAAATTTTCTTGGCCCGGAGCAAAAGGGCCGTATGCCACATTTCAACTGCTTTTGAGCACTCATTCAACTTTCTACATACAATTTTATGCAAATTATTTGATCCACTTTTTTCGACAGCAGAAAATCGCCGAACACTCAAAATATTTTTAGGTTACATTAAAACGGCTGTCCGAGAAGTAGAGGTCTAAGGGCTCATTGTGATTCCCAAAGGACTGTACCCTACCCTATACCTCCTCCGAAGTATTGGTATAGCCTTTCCTGAGACCCACCAAGAACTCTCTTACACCTGGTCGAAACTACCATGTAGAAAGCATAAAAAATCCGACATATATCCAATCGGACAGTGCCCCTTGATGACTCCGTACTGGAGTTCCAGCGAATTCTTTCCAAGTGTTCGGATCGGTTTAGGGCTAATGCTGCTGGGTGATGTTTGGATACCCTGCAAGTGGGAACTGTAGACCACCTGAGTGTCAACTTCTCTGCGTCAACTACTTAATTTAATTTTTTTTTTTTTGCAGCTCCACTTAGGGAATATCAAAAACCCTTCGTGAGTAAGGCTGAGCCAGAGATTGAATGTACACATATACCAGTACACAATAAGATTTTATCATCTTTGAATCCAGGGTCCTAACCGGGTTGTCAGATTATCTAACCAAACATCAATAGTTCCGCTTCCCGGGCACAGCGTTTATGACTCTCAAGGATAAAGTAAACACACGAATCAGCTGAGAAGGGTATAACAACATCAAAACTGCTAATCGAATTCACGTGGCTTGTGAAAATTGAAAATTCAAATTAATTTATGAACAGACCTCTTACATCGATATCTCATAGTTTTTCAGACATTCTGACGGGCCATTAATAAATGGAAGGGACTAAATTTTACCTTGAGGACTGTCCTGCGGAACACCAGAGTTCCCGAATCGGTCGAGAAACTGCAGCCTTTACGGATTACAACCTGCATAAACAATATTATTTAATTTAACTCAAAAAGTCACGACTGCTTTCATTTCTTTAATGGGATATCTTAAAAATATTGTACATTAATGTTGTTCATTATTTACAGATCGTGCCAAACACAATTGGAGTTCAACACAAAGCCATCATGCATTTTGTTATTTTGTCCCACTGTTTTGCAATTAATTGATGTAATAATTTTTCTTAGTTGTGTGAGCCTGAGAATTATTTCGTAAGAAAGAGAAAATAAAAGAAGACAAAACAAACTTGATAAAAAGAAAATGCAATTTGTCACGTAACTGGACTTGTTATCAAGAGGGGATGGTTCGGGCACGATGGTGGCTTTGCTTTCACACACCGAGTCCCATAACATGCGTGCACTTGTATAACGTATGTACGTATTGCTATTGAGTAAAATGTCTCTTGAAATTTTTGCTTTTATTTTAATCCGCTCATGCTCTTTTGTAACACGAGCTTGAAATGAGGGTTTTCTTTGTGTCTGTCTATCCTACGCTCAAAGAGGATCGTTTTTGGTTTAAGAATTTCTTTTATTTACATTCAATGCGATCGTGTTTATTTTGTAATATTAATTAACATTTTTCATTTCAAAGAATTAAAGGATAATAACAACTTCAAGAAAACCGCTCACTCCTTCTCCTTCTTCTCTTCCACGTAATCGTCGTAATCAATGAAGCCATAAAAATTATCATGTTCGTCATGCAGAACAAAGCGACGTTTACACGTACATACACGCAAACAAACGTATATTTATTCATTCTTCTTCTTCTTCTTCTTCTTCTTCTTCTTCTTCTTCTTTTGTTAATTATAGGGTGTGTACTTTTAAGCCTGATAAGCTTTGGATGATACTGATCACGAATGTCGCCAAGATTAGTTAACACCGCTACAGGGCCATGATTAGTAACGTTTTCGGTCCTACTTTCGGTGCCAGAAATTTAATTTCGGAAATAACTTTGTCAGCCAACTCTTGAGTCGTATGATTCCCGGGACTCCAATCTAAACGTTTTTTAGATTTCGGCACGACTGCAATAACAATAATAACCCTGATTTAATGTGATTCCGCTCAGATTTAGCTAAGGAAGTTTCCCAATATTAATGCGCTATTGCCGGTGGATTCGCACGCTTCGCTATCCTGATTTTAAGATTCTCCGCCATAGATGATATGTCAGTCAATCTTTTATTTAATATATCTAAATATCGAATATTATTTTGCTGCTGCACGAGAGCTTAAACTGATCACAGCAGATAGAAATATTGTTAAAATCAGTTGAATAATTTCACTGCGACCATTTTTTCAATATGATTCCCGGCATAAAATCGCCGCTGCTACCTTCTAGAATAAATTTCAACGCTTAGCGCATCAGTGGACTACGAAAATTTTTCTTCAAAATGTTTGCTATTTTGAAAGTGAAATACATTTAGGAGAAGAGCCAAATGAAAATATATTGTGAATGCCTATTTTTCCCCCAATACAGGAACAGTGAAAAATCTGCCCAGGAATATCTACTCATAATAGCAGGAATAGGAATAGGGAAATTTTTCGCAAGGAATTATTATTAATATAGTGAAAGATTTTTAAATTTCTGTAATTTAAAATTTTATTCCAATACGAGTATTATATTTGATGATTATATGAAACTGACGCACTGAATTTTTATGACATTTGAATTTGTGTTTAATAGGGTTTTTCGTCTGCGAAATTTTCTGGCGCTAAAGGGTTATTTGAAAAAAGCTGGTGTTTATGTGTATTTATGATAATAGAGCATTCCATTAAGAAAGGTTTTGTTTCAACCGATTAGTAGAGTGAATAATTATTCGAATAAAAATTTAGTCGAAATATTTAGGTTATTCGGTTAATCGGATAACTTTGTTTTGTCGTGTTGAGCAGTTTAAAAATAAAGCCAAAAATTTTATTTTTTTTAAATAAATATTTTATTAAAAATTGAAAACAATTTATCAAAAGGCGCTTCATGTGGTAAGAGAAAAATTTTTAAATAAGAAATAAATAAATTTCAAAATTGTATACAGTTTAAGTGTTAAAGTTTCAAACGATTTCTTTCTTTTGATTTGATGAAACTTGATATAGAAAAAGATTCTTTCACTAATTAAGTCGTTATAAACCATATAAAAACTCTCTAGTTTCCATTACATCACTTGCATCTCTTTTTAATTTTTTAGCACGTACTTTTTTTTACATAAAAACAGCTGATTTGAAAAAAAAATTTCGATTAATCGTCATAAAATATTCGAACTATTCGTTATTCAAAAAGTAGCGATTCTAAATTATTCGAAGAGTTAATCGTCGAGTACGAATCAATTAGTTGTGCAACGATTAATTGTTTAAATAATCACTGACTTACTCACTCATCAATATGGGGCTTTGTTGCACAACTAATGAAAAAAATTTGAAAACAAGATATTTTTTTCAACACTTTCAATGTTTTTAATAGTTTTAAGGCCTGATATTGTTTTCATTCCTGTTAAAAATCCCATTTTCTTTCTCTGAGTCATTGTGGTGAAAGTCTGTACTCAACATTCTTAAAACGGTTTCTTTGCTTAAAGGCCCAACTATAATATGCGTAGGCTAGCTTTGGCTACTGTCAAAACTCGACGAAAAGACTGTCAAATGCATAAGCGAACATTTGTGTGGCTATATTATAGTTACACTCAGTTGTAAATCAATGCACTTTTGTAAAAACTAATTTATGATATATACATAACATGTAAATACATATATAGATATTTTCAACTTATACATACATAAATATATTATCACAAATAGGTTATTACCAATTTAGAAAATAATTTAAGAAATAAATTGGAATGTACGACAATGTACAACAATGTATAACAATGTGTGCAAGTGGTTGGCAACGTATCATTAATATCAGGAAAATACACAAAAACACTATAACATATATACAATAAACAAACGCTAAACATTTAATGTTTCCATTAATTTTTGATATTATTTATTCAATTATCTGTGGAATTGATTTCGGCGCACATTGCAGCTTCTCTTGTGTGCACGAATCACAGTCTATGGTATGTGTGTATCTAAAAGTAATTATCAAAAACAACGAACAAACAGTTGGCCACTTAAGGAAAATGCGATCAGTTTCGCTCTATGCGTAGAAAAATTATATTCAACGAAAAGTTAGCAAAGCAAATTATGGTCGCACACATTTGATTTTATGTATTCGCAAATTCGCCTGCGCTAGCGTACGCATATTATAGTTGGGCCTTAATTCCTTCACAGTCTCATGGTATTCAGAAGAAATGAGTACAGGGCAAATCGTCACATTCCACATGATGCGACGTATCGGATTGTTTTTTGTATAAAAAAACAAACAAATACTGTGAATAAACAATTATCCTTTCATTCGAATTGTTCATTGAGCGAAAATAAGCAATTTTTAATTATTCGAACAGTTAACCGACTAAATTGGTCGATTAATCGAACAACAGTTAATCGTTTTAATGCTTAATAGATACACTATCATTGCCGCGAGCTTTAAAGCTTTATTGTGTTTTAACAAGCGGTTCTCTCTTCAAGTTAGAGCTACTGGAATTTAAGACAAATAGAAAATCGTTTCTCATAATTCCTTTTTGATCGTTGCACAATATATTTTAGGATAACAACGAAAAGCATTTGTGTTCCAGTCAAAAATATTACACAGAGAGCTCCAAACGTTTCTGTTTGCAAGTAAAAGAATTATTTTGATGTTGCTTTTCAAACAAATTTTAAAACGCTTCGTTACCACTTCTATACTACGAATTTAAAAAATTGATTTACTTTGTGCTTATCTACGTCAGAACAGCTTTTAGGCTAAACATGTTTCATTAAAATTGGTGAATGATAAAATACTTCAAACTGTACCACAATTAAATGTGTGCAGAGGTGTACATGGCAAAATGCCGATTTCACGAGATTCGGAGCCAACTGGCAGCAATTAAAAGTTAATTAAACGAAATAGAAAATGCCATTAACTTTTTTTCCCATAAATGTGAAAATTATTGCTAGAAGATGAAAAATTTTAAGCGATTAAATTGTGTTTAGTGTGAAACCAACTCCAGAAACATACACGCATACATAAGCGCATGTATGTATAGACGAATATATATATATATATATATATATATATATATATATCTATTAAACATCTTGTGCGCCTTCTTGGTTCCATTTCAAGTTCTCCGCCTCTGAGAAATACACCTGATAATAACGTTTTAATTGTTGTTGTGTTGCACAAGGGAGGGTGTGCCTGGAATGCCTTCCTGTATTTTCTTCTACACTTGAAGTACGAGTACAACATTATTTTAGAAACAAAAATTATCGTCGTTTATTTCTTTTTTTATTACATCTGAATTTGTACGTTTTTTTTTGCGTCGTCAACAGTCAGCCAGCCAGCCAGCCAGCCAAACATGAGTTCAGCCATTTATGCCAACTGAGGAGCCACTTCATTGAAAAGATTCATGTTTATTATAATAAAAATTTGTTTTGTTATCACAGGAAATATTATTTATTTATGCTGAGAGAGTATTACATTTCTATGAATAAAAGCAACAAAACTCCCACACACACACACACACACACACACACACCCATTCAACATGCGCACAGGTAACAAATCCGTATGTGAGAATAGTATTGGAGAGCGGCAATTTGAGGAGTATTTAATTGAAAATTTATAGGCATTTAAATATTAACTGCAATAAGATTTGGGGGCGGGTGGTTGAGTAAGAAACTTTAGTGCTTAACTGTAAATTTGGTTTTCGCTCAGAGGTGTAATTCAATCACAATGAGGGCGACGGACGAGCAATGTGAGTCATCATGGTGTGAGTGATTTTTGTATGACATGAAGAAGGTTAATTGCGGTTCATTTACTGGCGTTCACCTGGTATCGACATTTATTTTCTTCGAACTGCCAATTCCACTTCCTTAATTCACAACTAATTAATATGTATGTAATTTTTTTTGCAAAGAAATTTGTACGACATAAACCACATTTAATAGTGGCATACATACAAACATGCATACTTATGGATGTGTCAAATATACAGTCAGGAAATTAACTCTTTCTCTTGTTTAGGAGAGAAGAAAACCAGCTGATGGAAAAATTAAAAAACGGATTGAAAATGAATTTCAGTTTTGTCTTGAAACAGAATGATTCTACAATTTCTTTTCTTCTGTTGTTGTTATGGCTCTGTTTTGAACCATCAACCTCCTTGAATGTGTGTGTAATTTGGAACTACATAATTAAAATCAAAATCTGTAAGAAACGTTTGACATTATATTCAAAATAAATACCACAGAACCGTGGATAAACGGGTGGCATCGAAGCTTTTCATCGGTGGCATCGAGGTTTTTCAAATCATGTTATTTATGATCGTTTACTAGATTCGCTATAAAGCCGACAACACTCAATGACATTTTGTGACACTCCATCGGCAAGTTACAGTTTGAAAGGCAACGCTACATAACGAAAAATACGATGAACATGAAACACAATGCCAATAGTACACACCACTGTGTTTGCTTTCGATGGCACAAAACGCCACAGCGTGTTTTCAGTTTTCGCATTCGTGTTTTCGTTTGATATTTCCATCTCCAGACTTTGTATCACATTGAAAGCGTTGGCATGTATACGGTACAATACGGAAACTTCGTTCGAAAAGTGTTATATACAGGATGTTTTTATAGAGTGATACAACTTTGAGTTGGCATCACTGCTTTATCTAACCACCCATTTAACAGCTGATAGTTGCTTTTTGTTTAGTTTGCTTTGACATTTCATTATGGATCGACTTACACCAAAACAACGCGTGGAAATTGTGGAAATTTTTAACAATGGTTCTGTTCGTCAAACTTATCGTGCACTTCGTCCATTCAAAATTTTATTTTCCGATGAAGCCCATTTTTGGTTGAATGGGTACGTAAATAAACAGAATTTTGACATTTGGAGTGAGGAGAATCCACAAGCTTTTGTCGAAACACCATCACATCCATAGAAAATTACTGCTTGGTGTGCTTTATGGGCTGGCGGAGTCATTGGCCCATGTGTCTTCAAAAACGATGATGGTCAGAATGTTACTGTTTGTGAAAATTGGTGTTCCAGATTGCGCCTTGTACGCGCCAGCCGTGGCGGCCACATGGCCGAAATCATATTTAAACATTAATGTCATCAAATTTTCTATCCATTAAAGACCGTTTCATTGATATCAAAAATATATTACTATCTTTTATTATGATTTAAACTTGTATCACTCTATAAAAAACACCCTATATTTAACAAAAAAAATAAATAAATCAATTAATAATATGAAATTTATTTGTTGGGTGGTTGAGCAATATCTATATGCATTTCTTTGGCGCTTTTTGCCAAATCGTCAGTAGACTTTAACCACAGTTTTGAAAAGTTTCAAACTTCTCAACTTATTAAAAGACTTTTTTATAAACCATCCGAGAATTATGTTAATAAATTAACTATAAAAATTCACAAATGATTTCAAAAAATCACATTATAATAAGTGTAGTAGGCTATGAAACTTACACAAACCAAAACCCAACAAACAACTTTTATTCGATATGACTCTATATTATTTTTCTACACCTTTATACAATTAGAAATCCCTTGGATAACAATGAAAGTATTTATAAGGCAAAATGAAAAATAAAATCTCAATTTAATTGTTAATAAATTAACTACTTGACATACTGTCATTGTACTATTATTTATATGAAATTTATTATGATTTTAAATTTATAATAGTACAATGACAGTATGTCAAATAGTTAATTTATTATCAATTAATAATAAATACAAACGCTTACACTGAAGCATCTATTTTCGATATTCAATGAGTGGTCCATTAGGACGCCCCTCAGCTTGGGTTAGTCATCTCAGTTAACCGTAACCCTGCTACTATTCTCCAATCCCACTTATGAATGTATTATCCAAACCAATTTTGCTTACCTGAAATTAGAAGAAAATGGGAAAAAAATTAATATTGAAAAGTTTATATAAAAAAATGCATAAATATTTATTGTATAAGAGTTCTCAAGATAGATTTGTAATTATAAAGTATTAATAAATTATATTTAAGTTTATTAGAACAACTTCTTATAAAAAATGTCGTGAATAGATGCCATTGAAACACAGTGTGCGTTACGCTGCACACCACCAGAAGCCAAGTGCAACAACTTGCTGAGGTGTTCGACTCAATATAAAAGTTTCACCACTCCAGTGGATATATGACATGCCGACAGTAACCCAGCAGTAAATCGAAAAATAGAGAGTTATACTGGTCTTCTCACAGAAAGGGCGCTTATCGGACACAGAATCATCTAAATTTTTTTGATCAAGTACCAACGTCAACATCATCGATTGCTGGCAGAATATTCAACCAGACGTGTAATATGGTGGTTGCTGGCGAGTATCATTCTTTTACGCTCTAGAAGACAGAACATCCGCTAGGCACAAGAGATCCATCCCGCTCTAGTAGTGTCAGGGTATTGAAGATAAACTTCCTATTGAACTTGTTTGTGTAAAGAATCGCAGTTGCCTGTTCACCTTCTACCAGGGTATCACATTCAAACCCACTTCCTTCTCAATTCTTATATGCACTTCCGTTGCTCTGTTATTTGTCAGACTGATGGCGTTTTCTATTCTGAAAAACATGCAAAGTTTGTTCACTTCTTTTCTAAAAATTTTCAGTTTGGAGGAGTTTTAAACGCAAAGAACTTTTGATAAAGGATGTTGTATTAATTTCTAATGAAATTTTTTTTATTTTCAAATATCATAATGTTGGCTTTTAGTATTAAAAAGTGTAAAACTATGTACAGACGATTGGCAGTTCTTACAATATTGTAAGAAATTGCAGAGAATGCCTAACAACCATCTGCAAGACAGAAATATTGTTAGACATCTGGCAACCGTGTAAACACTCTTCTTTGCCATTATCAGTTAATTGCCAGCCATTGTAAACTCATATTTTATTGTCAGATGTGTTTAAATTAGTACATCTGCCAATGGCACCATTGTCAAGGAAATATTTATACTGGTAATGCTATCCATAAATATAAGCATAAAAATCAAATACAAGTTGCGCAATTTCTAGCAACGCATCTGGCAATTCTTTCCATACAACAGTCTGGCAGTCGTTTGAACAGACAATTTTTGTTGGCAGATAAATTTATGGTCTTACAATTATCTGCCAATAAAATTGTAAGGTTTTTTTTATAATCGTCTGTACAGACAATTTCCCTTTTGCCAACGATTTTTCTTTGTCAGCATATTGTTAGCACATTGCCAGATCTTACAATATTGTAAAAATTACCTATTGAGCCCGCGAAGGAAATTTATAAGAACAGTTATATGCTAGTAAAGGCCATTAATACAACTTGATGTTATCTTAAAGTGAGATTTTATCGGTCGAATAAATAAATTTTCATTATTACAACTTTCCTTTAATCTAAATATGTCCCATAAATTAAAGGCAAGTGCTCTAGGGTGGCTAGAATTCTATGAGGGGACCCAGATGGTAGTAGGACAAAAGAGATCCTAACACTGAGTAGGCCAGTACTACGGCGACTGGTTCATTTAATAACAGGACATACAGAGTTGAGGACTCACCTGGCACGGATGGGTATCGTTGACGATATAACATGCAGAGCCTGTCAGGAGGAGGACGAAACACTGGAGCACTACTTGTGCCACTGTCCAGCTTTCAGCCAGGTCAGAAGACAGGCATTTAATCAGGGGATTATACAGGAGATGGAATTTCTTAGGGGCTCTAACTGGAGGGACTTAAGAAGTTACATTGAAGAGACTAGGTTCTTCATGTAATCAAATTCTAAGGTTTTTTGGAAGGTATGAAGGAGGTCCCATAGAATGGTGACTCCTACTTTAGGCGCACAACTGGCCTATTGCGGCCTAAGTGTAATCCTTGAGAGGATTGGGATGACTTATGCAACTCTTTTCAACCTAACCTAACCTAAAGACAAGTTTGACTTTGCGATAAGTTTTGCCAGGAGGAATTATGTTTATGTCACCATATTTTCTTATTTTTTAATATGGTAGCACCAAACATAGTTCTTCTTCACTTGAAAAGTTTTTTGCCCGTCTTCTCACAGCTCGCACGATTGTTTCCTCAGATGCTGACATTTTTTATTTTATAACACAAACTTATATTTTCACAAACAAAAGCTGCTTATATTTTCAAAAGGTAAAAACAGGTGCGTCGTTGCCACTACAATTTTTCGCGGTCTAAATCAAATCTTTCAAAAGGAGTCGGTATTTGCTAGCGGTATTGCCACACAATAAGAAATATACATTAAATTTTACCGGCAAGTTGTAACAATGGAAAGTTGCTACCGGCCACTTTATCGACTTGTTATGCTAACGTTGGCATTTACTACCACTAACTTTGTCGCCAAGTTGTTATAATGGCCCTAAATTATATACCCTGCAAAATCGTCGTAGTAATTTAGTAGTGCATCGTGCCGGAACTAGAAAGGAAGGCTTGGTGCTGAGAGGGCAGATGGGAAGATAAAAAATTTTTTTACTTCTTATTTCGACGATAGAGGGCATCGTTATTCTGGTCTTTAGTGCATGGTAAAGTTAATTCGTTGTGGCCGACGACAATGCACACAAGCATGCATCAGAGATGCTAAATGAGAACATGAGTTATGAAATGTTTGTTTAATTATTAATGAAAACCAATAAAGCTAAGGCAAATAATGGAAATAAAAATTTAATTATTACATTTAATGAGAGAAGAAATCAAATTTAAATGCATATTTATATTATCCCGTAACTCCAGAATATTTTCTTGTGTTTTTACAGCACAAAAATAAAAGATAAAGAATTTCGGTAAAACATTTTTGTATACCATTTCATTGCTGAACTTTTCTAAGAGGAGCCTGATAAAAAAAATAAACGATTCTAATTTAGACAGTATTTTAATAGGATTAACCAAATCTACTGGCTGGCAGTTTTAAGAAACTAAGATTTCTGCCGATTTGTGGAACATCTACAATAAATACAAGAGTATTAAGTTCTATAAAACAAAACAAACTCCGCTAAATTCTAAACATCTGAACCAAATACTTCTTGTAAAATTTTATTTTCTTTAAATTACCGAATAAAAAGATATGTGAACTTCTTTTCAGTTCGACTTCATAAAAGAACTTTTAATGTCTTTATTTTGTTGTTGTTTTACTAATTGAAGCAACAATTTAGAAATAATTTAGGGATTTTTATTTATCAAAATTAATTTGTTTATTTTTATTATTAATATTTTATTAATGTTATAAATATTATATATATTATAAATATTAATATTATAAATATTAATTAATATTATAAATTAATTAATATTATAAATTTATATATATATATATATATATATATATATATTATAATGTTAATTAATATTACAAATATTTATATTATAAATACTATAGTTTTATTTTTATTATTAATAATTAATTCATCCAAAATCATAACTTTATAAAATTGAACTTTTCGACCCCCCAGTACTTTTGATCTATAATATAAAAAAAGAACTTAAGAAACTCCTTTAAAAACTTGAAAAAAGAACTAGAATTTAGATTGTTTTATCTATTACACAACAACAGTCATATTCATAAGAATTTATTTAAGTTCTATTGGCCATTTTTAAGCAAAATTGTATTCATAAACGTTAATAAATTGTATTCATTGAACTTTTAATAAACGCTTCATAACGTCAAGAACTTTATTTTTGGCTTTACCCCTCTGTGGGCCAAAAGTAAATTGCTTAACATTTTGTAGCATATTTTTCAAACCGTTAAACATTTTCCAATAAATAGAAGACAAATTAATATTAAATATATACACAATTCGCCGAATTTATAATTATGATATTATTTGTTATTTAATTACATTATAATTATATTCTATTAAAGTTGAACTCCGTTGATTGTGATGTGAACCGTGAAGCGGTTTTGATATTCACAATGAAAGCAAAAAGAGTTGCCGTACATTAAGATAAAACGCTGAATAGCTACAAGCCCGGTATCACTTATTTATGCATACAAAGTTTTTATGTTCTATAAATCAAGTGTTTCATAACTACTCCGTTTTAAGATTTTGATAAGAACTTATTATGAATACGGTTGTAATTGTTTGTCTCTTTTTTAAATCAAACTATGTTGACATTGTTGTAATAACAGAAAACTATACAACAAATCAAAGTCAATATAGTTCTTGTAGTTGAGGATTAAAAAAATTCAGTCACAAAGGAATGATAGCAAAGATATGAGTTGCCACCGAAAATCAATCAGAACGATAAACTAGAACAATTTTATAAAAATATAAACTGAAATAGTTTTTTAATTGTACCAAATGGGAAGTAATCGGTTTGTCATTGTACTTTTAAGTTTGGAATTGTACCAAAAAAGAAGAATTGTACCAAATTCTTCACCCCTGCCATGCAGTAATCAAGATCAGAAAAATTCGACACCATATTCATGACTGAGTATGAAATTGATCCCGGGATCTCAGGCTTTCTGGGCTTAGTGTTAGTGTTCAATTTAGAAGAGTTTCTGAAGTGGCTCTTTAAAAAATGATTAATTTTTTTTCCTACAATACCTGTGAGAAAACACTATAAAATAATATTTTAAAAAAATTTTACAAAAAAAAAACTATTTAAAAAACTATTACAAAACTATTTATTAAACTATTACAGTTTCTTAGTGATAAAAATTCAATGCTGCACTACCCTTAAGAAATTTCGTGATATTGTAAATGTTTCCATTATTCGAACCCAAATAAGTTGCAATTTACTGCAGATATCTGGTTTTCCAACAACATAATTCACTATTACAAGTGTGGACTGAAGAGTTAAAGTTTTTCCGCACTATCACTATCGCCTGTTGCCTGTTTCGATCATATGCAAATCTGTCCATGGCTCCCCTTAATGATAATCTTAAAGTTTTAAGAATATATAAACGCACACATACATATTTATGCATGTATGTATATATGTATGTATCTCGGTGTGCCTTTCTTTAGAATAGAATATAAAATTTGGGTCAGAACAATAAATAATTTGGCAATTTGTGGACACACACATTTTATAAATTTTGATCGACTTTCGACATAAAATTCTTAGGAAGAACTCAAAAATCAGTTTTTCGAAAATAATATAGTAAATAAGTTTCGAATTTGTGTTTGTGGATTACTAAACTTTAAACATAAATTAGAAATGTATACCACAATTGGCATTAGATACGACGTGCGCATGCACACACACACTTACCCATGCATGTTCGTATATGTATATGCAAAACTGGTTTATATAAGAGCATATCCAGATATAATTAATTGTATTTGAATAATTAATTTTCTTTGATGTTTATAATATGTAATTTATTATTCTGGATTTAAAAACAAAATAACTTAAACAACCATAGAAAAGAATTTAGCTTCGAGAGAATAGAAAGTAAAAAGAAAAGAAACACATGCAAAACGAATTAGAAAAAACCCACTATTAACACGAGGTTATTGATGATTAAAAACTATAATAAGAAAAGAAATGAATATTTTACAATCAAAATAGAATGTTGAAATAAATATTTATCGATATAAAATTAAAATAAAAAACAATAAACAGTTAAAACTAAAATGAAACAGATAAAAAAAAATTGCCAAAAGTCAATAAACTTTGAAATGTATTCATGATGATGATCTTGAATTTAACAACACAACTCCAACAACAATAAGAACAAATACGAAAACAACAAAAGCAGTTTTAATGCTGAGCTTAGCACGATGTCAATAACACCAGTCCCGGCCAAGCCAGGCCACAAACCAGCAACAACTAAAAACGGCAGAACAACTATTCAACCAACATACCAACAAGCCAACCAACCAGCCAACAACAGCATACGATTGCTATCAATGGGGAGTTGGAGCAAGAGAAAGACAACCGCAACAACAACAACAACAATAATGTAAACCGTGCTACCAACACGTTCACCGCAACTACAATTACACAACGCAATTCAAAACAACACAATTCTTTTTTCCTTCTTCTTTCTTTCATTCTTTCAATTATTATAATGGACAGACTGTCAGTCAGTTCTTTCTTTTTTCTTTGTTATTACACCAACCTGATACTCCACACTATATACAACAACAAATACTCGCTTCACAACTATTGCGATCATGCTGATGGTTCTAAGTAAAGTTGTTACGACTTACAAGTTGACGCAATTAAACATTTTGCAAAAAAAAAAAAATATATATAAGGAAAACAAATGAAATGTTTTGAAAAACGTAAAGATCTAAAAAAAAGTAGTTTTATAAAAGGTGGCAAACTTCAAACAGACATATAAACTCGTACATGCATGCAGACAGACGGACATGCTGATAGGCAGACAGCCAGACAAACGGCCAGTTACCATCAGCATGTCAAATTGTTGTATAACAATTCAAAGCTAGATTCTAGAAGAATATTTAATTGATCTAAGTGTGTATGTATGTAAATTGTAGAAGGAGTCGTGAGTAACTCTTGTCTTAAAACTGGCCGTGATCACAAGGAGACACATTCAATCATTTAAATAAAACTAACAATTTATCACGAACACACGCAAGCATCCCTAAAATGAATAACAAGTGGAATTTCGGTTCCCATACAATTTTTATTCCCCTCGAAGGGAAATATGCTATTGTGAATCACCCTTGAACAAGTTTTCGCTCTATCAGTTCTCAGTGACTGTAAAAAATACAAAGAAGCTTAAAATAACAAAGAAATCTTTGATAAAATATATCAGAGGATATTATTATTAATAAAAAGTTAATGTTACAGAAATGTTTAGTATTGGATGATTGTAACGCTAATTGATTTGATTGCAACGCCAGTTTACCGCACCATTTAATGGAGCTGGTAAACTATCGACAGTCACACCATTCGACAACTTTCGATATTAGCGAATTCTTTTGGGAATATTATATTTCATTTCCAAATACATATCGCACGTTTACGCAAACAATGTCGTAACTAGAATTTTAGAATTTAATTAAGTTGGAATCGAACTTAAGTCTGAATAATAATTTTCGATTAATTATATCCATCATGACTCACTGAGTACGTTACAAAATTTTCTTCTATTAAGATGTGGGGTTACACGTAGTTGGCATAAACCTTTTACGGAAGATGGTATGTATATTTATTTTTTACTTATGACGTTATTTAAGTTAATCAGCAGTATGTTGTTACATATATCTTAGCCTGGTTGACTGCATTAACCCAGATATCATTTAGCTGAGATTAAAGTCGTACCGGATAATACTTGTAAACTGTGATGACTGGAGAAGACAGAAACAGCAGAACATATTTTCAGAAGGTGTCCAACACTGGCTACCATTAAATTATCTGGTTACCAAGAATTACTAAGCAAGTCGTGATGAGAACGGATGGCGATAATACCAGTCGACTTGCAGTATTCATTGAGGTCTTGGCAGGTGCCTCAGAGATTGGCTGCACTGAACAAACAACTACCGTTAGAGTGTTAGTCTCCCCCGATATTCATCCTACACACTCGTATAAATAACCAATTAGCGAGACATTTAAGAGCGTATAAGGCCTCAGAGAATTTTTCAGTTGGAATCAGTATATATAAAATAAAAAGTCATGAGAGTGATTTTTTTTCATTCTAAATTTACTTTCAATATCTGCAAAATTTTTGGAGGGCTAGACGTGGAGGGATATTTTTACACATATATTTTTTCCTTCTTGCAAGAACTTTTTTGTAGCCTTAAAAATAATGTTTTTTATACGATTAAAAAAAATTAGAAAACGGTTAATCCTAAAGCCCATGCCTGGTTTTTGTGCTAAAAGAATCGAGACCCTAACTGATCAGATATATAATTGCGGAGTGTGTGAATCCGATCGGTGAAGGCGTTAAAAAGTTATTCTAAAACAAAAAACCTTTTTAAAATACCTTTTCTGAGATATCTTGATATATATATATATATATATATATATATATATATATCGATTCGGATCGGTTAAAATCCACAGGAAATCTAAATTCAGATGCGCTTTTCTTTCAATTACTTTAAAAAAAATCAATATCACCAACTGATCAGATATTTAATTTGAAAATTTTTCAAAATAAATCACTTTAATGCATTTTTTCGTTCACGATATCTCACGAACGGATTAACTGATTTTAACCCTTGAAAAGTTATTCTATAAAACCACTTAAAAATCATCCTCAACTCAACTGGTGCGAATCGGTTTAAGATCACAGAAAATCTAGGTTCGAGAATCGTCTTCTTGCGAATTGGTTTAATTCGCTTCAGCCGTTTACAAGTTCGAAGCAGGTCACATACTTATAAAAACACGCCCACATACAAACATAACGACGGGCTCTCAGAATTAGTCAGGGAAGCTTCGTAGAGCCTCAAAACTTAGAGAACCCATGAGATCTCAAGACGTGGTAAAACCAATAACTTCCCGATGTTTTTTTTTAATTTCAAATTTCCCTAGCGGGAAGTTGAAAAACTTCTTTTAAAAACTTTACTATTTATCGATCTGAAATGTTTCGTATTGTGTTATAATATCGCAAATGTGTATGACACACACGAAAATGGCACAATATATTTTTATATATCAAGAAGGGGTTTTTATTGTGTAGCTAAGAGAAGTGAAAATAAAATGTGCTGGCAACATTGTAAAATATTTAGTCACATTTGGGGGATTCATACTTCGTGCTATTTAATCATATTGTCATAAGGTCATACAATTTTAGACTGGTTTAAAAAAGTTGTTGCTGTGCTGCATATAAAAAAGTCATAAAATAATAGCACTCTATCAGGTATGTTTTTGTGTTGTCATAAAACGCTCTAGAGATCTGAGTCGAACGGCTAAAAATCTTTAGGCGAGACGGCGATAGTGTATATATGCCGTCGTTACTTATATAGGCTTCACGACTAAAAAACAGTTAAAAAATTTTTCATACCTATATGTCTGTATATTAAATCACATTTTTAAAACATAAAAAATATTAAAAGAGCACTAAATCGCAAACACTAAATATATACAAGTGAACAATTTTTCTCCTTCAACTTACGTAGCTGGCAGCCACTGAACGTTTTTCCGTATGCCGCTGCAAAAAAAATTTATTCAGCTTATAACAAGGCTGCAGCTGTTAGAGTTTATATATACAACTTTATTTAGCAGACCAAGTTATGACGGGTTGTTCACACTTGTCATACTTTTAGTGCTATTATATTATGACTCTATGACTACAGTGTGAATCCCCCAATTGTTTTGCTTATAGGTTATGTTTAGTTTTCAATTCAAGAAAATTGGGAAAAGTTCAAGAGCTGGGTCCAACTAATGGTGTCAGACTTATTCCTTACAGTAAAAATTCGTTATGCATTTCAGTTTATATTTTACATTGACGGGATGAAGTTATATTATTTTATATTCTTCGAACAAAAAGTTGTAGTAAAAATATTGCAATCACTATTGTCGTAAATAACAAGTGCAATCAATTTTCATTCCCATGATATTTTTTTTCCCCGTCAAATGGAAAACCCCTATCGTGAATCTCCCTGGAACAAATTTTCTTTCTATCAGTTTCCAGTGAATGTAAACACAGAAAAAAGGTTAAATAAAGAAATTTTTATAGATCTTGGAGGTAATTGATTAGCTACTGGCCTACCGTGTTTTATGTAAATAAAAATGCAATTTTCGCCCGCATATTTAAAGAAAAGTTGAGAGATCAAATCTTTAAATAGTTGATATTGAGATGATGGTTTGATTACAAAGTTATTTCACTGCAATACTTGACTTTTTTGTAGTAAAATTGTTCCACTAATTTAGATATCCAATAAAACTAATAACTCAAAATAGCCCCACAAAAACTGACCTAAAGGCGCTGAATCACGCCAGCAAGGAGACCAGTGAACACAAGCACTTCTGGAAATAAATTCATTTTGTAATAAAAATTTAATTTCGTAATAAATCGATCGTCAATCGCACCATTTCAAAATTAATTTCGATATAAAAAACATTGCAGTGAGCTTTCCAGCCCTGATGTACAACCGATTTTCTATTATATTAAAATGCTGTACTGCAATAGTTCCTATAATTGTGTGGTTATAATTGTTACTCATTAACATTTATTTTTCATACACGTAAATCTCAATAAATTTTTAAGGTCTACTATCCATGAGTTTGTCGTTATGGGTTGAAGGCCAGTCATTTTTATGACAAATTCGGCAAAAGGTAGCGAAATAAAATTGAAAATTTATATACATTTTTTAGTGCTGATTTCTATTTTTTTAATTTTTTTTTTTTTGGCTTTAGTTTGTTTTTCTATTGTGCTGAATGGTTGTTAACTAAATAATTAAGTTTCATATAAATAAAAAAAACACGACAATAGTTCTTTTTTCTAGTAGATTTTGTTTTAGTAACAAAATAAAGTGCAAAAACTTTTTCAATAATTTAAGTTGTTTCTTTTCTGTTAATTTGTTCAAAAAGCTGGAACACATTCAAAGTTTTCAAAAGTTACAGATAAATAATATTTAATTATAGTAGAAGTCAATAACCTTCTTTCTTTCCTTCTTTTCTCGCTCTTTCTCGTTATTGCTGTCGTTGTTGTTGTTGTTCGTAGAACCCAGCAATTAAATTAGGCCTATAAAGAAACACAACAATTATTATTGTTTTTTTCTTCTTCTAATAATTTTCTACTTGTTGCTTGTGTTCGTTGAACTCGAATAATTTAAATATTTTTATGTAAAGGGCGACTTGTTTGTTTTGTGGAAATATTAAAAATGCTTATTTATGTAGGATTTTTCTACTCTTATTGTATTATTAAATTTTGTTTTCTTTTTTATGACATAACCATCATGTATTTGTGTATGAGTTAATTTTCTCTATTTAAGAAACCAGTAAAGATTTAAAGTTTTATTTATTGTAGGTGCCCCTTTAACATTTTGAACTTTTACCCAGAGACTACAATACGGCCATTTTATTGGGTGTTTTTTTTTCAGCTGCATAACAACTATCGATAACGATAAGTATGCTTTGACAGCTGGGATGACATTTCCATGCAGTAAAGTTTGGCACATCATCAGGACTCTTTCAATGCCAGAAAAAGTCTTCCAAATAGAATAAAAACGTAAGAAAAAAAAAACGGAAAAGTGATCAGTGAGTTCTTGTTATGACTTTGATGTTTGTTTTTAAGCTTCTCACTTAGTAAAGTGGAAGTATGAAATAAATGTCTTTAGTTATTCTAAGAAATGTTGGGTAAAGGTTCCCTGATGATCTGCATTAGCCCCAGTGAAATGTGCATAGGGACTAGCTAAGACCCCTCAACTGATCACTTAAAATTTTTAATAAGATTTTGGGGAAAAAAGAACTAGAACATAATTAAAATTAAAGGGTGGAAAGTTTATTTAAAAAAAAACCGATTCAAATCTGTTGGCGAAAATGAAGGAGCTCTTCCTCTATTTTACAATCAACATACTGCAGCTCATTTGTTCCTAAAAAGCGACGGCAATAACTAAAATCATCCTGTTGGGGCGAAGACTATCCTCCAGCCGGTAACATTAATTACAACCGTTATAATTAACTGTCTGGTGCAATTTATTCTTTGGAGTCGTTTGATAAACGAATCACCATTAAATTACTTCGTTCGAAATTAGCAACTGTCATTATGGCAAATTGCGAGCACTATGGAACCATGCTGACTGAATTTTGGTTTCCAAAAATATCAACAATATTTATTTCCAACAAGACAGCGCAACTTGCCTAAAGCGCACTAAGCAACCGACTTATTACAAAATTTATTTGGCGAAAACTTTATTTCTAGAAGCGGCTTTAAATGCTGCGAAAGAAAGACTCCGTCGTAGTATTTAACATTTCTGGAGTATTTTTATTGAGTGATTAGAAGACAAAGTTCAGGAAGTCATTGAGACGATGTGGTCAGATTTATTGGCAAAAGTTTTTATTTTTTAAAGAGTGTGTTATCCAAATGTCTTGCGTCGAATTGAAAACACTGTTCAAAACGGAGCCTTGTGTTCCGCGCCACACGCTGCTGCAAACGCGGTTCAATTGAGCTGATTTCGCGACGAATATTTTCCTTTAAAGCCACAAGAGATCGGGGATTGTCATTATAAACCCTCTCTTTGAGGTAGCCCAATAACAAAAGTCCATGTGAGTTAGATCGCGAGACTTCGGTGGCCATGGGATGTCCCCAAAGCGACTGACCTACTTTTGAGGGAAATCCTTACTAAGCAAACATCGAAGCTCGGGCTGTGTCTGAAGTCGCCCCATCCTGTGGAAACCAGGTGTGTGAAGAGTACGACGGATGAGCTTACAGGTTTGGCATAAAGAATTCTGTAATCATGCGATAACTTTCACTCGTCGCCTGCCCTCGAGAATTTACGCAAAAAAAAGCTCCAATTATCTAATGCATGAATAAGGCACACCAAACAGTTACCCTGGGGCATTGCAATGATGTTTCAATGGAGGATTACGTGTTCTTAGAGACCAGTAACGGTAGTTTTGCTTGTTGACGTGGCCGTTGAAGTGAAAATGAGCCTCATCGCTCAGTGCGAAAACGCTCCAACATCGTTGCATAAAAATTTTTCCGAAAATCAAAGTCAATTTCGTTCAGTTCTTAACCGATTTGAATTTTAAAAGGATGGAACTTCGGATCATTTATTTTGAATTTCATGAATAATCGCTCTTGGAAGTCCCAGTGAGGCTGCTCCTTTCCGTATTGAAAGTGGCGGATTTTCACGTAAACAGCTTTCAACCAGTTCAATGTTTTCGGGAGTCCTTGAAGATTGGACTTCGTGGGTCCGAACAAAGTTGTCGACGAGAAATTATATACGAATCATTATTCTTAAAAAATTTCTCCACAGCGAACGCACGATGCTTACTCGGCCACTGGGACATCGTGACTGACAAATCCGCACAATAAATAATTCTAATGGCGCCACCCTCCCTCCGCACCGTTTATGACTATTTTAAATAGTCGTATTTAAATATATAAACTTGACACCAGACACCCTGTATTTAATTAAAATTGGCTAAGATTCGCAATTTTAGATTCAGAAAGATAAGAACAGCGCTATTTGCGAAAGCCGCTACACTTCCATCATCAGTACTCGCGTGTATTTTAGTTTAGCGCCATTTATAATTGAATAATTTTTTTTTTTGGAACATCCCATAAAAATATTTTTATTGCGGATTTCTAAATGTAACTGGGACTAAAGCTGAACAAAATTTGTGTTCTAGAACATTTTTAGTTTTTTGAGAGTATGTTCTGAAGCGATTCACCCACTTCGAGTATTTGTTCTGGAACATCAAGGCTACCATATGAAATAATTTTGTAAACTATGTGTATGAGTTTTACAATTGGGCAATACCACTATTTATTTAATTTTATTTATAGCAATATTCATCAGTTATTTATTTTTAATGCCAAACAATACAAAACAAGTACTCCGTACTTTATTATATACACAAACAATATGAAACAAGTGCGTTGTTATATATACAAAATATATAAAACAAGTTCTGTATTTTATTATGCATACGTATAATATGATCTGGCATCTCAGTTCTACTTTACTTAAAAAATTAAACTTACTGGCAGCACAGTTGCAATGTTTCGGAACGTGAATTAAAATTAAACCAGTTCCGAAACAAATTACTCTCTTTCGCGCTCTCTCTATCTCTAAAAGAGAAACGTCAAACTACATGTAAAAAAAATGTTTCAGAACGTAAATTTTGTTCTGAAACCATGGGTGAATCCAGCTTTAGTTTATTCAATTTCTTTTCTTTCTTATTCTGGCTCCACTGCCTTTTTTAGTTCTCGTAGAGGTTAATTTTTGGTTCAACCGAACACAATGATTTTTATTTCTTTTTTACCCACATAATGTGCAGCGACGACATCTTTAAAGTTTGACCCTTAAACAGTTATAAAAGCCTACGTTTTTTATGATTAATTTATTTACTGCATTCTTCCCCACATCTTAATAAACTAACAATCGAAAATATACATCCATAAAAGAAATAAAAATAAGTTCAATGTTTCTTGGGAGTTCAACAGCTTGTTTTAGTTGGACGAACAGTGAGAGAGTTCGTCTGTATGAACATTTCCACAGAATTATAATTACGATGAATTGAAGACCTTTTTGTTGTTGTATTTTATGGTTTCGTTGGCAACATGTTTTTATGACTTTTTAAATATCTTTTTGATTCTTTAATTCTTTTTTATATTTATTTTTTAATAACAAATGGAATAAATAAGTTTAAGTGAGAAGGAAGAAGAGGTAGAATGTAAATGTGATGTTGATGATGATGATCTATTGCATTAACGAGATCTTTTCTTGCTTCCGGTGTGATGTCCACTTTGTATTCTAAACAAGTTCGTGCGTGTAATGCATTATGAAGAGGTTAGGCCGAAAAGATTTTTATTAATTTTTAGTTTAACATGTTCGTTTGCGTTTTGGTAGGTGCTGCTCTAAAACCCTTTCAAATACTTTGTCAGCCGCTTGGCTCTCCACAGAACTCGCACAAAGTCCAGACACAGTATATATTTACTTGTTTATTTATTTGTCAATGTAGATAAGTACATTCATATCACATACAACAAGTCATATATCTTTTAAATTAGGGTTACTAGAGCTGAGTTTTAGTTCCACTCAAGACCGGCTACTGGTCTTTGATCATTCACAAAAACGTTCATCGTCATTGATACCCAAGTCGTGGGTAAGTGTTAAGACGCCAAGTATTTAAATTATAATCAACATTTCATTTCTTTATACTATTTAATTTTTTAATCTTCACATTAATCTTTCAAAGATCATAAACATCATAATTAATATTAATATAACACAAATTTATAAATAAAACATTTTAATGGGATATTCAAGAACACAATTAATTTAAACTAAAACACAGCCAAGATGTCTGCGTGCTTTTAACTGAAAGATTAAAAATGATAAAGAGGAAATTTTAAAATTAGGCCTATCAGCTATTATTCAAATGTTGTTGGTAAAGCGTGATTTTTTAACACCATTTTTTTTTTGTCAGCACTGATTTTTGCAGCTCAGCTGTTTTCGTGTCAGATGTACTGCTAACATATATACGTATATATATATATATATATATATATATATATATATATATATATGTATATATATATATATATATATATATATATATATATGTATATATATATATATATATATATATATATATTTATTTATATATATATATATATATATATATATATATATATATATATGTGTATATATATATAGTAGACTTTAACCACAGTTTTGAAAAGTTTCAAGCTTCTCAACTTATTAAAAGGCTTTTTAATAAACCATCTGAGAATTGTGTAAATAAATTAACTATAAAAATTCACAAGTGATTTAAAAAATCACATTATAATAAGTGTAGCAGGCTATGAAACTTATACAAACCAAACCCAACAAACAACTTTTATTCGATATGACTCTATTTTATTTTTCTATACCCTTATACAATTAGAAATCCCTTGGATAACAATGAAAGTATTTATAAGATATTTAATTTATTCAACATAATTCTCAGATGGTTTTTGGAAGTCTTTTAATAAGTTGAGAAGTTTGAACCTTTGCAAAACTGTGGTTGAAGTCTACTGACGATTTGGTAAGAAACGCCAATGAAATGCATATAGACATTGCTTAACCACCCAACAAATAAATTTCATATTATATGTATATATATATATATATATATATATATACATATATATATATATATATATATATATATACATATATACATATATATACATATATATATATATATATATATATATATATATATGTATATATATATATATATATATGTATATATATAAATGTATATATATATATATATATATATATATATATATGTATATATATATATATATATATATATACATATATATATATATGTATATATATATATATATATATATATATATATATATACATATATATATATGTATATATATATATATATATATATAATTTAATCTTGAATAGACTTTCAAACGAACAACGATTACAGATTAAAGTTGTTATCAAAATTCGAAAAAAGTCCGAAAAATTGTGTTCAGCTACGAAGCTAATTTCTGTTCGAATAGAAACGTTAACAAGCAAAATTGTCTTATTTGTGTAAAATGCACCATTTGTTGTAAATTATAGACCGGTGGCATCGCTGGACAGTACTCTTCCAAAGACTATGAATGCAGTATCATTATTGTGAATGGCGAGGGTTACCGTACGATGATTACAAAAAATTTTGTTTGGCCGAATGGAAAAGGACCCAGACTTGGCTGTCATGTGGTTTCAACAGGCTGGTGCCCACATGCCATACAGCACGCGAGACAATGGCCGTACTGAAAAGTGAAGAGTTTATTTCACTTTTGAAGCCGGTGAATTGGCCGCTTATGTAGTGGGATTTAACGCCTTTACACTATTTTTTGTGCGGCTATGTTAAGGTTCATAGGAACAAGTCCGCAAGGCAATGGAAGAATTTATTCGTGAGATCCCGGGCGATATGTTGGTGTGCGTATGGCAACATTGGACCCAGTGTATGAACTTATGAACTTTTTTAGGCGTAGCCGCGGTCAATATTTACATGAATGCATCTTTAAACGTTGAATTATATAGATGGATCTGTCGACTCAAATAAAACTTTTATATGTTTTTACTTGAGTTGGTGTCCAGTATACTATGGAGCAATTGCTTAAAACACATGGCGTTGAGAAATTAGAAGTTATGCTTTAATGAAATAGAAATGTTTATGTATATATTGTGGCCCCTGTTTTATTTTAAGTCGGACATGAACAGTGACCCCTTCGCCTTACTAATAACTTCAATAAATAGCATTATTATGGTCTATGTTTTCTTTGCATCCTATAGCAAACAATAGTATGGTTCAAGCTAAAGTTGATACAGTTGTAACTTTTTAATGCAATTCCAGATCCAAAAGTACAAGAATTCCTAGTTGGTAAAATTTAAAAATTTTCTTAGTGTATTTTTTCCGGAGTTTCCCAATCAATTATTGGGATTCTACTACAGTGTCAGCCACTTGACATTTCAATTGGGGCGGGCAGACGAAAGTTTAAAATAACTTATTTAATGTATAACTTAAGCCTTAAAACAGAGTTTATTGCTGGGCAAGCTAGCCTAAAAATTAACTTTAACCATGATCTATTTTAAAATTTATTAACATCACCCCTGAACTCAAAAGTGGGCATTTTCCTAAAAATTATGTGACATTGTCTACAACACTTAAAGGCTCATCAGTCTGGCACCATTCCAATTTACACGCACGCACACAAAACTCACAGGTAACACAAAAATTTTGGCCGTTACGATTATGTTGTTGTTGTTGTTGTTGTTGGCGGCATTGTTACAATTAGAATTGAAACTTGTACAATTAAAACGAAATATATTTCACAAGGTCAGGGTTTTTTTCTCGAGTTTAACCAAATAAAAGCAAAATTAGATTTTTGTTAAGGTCGTGTGTGTGACATCTTTATTACAGCTTTTGTTTTCTTTTTTTTTTTTTTGCTTATTTAGATTTTGATTTGAAGCTCATGCTCAAGTGTAACCGCTTTATTTAGGGTCAAATAAACAAATGCAGTCGCACTAATTATGCATATCGCCTTTCTTATTAGCATTTAATGAATAATCAAAGTAATTGGTGATTTAATCAAATTACAAATTATATCTATTGACTAGAAATGTAACGAGTTATTAATGAATGGTTTTTATTGTTCGGATATTAAACGTTTTGCATAACAACACCCGAACGTCGTATTCTTTTTTTTTTGTATGATGGTGGAGTTAAGAGGCGTTTTTATTATTATTTGGCCAAAATTTAATACTTTTTATATTGGGCCGTTCATATTTTCGGTACACTGCACAGTGGGACGTTTTGAAAAAACTATATGAAAATAGTTCTGAAGTTTCTAAACTTTATAATTAAAACGATTATAATAAAACCGCATTCAGTAGGAATAAGTGTTCTGTGCCTACCGTGGGGACTATTCGCAATGGAGTGGACCTTTCTCAGACCACCACTTGGCGAATTTCGCGTCTTGTCTTCCTTCTTTGCCACTACAAAACTCAACTGACCCAGGAACTGAAGGTCAACGAACATTGACGGCGGCACGTTCGCTGAGGGGGCTCTGGACTTGCCTTAATTTTCATCAACGGAACGACTTCAGCGATGAAGTTTATTTCTCGATGAATGTGTGTTTGAACAAACAAAATTGTACAATTTTAGACGACACCAATCCAGTGCATCCCGAAAGAGTCAGTGTTTGATGTGCATTTTGTGCTGGCGGCGACAGCGGTGCGAATTTTTTCGCGAACGATATGTGGTTTCAACTATGATGTGATCTGACCACCGAAATCGTGCGATTTGCCCATTCTCCTTGTGGATTTTTGTCTAGTCACAGGTGTATGGGAATAAGCCACAAAACCCAGCGATCGTCATAAGCCCATGTCATCGATAAAAGTCACCTTGAGCCGGGGAAAGTTGGAATTCTCAGATGCGCTCCACCCAGAGAAGCCATAGCGGAGATATGAGCGATGGCATATTTCACATATGATGGCTCAGATGGGATTTTCCAAATATGTAAGTTTTTTTTTCAGTAGGACCAGCACTCAGGGGACAACCCCTACATATGCAGTGCATTGCGCTGGAACTGGAAAGGAGGGGATAGTGTTAGGAGGACAGATTAGATAGAAAGGTTTTTGTAGCTATTTTTACTTTTATTACTTCGTCGGTGAATTTTCGCTACAGATACCGACGAAGGAGGGTGCTGCTGCTGTATAATGCACTTTTAGTACATGACGGCGTCAATCGCTGTCGGTAATGTTCTGCGACCAGTGCAATGCCTTCGTCATTGAGACAAGCCGACAACAACTAACACAATCCTGCACTAATGCAAATCAGAAATATTCGACACCATATTTGATGACTGAGTGCGGAGTCGAACAGCAGACCTGTGTCTTACTATGTCAGCCAACAGTTAAGACAAAATCTTAACGGAACTGGCGAAAGGAGAAATCTTTCTTACGAAATATTGGCATCCTCCCGAGTTGCCACCTAATAAATAAAGTTTTATGCAAATTTGTCATCTAACAGTTATAGAGAGTCTTCATATTGTACGGGAGTTACGCAGTTCTCTACTCCACTCAATAATATAAAGATTTTCAGTCTGTGTTCCAAAGTTGAAAAAGAAACCGTTTTGTAGGAGTGACATTAAAATTATATCTACTTTGAGCAGGCATGGTACGCATATCTTTCATATCGCTTCAGTGCAATGTCGAGTCAGTGTGTCAAACTTTGCAAACGAATTATTAATTACAAAACTGTATTGCTGACAGCCCTAATTGAGGCTAAGAAAACCGTGTTAGTAACAGTTTGCTGACTTTCGTGACGGATGAGAAGAATTTAATATATCGCCATATTGGAAAATAGTTAAAAAAGCAAAACTTAAGTATTTTTCATTACGAATCATTCACGCAAAAATAATGCGATTATAAACGCTTGAATTTTTCCCTACTCACACTCTTGCAGACTTATGGGATAAAGGAAAATAAATTTCATCATCAAGCATCGCAGCTCACGGTAATCACTCGAACATTGCCCATACCTGGTGGAAAGACAATACATACAAACCAATCAATGCCTTAGAGTAAATTACATACTATTCTTTGCATGTATGGACGTACAAAATTTACTGAAATGAATCGCATGTATTAATCAACTCTTTCAGATTACAATTGTCAAATTAAATTAAAATATATTTATTTATGCTTATTCTTCTTGTAGTTATTCTTGAATTAATGCAACCCACATTGTTTGCTAATGTACATACAAGATATTAACAACACAACACACACACACATACATACATACTTACATACAAAGGTATATTACGTCACATTATATTTTAATAATAATATTTAAAATTTGATTTTTATTTAAAAAAAAAAGAGTTGTGTAACCTCAAATAATAAAAGCTCTTTACTTTGAGCCCACTTAACCACAAATACTTGAAAATTCAAATTTAATACTAGTATATAATTCAAATACACACATGTACATACATATACATATGTATGTATAACTGTATGTACATGCATTGTTAAAGCCATTGACAGACACACCGATTAATGTAGATTCGGTGTCATAGTACTTTAACAGTTCACTCGCAGTATTTAACAATAAAACTTATGCAGAGGGAAAAAACGGCTAAAGAACGAACATTGACCTTCATTGAAGTTGCTAAACTTTTTGCCAGGGTACGATCATTAAAATGCTACTTCCAAACGTAATAGACGAATACATTAAATCACACATCTACGAAACAGCAAAAAAAACTTACAATAAAATGTCAATATTGACAGCATTGTTTTCGTATGGACTCATATGCATTGTTGTCAACCCTGTGCTTTTTTGGTTTTTAGTGCTTTTCCGATTCATCGACGCGAAAAATTTATAATGCATTTTAAAATTAATTTTGCTGTGTTTTTGTCCTGATGGCGGCGCTAAAACTAAACTTCAATATATATTTTTTGTTTTATTAAAAACCAAAATTTCTTTAACGAGAGTTGTTCTTACATGGAACCAAGCCGCCCTCCTAAGAAATCGTTTTCACAGGGAAAATGTTTCGTTTCGGTTTTATTTTTAGACGACCAAGTATGAGTATGAGAATTCTGTAATCGCATTCTATTTCTTAGGCCGGAAGCGGCCTAATTAGCGCTAATAGCAAATAGTAAATACACACGAGCTTTGGAGATGCGAGAATAGTTACTTCCGAAAAGTTTCACTTTCTGTTGTTCTTGGATAAATAAATTGTTGTTATTTCCGTCTTGTTCCTTAGAGTGTCAACCCTTTTTTACGTTGCAAACTTTATCCCACTAATTACTTTGGATTAAAATTTCACAACTTATTTTTATATTTTTATTTTTTCATGTCTGCAACTACTTTATTATTCTATTTTATTTATAAAATAATCAAATCTATAATATTTATTCTATATTTTCATTAAATTACAAACTCTTTTGATGGTTTTAGTGCTTTTACAATTTGGAAGTTGACAACGCTGGTGTGAAAATAACCCTTTCACACTGGCATGATGTAATAAATATAAGGTGGCATCGTTACGCCAAATGACTATTTTTTGCTTAACCGTTATTTGGCTACATTGATGTCAAGTTCATTTGTCAAAAAGTCCTCGTTGTTTACAGCATTTCCATGTGTTTTTTTGCTATAATTTTCGACGTGAACCATGATTATGCACAAACAACAATTGTTTTGGTCGTAGATATACCACCTTTATATTTATTATAAAATGGTAGGAGCCGTGCAACTAGCTAATAGACTGGGAGACTTTACATTCGCCGCCGCTAACGATAGAAATGGTCGGTGAAGCTTTTAGCCCTGTTCCCTATCTAGAGTCGTTAAAAAATCAACACGTCTTAATTAGTCACGTAAAAACAGAAACAAACAGATTTTTAAATGGAATATATTGCTATTCATGAGGAGTTACAACCCAATATAATACGAAATAAATCCTATTTTTTAAATTTATTGAACTCTTTTAAACTTGAACAGTTTCGAATTTTAAGAGACCAATGGGGCTGTTCTAAAACAATTTCTAAGAATTATATTAATTTATTTTCTTTCATACATAAAATGTATTAAATATAAATAATCAGGCGGCATCACTGGTTACATGCATTCTGAAAAGCAACAACAACTTGCTGACACTGCGCAAAACATTGTTACTATTTTGCTGGATTGCCAGCATGCCGCTAAACTTGTTGTTGTTTATGATGATGACAACGATGAAGACGAATACGACGACGATAATATGAGACGCATTCATACTGGATTTATTCATTCTTCTCATATTTTGTGTCTCTGTATCGGTATCTTCAATGCTTGACTTCGTTGAAGTCTGTATCGTTTTTTGTTTTCTTTTTGTGTCTGTCCGTTATTGTCTTTCTTTCGTTTATTTTATTTAAATGCTGAGATTTAAAAAAAATTATTCTTTGTAAACAATTTTCCTAATTGGGCCAAGGTACAGTGGCTTGTATGAAGCTAAAAATAGCTCAAAATTATGCATTCAATACACGAGCGAATAGTAATAATATATTTATGTATGAGTATATTTGATTTCATATGATTATCAATGCATTTTGTATCAAAAATAAATTAAATGGACTTTGAAAAAACTCTGTCAATAATATCATAAATTTGTAGGATTGCCGACTAGACAATAACAACGCACACGTTGAGGCAACATACGCCGATGAATGTACTGCAGGGTCGGTTATGTTTTTACTCTAATAGCCAGACGAGCTTAATTTTTAGTATAAATTATATGAGATGCCTACTTGGGGAGACTTCGACTTCTTCTTTTTATTAAAAACAACTTTTGCAGTGGCAACTGTTACCAGTACTAAATCACTTAGAAACTTCAAAAGCTAAAACGAACTCCAAAGCATCCCGTAGCTGGATCGTTAAAGAAATTCAATCATCACTCTTCTACTTGAAAAAAAAATATTTTAAGCTGAAAAACACAACAGTATGTACAAGTGGCAACGTTTGTCATTTTCGTGTATTTTGTTCTGTGGCAGTATCTTCAAAACCACCAACTTCTGAAGGGTCTTCCAACAGAGACTTTCCAAATGTTACTGTCGAAGGCTGCCATCTATCAAACTAGTTCTCATTTATTCTGTATGTTTTGCCACATCATGATGGACGGGTATAGCCAAGGCGAATCCATTACTAGTCAATTCGCCTTGGGTATAGCACTCAACAACACGTGTATGTAATAAAGTTATTTTATCGAATGGGCGTTGTTTTCGGCAACATAGCGCGCCCTTCTGCATTTTACGGCCGCCGTAATCGTCCTACCAAGAGGATTATTCGAACACTGGTTTAGTAAATATAAAAGAACGTGTGTTTGCTGAATGGGGTAATAAAAACTGACCCCAACTTTCAATAAAAAATACAGCGATAAAGGCCATTTTGGATGAATGAGTAGAATTCGGTACGATATAAAATTACATGAGATTTCAAAACATTCAGTGTGGATTTTGGACTGGCAGCGCCATATTTCTTTGAGAAACAGCCATCGAGCGCTATAGGTCCATGATCATCCTGAGTTGGATGATCTGGACACCAACGATATGCGGCTTTAAGAAGACGGCGCTCCTTACTACACAGCTTATACCATATTCGGATATTCCGCACTAACGATTTGAAGGCATGGCTGCCACATGTGAGGGTGGTTTATACTGGCCATTGAAATCGTAAGATTTGACTCCGTTAGACTTTTTCTTGTGTGGTATTTTTAAGTAGCAGATGTATGCGAACAAGTCATCAGCCACAGCGGTCCTAAAAGCAAATATAATTCATGCCATCAGTCAAATTCATTCCGATTTATGAGCACGAGTCATTTAAAATAAGACATTTCCGAAGCGCTCCATTAAGACAGTCGAACTTTCCATCGAATAAAAATTTTCAAAGATATCTCACGGACATTTAATTAAATAGTGTTTAACTTATACCACAATAGCGATGGCACAAAACGCCATGGTGTAATTTCAGGTTTCCGTTTGAAAGTTATTTCCGAATTCGTTTCATAGATAATGCGATACGACAAATAAGTCTCCACATTTTGGAAAACATTAAATATCTGCCCGATTCGCCCTACGCTTCGGTTTTCATTCCAAATATATCGACATTAAGGAATTTTCCCCAATATCTGGCAACGCTGAATTGACTTCTGTTCGATCCGTTCCCCATTAAATAAATTGTTGGCGATTTCCATTATATGCTGGTTTCTTGGGTAGAGCACTGCATTTTTAACAATCGGAATAAAGAAATCTGACAGGTGTCAAATCTTGGCGTTGCCACGTGCACAAAATATAGCACTAAATTGAAAGTATGCAGTCTTACAGTACGATTAAGTTAATTTCCTATTCCTTAGCTGAAATAGAACGACGGTAAGGGTAACTCCAGAGATCAAAATAATAAATAATATATAAGCCCAGTGTGCTTTTATCAAAGATGCAGTGAGAAACGTTAACTAAAGCAGTCAAGAACAATGAATAAGAAAACTGAGTTAAATGCCTTCGCCACGATGTTTTTTCTTTTCTTTTTATTTCTTTTATTTCGTTTTCCTATGGGAATACGTATGTGGCTAAAAGAACTGATTGGGAAACATCACAACGAGGCTTACCACACACACACACATACACACACACATGTACATATACATACGAACAATATGCACAGTAAGGCAGACGTAAACTTCTTGAGAACCAAACAACTAAGAAATAATATTCAGATCAGTTAACCGAAAAGCAAAACAAACAATATGCTGTTACCAATTGAGTCAGAGCCTGCCTGCCTGCCTGCCAGGCTGCCTTTGAGACAAACAAACTTCACAAACAGAATTCCATGTAAACAACAGCAACCAACAACAATAGAAAACGCCAAAAAATACCCAGTCATGAAAAATTCCTTTGTCAGTTTTGTACTCTTGCATCCAAGCGCACATACACACACACTTACAATCTTAATAATGTTGAATCACCGCGTTTTCCCCTGAAACAATTTGGCGTACACAAATGCAAAATAAATTTTAAAACAAATTCTGACCGAAACTTGAAAGAACAAAGATAAAAACGTAAAAAACTAACCCACAACGAAAGTTTACTAACAAAAAAAAAATCAATCCAAACCTCCTAAGCCAGTCAGTCAGTCACTTATCAGTCAGCCAGCCAGCCACCACCATTCAACGAGCCAAAATTAGTGAACAAAAAAAAAACGCTCATTTCGGCTGGCTGATAAAAAGACGACAAAATAACTGGCCAACAGACAAAGAAACAGCACCGTCATTCATCCAGCCAGCACAATATTTATTTTTTCATACACAAACAATAAAAATTGAAAAATCTCAACAAATCAGCAAAAAAAATTTGTTTTGTACAGGAAAAAAACGTGTTTTCATCAGAATAAAAAAAAAGAGTCTAAGCAAAAATTTAAAAAGCAGACAAACGGACGGACATAACATGTGGACACACGAATAGACAAACAGTTGAGTTGAAATTGCAAAAAATAATGCAAAAAAAAAACAAAAACAAACGAATCAGTAGTGAAATTAACCAGAACTAAAACAACACAAAAAAAACTCTTGTTTCTCATTTATTTTATCATAAAAGAAAGAAAAAAATTAGAAACAAATCGCATAATGAAAAGTTTAAACCCGATTACAAATTTCTCGATCGGTATTTGTCAAGTTTATTTATTCCCAGTTTTATGGTTTTATTATTAAGTTTAGCAATTAAACTATTTGTTGAAAGTTTTTATTTTCAATGAATTTATTTAGAATTTTTATTGGAGCGCACAATGGGGTCATATGCTATTAAAATCATATTAGGGAAGAGAAAACATAAACATATACAAATAGCGATTTAATTTTTTTTTATAAATTTTTAATTTTTTTATAATTTTGTAAACATCACAAAGCGCCACATTTGCCAGTAACAAAATTTCGCCGTTTATAATTATGTAAATTATTATATAATACCGGCGTTATGATTAGGGACACAACGATACGCCCAGGGACGCCGATACCCAGTCAACTGTTTGACCACTTTTACAAATAAATTTGTACGTATGGCTTCAATGGCCAGTTTGCCGGTTTAAGCCAAGTTACTTAATACAACAAGACCACTTAAGACAACAAAGTTGCCACCAATTTCATTTCTCAACACATCGGCTGTACGGCAAGTTGCGTCATCTTGTTGGCACCAAATTTCATTGATGGATAAATTAATTGATAACGACACTGGGACCATAAAAGACATTTTGTATAACCTGCCAGCTGCTAAAAAATGTTCTCCTTTAGAATCTCAAGATTCCCATAATTTATAATGTTGACAGTTAACCATCTTTCATTTCACTGTATCTTCTGTGCCATCGAGCTTCACAGTTTTCCACAATGTGCTCTGGTGTCTGGTCATCACAGTCACAGCATCTGCAGCGGCTGTTAGTCTCGCGAAAAAACATGTCAGCCAAGTCCAGCTCTTCTATTTGGGCCAAAAAAAAATTTTTTTTTTGTAAACATCGCACGGTAGCGCTTGCCAGTCACAGTAACGATATTGCTTTCGTCGTCTTTGAAAAGGCACGGTCCAATGATGCCACCCATTCATAATTCACTGCGGGCAACGCAATTTTTGGTCCTTCCAATGCTTCTGGCTGCTTTTCACACCAAATACGGTAATTTCTCTTGTTGGATACGCGATCCAGTAAGCCAGAAATGAGCTTCGGCGTTGAACACTATTTTCCGATAAAAAGGATGCATCTTCAATCATTAATTTTAATAATGAAATTCAATAAAATGCAATCGTTGTTCATTTGAAAGTCGATACATGGCTTTATAATAAGCCAAGATGAACATGTTTAACAGAAACATGTCACATGAAAACAGCAGTGCTGCTAAAAACAGTGTTGCCAAAAAAAAAATTTGCTAAAAAAAATTGCAAAGATTTTTTTTATAATAACTTTTAATATATTTTTATATTTAATATTGAATATATAAAAGACCCCAAGCTTAATATATTATTATTAATATCTGGTGTTTTTTATAGAGTGATACAACTTTGAGTTGGCATCACTGCTTTATTTGACCACCCATTTAAAAGCTGATAGCTGCTTTTTGTTTAGTTTGCTTTGGAGAACAACTCTTGCAAGTTGTTGAAATTTTCAATCAAAATAATTATTCCATTCGGCAAACTCATCCATTAAAAATTATGTTTTTCGATGAAGTCTATTTCTGGTTGAACGGGTACGTAAATGAGCAGAGTTGTCGCATTTAGAGTGAAGAGAATTAAAAAGCTTTTGTCGAAACACCACTACATCCACAGAAGTTTTTTCGTACCTCAATTAGCTGGCATTAATCTTGCTGATATGTGGTTCCAACAGGGCGGAGCCACATGCCACACAGCGGGCGCTACAATTGATTTACTCAAGGAAACTTTTGACGACAAAATAATTTCTCGAAATGGCCCCCAAGATCGTGTGATTTAACCCCATTGGATTATTTTCTTTGCGGTTATGTAAACTCACTTGTGTACGTCGATAAACCACAAACAATTGAACACCTGCAAATCAACATTCGAAGAGTTATCGGCGAGATACGGCCGCAAATGCTGCGAAAAGTTTGTGAAAATTGGTGTTCCAGATTGCGCCATGTACGCGCCAGCCGTTGCGGCCACATGTCCGAATTCATATTTAAACATTGTCATAAAATTTTCTATATATATATATATATATATATATATATATATATATTTTATTATTATTTAAACTTGCATCACTCTATAAAAAACACCCGATATAATGCAAAATAGAAATCAATTTCAAAATTTTATTTTCGTAAATAAAACGTGAAAATTATAATTTTCCTGTTCAATTGGATAAAACTATCTTCGATTATTTTGAACAAAATGTTTACTAAAGCCTGGGAAAGTTTTTTTTTTTTTGCGGTAACACAGCAGGTAGCAACTCTGCTCTCAAAGCTCAATAATATCTCAGCCGTCGCAAGCTTCTAAAACCAAACTTATAATTGTTTAAATTCATCATAGTATTTACAAGGCTCACAGCGTTAATAGTAACCCTCGTATGAAGCTTTATAGAAAACGTGATAATAAATAAACTTTTGAAACACGTTGTGAAATCATTTCTATTTGTAAATATTCTTTTCAATTCTCTAATGTCAATAGCCAGATAATCATTATTTTATCATCAGCATAATTAACAAACTATTGTTTTTTTTTATATTTATATATTTTATACTACTGTTGTTTATTTTGCTGATTTTGATTCTTTCACACGGATTCTCTACGCAAATACACACACATACACGTGCACTTACAAATTTGAATGAACTTTTGGCAAATTTTCTACACACTCGTTCGTTTGGCAACAACAAAGAAAACCTAAATCCAATCAATTAACTTAAATGAAGTTATTATAGTTTGTGAAGATTATAGACATAAATTATGATGAAATTAATAATCGTAAACATAAAAAACACATTAAAATAAATAAATTTCGATAATGGTTTCAAATTAGAACACCAAAAATCTTTGGATTTCCTTTTGGATCAAAAACTAAACAATACCGGCAGTGCCGCATTTTATATGCCCTACAATTTCACATGAATTAATACAATGGGGCTAAGGAAATGTTTTTAATAGTTAGTCACTGGCACAGATATTCTTTATATGTTTTCCAATATTTTCCACTTGAAATTTTTTATTACAGCTTTTTAAGACCTTTTTGTGCGATGTTTTTTTTAACCTATTGAAACCATTTGCATATTTGGTTTGGAAGTTTTTTTCCACACTGAGAAATAGTCCGGTAACTCAACAACAGTTGGCAACATGTTGATGTATGCAGGTGGCATTACAAGAACAACAAAAGCGAAATTGGAAGGCAGACGACAATGTGCACAAGAGAGAAGTGTAGTACAAAACGATTTTTCATTTTTCTTTTCTACTTTTCGCAATCTAAACAAGAATCAAGTAAAAACGCCCATCAGTCTGTCTGTGTACTTATTTCTGAATTGTAAATACCTGAGGTAAGACCAAACGGAATTTGAAAATAGGTTGGCCTTTAAATATCGCCTTTTTGAGAGGGGACCTTGAAATTTACAGTTTGGAAGTCAATGCCACACAACGACGAGTAACAAAATGACAAACGTTGCCACTGTGTTTGTCTGTCTACTTATTTCAGGATTGTAAATTCTTGAGGTAAGACCAAATGGATTTTGAAAATAGGTTGGCCTTTAAATTTCGCCTTTTTGATAGAGGACCTTGAAATTTACAGTTTGGAAGTCAATGCCACGCAACGATGAGTAACAAAATGACAAACGTTGCCACTGTGTTTGTCTGTCTACTTATTTCGGGATTGTAAACTCTTGAGGTAAGACCAAATGGATTTTGAAAATAGGTTGGCCTTTAAATTTCGCCTTTTTGAGAGGGGACCTTGAAATTTACAGTTTGGAAGTCAATGCCACACAACGATGAGTAACAAAATAACAAACGTTGCCACTGTGTTTGTCTGTCTACTTATTTCGGGATTGTACGTTCTTGAGGTAAGACCAAACGGAATTTGAAAATAGGTTGGCCTTTAAATTTCGCCTTTTTGATAGGGGACCTTGAAATTTACAGATTGGAAGTTAACGTCACACAACGATGAGTAACAATATAACAAACGTTGCCACTGTGTCTGCTTGCGTTTTAATTAGCGTTTTTAAACAACAAATTAGTAAATAATTTTGTTTTACTTTGTAGATAATATCAGAATTTAATCAATACGGAGAGAAAATTATGGCATTTCAACATGGACTGAAATTTCCATTTAAATTGTATGACATTTTGATACATCGAATGCGGATTTATTTTGATACTTTTAATGACGCATTTTTAGAGAGTTGTGTGTGGGTGGTTTTTTAATGGTACACATTTTTTAGACACACTCTTTCAAAAAGTTGTAATTTTCATACTTGGAAACCTTCACTTTTAAAAAATTCCGGGGCCAATTATAACATTCGATATCGATCGAAATTTCAATACAATTTATATAAAAATTGTTATCGCTATTTAATAACGTCGTAATTATTATTATTTTAAACTTTGATTAGCTTAGTCTGAAACTCTGGCAATATGTGATTGATGTGATTTCGTTAAAGACCGACATTTTAAGCAAAAATTAAACTGTTCCGTAAAATGTTTGTATAAAAACTTGGTAAAGGCGGCACATATCTGTCTTCAGATTAGCTGATCCTGAGGTCTCAAAAACTTAAATTGAGAGTTATACTCTTATGTTACTCGTAAATTAGTCTCATGACCAGGGGCATGTATTCATACAAACAATTTTATTCTTATTTAAGTGCCAGTAAAACACCAAACAGGACAGATCATGCGGGGAAGATGCTGCAGAAAGAGATACACAAACATTTTTACGATAATTATTCAAGACATATAAACACCAAGAAGAATTAACGCCAGGCCGGCTCAGCCCAATTCGCAGCTACAACTTTACCACTTCGTTTGAAGAAAAATATTTTTGGTAATTTGATGTGTAAATGTGTGCTTCTTATCTCAACATCTCACGATTACTGGTGGTTTGATATATCTGCTGTGCAATTAGAAATCATAAGCAACAACGTTTTGAAATAAATGAATAAATTTTCTGTTTAATTTTTGGTATTTTGTAGGAATAATGATCATCGACAAATATCTATATATAATTTTTATATTTTTTCCGATATGCATCGATATATCTTTCCAGTTTCCCATCCCTATCACGGTCATACAATCCAATCTCCACATGTGCACCAAATTTCCACCAGCCTCTCTTCTAACTGAGTTACGTAATTGGTGAACAGCCCCAAAGCTCTTTGCTATGATTTACAATTTATTGACACAAAAAAGAATTATGTCCATACATACGAAAATGTAGGCCAGATATCATGCAACGATGATACAAGCTGTGGAAATTATGTTTGTTTTTTATTTTCCATAATTAAATTAATTTAATTCATTTTAAGGCCGTATAACTGACCACAGACTCAGCAAATCACATTCGCGTCAAACGCAAATAGCGATAAAAAAAAACTAATAAAAATATTGATAAAAAAGCACTGAACGAAAAAACAAATAAAATTAAATAATTTTGCCGAGAACATGTTGTAAACACATCATCAGTGTGGCCAAAGCTAATTAATTTTTCTCACATGTGGTTGATTTTAAGCGTACATTTACTCCGTATAAATACACGCATACAGAAATGCCACAAGAAAAATACCGAATACCGATATATTTATAGATCCTGATATCGCAGTATCCGTAAATACAAACGTAGGGTTTTGACTTTTCCGTTAACTGAGATCAATCCTCTAGTTATCAAAATAAGACCACTTAACATTTACTTTTAAGCAATTTTATATTAAACAAGTAAAAGTGCTACATTCGCCTGTGCCGAATCTTATATACCCTTCACTAACGAACGTCTGCTTTCTAACTTATAAAATAGTTTCAGTTAGCAAAAAATAAAAACAACTTCAGTTGCGTTTCCCACCCTTGGAAACGAAATTTTAATTTTTAAAATTTTTTTACCAATACAAGTCCTCATAATGTGTAAAGCGGTTTTATTTAAGCAAAAGTACAAATTTTTATCCATTTTGGTAAATTTCATGTTACACAAAATATTGCAGTATCCAACCCTGGAATCGAAATTTTTATTTTTTTTTATATTTTTAATACCAATTTTGTTTTGCCGAAATAAAAAAGAATTTTAATCAGGAAAAAACGACGTTAATTGATTTTTGGTTATGTATTGTATAAAAAAATTTTAAATTTCGGAACTCTGGATGGGAACTTTAAATTTTAAAATTTATTTTTAATCGATTCAAATCTTCATGATACCAAAAGTGCTTTTATTTAAGAAAAACTTAAAACTTTTAAACATTTTAGTTATTATATGTACCACAAAATTCCGAATGTGCCAAAAAATCAATTTCCCACCCCTGGAGACGAAAAATAAATTTTTAAAAATAATGTTTTACCAATGCAAGTCTTCATGATGTATAAAGCGGTTTTATTTAAGAAAAACTACAAATTTATAACCATTTCTGTCACTTTCATGTACTACAATATATATCAGTTTTCGAGCCCTGGATTCGAAATTTGTTTTTTTTTTTAATTTTCGATACCAATTCTGTTTTGCCAGGACAAAAAATAATTTTAACCAGGAAAAAACGACGTTAGTTGATTTTTAGTTATTTTAATGTACAAAAAATATTTAAATTTCCTAACCCTGGATAAGAATTTTTTAATTTTATTTTATCTATGCAAATCTTCCTGATGTATAAAACGGTTTTATTTAAGAAAAACTTAAAATTTTTAAACATTTTAGTTATTATATGTACCACAAAATACCGAATGTACCAAAAAAAAATAATATATTAATTTCCCATCCCTGGAATTTTTTTTTTAGTTTTAAATGGACAATTGAGGAGTTCCGAAGCATGAAATAGGTTCAATTTTCAAATAAGCAAAAATATAATCGGTTTTTGGTGTTAATTTTGCGTCGAGAAATAGGTATAAGCTTCCCAGCTCTGGAACCGTCCTTCCGACGGTTTCTGAATTTCAATACCACTTTAAGTTAGCTCACTTTCAATCGATCAGTCCAAGAATGAAGTTTCTAACTCTTCTGGTTGCTTGGGAAACCCGATTTCACCAGACAGACGGACAGACGGACATCGCTCAATCATCATCGCTATTCATAAGGATCCAGAATATATATACTTTATGGGGTCGCATATTGATATCGAAGAAATTACACACGGAATGACAAACCTAAATATACCCTTTCACATTTTTGTGAAGGGTATAAAAAATATGGGATTTACTTTCTTCACATCAGGCCGCTGACATTTAAGAAAACTATCATCACTGATTCTTGGCACAGCTTATTTCTAAAGAACAACAATAAGCAATGAAATATAATGCAATTTTTATATCACTTTTTTAATTTTTTAAGAATTTTAATAAAGTATTGATACTGCACACATATAAGCTAGATTCGCCCATGGTTTAAGAACAAAATTTACGTTCTGAAACATTTTTTTTATATGTTGTTTGGCGTTTCTCTTTTAGAGAGAGACATGAATTGGTTTAATTTTAATTCGCGTTCCGAAACATGGCAACTGTGCTGCCAGTAAGTTTAATTTTTAAAGTAAAGTAGAACTGAGATGCCAGATCATATTATACGTATGCATAATAAAATACAGAACTTGTTTTATATATTTTGTATGTATAACAACGCACTTGTTTCATATCGTTTGTGTATATAATAAAATACGGAGCACTTGTTTTGTATTTTTTGGCATTAAAAATAAATAACTGATTAATATTGTTATAAATAAAATTAAATAAATAGTGGTGTTGCCCAATTGTAAAACTCACACACATAGTTTACAAAATTATTTCATATGGTAGCCTTGATGTCCCAGAACAAATACTCGAAGTGGGTGAATCGCAGAACATACTCTCAAAAAACTAAACATGTTCTAGAACATAACTTTTGTTCTGAAACCATGAGTGAATCCAGCTTTACACGCAAATAGTTTTCATATCATGTATATTTAGTCGAGACTGAGACGATAAGATGCCTCAAAGTGCACCTCCAAAAAAAATGTGTGCCATATTCATATATAAGATTTATATTACCTGAAAAAATATATCAACAACATAATTATATGTATAGAGCCACAAAGAGAGAGGTTTTGATATTTTGGAAGTAAATTTAACTCTACTCAAGATTTGCTGTAAAAACCAATGAAATGCAGGCCCCAGGTACTCAGCGCATAACAAAACAAATTGTTTCTTAATAAATTAACTGAGGCAATCAGTTGGCGTTTTTTGCCTACAAATTCGACAGTTTGTCATAGATTAAAGAGTAAAAGCTGAATTTTTCTTTCATCTTTTACAAACTGTCAAATTTGAAGGCGAAAAACGCCAGCCGCAATCTGGCTGAATATCTCAAACAAATTACAATTAAAATATAATTTTTAAAGTAATAATTTTCAAAAAAATATGTCAGCAACACTGCAGAGATGCTCGACTAATAAGCTAATTGAAAATGGTTACGAATAGGTAACCGTTTAAAGGCAGGTAGTTTTAAAAGTAGTTGAATATGTAACTAACGGATTATCCATTTTCACCGACCTGGCAACGCTGTCAGCTACTGAGTTTTTCCATTAAAACACAGCATCCATTTAAAAATTAGCTTTGTTTTTGCCGTTTTGGGCTGCTCAACAAGCGCAGAATGAGTAAAAATAGTTAAAAGTTGCTGCAAATGTGGCGTTTCAAACCTGGCCTGGGGGCCGATCCGGCATTCTATATCGATCGATATTTGTATATACTTTTCCAAGAAGTTTCGATAGATATCGAAAGCGGCAATTTAACCACTGGCAACTTTTCGAGCATAATGGGATGTTAGGATTATGATATCACAAAAACTTTAAGAAACTGGAAGAGTATGAAAGAGAATCTATGGATTCTCATACGAGATATTTCACTTCTTTTCGGTGTTCATTGGCTAGCAACGTCATGCGATTTGACGCTGTTAACATTTACTTTTTGGCAGGTTATATCAGACATCGTGTCAACGCGAATAATTTCCTAACGTTGCCACATTTGCAACTCAACATCCGTTAAGTTATCGCCGCGATACCACCCGAAAGGTGCCAAAAAGTGGTCCCATGATGGTCGGTCATTAAATAAGATCGCATTTCGTATGTAACGAAAGCAAATTTTTAGCCATTTGCAGTAGCAGAGTGTGTTATACTTTAATTAAAAAAAGTTTTAAAGAGAAAACTCGATAGCCGTTTGTCAAAATAATATTTGCATGAGATATATTCAAATAAAAAATGTTGTAAAAATGTAAAAGTTTTGTACAATAAAGCGAAGTGCTTCCAAGATATTTTACTTTTAGATACCAATGGAAACACCCATATACAAATTCGATATCAATATATCGGGTGTTTTTTATAGAATAATACAACTTTGAGTTGGTGTCACTGCTTTATTTGACCACCCATTTAACAGCTGATAGTTGCTTTTTGTTTAGTATGCTTTGACATTTCATTATGGATCGACTTAGACCAGAGGAACTCTTGCAAATTGTTGAAATTTTCAATCAAAATAATTATTCCATTCGGCAAATTCATCCATCCAAAATTATGTTTTTCGATGCAGCCTATTTCTGGTTGAACGGGTACGTAAATGGGCATAGTTGTCGCATTTAGAGTGCAGGGAATCCAAAAGATTTTGTCGAAACACCACTACATCCACAGAAAATTACTGTTTGGTGCGCTTTATGGGCTGGCGGAGTCATTGGCCCATATGTCTTCGAAAACGATGATGGTCAGAATGTTACTGTCAGTGGTGAACGGTAAAGGAACATGATTCGAAGTTTTTTCCAACAGGACGCAGCCACATGTCAAACAGCGGGCGCTACAATTGATTTACTCAAGGAAACTTTTGACGACAAAATAATTTCACGAAATGGCCCAATTAATTAGCCAACAAGATCATGTGATTTAACCCCATTGGATTATTTTCTTTGGGGTTATGTACGTCGATAAACCACAAACAATTGAACACCTGGAAATCAACTTTCGAAGAGTTATCGGCAAGATACGGCCGCAAATGCTGCGGAAAGTTTGTGAAAATTAGTGTTCCAGATTGCGCTTTGTACGCGCCAGTCGTGGCGGCCGCATGACCGAAATCATATTTAAACATTAATGTCATAAAATGTTCTATCCAATAAAAATCGTTTCAATGATATCAAAAATATATTACTGTGTTTTATTATGATTTAAACTTGTATCACTCTATAAAAGACACCCGATATATGCAGGGTATTCAAACAGTATTCTTGAAGTCATATGCACGTCATAAAATAATAGCACTAACAAATGAGACTTCTGCGAAGAAGCTGATAAGCTGATAAGGAAATAACAAACTATAAAGAAACAAATGGAAGTGCAAACAATTGTAAACATTTAGTTTGAAATTAATATCTTTCCCGAGCATCTTCTGAAATTCCACTTTTTTTATTTAAGGGCCATTATTACAACTCGACGACAAAGTTGGTGGTAGTAAGTGCCAACGTTAGCACAAGTTGATAAAGAGTTAACAAGTCGATAAAGTGGCCGGTAGCAACTTTCCATTATTACAACTTGCCGGTAATATTAAATCTATATTTCTTATTGTGTGGCAATACCGCTAGCAAATACCGACTCCTTTTGAAAGATTTGATTTAGACCGCGAAAAATTGTAGTGGCAACGACGCCCTTGTTTTTACCTTTTGAAAATATAAGCAGCTTTTGTTTGTGAAAATATAAGTTTGTGTTATAAAATAAAAAATGTCAGCATCTAAGAAAACAATCGTGCGAGCTGTGAGAAGACGGGCAAAAAACTTTTCAAGTGAAGAAGATCTATGTTTGGTGCTACCATATTAAAAAGTAAGAAAATATGGTAGCATAAATGTAAATCCTCCTGGTAAAACCTATCGCAAGGTCGAACTTGCCTTTAATCATCGCACATATTTAGATTAAAGGAAAGTTGTAATAATGAAAATGTATTTATCCGACCGATAAACTCTCACTTTAAGATAACACCAAGTTGTAATGATGGCCCTAAAACTATAAAATTTGTCTTTTTATATGTATAAACCAAAACAGCTGCTGCCGCTGATATGAGCTGAATAAATATTTTATGAGGCGTCGTTCAAAGAACTCAATTCGCAAACTTTGTTATTGAATTCCTTGTTACTTCTTTTTATTTTGTTAAAATCGACTACAGAGTTTTAGCAAAGAATACACACAATCTTTGGTTTTCGACACTCGACTCAGAACGAACGGTCCTAATATTTTATTACTTTTTTGTAAGCAGTATGAAACTAATACACTGCGTGAATACCCTAATTATATATTAAAAGACAACGTGGAATCCCAAAATATCCGCAGATTTACTGTTTGGGATATTTGAATCCCAAAGGAAAAGAATTCCTAGAGAATATTCGTTGATAAACCGACAGAAGTTGGAAAAGTGCTCGTTATTTGAAAATGTTTCTAATATCCTAGAAACGATACCCAACATTTGGGTAGCGCCTTAACAAAAAAAAAACAAAAAGAAAAATAGCAGTTCCAAGACTTTTCTATTTTTAATTAAAACCACAAAATTTGCCATCTGCTTCCTCCGAATTCACCATGCATGTGTGATTCTGAAAATAAAAACTCAAATGTGGCTGAGCACACATTCAAGTATACAACGTGCCCAGCAGTTCTGAAGGAGACATTCAACTAGGAATTTATTAACTTTTGGCTCCGAAATTTAATTTTTGCAATCACTTATTCCAGCCATCCAAATCCAGCCACACGATGTTGTATTGCGTTGTCTAGTTGAAATTATCTTTCTAGTTGCCGTTTTTGAAAATGACCGCATGTTTTTTGCATTTTATAAAAAAATTTTGCGATGATATAATGTTGGGGTCCTGCATGTTTTGCTGTATCATTGTAAAGGTGGGATAATCTGAATAGTTGTTCACAACTACTTCTTAAGTAACCAACTAAAAAGGAAAACAAGGCTACACACAAAATTACATGTCGATTTGACAAATTGCTTGAAGAGTTGCCAAGGAAATCCTCTCCAGTAGTGTCATTTTGCAGAATCACATTTCGAAGGAGTTTCAAAGAACAATAAACAAAAACTGAAAAGTTTTTTAATTTTTTTACCCCCTAATATGATTAAGAGATGGATGGTAGATGGTAATGAAAAGCGAGCCTGATAAGTGCCTTATCCTGCTATTCAAATTAGGTGTTATTAAGCTCCTGTCCGAACACTAAATTTATGAATTGCATGGAACAAAACGAATATTCTCAATATTTTGGAAGTAAAAGTCTTATTGTGAATTGTTTGGAAACGTAATTTTCTGTTGTGATTTATTTGTCGGTGCTTTCTAGAAGAGTGTAAAATGGAAATCGAGATAGATTTTGTGTTAAAATAATCTATCACGAACTCCATATTAAAGTTAATTGTTTTATATTATAGATACCAGTTTTTTTTTGCCTGTAAATCAAATATTATTTACTTATTACATATTGAATCTAGATTAATTACGATGACTGTTGCATGCGGACTAGAAAGTTTTGCCAACAATCGAATTGTTTTTATGACCACTTGCACTCTTTCAACAAAATAAAAAGGTAATTCAATAGAGTTATACGTTAAAAAATAAATATAACATACATATATATGCCCCCTTCTCCATTTACATCTATTGTGAATTGATTTTGTAAAACAATTGAAGATAATTGACTATTGGTGATGCCATATTTCTTGTTTGTGAATTCGCTTTCAAAAAGTTTGTCATCGGAGATATACACGATTGCAATTGAGAAATCCTGGGAGTTTTTCCATGGGATTAGCTATTGGCGATAAGAGTGGGGGTTTTTGTGACTTATTTTCAAAGGTCTTTTTCGTTTAGGCTACAGTAGCTTTCAAGCCTTTCAACGAAACAAAAAATTATATAAGATGAGAAATATTGAGGTTAGGAAGTAAATTGGTTTGGCTTTTTACAAATTCAGTTTTATTGATATCCATGTAATAAAGTAGAAATACTGGAGTTAATAATGGAATACAAAGTCGATCAAATGTCCACCTCTAACACGTTAGCAGACGTCCTCTTTTTCCACAAAATTTCTAACCATAAGCTTCACTTATCTGGTCAATGCATCACTGAATTTTATCGTTCAGAGCGTCAGTTGTTCGTGGTTGTTTCAACTAAGCCCGGTCTTTTATATAGCTGCAGAGAAAATAATCCAGACACCTGGAACGAGGATACCACTTGACATTCTCAAACCTCGAAATTATCCGACTGTCTGAGTGTAAACAGAGAAACAGTTACAAAAGAGAATAGAAGAGAGCAATTCTCTTAAGGAAAACTTTGTTGTCTAAAACATGCCTAAAGGCCGAGACACATAGAATCCGTTATACATTATGCGTCGACTTTTTCAACTGACGTTAACGCATTGACGGATAAGGTTGGCACAGTGTGTACTTTGTTAACGGATTGTTGCTTTTATACATACATGTTTTTTAAAAGCACGCACGAAGCTCGAACGTGTATTGAAAAAATAGAGAGAGTGAGAGAGAGTTTGTCAAAGTACTCAACGTACGTGAAAAGTTGAAAGTTGTCCTACTTTGTACTTTGCGTCGACAGAGAAGTATTGTATGTGATCAAGCTCATAAGAGAACGTGTATTTCAACTTAGCTGTCAGTTGAAAAAAGCGACGGATAACGTATGACGGATTGTAAGTGTCTCGGCCTTAACACTTTGAAGACTCTAGACATCGAAATTGAGAATCAAATTCTCAATATACTCGCTCAAAAAATATACTCGCTTAAATAAAACTGAGAGGCGCCTTGCTTTCTTACATTATTTAATACTCTTATATTATTATAACACTCTTTTCTTAGATCAGGGAAATTTCTTTGCCATAGAAACTTTTCTAAAAGTTTACAATCGGACGTAGTTTCCGAATTGACTGACAATATGTTGCTGAGTAAAATAAGTGCTTCAAGAATTAATATATATATATGTACTAAAAGCATATGAAACTTTAACAACATGATCTGTTTATGAATATTATTTTAGCCGTATCACCAACAACAACAATTTGTGAAAGAAACTTTTATTATTAAAAATAAAAAAAAACAACTCTGGTTATATCGCTAGTTAAGAGTAGCCTTATAGTATAAAGAGACATTGTACCAGGTGATAATACCTCACATGCAAAGTTTGCAGTGTTTTTTTTTTATCTAGACAGTCGCAAGGACCATCCATGGAAATCACTACTTAAGATTTTATATAAATTTTTTTCATATTAATATATATAATTCGACAGCGTGGGACACAAAACTGATCTACCATCGAATTAGCTACTTTGCAAGTTAAGTCCCCAGAACTGCAGGGTAGCCATGAGTACTATAAAATAACTTGCCATGTACTATTTTGGAAAATAAATATTATACGAATGTGTACGTGCGAATTATGAAGGGGCTTATGTTACTAAAATAGCATAAGTTAACATTGAAAATTACATGAAGTTTGAAACGTAAATACACACACATACATTTTACATACAAACATATTTATATTAACGAATAAAATTTATGAATTGCGAGTAATACAACACTTGACATATTATGTACACATTCGAATGCCTGCCTGTCATGTTGCTGTACAAGTTATTTACATATAATAATTAGTTCCACGAATAAATATATTAATTTGAACTCACATGTAGTTATGAATTTATGTGTGTAGATATTTACATTTAAATAATTTAGGAGCATGAATTCAATATTTTGTTGTGTAAAGTTGAATTAAGTATATATCCACACAAGTATGCCCATACATACATACGCCCATAGGAGTTCCTTTCAACAACAGCACGAGTTCAAGTTGAAGATCTCCGCTGTGAGTTGTACACCGGAAAGCATTTTTTAAGTAGGCGGGGTTCGTACCATCATTCGGCATTTAAAAAGATAAAAGTAACATTTCGATATGCAATTGTCCAGCTCTGAAATCGTTTGTTTGAATTTTTCAAGGTTCAGATGTCACGAGTTCGACTCGGTAGACGGTAAAATTTTTTTGATCTTCATTAGTGGAATTGTTGTCGGCTTGTGTCAATGACGAAGGCTCAGCACCCTCCTTCGTCGGTACCTGTCGCAAAAACATTCACCGGTGAAGTAAAAAAGAAATTCTCTTTCCTTTAATCGCGCTTGCATCTGTCCTCTTAACACTGACCCATCCTTTCACAGTCGTGGGGGTCGTCCCCTGAGTGCTGGTCGTATTCATCATAAAAGAAACAAAAATATCAGCCTAAAGATGAAAATGTCTTGCCTGATTTCGTTGGCATTTCGATTACATCCAGATTAACTGTAAATTTTATTTGCTATTTATTACCCACGCAGGTACACAATTGTTGAGATTTCTTATCTCTAATTTTGCCTTTTGTGCAGTTGTTGTCTCTTTTTTTTTTTGCCGCCTCTTGACCTCCTACGTTGCAAAAGACGCTCGTAAACCTTGTGCTCTTTTATAATCATTATTTGTTCTTGCTGCAAGAGTTGTCATTGTATGTGGCAGAGATGGGCGAAGGGAATTCTAAAATTGTAAGCAACAGTTGCAAGACGATTGTTATTTTGAAAATTTCCCGATACGCAGTTAAAGAATTTTAATAATTTTACACTCATTCTTTAAAAAGTTTGTGAACTGATTATTCTTTTATGCACATTTTAAATAATTTTTCCTTGAAAATATATTAAACCGTTAAGTCCACACCACTCATATGGCGGAAAACATAATGGACAAAGCATCAGCCATAATCCCCGTGTGAAGCAGGAAGATTCGTTCAATGCGCTCAAAGCTACTGTGTGTCATCGTCTTCACGCCAGGGTGTGATTAGACCGTAATTTATTAACGATGACCTACGCAAAATGGCACTTGCTACCCATAGGAAACAAACAAACCGGTTTCGGTAAATTTCCAGGGTATGATGTTAGCGCACATAAAGGGCCCTCAATGTGTATCCTCAAGCACGCATAATTTCCCATTTTGGCGATTTAGTATGACCTAACGGATCACTCGATACAGCCATAGCATACTTATTTCTTCGGGTCTACTTTAAGAAGCGGATTTATAATAAGAAGTTCCAGAGAACTACAGCTCTCAAGGAGAACATTCGACAGGAACTAGGAAATACTGCAGGAAGTCATGGGAAATTTTGGGGGGAAATCATGTTGATGCGAAGGACCATTTCGAGTGGATCTACAGGTAAAATTTATAACATAAACAGCGCTGGTTGCTGTTGCATCGTTGGATTTGTCACGTAGAAAATCAACAGAAAATTTATTTTTACTCTGCAAGCGCAAGAGCAGGTTCGTAACAAAATGTTACATATTCTATAACTGCTGGTCACTTAAGATACTAACGACTACAAAATAGGTGTTTTACAGAGGCATTTGGCAACAATTTCTTAAATGGAGGCCATTTTGTCAGCTGCTAAAGTGCTCTATATCTAGTTGGGTTTTCCACCATGAATACGGTGATGCCAAAAATATGGTACTTTTGATATTATAGATTTTTCGGAAATTTTGTAGCGCCGTGAAAAAAGTTTACTCAGGAGTTGGTATCACTGGACTACAATTTCTCTGAACATACAAATCAGCACTTATCCTATCCTGAGAGAGAAACTTTGGTCTGAGATATGTAAATCGAAAAATTTCAGAGATAATCTTTTATATCTGAATTTCGCCATATTGGTAAAAATTGTATTGGTTCTGTCACAGCTGATGCTGAGGCTGAACGGGTATTTGCTTTAATAAAAAAATAATAATATCGGAATGAGTTGGGCCATGCTGTTTTAAACTGAATTTATTTAATTAGATATCATCTTCCATGTAATGCATTAAGCATTAAACACAATAACGACAGCAGACTACACACTACAACTTGTCAAAAATAGAATACAAGTGAGTATATGAGAATGAATATTTTTACTACCACAGGCAACACGGCTACTGGTTGTTGTCCCTGCTGTTTTTGTGGTCGTAGTCAAATAAAACTAATTTCTATTTTGGTGAGCGACAATGAGTAAATGCAGTGTTGCCAGTGTCACATAAATGAATTCAACTATTGTAAACTTGAAAATATGTTGATTTATTATACGAAAAGACACAAGAAAATATATTTGCAAGCAAAGGAAATGATTTCTTGTCATATACTGTGGACTTTAAATATATTTTATTGGAATAACACTATTTAAGAGTAGAAAATATATGAAAGCGGCTACACTGGCGTATGAAGAGAATTCTACTACAAACAACAACACATGGTTGTTGATTTTGTGGTGTCGTTCTAAAAATAATTAAGTAGCTGACTACGAGGCGACGATAGTAGCCAACGACTTTTGTAGCCGGTGTTCGTGTAGCCTGCTATCATTGTTGTGTTTAATGCTTTATAGTATATAAGCCTTAACATATTTAGTTGTTTGTGTGTTGCCAAGTTAGGGTTTTTTTTGTTGTAGGAAAAATATGTTATTTTTATAGACACGTGGGAATTTTTCAATTTACGGTGGCATCACCACGAGCATAGACTGACGGTTGAGCAACGCTTCTAAATTGTGCAAAATTATTTCAAAATTGTTCAAAATCATGTTTCTGTGTGAAATACGTATCGCGCAATTAATTTGATTAACTCGAAGATCGCGCTATTCAACGCCCCGCTACATTATTTTCTGTAGGTTTATCTGAAGTCGACCACTCGGAGGACAACATTTGTCGGATTATTGCCGATAATCGATAATCAGAGCTCCAGACGAGGTCGGCCGTGGCCATATTTTAACTATAATGCCAGAAGATTATATATCAAATGTAGTAAATTTCATATCAAATCAAAAAATTCATCTTTGTTTTATTCCATTGCAAGGCTCTATAACTCTATAAAGAATACTATGATGAGATGCCACATAATTCATATATTACAAAGAGCTGCCATATCAAACCATAAAAACCATACAAACTTTTGAATTGTATTAAATATGTCATTCTCGTGCTACGATCATAATTTTAAGCTACACATACTTATATCCCAAGATATGCAATGGCACAATATTTGCCATCTCTGGTACGTATGGATTTATATTAGCTGCTGCTACAACTGACGCTGTTGCTGTTGCAATGTGGTAATGTTAAATGATAGAGTCATTAATGTCTTCGAAACTATTAAATAATAAATTTTCCATTTTAACAAACATTAACAAATCACCAATCAACTGCGACATTGACAACTTTAATAGAACTATAAAAACTAACATGAGAAATCTAATAAAACATATAAATCACTGGAAAAAATTATGTTACGACAACAATGAGCTACAAAAAAAAAATGCTTATACAACATTAATTAAGAGAAGAAACAGAAAAACTTGGGCGAAAGACAAATGCACACACACACTTACATATTCATAAACATGTCCGTCCATACAATTGTGAGGCAAAAGCTGGTAACTGAATGGTGGCAAATGAAAATTTGGATTCTAAATACAAATAAGGAAAATTACTTTAAAGAGTACCATGATCAACAGTTTAATTTTCTTCCAATTCAATGATGTTTGACAGCAAATTGAAATTCAATCAAGTCATTAATTGATTAAATTACTTAGTGAAACATAATTATATGTTTAACAGTTTAGTAATATGAAGCGTTTATGGGTCAAATTAGTAATTACAGAAAAAAAATATATATACATACATAAAATAAATTATATATGTATGTATAACCATGTTTATATGATGTATTTATTTATTATTAATACTTTTTTATACAGTGTGACATAAACTGCTTTATTCAATTCAATCTTTGAGTAACTTTTTTACTATATCACGAACAATAATTTCGAGTGATGAAATCTTTATTTGGACTTTTAAAAACTTGCCTGTTAAGTGGCAAATAGTTTTGCTACACATTTGCAACCGTTTCATCTCATATTTCATGACAATCTGCAAAATTTCTGCTGATATCTATTCGTTCATTCATCTCGAGCAGCATGACAGATGCAACTAAACGTTTACAATTCAATTAAAAATTCAACCAAAATTCTTAAATTTTTAATTGTTTTAATCTTCTTTCTGTTTTCACATGCACTGAAAACTGATAAAACAAATTGTTGAAGGAAGATTCACGATAGCATTTATCCCTTCGAGGGGAAGAAAAATGTCATGGGAACGATAATCCCACTTGTTATTCACGGTAGTTATTGGTAACCTTATTCACGATAGGGGTGTCTCTTTTTACGTACTGGCATCAAAGAAAAAAACTTCACTTTACAATTTATTAAGATTAATACTAATTAAGTTTTAGCAATTTTTTATAAGCCCGATTAAATACTTTACTTTAGCAATCATTCTTGAATAAGATTCTGAAGGTTTAATCATTTTCCAGCCAACTAATATCTTTTTTTTTATGAGTAGGACCACTCAGGGGAAAAACTCTACACATGCAGTGTAATGCGCTGGAACTGGGAAAGGAGGGGATAGTCTTGAGATCACACATTAGAAGATAGAAAAATAGTTGGGAATATTTTTAAATTTTACTTCGTCGTTGAATTTTTTGCTACATATACCGGCGAATGAGAAAATGCACTTTGAATGACATCATCGAGAATAAATAATCCATTTCTAATAAATAATCCACATCTAAAAGCAAAATTAACCATTATAGCTTTCACAATATTAAATTTCTTTCGTTATATTGTTTTATTTGTTAGAAAGTAATCATTTCTATATGCCTGACATTGGATCTTAAGCCAAAAATTTCATTAGAGATGAAAATAATTTAGAAAAGTTCCAACAAATAAAACAATTCTATTAAATTATTTTAAATAATATATACTTAAATGCTTTGAGTTTCTTTCAGTGTAAAAGAACATATTGTGTAAGTTGCACATAGTCAGAAAGAATCTGTTTATTAACAAAATATAATTGAAGATTTTTAAAAGTTTAACTGAATCGATTCGAAAAGAAAACTGTTCAAATTTCTATGGTACTCGAGTCACAGAATAAACGACTAGTTCCCTTATTCTATGGACCGGCTGAAGTATATTTTTATCTTGAAAGTGTGTTTAAATGTAAAAATGGCTGAAATAGTTTCTGAAATCAACTATTTTGTTGCTGTCGGCAATTTGCCATTTTTAAAATGGAAAGTGCCATAAATGAATAACCCAAAACTGAACGATTAAACCACAACCCTTATTAATCGGTTGAAACAAAACCGGATCAATTGAATGCCCTAATGAATACTCGTACATATAATATTTCTTTCACTTCTAATAGACCCCTTTTAAGGCTACACCTTATCTTTTGTGTTGTTTCTAAAACAATTTTACACGGATATTGTGACAGAAAAGCAAATCATACTTTTTCTATATACAAAAATTAATAACAAAGAATAGAAAACAAAGAACTTTTATTCACCAAAATGTTATTAAGTCAACAATGACGGAAGTAAATTGATAGACAAAACTTATTAATGCTTGCACACCCCCTTTTCATACTTATTCCGCAATGCCATTCATCACCACCATTTAGATATTGTGAGTAAAATTAATGGAAAGTAACAAATTCTAATAATTCTGCCCAAGTGCTCAAGTTAGAAGCACAAAAATAAAAATACATATATACTCGTACATATATACAAAAACAACAACAACTTTAATGCTACACGATATTCCCAACAACATTTTGTTAAATTGGCTTTTTTTGTGTTCGTTATTAACAGCGTGAAATAAATAACAAAAGCAAAATAAAGTACGGGTATGCATGTGCGCAGCGTTGTAATAAATAGTACTGACGGCTGCATTTTAATATCTCAGGGAAACATGTACACAAAATATACCACGATTTGTGACATTCGTCACTGCGTGGAGATGACTTGCCGGTGTGTGCCTCAAAATTAAAACTATAAAAGAGTTATTTCAGTAATTCGCATTGAACTTGATTATGGAATGTAGTGCAAACATGCATAGAAAAATGTGTTGTTTAGCGATCAGCTGTTGTTGTAAAGCACACATTTGGGGTATTTACACTGTGTGCTATTTAGTCATATTGTCACAAAGTCATAAAATTTTAGATCAGTTTAAGAAAGTTGTTGTTGCGCTGCATATAAAGAAGTCATAAAATAATAGCACTATTTCAAGTATGTTTTTGTGTTGTCATAAAATGCTCATGAGATCTGAGTCGAATGGCTGAAAATCTTTAGGCGAGACGGTGATAGCATGTGTTCGCCGCCGTTAGTTATATATGATTTACGACTAAACAAGTAAAAGTGCTATATTCGGCTGTGCCGAATCTTATATACCCTTCACTAAAGTACGTCTGCTTTCTAACTTATAAAATATTTTCCGTTAGCAAAAAATAAAAACAACTTCAGTTGCGTTTTTTGGTTACTTAAAAAAAATATTCCAAATTTCGCACCTTTGGAAACGAAATTTTCATTTCTCAAATTTTTTTTACCAATACAAGTCCTCATAATGTGTAAAGCGGTTTTATTTAAGCAAAAGTAAAAATTTTTAACAATTTTGGTAACGTTCATATTATACAAAATATTGCAGTATCCAACCCTGGAATCCAAATTTTTATTTTTTTTTTAATTTTTAATACCAATTTTGTTTTTCCGAAATAAAAAATAATTTTAATCAGGAAAAAACGACGTCAGTTGATTTTTGGTTAGTTTATTGTATAAAAAATATTTAAATTTCCTAACCCTGGATGGGAACTTTAAATTAAAAAATTTTTTTTTTCATCGATGCAAATCTTCATTACACCAAAAACGGTTTTATTTAAGAAAAACTTAAAATTTTTGAACATTTTAGTTATTATATATACCACAAAATACCGAATGTATCAAAAAAAAAAAATTTTTAATTTCCATTCCCTGGAATTTTTTAATTATTTTTTTTAAGTTTTAAACAGACCATTGAGGAGTCCCAAAGCATGAAATAGGTTCAATTTTCAAATAAGCAAAAAAATTATCGGTTTTTGGTGTTAATTTTGCGTCGAGAAATAAGTGTAAGCTTCCCAGCTCTGGAACCGTCCTTCCGATTTTTCTGAATTTCAATACCACTCTAAGTTAGCTCACTTCCAATCGATCAGTCCAAGAATGAAGTTTCTAACTCTTCTGGTTGCTTGGGAAACCCGTACAGACAGACGGACATCGCTCAATCGTCATCGCTGTTCATAAGGATCCAGAATAAATATACTTTATGGGGTCGCATATTGATATCGAAGAAATTACACACGGAATGACAAACCTAAATATAGCCTTTCACATTTTTGTGAAGGGTATAAAACCGGGTAAACAATTGTTCATACGTATATTCCTGTACATTAAATCACATTTTTATGTGTGTGAAGATAAATTTAAATTAAACTAGCCGAGACACAAACCAAAATCTGTACCAAACCTGTTCTGCAGTTAGCAGAGTTCTGTTAACTACTTAACAGTTTGAGCAAATTTTGACAAAATTTACTTATAGACCAAAATCCAGGAATTGGACCACAGTCAGTGTGCAGAATACATGACCCAAGCGATACCTGATGCAGATATAACTATGGAATGTACTGGAGATGTGAAATATTGTACTCAAACACATTTATTTATATAATAAATAATTTTATTTATTTTACAGTCTATGAATTTACAATTCTTACAGACTATTAACATACATGCATATACACATATACAGATTATAATTCAAAGAAATATCAATTATTGGCTGTTATTTAATGCAAACAAAATATTTCGTTTAATCAAATTTTCACTGAAAGAGAAATCAACACAATAATATATCTTGTTAAAGTCCTTACAGCATCTAATAAAAGGATCAGAATTAGCGTAATTTGTTCTTAGAAATTTAATATTGAGTAGACAGAAGAAACGAGTAGGACGTTGAGGAACACAAAATGATAAATTTTCAATTAAGAATTCAGAGCAGGTTTTACCATTAATTATATTTAAAATAAATAAAGTGTTTAACATAGATCTTCGACTACTTAGGGGTGGTAACTTAATAAGAGCTAGTCTAGCTTTATAAGAAGGCAAACAAAATGGGTTCCATTGCAAACTTCGAAGACAAAATATTAAAAATTGTTTTTGTACAGATTCAATTGTGTTGATGTAAACCTTATATGTTGGATCCCATATTATTGACCCATATTCCAAAATGGGACGAACAAGCGATGTGAAAAGCTGCTTAGTAACATAAGGATCTTCAAATTCCTTTGCCCAGCGTTTGATGAACTCCAGTTGGCTTCTGGCTTTTCTAACAGTTAGAGATATATGTTGAATAAAATTCAGTTTTGGATCTAGTAAAATTCCAAGATCTGTGAAAGTGCAAACATTTTCCAGCTCATAACCACCCAAAAAATATTTAACGTTGAAATGGCTCCTCCGAAAGAAACACATATACTTGCATTTTTTTAGATTCAATGTCATTAAATTCATTTCACACCAAGAGTACAAAGAGTTTAAATCTGCTTGATCATCAAAGATATTGTAGGTAAAAAATATTTTTACGTCATCAGCATACATAAGAATGAATGAGTTTTTGATAAATAGTGAAAATAATATGGGTCCCAGATGGCTTCCCTGGGGAAGATCAGACGTAACGAGGATCGGTTTAGATATAGTACTTTTGAATAGAACATTTTGTTTCCTATTTAGTAAGGTATGAACTAATCCAATTTAAACAGACACGTGTGAATCCCATATAAGGCAGTTTACTCCATAGAAGTTTGTGGTTAACTTTATCAAATGCTTTACTGAAATCTGTGCAGATCAGTTTGTTTTTTATTGACAAAACCACGATTTACCAAAGTTGTAAATTGTTTGAAAAAATTTTTTTCCTGGAGAGATTAGTGGCCATTTTAGGGAAATGGGAAATACTACCAATATGCCACTATACACAAATGATGGTGCAGAGAGCCCTTTATATAGCAGAAAAGGTCTGATGTCTGAAATAATTTTGGAATTCGAGTAATACCAGTTTTAAAATTTTGTTTTCCGAGAGGAGCAGTGGCCACTGCAGATTATTCTTTAAGTCTTAGCTTTTTCTTATGTTATCTATACTATACTGACAGTTAGCAGCGTTGCCACATTTGTATATCACAATATATCACAAATAAAACACAACTTTCGGTGAGATCATCATGTTCTTTAACTTTAGGTGGGTTAAAAATAGTTTTCCTTTCCTTTCCTTTCCTTAAAACGTATTAACGTAATATTCATTATTACCAATTATGTATGTTTATAATGTAAATATGTGATATATCTAGTTTTGACGAGTATATATAGCATGAGGGCCCAATGTGCATTGCACTAATGCCTTCTTATTCTTTTTATAGAACGTTGAAAAAGTAGCTGGTTATTGGAGGGTTAAGAGTATTCTTAGCTCGAAAAATTGCTTCAAATTTACTCGATTTGCACAACAGGCAGGAATATCAACATAAGTTGCTCTTTTTCTATTTTACTTTAACATTGTCTTTATCAGTTTTTTTTCTTATTTTTAGGTATTCGTTTCACATTAAAAAAATTACCCCCTACAACGCATGGCATTCAAGTGCATAATGTGCCATAGAGACGACTCTTTTTCCAATAATAATTCGTGTGCATGTTTATTCTATAACGACCCTAATATACAGCCTAACATAAGTGGATGCACATGTAGGTACTTGTGTATGTGTGTGAGTACATAATTCTAAGAAACTATACCATACCGATCAGTGTTACTCCTGCCAACCGCACATCTAATTATAAATAACTACCCCTTGTTGCATACCACATGCATTCCTACATAATTTCTTTTATTTTACAGCAAGCCAGCCCACACGCACACAGCAACATTGTTGTTTCAACGCACACGCACCCACACTTTTCTTCCACATATTTGTTTGCACAGGTTGTCTGGATATTGATCGAATTACCTACACATTTTTACTGTCAAACCATGTGCCTTCTACTGTACTCGTATGTGCTGTACGTATTGCTTTTTGTTAGTGCTTTTATTCATCTCCTTTTTGGACTGTGAAAATCCTTAACAACAACATGGTATAGGAGTAAATATTAATTTATTTCATAGGAAATATAATTCCATTTTGTTCCTTTACTTTGTTAGTGTTTATTTTATTATATTTGTTTTTGTTTTAGGAAATGTTTTTTATTTCGCAAAAGCAAGATAGAAATGAAAACATTTCTTTGTCATTCCTTGCATGTTGTTGTTGTTTTTTTTTTCTTTCTTTTAACATAATGTTGGTCTGATGGAATACTTAGAAACACATCTATCTGTCATACTTACATACTACATATATAAATATGTATGTATGTATGCATATACAAACATATTTCATTTAGAGGGGGAACTAAAGCAGTGGTGGAAATTTAGAGATAAAATTTGAGGCTTGGGAATATGTACGTGTATAATTTTTTTTGTGCTAAAATTTTATGTGGGTGCATAAATATTTTGTTTTATTTGCAGACAGTCAAATAAATACATACTGGTGATTGCAAATTTTTGTTATTCGCGCATACGAATACGATTGCCTGCTACAATATTCACGAATACGAATATTACATGGTCAGAAAAAATTGGGAGAGTGAATATAAGTACGGCTGATTTCAATTCGTTAGTGGTAAACACCGATTTATAATAAAAAGATTCGATAAATCACACGGTTAAATCGCTAACTCTAGCTGATATTAAATACATGGTCTACAGCCAGAGCTACAGCATTTTCGAATACAGCCTGCATTAATAATCTAAAAGTCGTCGTTATTATAAATTTTGGTATATATCAATTATTCATAATACAACTACACTAAAAAAAGTCAAATCTATTGATTTTATTTCAAAAATCTATTTTTTTAAAATCAGTATAAGTATCCTGGAACTAACAAAAATCGATTTTTTTCCACTCGAGGTCACATCCCAGTAAGAATCATGGATTCACCCATGATTTCAGAACATTATTTATGTTCTAGAACATATTGAATTGAATTCGTAAAAAAGTATTTGCCTATTGTCGGAAATATTATTTATTGAAAGATGACGTGCTTATTTCCAATAGATCAGAATTGTTGAAAAATTATTTTTTCATATTGTTGCACTTTCTGTGACAGTATATAAATGATGCGTTAGTAGAATGCATTCTTTTATATTAGTTTTAATTTTACTTATTTATTTTTTTGTCTACATAATTGGCAACTCTGAAATTTAGCAGCTCTGACGTGTGTTTATTTCGACTATTAAAAATGGAGCGCAAAGTTCGAATGAAGCCAATTTCCGTCCGAATGTCTTCGCGAATACACAAAACCGGCGATTTTGGGACTCAAAAATCATCAAACAGTATATGAGAGACAAACAGACTCACAACTGTATGGTGATGAAAACTCCACAGCACAGGACATACATACATATATATGTATGTGTGGCGGGTACTTAAGTAATACTTTGACACAAGTTGCATACTAAAATAGAGGAATTTTTATGTGATCTTATAGGTAGAAGTGCCTACGTGACCAAAACATATGGAGTACATTGTGCCAGAGCTAAAAAGAGAGGATAAGGTTTAAGCTGGAGTCACCCATGGTTTCAGACCATATATTACGTTCTGAAAAAAATTTTTATATGTAGTTTGACGTTTCTGTTTTAGAGAGAGAGAGAGAGAGAGAGAGGGAGAGAGAACGAAAGAGAGTAACATGTTTCGGAACCTGAATTGGTTCAATTTTAATTCCGAAACATTGCAACTGTGCTGCCAGTAAGCTTAATTTTTTAATTAAAGTAGAACTGAGATGCCAGATCATATTATACGTATGCATAATAAAATACAGAACTTGTTTTATATATTTTGTATGTATAACAACGCACTTCTTTCACATCGTTTGTGTATATAATAAAATACGGAGCACTTGTTTTGTATTATTTGGCATTAAAAATAAATTCAATATTGTTATAAATACAATTAAATAAATAGTTTACAAAATTATTTTATATGGTAGCCTTGATGTTGCAGAACAAATCCGCGAAGTGGGTGAATCGCTTCAGAGCATACTCTCAAAAAACTAAAAATGTTGTCCAACGTCAATATCGTTCTGAAACCATGGGTGAATCCAGCTTTAAGAACTAAACATGTTTCAGAAAATAAATTTTGCTCTGAAACCATGGGTGAATCCAGCTTTAAGAACTAAACATGTTTCAGAACATAAATTTTGCTCTGAAACCATGGGTGAATCCAGCTTTAAGAGCTAAACATGTTTCAGAAAATAAATTTTGCTCTGAAACCATGGGTGAATCCAGCTTTAAGAACTAAACATGTTTCAGAACATAAATTTTGCTCTGAAACCATGGGTGAATCCAGCTTTAAGAACTAAACATGTTTCAGAACATAAATTTTGCTCTGAAACCATGGGTGAATCCAGCTTTAAGAACTAAACATGTTTCAGAACATAAATTTTGCTCTGAAACCATGGGTGAATCCAGCTTTAAGAACTAAACATGTTTCAGAAAATAAATTTTGCTCTGAAACCATGGGTGAATCCAGCTTTAAGAACTAAAAATGTTTCAGAACATAAATTTTGCTCTGAAACCATGGGTGAATCCAGCTTTAAGAACTAAACATGTTTCAGAAAATAAATTTTGCTCTGAAACCATGGGTGAATCCAGCTTTAAGAACTAAACATGTTTCAGAACATAAATTTTGCTCTGAAACCATGGGTGAATCCAGCTTTAAGAATTAAACATGTTTCAGAACATAAATTTTGATCTGAAACCATGGGTGAATCCAGCTTTAAGAACTAAACATGTTTCAGAACATAAATTTTGCTCTGAAACCATGGGTGAATCCAGCTTTAAGAACTAAACATGTTTCAGAAAATAAATTTTGCTCTGAAACCATAGGTGAATCCAGCTTTAAGAACTAAAAATGTTTCAGAACATAAATTTTGCTCTGAAACCATGGGTGAATCCAGCTTTAAGAACTAAACATGTTTCAGAAAATAAATTTTGCTCTGAAACCATGGGTGAATCCAGCTTTAAGAACTAAACATGTTTCAGAACATAAATTTTGCTCTGAAACCATGGGTGAATCCAGCTTAAGAGTACACATGAAGACAGATAGAAGATACAGGCGAAGGAGGCGTCGTAGTCTTGTGTTCACTTCTTCTGCCAACATCATCTTTTGCTTAAAATAAGCTGATGTAGTTAAATCCAAGTCTAAAATTAACTCTCGAATCCTATAGCAGAAAGCTAATATATCCTGTTTTAGTTATTTTTAACTATTTTTAGAGTCGGAAAAAATCATGTTACTTGACAGGAATACATTCATTTATAAGAGCAAAAGTGTATTCAACAAAACTAAAAAGTATTCCCAAAATATGTTGACAAATGACATGCAGAGGAAATGTAACAAAACAAACACGAAATAATTATGTATGAATGACGATAATAACAACAGACAGATATGTAAAGAGCACAGGGAATCAAAAATAAAACCAACTCCACCATATGCTGCGCACATTTTTTCTTTAGTTTCAAACTGAAAGTGCATGTGAAGATGTAACTAAAATTCAATAATATTGTACGAGTGTGTACTGCTGCAAGAGCGAGTGTTCAGTTCCTTCATTTCATTGAAGCCATTTAAAATTATTTTCCTCTTGTTTTGTGTTTTTTTTCAGGGTTGTTTTGCTTTTACCATCAAATACTACATATTGAAGTATAAGTTGAGTGCGCAAAATAACGAAAATATAAGTTTTAATCAGAACAGAGGCCAGACAGGAAAAGTACGTGAGCGAAACATAAACAAAAGATTTTCTTCTTGTTGTGTGTTCGTCAATGTCGACGATGTAGGGGTCATCCGATCAGATCATTATTTCAAAACTACCGAATAGTGTATAAGGACTGCTGCAGTACACCGCCCAACGTGCAGTGCAACAAACATTCGCTTACTTCAATATTTTATTTGTTTCGAAACAAAAACAATAACAAAATCACAATAGCGAGAGAGTGAGTGAGACACCGCAAAGGGATGTATGCATGCAGAGTTGCCATACATTTTTCTTTAAATTTATGTATAAGCTGTAGTGCGTTTCTCTATCGTTTTATAACAAAAGTTTATTGTTAAATAATTAAACAATGTATTTAGCGATTTCGCTATTCTGCACTGCTTGTAACAATACTTGTTATTGTTTGAGTCTTCTGTTCTTGTTTAATAAACAACAGTTAGTTGTCTGTAAGTTGTTTGGTTTTACGAAACAATAGACATTTTTGTTTTATTGAGTTAAAAAGTTACAATTACACTACATAGTTAAAAATTAAATTCAATTCGCATTAATTATATTAAACGTTTTTATACTTACGTTACAAATATGTAAAAAATATTAAATTTAAAGAAAATTTGCTTTTTATTTTGGCGGTAATATGTTTGTGTTATTTTCTTTTGTTCTTTTCGCTTTTTGACATGTTTTCACTGTGATGCCACTTGACTTAAAATTTTGTCAATTTTGTTTGATGTTATTTACAGAATAGCAAAATCGTTATTGCCAACATTTTACGTTGACAATATAACAATATCTATTGTTGTTTAAAGTCACAGAATCGCACTACTGATTTTCAAGTAAAACAACTGCACATAGAAGAAAAATAGTCCAATTAGTATTATATATGTGACATTTTTAAATTTGTGGGTTTGGATGTTATTATTATTTTTCAGAGGATGAACTCTACTCATGTAATGCCTTGTACCGGAAGTTATAGAAAGGAGGAAATAGGATTAAGGGGACCACAGTACAATGATATACTAGGTAGTCTGGAAGTCCTGCCAGCCTTTTTTATTGTAATACGATCCATCAAATGTTGTTTATTTTATACAAAAATTCACATGAACTATTAATAATAACACGACAAATTTGATTTCAAATCAAATATAATGCAAGTGCTATAAAAAGCCCTGTTTTTTAGATTCATAGTATTCCTTCGGCTAAATAGTATCTCATTACACCATGGAAAGGGTATATGCAGAAAGATAAAAAGGGATAGGAAATGTTGCAGACATTTTAAGTTTTACTTCGTCCGTAAAGTTTTGAACGACCCCGGAGAATTTAATCCGCTTTCTATACTACAGTAGATAACAAAAATTCGATCATATGGTTTAGATTGAGTGCGGCAGCGAACAAATTTTGCAATTCTTTCCGGTCTCAACTCGTACATTTCGTATATTTTGCGATAATCTTTGAGGAAAAATAATTCATATTATAATAAATAATTAATTGCTTAGTTCTAAAAACTATTTTCCCTCCCACATATTACAATTAAAAATTTTTGGCAAAAACTAATAGCTCTTCGCACCAAAGCACATTATCAAATTTATTACCTTTAACTTGCTTTATGATAATAACACTGGATTCACCCATGGTTTCAGAACGAATTTCACGTTCTGAAACATGTTTTTTTTATATGTAGTTTGACGTTTCTGTTTTAGAGAGTGAAAGAGAGAAAGAGCGAAAGAGAGTAACGTGTTTCGGAACCTGAATTGGTTTAATTTTAATTCATGTTCTGAAACATTGCAATTGTGCAGCCAGAAAATTTAATTTTTTAAGTAACGTAGAACAGAGGTGCCACAATATATTATATGTACATATGTATAATAAAATACAGCGCTTGTTTTATATTTTTTGTATGTAAAATAATATACGGAGCACTTGTTTGGTATTGTTTGGCATTAAAAATAAATAACTGGTGAATATTGTTATAAATAAAATTAAATAAATAGTGGTATTGCCCAATTGTAAAACTCACACATATAGTTTACAAAATTATTTCATATGGTAGCCTTGATGTTGCAGAACAAATGGGCGAAGTGGGTGATCGCTTCAGAGCATACTCTCAAAAAACTAGAAATGTTGTAGAACGTGAAATTCGTTCTGAAACCATGGGTGAATCCAGCTTAAGGGTCATTATTACAACTTGACGACAAAGTTGGTGGTAGTAAATGCCAACGTTAGTATAGCAAGTCGATGAAGTGGCCAGTAGCAACTTTCCATTATTACAACTTGCCGGTAATATTAAATCTATATTTCTTATTGTGTGGCAATACCGCTAGCAATTACCGACTACTTTTGAAAGATTTGATTTAGACCGCGAAAAATTGTAGTGCCAACGACGCACTTGTTTTTACCTTTTGAAAATATATACAGCTTTTGTTTGTGAAAATATAAGTTTGTGTTATAAAACAAAAAATGTCCGCATCTGAGGAAACAGTCGTGCGATCTGTGAAAAAGCGGGGAAAAAAATTTTCAAGTGAAGAAGAACTATGTTTGGTGGTACCATATTAAAAAATAAGAAAATATGGTAACATAAACATAAATCCTCCTTGGAAAACTTATCGCAAAGTCGAACTTGCCTTTAATTTATCGCACATATTTAGATTAAAGAAAAGTTGTAATAATGAAAATGTATTTATCCGACCAATATAATCTCTCTTCAAGATAACATTAAGTTGTAATAATTGCCCTAAAATATGTTTGCGAAGTTTTCCATCTGGATTAACATCCCAGATATCGGAATTGAAACATCAAAATATGAAGTAAAATTTTCTTATACAAAGACTGCGAAATCTGCAAAAACAACAAACAAACAAAAAACTCAGTTTTATTAGCAAAAGAAACGGAAAAAATAACTGATATTATTAGCTGAAGGCGCACACTTGGCAACGCTGTGCACAACATCTACACGAATATGTACAAGTGATTTAGTTTGTGTTAGTGCAGATGCATGCGCTCTGTATTCCAAATTCAGTAGAATTTATTTTATTGGTTTTTTTTTAACTTGTCTGCTGGCTTTTCAGCAAACGAACATCGAATATTTTGGAAGAGGCAAACATACTTGCACACATACACATTTAAATACACATTCATACAGACAGCATAACATATCCATTTAAATATTTTTTGTTCATTAATTTCTGTTTCAATTTTGTCTGAATTTTATACACTTAAATCATCAGGCGGAAGTAGCAGGAATGTGTTTTTGTCGTTTTTGTTTTTCTTCGCCTTCAGGCTGACTGAACAGTCGTCGTTATATGGACGGACGATTTAACTGAATACGGCTAAATGGTTGACTGGATGGATGGCTGATTCCCTTTGAAAAAGCAAGTAGAATTTGCATGGATACAAATTTTATATGATTTTATGTTTGAATGGAAACATACGAGGCGGTTTTTTTTTTTTTGCTACAAATGCAAACCGATCGCAAAATATATTGTAAATAATAGATCTTCAATTCAAGCGCCTCACAGTGGCTACTTTGTGAGACACGTGCAGTGTTCAGTCGGCGTATAAAAATGAGGCAAAAAGATACTTGCAGAAAACCAAAGTAAGGAAAGGGGCTGATTTGTAATTATTTGTGTGTGCATGTGTGTTGCATTCCAAGAATGTGTCCAAATACGACGGAAAGAACGCTGTCTAGCAAATTTGTTTGAAAGCATGCGCTACCCTAACGCTTAATATATCTGATTTAGGGCTATTATTACAACTTGGTGTTATCTTAAAGAGAGATTTTATCGGTCGGATAAATAAATTTTCATTATTACAACTTTTCTTTAATCTAAATATGTGCCATAAATTAAAGGCAAGTGCTCTAGGGTGGCCAGAATTCTATGGGGGGACCCAGATGGTGATAGGACAAAAGAGATCCTAACACTGAGTAGGCCAGTACTACGGCGACTGGTTCATTTAATAACAGGACATACAGAGTTGAGGACGCACCTGGCACGGATGGGTATCGTTGACGATATAACATGCAGAGCCTGTCAGGAGGAGGACGAAACACTGGAGCACTACTTGTGCCACTGTCCAGCTTTCAGCCACGTCAGAAGACAGGCATTTAATCAGGGGATTATACAGGAGATGGAATTTCTTAGGGGCTCTAACTGGAGGGACTTAAGAAGTTACATTGAAGAGACTAGGTTCTTGATGTAATCAAATTCTAAGGTTTTTTGGGAGGTACGAAGGAGGTCCCATAGAATGGTGACTCGTACTTTAGAGCGCACAACAGGCCTATTGCGGTCTAAGTTTAATCCTTGAGAGAATTGGGATGACTTATGCCCCTCTTTTCAACCTAACCTAACCTAAAGACAAGTTCGACTTTGAGATAAGTTTTACCAGGAGGATTTATGTTTATGTTACCATATTTTCTTATTTTTTAATATGGCAGCACCAAACATAATTCTTCTTCACTTGAAAAGTTTTTTGCCCGTCTTCTTACAGATCGCACGATTGTTTTCTTAGTTGCTGACATTTTTTATTTTATAACACAAACTTATATTTTCACAAACAAAAGCTGCTTATATTTTCAAAAGGTAAAAACAAGTGCGTCGTTGCCACTACAATTTTACGCGATCTAAATCAAATCTTTCAAAAGTAGTCGGTATTTGCTAGCGGTATTGCCACACAATAAGAAATATACATTAAATTTTACCGGCAAGTTGTAATAATGGAAAGTTGCTACCGGCCACTTTATCGACTTATGCTAACGTTGGCATTTATAACCGCCAACTTTGTCGCCGGCCCTTAAAGAGATGCGAATAGATTACTTATTGTTCGGAGCCCAGGTTAAAACCAAAATGTATTTGATTTCTATGATCATGTCAGGAATAATTGAATATTGTTTACCCATAACTTCAAGCTGTATTACCATTTATGGTCGAGTATAGTTCCTAAGAGAATTCGAAAGAATAAACTGAGACCTTTCGAACGCTATATTAGAGGCCATCCACCACGGACTTTGACAATTGATGACGGCCATGTCGAAGCCACACCTGTCGAATTAGTTGTCATTTATTCGGTCTATTTTGTGAAATCAACATGGATTGGTGTAGGTTTCAATAATAGCTTTATCAAAATGTATGGGCGATCTATAGGGGCAATGCGCGGTGTCCGTTTTACGGTCTCCATGTACCGAAAGGACTATTCGCAATGTGATAAATAAATTTAAGTCCACAGAATCAATAAAGGATCGATTAACAGACCCAACGAAAGCAGGAAGATCCGAGGCAGTGGATTATGCTTCGCTAACAAGAATCAGCCTTTTACAAACCACAGCTTGATGAATTTGACGTTGCGGCTTGTGCCTTCACTGAATGGGATCTGGAGCCATGGAAACTAACTCTAATTTTCATCGAGAAATTATCTTCAATGGTACTAAGCAGAAACAACATATATGTGGCGGGTGTTTTTTATAGAGTGATACAACTTTGAGTTGGCATCTCTGCTTTATTTGACCACCCATTGAACAGCTGATTGTTGCGTTTTGTTTAGTTTGCTTTGACATTTCATTATGGATCGACTTACACCAGAGCAACGTGTGCAAGTTGTGGAAATTTTTAATCAAATAATGATTATGTTCGTCAAACTCAACTAATCAAAACTTTATTTTCCGACGAGTTCCATTTTTGGTTCAATGGGTACGTAAATAAACAGAATTGTCGCATTTGGAGTGAGAAGAATCCACAAGCTTTTGTCGAAACACCATTACATCCACAGAAAATTACTGTTTGGTGTGCTTTATGGGCTGGCGGAGTCATTGGTCCATATGTCTTCAAAAACGATAGTGGTCAGAATGTTACTGTCAATGGTGAACGGTATGGGAACATGATTCGAAGTTTTTTCGTACCTCAATTAGCTGGCATTAATCTTGCTGATATGTGGTTCCAACAGGGCGGAGCCACATGCCACACAGCGGGCGCTACAATTGGTTTACTCAAGGAAACTTTTTACGAACAAATAATTTCATAAAATGGCCCAATAGATTGGCCCCCAAAATCGTGTGATTTAACCCCATTGGATCATTTTCTTTGGGGTTATGTAAAATCACTTGTGTACGTCGATAAACCACAAACAATTGAACACCTGGAAATCAACATTCGAAGAGTTATCGGCGAGATACGGTCGCAAATGCTGCGGAAAGTTTGTGAAAATTGGTGTTCCAGAGTGAGCCTTGTACGCACCAACCGTGGCGGCCACATGGCCGAAATCATATTTAAACATTAATGTCATAAAATTTTCTATCCAATAAAGACCGTTTCATTGATATCAAAAATATATTACTATGTTTTATTATGATTTAAACTTGTACCACTCTATAAAAAACACCAGATACCAATGATGAAGGTGTAGCGGCTTCCGAAAACAGATGTTCTGCTGTGTATGTTGAACAATTGCACTGATGGTGACATTCCCTTCCCTTTCTCAATTAAATACAGGTTGCTAGCATTAACCCAACAATCTTAATTGAATTCAAATTAGTTAATTGTAGTAAGTAAATGCCTATTTTTTAATATTTTCTTCACGTGACGTTTTCAAATAGTTACATAATAAAGGGAATGTACTACTGACAATTTGTACATTCGCCTTTTAGCAAACTGGTATTTTTCATAAAAGAGATCCGAATAGTTTTACTTGTTTAAATACTATAATTACGATTGCCCAGCATTTAAGAACTCAATAATTGCAAATTGCCAAGCCGCGTTAAAATAATTGTAAAGTTATTGCAAGAGAATAAAATTTTTTTTCGGAAACATCCCACTGTGCACACGTACCTACATATACGTATATATTATGTATACAGGATGTCTATATTAATGTTGGTTTTTTTTAATAAGGATTCGTTCACTTTTAGCAAACACTCGCACATGCGGTTGCAGTCCTACGTAAATGTATGCTGGTACGAGGGATGATATAAATGGCAATTCATTTCATGCCAAAGAACGTCTCTAACTATTCTTCTAAAATCACCACAGATTTTAGCTTTTCTTACTAAATAAATCTATTCTATAAGGTTTATTTTTATTGAGACTTTATGTTAACGAAGTTAATTGAATAAAAATAAAATTAAAATAAAATTAAAAAAGGGAAAATTTAAGATTATGATGTATTGTCTTAAATAGTTAAAATGAAAATTACAGTACCAAACTTAACTAGAAAAGTAAAAATAAAATAAAAATTTGAAATTTAACTAGAATGAAAATGCCCTTGCTCCCGGGACCAACAGTTTCATGAGATTATATCTCTTACAAAATTATACTTACAACTAAAACTTAAAATAATAATAAAAATAATAATAATAATAATAGAGCGGTTAGCCACGGTGCGATCCAGGAGTATTAAACCAATTGTATCCTATTTGGGAATTTTTAACTTCCTTAAGAATATCGTTGTCATGTGCATTTATCCGATTTATATACTTAGAAATCAAATCTAAAACGTAAAAACTTAATGGAGTGACTTTAGAAACTTTGTAAATAATAGCATTTGAAAATCTTTTACACCTCTCGACAAAGTTCTTTCCAATACATAACCTTAAGATTTTTCTTTCAAAAATTTCCAATTTTGTCATAAGAGTCATGTATTTTATAAGTTCTAGTCTTTCTTGAATACTGTCACATTTATAAAGAAAAAAATTCTAACTTTCTACCAGCCAATAAAAAAATATACAAAAAGTTTCAAAAATGCTTGCAAACTTGAAGATTTCCTTCACCAATTTCGTTCCAATAATTAAAAAAAAAAATTATTTGCATTGTGCGTATCCACGCAAAAATACCTCGTAAACAAAAATATTCTGTTAATATTTGTGGACGATACGGTGCTGAAAGATGTACCATGAAGAAGTGTAGGGTATTTGAGCATGAAATTTTGCACGCATTTGTAACAAATAAAAGAGTTCAGCAACTTGTTGAATTCAAATATAGTTTCAGCTCAAAATATTCCGATTTAAATTTTAGGCATTCCAGTAGAAATTCTTTTTATGACGAAATAAAAATTTAATATAACGGGAACAGCACTTTTTTATCGATGTGCACTTATGAAGCGTGGCTGACTCTAAAGACCATCCCTGTAACTCCCCGCTAATTCAGCCATGCTTCTGAGCTCTTCGAACTAGAAACTATTATTTTAATTTTTCAACCAACTGACTTCCACGTTATAAACGGTGATTGATGTAGATTTCTGTGAGTATAAAAGAATCGAGACCACTAACAGATCAGATATATAATTTCGGAGTTTTTTTCGTATAAATAAGAATTTTCGAATTTTTTCGTTCACGATATCTCAGGAACGGATTAATCGATTTTCAGCCGATTTGAAGTAGCCGACATGGTTTTTCATGGCTGATTAGTTTCTGGAATCGATTAGTAAAACAGTTCAAAAGTTATTTTACAATAACCATCTTGAATGTTTTTTTAAAGTTTTATTAAAATTTCTTGAAATCGACCAGTTTGAATCGGTTTAAGTTCAAAGGAAATCTAAGTTCAGTAAAACCCTTTAGAACGCCATCAGTTTCGTTGAAATCGGTCAAGCCATTGCAAAGATAAAAGAAGGTCACATACTTACACACACACACACAGACACACACACACACACACACACACACATACAGCCAAAGTGACGGCTTTTAGAATTAGTTAGGAAAGTTTCCACAAAATATCGAGATCTGATAAGAACTCGCTTTCTTTTCAAAACGGAGTAGAACCAACAACTTCCCCATTTTAAATTTTCGTAGCGAAAAGTTAAAAAAAAGTAACCACTATATAACAAAAAAAAAAGATTATTCAGATAAATGTCAATAATATTAATTATGTATGTATGTATGAAACTCTTTTATTTCATAAACACGTATCTGAATCAAAATACTTTTCATTAGTAGCCATTTAGTGGTTACGCTTTTTGTTAAAATATTTCATAAGTGTGACAGCGTCTTAGGCAAGTATTTAAATTGAAAGCTAAACCACCGTATACAGTTGCTAACAAGAGGTATGTAACTTTTTATTTACAATTCCCATATGAAGAGTTGTATGACATTTTTGTGGTAAACTGGGGCTTTCTACATCTAGAAAATGGTGCAAAATTTTTTACACTTTTTAATGAAATATTAAAATATTATATCATTTGGGAAAATTGTAGATTGTATTTTAATTACTTTTCAAATTAATTTACAAAATATCGGGGCACAGGTGCTGACTAGTGACTATGACCACTGCTTTGATGTTGTTCACTCATATTTTATTCGTTACTGTGACTGACTGTACACGACTTATGCCTGCACATAAAAAGTGGCAACGTAGTTAACCACAGAAAATTCCTCAAGAGAACCGTAATCCTATCCAGTTATGTTTGGCGTACTTTACTAGTGTGAGTGAGAGGCAAGACTATCACAAGAGAGTAAACGATGCACTTAAAGCGTTAAACGCAATAACGACAGCAGGATACACGAACACCGACTACAAAAGTCGTTGGCTACAATCGTCGCCTGGTAGTCAGCTACTTAATTATTTTTCGAACGACACCACAAAATCAACAACCATGTGTTGTTGTTTGTAGTAGAATTCTCTTCATACGCCAGTGTAGCCGCTTTCATGTATGGAATACCCCGAAATAGTGTTATTCCAATAAAATTGGGGGATTCACACTGTAGTCATAGAGTCATAAGTAATAAAATAATAGCACTAAAAATATGACAAGTGTGAATAACCCGTCATAACTTGGTCTACACTCTAAAATTTTATGACTCTATGACAATATGACTAATTAGCACGAAGTGTGAATCCCCCAAATATATTTAAAGTCCACAGTATATGACAAGAAATCATTTCCTTTGCTTGGAAATGTAGTTTGCTGTGTCTTTTCGTATAATAAATCAACATATTTTCAAGTTTACAATAGTTGAATTTATTTATATGACACTGGCAACACTGCATCTACTCATTGTCTCTCACCAAAATAAAAATTAGTTTAATTTGGCTTCAACCACAGTAGTAGAGCTGTACCGAACTGAATCAAACGCTCTCAAACGCTCGTTTTTGACAAGAACCTGTAATCAAACCCATTTAAATTACATGGGTTTGATTGGAGGTTCTTGTCAAAAACGAGCGTTTGATTCAGTTCGGTACAGCTCTACACAGTAGCCGGACATCATGGACAAAAACCCGTAGCCGTGTTGTCTGTAGTAGTAAAAATATTCATGCTCATATACGCACATGTATTCTATTTCTAACAAGTTGTAGCCTGTAGTCCGCTGTCGTTGTTGTGTTTAATGCCTAAGAAATAATTGCCAACGGGGCTTGGTATTGACAGACTCCGGGCATGCTTTGCGACAGTCATATGAAAATAAATTCTTGTTTCAAAACTCCGGCTAACAGAAAACAGTTTGCGAAATAACTGAAAATATATTAAATGCTTTTTAGAAACAAAATGACGAAATAGGAAAAAACTATTATGGCCTCTCACAGACTATTCATAAATACATTAATTCTCACACTTTGAAAGAATACAAAACTAGTGCTCTATGTAGAGTTTGACTTTCAGCAAGGAGAATGAGATCATCTGTGATGCACAACAGTGATTCTAGTATATTTTTTATGATAACAAAACTAAATTGGGAAACTTGTAGATATTATCACATGAGTAACAGGAGTACCAACGAATTTTTAGAATTTGAGTTGTAGCAAAAATGGTGCCATTTTATCATCCCTCGTATCATTAACTTGATTGTACTTGTTTTTATGAGCCGCCGAAAGAACGAACCTTTTGTTTTCTGGAAAATTTTATTTGTTGAATCAAATTACAGCTGCTGCCCACCGCCGTCACTTTTGCTGCTCCGGTGCTACAACTACTGCTGCTGTTATTTTGAATATTCCATTCGCAACAACTTTAAGTACAAACGACAATATTTGTTATTTTACATTTTTAAGTACCTAAATACAATGTATGTAGTATATATTATGTACGTATGTATGTGTGCAAGTACAAGCATGTGTATGTATTGTAAATATCCAACAGGGGTGGATGACTTGCATTGTGTTCCGAGAAAAATGTTAAATAGTTAAAACCAGGATTGCCAAAAGTCGTTAACATTCTTTTTGCTCAGGAATAAGTTTGCATTTTAAAAAATGTGAATATCAAAAAAAAAAAAAATCTCGCAACAAAAACTCTAGTTAACACTTTTTATTAGTGGCAACCTTTTTCAATTTCAATATTTTCGGTTGTGTGGCATTACACTTTGCAAACTGCTTACCGATCTATTGAAGACGGAGGTAATTTTTCATCTTTAGTTAAACAAAAATCACCATAAACAAAATATTGTGGTAGAGCATAAATGAGAAAATCCTTGTCAAAACATGACTAATTATATCATGTCAAAAGTGGAGGCAGTGGTTTGGAAATGTAGCAACGAGTACGCTATTATCATGACAGTATTGTCAGATATAAACGTAGGGTTAGGACCATGATACAATACATATAAGGTGGTATCGCTACGACTACATATTCAACATTACAACAACCAAAGCAGTTGTTGTTTGTGTAAAGTCATATTTCATGTCCCAATATATTAAAGCAACAAAACACATGGAAATGCTGCACACATGTATAATTGCAAACTACGCTTCACATAAAAAACACAATGAGGACTTGTTGACACAAGACGTCAGTGTATCCATATATAGGTGAAGGTAAAAAACAGGCATAGCGATGCCACCTTATATTTATTACACCATGGTTAGCACAGCACCAAATGATTTTATTGCTATTGTATATAACCCAAACACTGAGAAAAACAATGTGAAAGACAATATTATACATACATCTAGTTTAGGGGTTAAGCTGGAATCACCTATGGTTTCAGAATAAAATGCATGTTCCGAAACATTTTTTTATATGAAGTTTAACGTTTCTCTTTTAGAGAGAGAGAGAGAGAGAGAGAGCGAAAAAGAGCAACTTGTTTCGGAACATGAATTGGTTTTATTTTAATTCGCGTTCCGAAACATTGCAACTGTGCTGCCAGTAAGTTTAATTTTTTAGTAAAGTAGAACTGAGATGCCAGATCATATTATACGTATGCATAATAAAATACAGAACTTGTTTTATACTTTTGTATGTATAACAACGCACTTGTTTCATATCGTTTGTGTATATAATAAAATACGGAGCACTTGTTTTGTATTGTTTGGCATTAAAAATAAATAACTGGTGAATATTGTTATAAATAAAATTAAATAAATAGTGTTATTGCCCAATTGTAAAACTCACACACATAGTTTACAAAATTATTTCATATGGTAGCCTTGATGTTCCACAACAAATGCGCGAAGTGGGTGAATCGCTTCAGAACATACTCTCAAAAAACAAAATATGTTTCAGAACATAAATTTTGTTCTGAAACCGTGGAGAATCCAGCTTTAGTGTCGGCAGGACAGATGGGAAGACAGAATTCGTTATACCTACTTTTACTTTTTATTTAGCCGGTGAATTTTGTATTTTGCTCTGTAGTAATTGATGGTGTCAATCGCTGCATGCAAATCATGCACTAAAGCCAATAAAAAAAAATTTGATATCATAACTCATGGCTGAGTACGAACTCGGGATCAATATTTCAGCCAATAGCACCCACAGATGTGCATGTATGTACATATAAACATATATTTTTTTATCGACATCGTTGACGACAGTACATATACTTAAAAGATTAGCTCGAGAAAATGTATGTCGTATTTATATATTTTGTTTTGCTATTTTTTTACCTTTTTCTTTATACATGCAATAAAACTGGCTTTTGAAGCTTAACGTCATAATATAAAAATTCCTTAAGAAGTTAGCCAAAGGTTAAAGAAATATCGAAAATAAGCATATACATTTAAAAGCAACATAAAGACCTCAAGCTTAGAAAACTAGTTTTGTCTTATTTATATATATTAACAAATTATTTTATGAATATTAAAGATTCCAGATATTTAGTGATGGCAGAGACTTGATCATCCCTGAACATTGACAACTCTGTACTTTTTTGCAAACCATTATTTATAATATTTTTGTTACGACTTTAGTCTCCTTATAGGATTACAAACAAACAACATACACACATATACGTGCCTGCTTATATCAGGGACTATTTGAAGTTTATATTAAAAGAAACATACAGCGTACACAGGAGAACACACGTAAGTATGTGCTTGTATGTAGATGCACATGTGCCTATTTTAATAAAAATAAGCATTTTAATATGTTTTGTTATTCTTCTAGTTCAAGATTTCGCCCTCCTCACCTTTCGGATATTCGTTAAATTGTACGAAAAATATTGTCTGAAATCAGGGGTGGTTAGGGGTTGTATTTTAATATCTGTACATACACATTATACGTTTGTGTACATGTGCATTCCTTAAAGTAATAACTACCACCATTAAAATGGTGCCATACCACTGAACAAGCCTTATTTTACCACCCCCTTTTTCACAACAAAATATTTCACTTACAAAGCAGCCAGCACACATACTTTCAAACATGCATATGCACATACATTCATAAATAATAGCACTACTTGAAAGTGTATATGTATATGTGCCTACATATTAATAGGCAGCAAACACATTTTGCCAAATTCGGTTAGAGTGCCTGTTACTACGGTTATCGTGCACGCTTTCGAAATTAATCGACCTAATGTTGAATGTTGATACATTTTATATGGATTTCGTCACAACTGCAGCGACCGTAATAGGGCTGGCTGAATGTCTGGCAAAAGTTGTCCTATCCGAAGGCAGTATGGGACGAAAGCCCATCGAAATCAAGTGACTAGTATATAAAATTCTGAAAACTTGGATTTTTTTTTAACAGAAACTGTAAATTAGCTGATATAACTTCATAGAATTGCCAACTGCATATAATAACACAATCAGTCGCAAAGCAGCTCTGAGTCAAGCCTCGTTGGCAATTATATTTTAAGTGCAGCCAGACCACTGATTGATTGTTTATTCTCTTTCCAGAGTTTTGTGTCTCAATCACACTAGTTAACTTCTACACCACAGAATACTATATAGGATTACGCTTCTGTGAAGGAATTGTTTGGTTAAGCACTTCTTTATGAAGGCATAAGTCATGTCCAATCAGTCACAGAAACGGATAAAAATACAGATTAGCAACATCGCCCGTGGGCATCTGGAAACCGATAGTTTTTTCAATACAAATACACACAAAATCCCACAAACGAGAAAACGTTAAATTAAAACAAACGCTTGGACTACAAAAGAAGACATTGAAAATTTTAAATATATTAAAAAGTAGAGCTATTAAATCACTCCCATCGAAAATATTATCGGAATAATTTTTTCGGGAGCAGTCATACATTCCTATTGCTAACAAATCAGTATCGTGAATGTTTTGGGAATAAAAGCTTCTATTGTGAATTGTTTGGCAGAAATTGTTTCTATTGTAAATTATTTGGTACTGCTGTACTATTGTTATTTTATACTTAATATAGTTAAAAGTAAAAAGAACTAAAGAGAAGAAGCTATAGGCTGGAAGAGGAGAATAAATCCATACAGAGATTGCAGCGGCGAAACATACTCGATGAGTCAAATCCGTTATCATTGTACAACATATAAATAATATATATTTAAATGCGTTGGTCTCGAAATCAGTTATTTTTAGAGATTGCTGTAGTTTTACAGATTTAATAGAGGCAACCTGCATCAGTGGACGAGTTACGGTGCTTAGGTCTCTCCTAAAATTTGTATGTAACCTTCGTTTTGATATCCTCCCTCCCATGGGTTGCGATGGGAGCTTAGATTAGTTTAGTAAGGAAAGAGTTGTGTTACCTGAGGTAATATTTTCCCTCCCTCTGAAAATAGGCTATCCGAAACGACATATAGAAACTTGGGGGAGTAGTTTTGCCTACATACATCTGGCATAAAAAAATAGGCTAAAGGACGCCTAAGTTCGGTAATAGAACCAAAGGAAGCTAAAAACCGATATTGGTTTTGTCGTCGTTGGTTTATTAATTTTCTCAGATACAACTTTTGTTTGCAACTCATAAAACATATATTTTTCTCCTCATGTGTGTGATAAAAGAGCAACGGGAGTGCTTGCAAGAAATTTAAAAGGAGCAAGCAGGTTCGCCTCTCCTAATTGAGTAAGACGTCTTAGTACGACCCTTGAAATAAGAGTGTCCTCCCTCTTAAAAAGTAGAGGACCTGAAGAGACATGGAAATTTAGAGGAATAGATTCGCTTACAGAATGCGCTATAAGAGGAAGGGCGCCTTGCTTTGGTCCATAAGAATCAGACTCAACAGTAAGTTAGAAACTTTTATTGCTTTTGTTTGCGAGGCAAGGCCAGTAATCGAACAACGACTTCCTACAGGATAGAGGGTTGATGTTAGCCAGTAACCAAGTTGCCACAGGTTTGTGTGCATGTTCTGGAAACATCAGTTCTTTCCACGGGGAACGTTTGGGTCAGTGCATCGGGGAGTTTTAACGTGATAAAGTTTGTCAAATACCGCCATTGCCTGAGTCTTTTGATATTTTCATCCCGCCAAATTAAAAAAAATATACAACAATAGAAATAAAAAAAGCGTATCGTATCGTAGGGCGATCATGTTTAACTCTTTCAGTGTTGATTGGTTCTGTGGCCGGATATTAGATGACGTCTTCTTCGGGAGACTTATGTTACCTAAAATCGAGGTAAGAATGATGCTTGACATGAGCTAATGATCTGTCGGACTTTGCTTGAAACGGTAGTAACAATTTCTATCTACTGCTGCGAGATCAACAGATGCGATTGTAGCTCTCATCAGCGTTTGGCTTGCTGAAATTAAACGCACGCGTTCCCTTCTTATTCCAACTGAGAGTTGTGAATTAGTTTAGTAACATAATTCACGGGAATGATGTTATTTTTATTATCACAAAAATATTCACAATAGCAAATCAAAATCTTTTTTTCATGGGAATAGAAGATTTGTTATCATATTTCCCAAGATGTTAGTATCAATTAAATATAATTATTTAAAAACTTTATTGGAACTAGGAACATATCAAAATGTTACATGTCAAAGGAAATTTTTATAAGCTTTTAAATAATTAATATTAGCCAGAAGCTTCTCAAATGTAGTGGAAGATCGTCAGTAGGTTAGATTAATATTTACTGAGAAATTTGATTTGCGATAATACTCTCAGATATCAGAATTGTACAACTATTCTGCTGAATACCTCAAAAAAAAACTACAAATAACTCAGGAGATTATCTGGTGAAATTGCAGATTCTTCTGGCATCACACATGTCGGCAAAAATATTCGCTGGGTGTATTTATAGCAACAATCCCCGACTATTTAAAATTCAAGTACGGATGAATGTAAGTCTGTACACTTGGGGAAAATAATTTTGTTGTTGTTTTTTGATTTTGCTATTTTGTATGCAGTACGCATGTGTGTGTGTGTATGCGTCTTTGTATTCTTAATAAATTGCTGGCTTTATTTGTTGTTTAACGTTTGTGGGTGAATGAGTAGGAGTAGTGTCTGGCCTTCCTGACTGTGCGATTGTCTGCACATATAAAATGCCTAACGTTCGCTTTGCGCTGCCTGTCTAGTCAGTCTGCAATATAAGATTTTCTATGTTTATCTTTTGAAAATCATCAACATCAGCGTCGTCGTCGTCGTCAGCAAACCGAAGTGTTATTTTGCTTTTAATTTTTTTAACTTTTGCCAACTTTAGACTGTTTGCTGCTGGTGATGCTGTCGCTGCTGCACGTTTGCTGCTGACGCTTTTGTATTATAAATGCAGTCAGCCGCCACCAACAATATGTACACAAAAACAAAGTTTTCAACCCTCGACCATTTGGGGGTCAATAAACTTTGGAAAATGGTTTTCTATATTTGTTCTCCCCCAAATGATGATTCTTTATCAACCGTCTCCCCCAAAAATTGCCTTACACTGCCTGCTCCCCCTTCTGTATGTATACCATTTCATGTCAGCGTATTGAAACGTAGCAGGCAGACAGACAATCGGACGTTTCACACTCAACTGGTATGTACTGTACCATTTTGTCTGGCATTTATTGTTTTCGTTTTATGTTTGTTTTGTTTTTGTTTTATTTTAGTTCCTTTTTATATCCGTATCATTCATAAACGCATTTTAAAAGCTTTAACGTATTTGTTATTGCCATTTGTTTGGGCGAAACTAGTTTTTTTACTGCAAGTGGTGCTTTTGTTTGGAAAGTTTAGATAGAAGTTTAGGGGTGGCAGAGTTCATACGTAAATGGTTTGGGTGGCTACGACACCAATCTGAGAATTTATTTTATATGTAGGATATATATATATATATATATATATATATATTCGTTAAACATTTATGATTAATTCACTTCCATGTTTAACTGTTTTATGGCTATTTGATGAAGGAAACTAATTTAAAATTTTTTTTGACATATATGGTGGATAATCTTTGTTTTCCTTCATTTAGGGCCATTATTACAACTCGGCGACAAAGTTGGCGGTTGTAAATGCCAACGTTAGCATAACAAGTCGATAAAGTGGCCGGTAACAGCTTTCCATTATTACAACTTGCCGGTAAAATTAAATGTATATTTCTTATTGTGTGCCAATACCGCATTTAGATAGCGAAAATTGTAGTGGCAACGACGCACTTGTTTTTACCTTTTGAAAATATAAGCAGCTTTTGTTTGTGAAAATATAAGTTTGCGTCATAAAATAAAAAATGTCAGCATCTGAGGAAACAATCGTGCGAGCTGTGAGAAGACGGACAAAAAACTTTTCAAGTGAAGAAGAACTATGTTTGGTGCTACCATATTAAAAAATAAGAAAATATGGTAACATAAACATAAATCGTATGTGATTTTTTATTTTTATTGAACATTTTTATTTTGCTATATTAATATTTATATAGGCTAATTGTTCTAACTTAGTTAAAATCTCAGAAATAATAAAAATAAAAAATCACATACAATTTAAGCTTTGGCTTGAGCTACCAATGAAAATTGGAAAAAAAAAACGTTCACATATACTTAAGTATAAAATTCAAACCATAAAAGTTTGACTTATAATGGAGCAAAAAGTTCAGAAAAATGGGACATGAAGAAAATAATCAAATGGTAACACAGGTATCATAACACACAAGTGTTAACATCAGGTTGATACAGTTCTCGGATTGTTTTTCACAATAAAATTTGTGTAAATAGAAAACTGTTATCACATTCAACTAAGCCACCTAAACAGTGGAGATAAACACAATATACACATGAGCACTGAAGATGAACGTGTTGCGACTTTCGAAAACAGCTGTTCTGCTCTGCTGTGTAAGTTGAATAAAACTGATGTTGACTTCCTTTGTGCCTAGGAATATTTATCATCATGTCTTTCTGAGATTTTAACTAAGTTAGAACAATTAGCCTATATAAATATTAATATAATAAACATAAATCCCCTGGCAAAATTTATCGCAAAGTAGAACTTGCCTTTAATTTATGGCACATATTTAGATTAAAGAAAAGCTGTAATAATGAAAATGTATTTATCCGGCCGATAAATCTGAATTTGATATGTAATAATGGCCCTTAGTCTTTTATTTATTCATTTATTCCAGTCTATGGACAAAACATCCTTAAAGCATTATATAACCAAAATACCTATTAGCCATGATTGTATTAACACACTTTATTGTTTGCTAATGTTGTTAAACACTAAACTTCAATTAATTTATTTGGCTTTTTCGAATGCGACAATTTCAGGAGCTAATGCAGTTCACCAGAAAAACGCGGGATATCATGTTAGACTCCTAGTTACTTATACATATAGCAAAATTAAAACAAGATCTTGAATAATCACTCGACTTTAATTCTAAAGGGGTTTCCAAAAGGCACAAATAAAAAATTGTTTCGTCAAAATAGGTGTTCTGGTCGCGCTATGCGCTACGACCACTTTATGGTCACCATAACCGTGTTACCGAAAAAATCATTCGCAATGTGATGGATACATTTTAGTCTACTGGTTCAGTACTGAAATTTCCCACTCTTGTACGTCGACGGAAAGCCAGATATACCACAAATATTGCGGCTTTCCGTGAGACTATGTAGGAGAATCCGAGGACGTTGGTTACCAATTTTTTTACCTGAATTGGATAACCTGCATGTCAACGACGTGCAGTTTCAGCAGTACGGCACTACGTGCCCTACATCACTGGCCAAATTGAATATTCGGTTTGGGGGTATAGTAATCTCAGGTGGAAGTGAAGTGAATTGGGCACCGAGATCTTCGAATTTGGCTCCATTAGACTTCTTCTTGTGAGGTTTTCTTAGGTTACAGGCCATGCCCTGACGCCAGAGTCATGGTAAGACGGTCATTTCCAATGCAATCCAGAGAACATTTGGACGATGTTATATTCCACACATAATGCGTTCAATAGATCTTCAAAACGAACGAGAAAATCCGATGATATATGAAATAAACTTTGATTTCTTCGAATTTAAGGATAAGAAGAGTTTAATTAAATACCATCTATATTGACATTGATTTCACCACGGATAACATGACCGATTTGAATTGATTACTCGAATTCAGAACTGTAAATACATAAGAGTGCTACAAAATAGTCCAATTACTGGGTGGCGTTATGCCACAGATGATGAGGAAAGCGAAAAATTTTCATTGCATTACACATACTTTAAGGTTTCACAAAATACCTCAATTAACTTCGTTTTCCCCATTCCCACGATGATAAGAATAGGGTTATTTCTTTCCGGGAAAAGTGGTTGGGAATGAAAATATTATTTTCAGGATTTCATGATTATTGGGCTTCTTACAATTAATAATTTAAAAAAAAACATCACCAAAGAATAAACTTTTTTAACTAATTTTTAAGATTGACCTCATATGTGTTTCAAAATTACTGTCTACTAAGTGGACAAAGCTTATTTATATGAATGTCGTGTTCTTTTTTTTTTGCAATATTCTTGCAATTTTTCGTGTATTTCCCGTACATTATTTTGCCAAATGAATTATTTAATCAAAGTACAGCTGTTAGTTTTATCAACTCCCGCCCTTTGACATAAAAGTTTATTGTACTGAGTCAACTATACATTCATTCATTTATTCATTCATTTACTTCGCCATGCACACGGCTGACATAAAACAAAAAGGTATTTATGCAGTTCTAGTTAATTCCCCCTATAAATATTGTATAAGGCTTTTCTATATATTGGCTACATTTTTCTTAATAAAAAAACAAACTAAGTTGGCTTCATTACAATTAAACTGTAGGGAAAATGAAACGATAGTTTCTAATTACTATTACATATTTGCTGTTACTTTTATTTTTGCAATTTACCGTCCGTCGTCTAGCACACACTGTTACATATTTTATGAATCACTTCATTATTATTAATAAGATGATTAAACAAAATTAAAGAAGCAGGAGAAATGGCAGGAATATTTAAATGCCACACTAAAATACTTGGAAGCAGGTTCTGAGGATGAGCAAAGAAAAAAGTTAATCAATAATTGTAACACATACTACAGGCATGCATGTGTATGTACGCATGTGAGCCTATTGTTAATGAATCACTGCTCTGCAAATGGAAATTTAAATCACGTTGCTAAAGAAGTTGGCTGACGAAAAAGTGTCAAATATGTAAAACCAAAATTGCTATGGTTGTCAAAGAGCATTAGGAAACGTATATCGGCAGTAATGCCCAGCAGTGGTGCATTTACGAACACTGTCTCTATTACATACTGATGTATGTATCAGGGTGACCGTTGTTTTCAAAGAAAAAAGGAGATTTAAAAGACGAAATAACTGCACCAATGTCTTCATTTTCAATTTTTTGCCGACACGATACCGATTCCCAAAAAAAAAAAATTATCGACGTTACCGATAGGCATATGGAGTTTGAGTGCAAGTAGACTAGTTATCACAGAAAATCACAGTGCAAGAGATTAATAATATATAAAATATATTAATAGGAAGAGAAGTAAGAAAATCCGTTTTGATTTTTACACTAAAACTAATGGTGTTTTCTTTTCTGCACAAAAAATGTCACCTTGTTAAAAGGTGCATGCATAAAATATCTTGCCAACCCTGTAATAATGCAATTTGTTATTTCATTAGAACAAAACACAATTTGTGGAGAAATGTCAATAAATTTAAAATTTCATCCTCATCAGAAGAGGAGGATGAATCTAGCAATTGACTAATTGCCATTTCTGCACGTATAATTGATGCGGCAATATTAATATTTTTAACTTTTATTAAACGGTTTAGAATTGTTAAAAATTTTATTTTGTTTGTTTTCAAAAACTATACAAACAGTAAAAATTGGTTGCCAGACTGCCAGTTTATCGACCCGAAGCTTTATAGATTTTTTTATATAAAGACTTTCTTGAGCGCCATTTCAAAACTCCAAATCCTGTAAGATTTGATATCACTTAATGTAATGTTTTCTCATAGTTGTTATATAAAACAGTAAAGATATTAACTTTAAAATGTAACTTTTTACTTAGTAATTCTAGGCGATTTCTTTCCAAATTCTTCTGGTAACACTATTAATAAACAAAAGTCAATTACTTTTTAGGGCACTATCAACACTGTCGATTTGTATGGGGCATAAAGTGCAATGCCTTTCACCATTATTGAGGGAGATATTTTTTGAATCAAACACACTACCCTTTTATAGAGCAAAACATTTTTAAAAAACGAACACGAAATTACTCTTTTTACATGGAAATGTAGTATATTTTTGTAGAAAAGAAAACACCATAACTGTTAAAACCTGGTATGTATTACCATACAATATTATTTTGTTAAAAACAAACTTAAACTATTTTGAAGTACGTTTTATGAAATGCAACCTTGTTTTCCCTGTGTTAAGTGCTGCCAAGTTATATGTTGAAAACATCTGGTATGAAAATTTTACAGAAAGAGTTTGCATGATATTATATGAAATAATATATTTCTGAAGCAATATATATCATGAAAAATCATGTATTATAAGTTTTCTATTTCTTGTATATAAATAAAAGCAGCTGCACTACAGTTTGTGCATTAAGTATTATAAAAATACAATTATTGTGATTCAATTTATTGGCAAACTTGTGTGTTAAAACTTGAATTCATTAAATCTGCAGCGTGAACGCAAAATCGCATGTTTATGGTTTTAATACTAAGGCCACCAGCTTTTAACTTTCATTGTAAAAATTAAGTACAAAATTATCGCAAATAATGATTTAATTAACAACTGATAATTATGGCCTTATTTATTCCTTGAATTTTTCTATAAACCAGAGATATGTTGCTTAAAATATTCCTATCGATGTTATATATATATATGCCATTTAACAAAAAAGGTACAAATTATCGCCAAAGGTGGCAGATTTAGTTCAATAAAAATGGGGCAAAAATGTGGCAGAACAGTTGAAAAAGTGGCAGCTCGCTGCTTTAGTCTCTACGACGGTCATGCTGATCCTGGTCTTTTATTTAATTCATGATGAAATTATATATATAATTCCACCCTAAATTAATCCACCTTTCAACCTGGTTGTCAAATAAGAATGCGAATAGTGATGATTCAAAAAGCTTTTCGAGCCGCTTAGTTTATTCGCGTAAACGAGCACAATGACACGTGACTTTTTTATATTAAGAGCAATAATTTTGTTTTGTATATAAAAAGGAAACTTTAAAAACACCCTTTAAACTAATTTTCGTTGTTGCGAAAAGATCTGCGTTTAAAATAAAATGCCGCATCATCTGTAGGAAACACTTGTAGCAATTGCCACTTTAACACAAATTGAGTACAAGAAATCGATTCTTTAATCGTTTCCTTTCATTGAAATGAATTTTCATTTTCAATTAAAAAGAAATCTACTTATTTACTCATGGTACTTAAGCTATCCTGAAAGGAAAATTATTATCATTCTACTTTCAGTCTTATACTTCGACAGCAGACGACAATCGATGATGACGATGATGATGATAATAATGAAGTTGAATGGAAAAACACTTAAAAAGTTCATTTCCACAAGATGATGCCAAGAATTTGTATTCAAATTCTAGTGTTCTATTGAAAATATAACAAAATAAATTAATAATAATAACGATAAGAAAAACTTACAGGAGTCTGTATAGATAAGTCGCTGACTGGGTGGCCAGATTAACTTTTTTCCTATCCCTTTATATGTACATTGGCAACATAATGCATAATTTAGACCCGCGCTACTATCAAAACTGTTACCTTTACATGGCTTCTATACACTCCCTACACTCAATGGGATTATAAAAAGCTTTTCTTCATATAAAAATATATTAAAAACATTTCTATTGCCTTCATCCATTTTAGAAATAATAAGGAAAACAGTGTCTTCAATGTGTACGAGTGGTACATAAAATAATGCAGCAGCACAAGCAAAATAATGAAAATAAAATTAAGGAAGTTTTAAATAATGTGCACTAAATGTGATTTAGTTTTCAAGCCCCTACAAACATTTCAACACTTGCAACCACAGGAAATTGACGCATGGCTCTAAAGGACTAAAACGGTGGCTGGAAACAAGCTGGAACAAAAAAAAGGGAGACAGAGAGAATGATATTAAAAAATATATGCGTGCCATGGCATTTCGTATACAAAATCAAAACGAGTAAGGCAAGAGGTTTACGCAAAAATAGACTATCAAGCATTTTAAGTGCAGACATACAAAAAATAAAACGATACTTTTTTATAGTGCAGATGCAGTCAACGAAAAATTATATAAAATGTTAAACAAAATGCAGCTGGCTGGATGGCTGTCTGACTGTGTAAAGTATCTATAAATATTATAAACGAAGCAAAGTTGTACGTGTGCATGAAAACAGAAGTGCATACTTGTCCCCAAACAAATGGAGGAGATTTGAAATCCACTATTATGACTTGTGGCAAATGGCAAGAGGGGCGCAAAGAAATGAAATCTTACTGCGAAGTATGTAATAAAAATAATGTAATACAAGATAATGAAATTTTTTCAAACATATAATGTAATAGGAGATTAAAAGTGACCATATAGAAATGAGAATTTCAAGTATCGCTACGTAGGAATTTGAAATTCATCAAAGCGGTATTATTTTAGAGCTTTTTATCACTATTAAAATTGCAAATTTTTAGACTTTAAAATTTTCTAAAGACTGAAATAGACTGGGCAGTCGGTTTGTCAAATTAGGAATTCATTCATTTGTTTTAAACGAAATTTATTTACTGAGAAATTTCAATGAGTTTTCTACGGTGCAATTTGCTTATTTCAAGTAATTTCTTCGGGATATCAGAGCTGCAACCTCAATATATTAATTTTCCTAGGTTATATAATGGTATCAACAGGTTATATTATGCTTTGGTTTTTTATCCACCTTATCGCGAATTTCAAGGGAATCAATTTTTGGAAATAACTTTTTTATTCCTAGAAACAATAACTTGGCGTTCCCAAAATAAACATCTGTGGCAAGTTGACCATTTTACCATGAGTTAATGTGATTTTATTTTCACCCGTATTTTTGTAATTCTCTTAATAAATTCTTATTATGCAGTAAAATGTAAGGTTTTCGCTGAACTTGTATTATGAGAAAATTAATTAATAAAATTATTAAAAAAAATAAGAGGACGGAATCATATACTACAGTCACATACTTGCAATAACTTGTATTCACGTTTATACATCAGATTTTGTATCTGATGGCGTAAAAACATTTATTTGGCAACACTGTTACAACATATATATTAGGTGTGATCCCATACCTTTTGGGTAAAGTTCGGTAAAGTGAGAGTAAGCAAAAAATTCTCTCACATATTGTTAAAAATGTACAAAAGTACGGGAACATAAAAAGCAAAAATTCTTTACCAAAAGAAAACGTCGTAGTGGTCTGACATTGTAATACATGGTATATGGTGTCTGCAAGCAGTACTTTATTTATTCGTCATTTACTTTTATTTTATTGCAATTTTTATTTAAAATCTTTTAATAATAGCTTTTTGCAGTTTTTGATTGTGTATCTTTTCAAAATAGCTGATCGTTAGACTGTTTGCGTAATCTGCCCGAAGAAATTTTTCGGGCTGTTTCGTGCAAGAAGAAGAAGAATGTTGTTCTCTCACAATCTCTCTTACTTGCCCAAACTTTGAGTACGGGAACAGGCTTGGGTAAGATTGGGAGCCCGCGGAACCCAATGTAGAGTACGGGATCACACCTATTATGTTCTTACATCTGGTGCGTGCAAATTGTATATTCAAAAGCAGTGAAATTTGTCAGATTATTTGAAAATGGAGTTACAAACGTTATAGATGCTGGCGGTTCGAATATGCTGTCAGCAACAACAAGCATCGCTTTTCTCACAGTGAATACAACCAAAATCGAAATCCGCAACAAAATGTTGTATTAAATTCATCTAAAAATTACATCAATAGTTTGCTCTGGAAAATGTTTTTTATCTTGTCATAAGATAAAACTTTTAAACACAAACTCCAGGTACGACGAAATTCCATTAACTGGTAAAATCAGAATATTGTGATGTCGAAGTTTTTGAATTGATATACAGCATTGATATACTTATAATTTTTTTGTTCTTGAATGTGTTTTTCGTTTTTACATACACACATGTGTATGTGTGTGCTAATGGAGCTATTTTTAACTTAAGAGTACAAATAAAAATGATTTCGGATATACAAATAGGTTTCATATAATTAATGCATATCAATAAATAAATGTACGCATCTCTTTCCTAGGAAATGCCATTATTTATTTTCCAAGGAACCGTGGGGATTTTGGGGATACGAAATAGTTACTTTGAAATTTTTTAATAACATCTTGATAATTCGGCATATGTAAGATGCGAAAGATAATCAGCAACTCTGCATGATGGGATTTGTGTTTATATTTCAAGATGTATTTGGGGTATACACACTTCGTGCTATTTAGTCATATTGTCATAAAGTCAAAAAATGTTAGACCAGTCTAACAAGGTTGTTATTGTGCTGCATATAAAAAAGTCATTAAATAATAGCACTCTATCAGGTATATATTTGTGTTGTCATAAAATAGCTCGAGAGATCTGAGTCCAACGGCTGAAAATTTTTAGGCAAGTCGGCGATAGTATATGTTTGCCGCCGTTACTTATATATGATTCAAGACTAAAAAACGGTTAAAAAATTGTTCATACCTTTATGTCTGTACATTATATCACATTTTTATAACATAAAATATATTAAAAGAACAGTAAATCGCAAAAACTATTTATATACAAGTGAATAATTTTTCTCCTTTAACTTACGTATCTGGCAGCCCCTGAACGTTTTTCCGTATGCCGTTGCAAAATAAATGCATTCAGCTAATAACAAGGCGGCAGCTGTTATAGTTTATATATACAAATTTATTTAGCAAACCAAGTTATGACGGGTTGTTCACACTAGTCATATATTTCGTGCTATTATTTTATGACATTTTTAGGGCTTTTGCGAACACTGGCATCTATTTTTAGGGCATATTTTTGTATAGCTCAAGGAATTTGCATAAAATTTTGTGTGAAAAATCGAATTAATTGCTCGAAAGTACTTGAAATGTTAACAGTGACAATAGTCGAGATATTTAGGTTGAAGCACTTAAACAACAGAAAAAGCTACTGACAATGTCGGCATATCGATCGGTTGGCTCCTTCCATGCAGTTTTATTGAAATTTTAGACATGAAGCGTGTGGTACCGACGTTAATTAAAAAAAAGCAGCAAATTCGTAATTTTTTGGGCAAAAAACAACGCCTCAGCCTCCATATTTACCAAATATGATGGCGTTTATCAACGATTGCGATGATAAAAAACAAATCGCAGAGATCTCAGTCACTTAATCTAGATCAATCTGTTATTGAGTCAGTTATTTTAGATCATTCTTTTGGTTTTCCTGGAAATTACAAACATCTATTTTTTTTAACTGCGTGAGAACCGACGACGTCGATTACTATGCTGTGACAGCAGAGTGTGACAAACTGTGTGGACAGTGCCATTCAGTGAAGGCCCTTTTGCGAGCACGAAACAGGCGAAGTTTGAGTGCACGAAGATGAAGATTATGTAGTACACGACTATCTGAACTGGGCACTTTTGCAGTTCTCTTTCCTACTCTACGCTGCATACAGACAAACATCAAGTAAACAAAGACATTAATTGTCTGTTTATTAATTTCTCCATTGTAAAGATTTTAGGTAAGACCAGAGAGGAATTGACAACGTGCCGATTTCTGGATTGTAAAGCGCGATAAACTCTGACAAGTCATCATGAATAGTTCAACGTTAGAAAAAAAACTTATAACTCATATTCTGTGTTGTGATATTAAGAGTTCTCAGGTAGTTAAAACAAAGACCCGATGTAAACTACTTTATTTGTGTGAATTGCGAATAGCTTTCTTAATTTACAGCAGTTAATTGATACAATGGAAATTTGTTCTGAATGCAGAAACTGAAAATCAAATAATATGTTGCATTGCTGTGGTCTCTAAGTCTGTTGCACAGAAAATTAATAAAACGGTAAAAACAAATAATTTTTCGACTCAAACAGTAATTTTATATAGGAAAAAAATACAGAACGGCTTCCGAAAAATGTCAAGAATATAAAAATTTTTTCCCAATTCTTAAAAAGTCTCGGGATATTGTTAGACAACTTCCTTTTTCATTGCAATAAGCCATAACCCATGTGACATATTGTTAACACCAAACAATTAACAGTACATCTGATTGAGTAGATTAACATCATCCATGAATATTATGATATAAAGAAGTTGAAAAATCGGTTATAATATAGTTTTAAAAATTTTAGATTTGAATAAGCGCCATGATTGCCGATAGGATTTCCAAAAGCAAATCACAATTGTATAAAAAAAGAAAATTGGTTTCTAAAACTTGGCTAACGGCATTCATGCTGCAGGAAATAAGAAGAGTTCAGACCCCTTTAGTCCAATATGATCCTTTTGTATTGTTACTAAACAACATTTTGCAATCTGATTTTTTAAGAACTTTCGGGTTTGATTAAAAAAAAGCATATAAAATTTACAAAAGTGTATGAAATCTTTGAGTCGATAAAACGATCTATGTATATAATTCAATGTTCATAAATAATTTCATGTGAATGTTGACAGCGTCTATGCCTCAAATGGTTCATATCCTCAGTCCAACTTTGGCATGTTCTCTCCAATATATCGGGTGTGACCTATAGAGATGAGACAACCCATAGGAAAAATAGTCTTAAGATATTAAATCCCGAAAAACAGTACGTTTTTCGGGATGCCTTAGTCTTTGTTCCAATACTTCTAGCTGCTCTTCAAACCAAATGCACTAATTCTGAATGTTTACGTATCAACTCAAGCAGGAATGAACTTTTCGCACGATCCACTTTCTCAACCGAACATTAATTTTGATAATATAACTCATAATTATCAGTAACATGTAACACGAAAACAACTATTATACATGCTTACAAACAAATTATGTTAAAATTTACGCATGTTAATAAGCTGTAAACTTTTTTAATTTTTTCATTTGTGGAAAATTGATTATACCAAAAAAATATCGAAATCCCAATTATTTCAAAGAAAAAGTTTTGTTTTTAACATATTTTAAAATTTGTGAACATAACAGTGCAACAATTAATTAGAGAAATATGCCGACAGTGTTCATCCCTAAAATATGCTTTAAAATTTACATTTGCAAGCAATACCATCAGTACTTTATTTTGATCCCATTTTTATTTACAAATGACTTAACGATTAATACCTCTTACGGTATTCTTTCTATAGTCGTTAAATTTACCAATACAACTATTATATTTGTTCGGCCATTTCGAGAGTCGTAAGAAATATCGTTTTACAGATGTCAATACGTATACATATGAACATGTTTTCATTAATATTTTAAAAATGTTCTTATATACCTATAGGTATAAACGATCTTTCATTTGACTCCAGAATGCCACCGTTCCAATTACTTTTTAATTTATAACTTTTATGCCCTGCAAGAGTGCAATTTTGTGTTACTTCAAGCAACGTATTAACGGTCAAAATTAAATTCGCTTAGACATATCAGCATTATACTCGGATAATGATATATACCCGACTTGGGAAAAAGTCCATGACACCACGTTGAAAAATTAAATAAGCGGCAGCACTGATAATGAACTAAATAACCATCTCTTAAAAGCTTTTCCTCTCTTCAACTACGCCTACAATTTAGATTTACTGCTAAAATGCACTATATAAACATTAAAAATACGTATGTACGTTAAACATTTCAATAGGATTTGTTACAGGCTGCATAATATATTTTATTAGGTCACTTACCTTTTTTGTAATATTTATAAAAACTTCATTTTGCCAGATGCAGCAGTATTGGCGCTTCATAAATTTACCAAATATCAAAACAAACAAAAAATCGCAAAACAAGTCTTTGTTTTTATTGGGCAATTCTTTTTCTCTTTTTTATTCTCTTAAAATATTTAACAAACTTGTTTGTATTCACATATTCTATTTGTTACACTTTTGTTTTTCATTCCTTTCGAAAAACTTGCACACATTTTGTTTACAATAGTAGGGCTTATATATATTTCATATAATACTTTATATCTTTTCACTTTTGTTAATTTTGTTAGCGTGGTTGATTGATTTTTATTTCTTGTTAAATGCGGCTTCCGCTTTTTACAATAAAATTTGCAAACTAAAAACTTGAATAGAATTTCATTGTTGCCAGACTTAGACTTTACAGAAGAAAATATCCTCAGATTCTTACACGGAATACAGCATCTGGATATTATATCAATATATGGAGCGGTATCCTATATACCAGAATGGAAAACTATGTCGTGACTCAAGACAACGGGAGTATCATAAATAACTAGTCGTTCGTCATATTATAAAAAATATTTTATAATATGTATTAATATATGCATATTGAAAATAGCGGCAGCTCAGACATGCTGCGAAATAGAACTACCAGACGTTTTAATATATCGATATGCTTGTGGATACCATTATGTATAACATTGTCATTTATAAAAAAACATCAACCATCTCTAGGAAAAACAAAAAATATTTTTTTATTGACGAGAGTTAAAAATGCCTTCAACGGATTGCGAGTACATATTTTTTAATTATACTTTTGAGTAAATCATTTTATTTTATATAAACTTATTTTCTCAGAAACGGAGTTAAAATAATGACCAAAGCTGTTGTTTGCGATGACAGTACACTACGTGGCGACATCACCATATCTCCAGGATGTGTCATACATCCAAGTGCCAGTATAATAGCAGAAGCCGGCCCAATTGTTCTAGGTGAAAATTGTATAGTTGAAGAATATGCCACAATTGCATACCGTGTTCCTTCAAGTAATGACAGTGCAGCGGGTGTACATACACCATCTGCTCTTATTATTGGGGCTTTTAATGTTTTTGAAGTGGGGTGTACTGTAGAAGCGAATCGTATTGGTGATAAAAACGTATTTGAATGTAAATGTTATGTGGGGCCACAAGTAAGTGTTGGCAGCGGTTGTATTGTAGGTGCCGGAGTTCGAGTGCAGTGCAAACAACACTTGTCTGAGAACACTGTGATATATGGAAGAGATTGCATGCAAAGAGAAGCAATAGATAAGCAAGCTGTATGTTTTTTTAATTACAAACAAGATACATGGTGCAAACCGATTACTTTTTGTCTAATCTATACATAACAAAGAATAGACTCTTTGATTCTTGAAACTAAAAATTGTTAATGAATTGGTTTCCATCATGTATATGTACTATGAAATAATTTATATTATATTTATTTTAAATTTCAGTCTCAGACATTACAAATTGATTTCTTAAGAAAAGTATTACCGAACTATCACCACCTTCGCAAACCAAACTATGATCCCAAGAAGTCACGTAGTGCCGTATGATAGATAACAAAGCTTAATCATAAATTTATATAGATCGTATACAAAGAGTTTCTAATCTTCAAATTTTCATATAGCATGGACTTTATTTTTCTCAGTAAATACTTTTACTTCATTTTCGAAAGTTTCTATTGTATGATCACATATTTTCTCTAAGTCTTCCAGACCGCGCTTTAAAATATCAATAGCTCTGCCTTGACGCGATTGTATACGAAAATGCAGTTTATTTTCCGTGGGATGAGGTATAGTGTATCCGCAAAAATCGACATCAGGATACCGACTGATTATAGTCTTCAAAGCGTTCCCTAGCGTGTGGCCCTCGTCTAGAAAAACAAATGTGCGAGAGCCTTCACCATTGTTTTCATCCCCTGCGACCTAAGAAACATTGAGAATGACTACATTTTTATTATGTGTAAATTTAAACACTTACCTCAGCTAAAAATCCCATTTTTAAATAAATATCAAACAATAATCTGCAAATGAACAAACGTGCTGTTGTTTACTTTATAACTTGGTATGATAATTAAATGATAACATTCGATTATGTACGAAATTTTTATCGAGTTGCCAGACTATTTCTAATGGATATTGCAAACAGCTGAGAGGTGTAAACACTCATTACTAATATTTTTCCTAAACTACAAGGTTATTTCGTAACCTGTTCCAACTCCGCAGGAATTTATACACAATATGGCTCAAAGTAGATTAGAAAAAATTGGCACTATTTTTACTAGGTAGGTATAGTGGAAGTAAATTATTCTCAGCGATTTTAATGTTTCTTTTTCGTTAGAGTTAACGGCTTAATGCGTTCCGGAGCTATGAAGCCGGAAGACAAACCTATATGGTATGATTTATATGAAGCCTTTCCACCGAAGCTCGAGCCACGTTTTGATAGGCCTGCTCCATCAAATCTTCCTATCAGAAAAATATTTTATGAGGAAGACATACCAAGAGCGTGAGTTATCTTAAACGATTATCAAGAACATTATGCTCATATAAGTTATTAATTGCTTTCAGTAAATTTCATAAATCCTTAAAGCAAATAGAAATGATCAATTTGATCGATAAAAAACGTGAAACACAGACACAACAATTTATCAAAATATACCAAGGATTGAAGAGTCAAGGAGCTCTAGATGAAGAGAAGATTTTCGAAACTTCCGTTGATGTTCTGCAACAACAAAGGCAGCAACAAAAAGCTGATGTGGAAGATATAATACACGACAGCGAAGCTAATGTTGACGATACAAAGCTTACATTGAGCGAAGCTTTTTCTGAAGCCAAAGAAGCAAGAGAAGCTATCCAACATAACATTAATCATGAAACTAAAAAGCCGAAATCCAGTCCGAAAAACACCATAGCTGGCATTGATATAAAAAACTTGTTCAAAGATTAATTTTGCATTTATAAATAAAAGTGGTTTGTGTAAACAAATACATTTATTCTTAGACAGCTAAAGCATCATTTTGATTTTCATGACTTAGCTGAGTTTGAAGATTAGATAGTTTGTTCTTTAAAACTTGTACACCCATCATAACGATATTTTCTGGCTTCAATGCTCCAGAGGACTCAACGTTGTAGAAAAATTTGTTAGGTTTGGCTTCCCAATTGTAAGGAGCCTCATATTGGTCATCATCCAATTCGGTATGCTCACTTTTGGGCCATTCATCTGGTTTTGGGTATAAAGTATGTCTCATGGAGTTATCGGGGTCATATTCAAAACATACGCCAGCTGTTGGGTTCCATTTAGCGTGTTCCTTGCCAAAACCTTTCTTCGCATAAGCACGCAGTTTAAGTTCCTGTCCTTTACGTAATTTAATTATTAAAATTTCATCAGTACTTTCCCCATATTCATTATCTTCGTCATTTTGATGCCTTGATGTTACTGGTAGTACCTTGGGGTTACTTGACTTTAAATCTGCTGTGGTAACATGCCTAGTTGATTCTTCGGTACATTTTACATCCAAAGTAAATTCTACACTACATTCGGGGCAAAAATCTAGGCATATACAATCTCTCGTATACTGCAAGCGCTCAACAACTTCATCCGATATTAGAGGAATCAATCCAATTCTGTGAGCGAGGAATTCATCAGATAACACAGTGGAATTAGCTTCCAACTGCACCCAATCAATAGCCAATGTGGGGGTCTCAGCAATAAAAACTCGCCGCAAGCTATTAGCCACACTCAGCTCAGTATCTTCCAACACAAATTTTACATTATCATCAGTTAATTCGGTGATGGTAATAGACGGTGTATTAGCAAAAGGCATTTTTCAGTAGAAACGGATTTCATTTACTATCCACTTCAGCAAGTTTTTACCACAAAATATGTTTTTACAAATATTTATTAAAATACACAGAGATCACACCGCCCGCGTATGCAAAGTAATCAGCCAATGCGGTGTTGCCGTACTGTTTAAGTCTGTGTGCCATCACTAATGTATATAAAAGCTGTCACAATGGTTACAACAGTGGTAATATCAGAGGGTGGCCCAATCCATGAGTAAACATTCTTGAAAAACATGTTAGTTATAAATAAAAAAGGTGTTCAAAGTATATCTCATCTTAAAAATGGTTTTGGAACTGGTGAGTTAATATTAATTACATATCATATTTCGTACCCTGTTAGAGAAGATTCTAAATTAGGTTAATATCAGAAACATACGGCAGCTCCCCAGTATGTTTATCAATTCGCTGCAGTTGCTCATTTGTTGCTTAAAAAGAAGCAGCACAACGAAGTGAATTCTTTTTGAGTCTTGAGAGTTTTGTACTCCAATTTTCACAAAAAAATTCATATAATTTTAGGGAGCTTATACATCAAATACACATATTATTTTATATTTAATAAACTTTTAAATATGCTCAATTATTGGCAAAGCTTACAGCATAAGTAGAAAAAATTAAATCTTTCAGAAAAGGTGAATGTAAACATTACACACTTACAAATTTATTTGAAGTGTGTGCGTGTGACCAAACCAACGAGTGTGTTTGGTTGGGGTATTCTTGTAGCATTACTGCAACAGAGAAGTCTCAATTGCTTTTGGACAGATTGTATTCGCTAAAATTTATTTAATTTGATAACCCGGGACGTAGAGCCGCGGTTAAATAAGCGACAACAAATGGAATCTACACAAAAAATTCAATATATATCGAAATTGTTTCATAGCACTGCCGTTGATATAAAAGATGATCTGGAAGAGGTATTTACTTAACACTAATTCAAACAAAAGATAGATATTGAGATTATATTTATTCTAGCGCTTTGAGCGAGCTTACATCAGCCTGCAACAGCAAATCAATGGACTCAACGACAAGGATATGCACGACAAGCTATCGCAATTAGTTTGTAAAGAAAAACAACATGAAGAAATATCCATAGGTTTCCTATATATCATGTTATCCGATCCAAACATGGCACCAAAAAGCTATCGTGATCTTACCTTAGTTGCTCGCGACGGCATGAATATGGTTGTAACTAATTTAACAATGCTAGTTGCTGAAAAGTACAACAAACTCACAGATGTTGCGAAGCGTCAATTAATTTGGGTATTATTACAATTGGTTAAACATCAGGTCTTAAATGTAGAAAATATTATATGGAATTGTCTGCGACAAGCTGGCGGAGGTGATGTTTCACCCAGAAATCTTTTCCTAGTTGAAAGTCTTTTGGATATATTTATTGAATATCGTCCATGGCTTGAGTCACAATCATTTCTTATACAGACCGTAGTGTATAGTTATGTGCGCCTCATCGAAGATCACGCCAGTCCAGCTTTAACACCACTGCGGCATAAAGAAGTTAAATTTGTCATATCATTGATAAGGGATCGGTTTTTGGACATCATACCATTAGGACGAGACTTTGTGCGGTGAGTAGATCCATTTTTGTATTTGAATAGAAGAATATTAGTGAAAGTGTGCAAAATTAAGATGCAATATGCAAATGACTCAAAAAAATGTTATAGGTAGGATATATGATAGAACCAAATATTGAAAATACACAACATTTAAGGAATCTAATAAAGAATCACTTCAAGTATCGAAGAAGATTAACTAGTTCTTATGAGATTTTTCTTTTTCTTCTTTAATTTGCATTTAATGTGTTCAAACTTTAAAAAACGATGTACTTTTTCAGTATATCGCGTTTGGTTTTGGATTATAAATCACTATACGTATTGTATAAAAAATTTTCAAACTGACTGATATGCATTCATCCAACAAGAGGCAACGTAATTAACCGCGAAAAATGCCTCAGAAAAACTGAAAATCTATACAGTTATCTAAGGTGTAGAAGTTAATGTAGCTATAAAGAATTTCTTTTTATTAGATATAGTTTTGTATCAAAACATATTGACGACAAGACCTTGAAATTGTCCAACAAGATAAAAACTCATTATCATGCTGAAATATAGAAGCAATTTATTCACAAATCAGAAATAGAAAAAGTTTTTGGTTTCATATTGTATTTTATTGTATCTATATCTCTTAATAATACGCAAATTAATGAAGAGATACATGTATATTCATATCAATTTTAACCTGTATTAAGATAAAATATGTTCATTTAAGCTCTAATAAGTAATTATTAACAATTGCAATAGAGCGGAATAAGTACTTTTATATGTATTTACTAAAGGAACAGTTATGGAAATTTTTTTGTGTAAACTGAGTTTCATGAAGGAAATTCCATTCGTGTGTTATATAAAATATCTAGAAATGTATGTATGTTATTATTGTTTTTTCGCTTCGTAATTTATTGAATAAATTTAGACCGTAATTTTGTAAATCACTTTGCTTTAACGAAATATATAGCTTTTGCTTAAAAACGAAAAAGTGGAACGTAATCAAGAAGAAAAATGCAAAATTTTTTACATTCTATAATTCTAAAATCATGCGACTTTGTACGTTAAACGAAATAACGAATAATAGTTGCCATTTCTAAAAAGTGGTTGTTACCATTAAAAAATAGTTATATGAAGGATAAATTGCTAGAATTTCGTATAACACATATCAGTATAATTTTTCCTTAAGATAATTTTATTAGGGTTTGAGGGGAACTATCCATCTTACTTTCCCTCTGTATCCATACTTGAACATATCCCAAGGGGGAAAGGGATATAGTGTTTGATCAATTTAAACCTGCTGGATTGTTAATGATATTTTGGTTAAACACCTTGAAAATGCTTATAAAAGTGACGGTCTAATACTTATATGTTAAAGACCTTATTTACATAAAATGTTTTATATTTATAAGCTCTCATCTAGTCTTAAACTGAATTGTCTGCTATTTTTGGAACAACAAAATATATGTACTTTCCACAAGTATTTCTCATGTTATCATACAAATCAATAGCAGAAGATACAATATAATGTTATACGAAGAGTAAGGGTCCGCTTAGAAACCATGAATCAAAGAAGAGATTCTAATGGTAGTTTGGTATAGAATAATTTGAGGACGATATATAATGTAAAGCATTGATATGCTTCACATTTTTTCTTATATTAACAACTCATTTTTATTTTAGTTTATCTTGTTTCATTTTATTTTATTGCAATAACATTTATTATTCTATAATTAAATAAATTCTTATTTTATAAACTTCTAGATTTTCTTATGTTATTTTTAAATAATTGTATATATGCATCATTGCAACTGTATATAAAACGTTTATTAGATTGTCTCAAAAAATGCCTTATGGCGATGAGATTAACTTTGTAAAAAAATATGGAAAACGGTTGATCCTATAGGTTATCCCTGTAACTAGTTTTAAACGCAAAGCTTTCGTTACCTGGTTTTTGAGCTCTTCGAGCTAAAACACTATTATATTAATTTTTAAATCAATCGATTCCCACGTGATATGTGGTGATTGATAAAGTGTTGGATTACTATAGGTTAGGTTAGGTTATTAGGGCCATTGTCGAGACAATGCACCCTGAAGCAGAGGACTGCTTATGAGTTACCCTCTGCCGCACTGAGCCATCCTGTGGTTCTGAGGAAGGCCGAAATTCTAACCAGCTCCACACTCGCCAGGCTATCCAGGTCTGGCAAAAAGCAGACAGAAAAGCGCAGTGGCATTGCTCTTGCGCTATTCAAGGCAGGGTACGAAATAGAAGATGGATTACTATAATAGAATCGAAAACACTGTCTGATAAGATATTTAATATCGAAATTTTGCAGCGGCGTTATCAGCCTCTTATAGCCAAAACACTGCATTCTCCAAATGAAAACGCGCTAAGTTATAACGCTGATTAATATTTAGATCAAAAACGCGCTAAATTTTTTAAATTTATTTAATTTAAATAAAAGTCAATGCGCATAATGGATGATTTGATTTTGTAAATGTTGAATGCGCTTACGCCTGAAATGGGTCCGATTTTAGCATACTCTCTCCAACATATTTCCTGTATCTCATTCCAGTGCGTCCACCGTTGAGGGATTGTCGTTATAGACACGAGCTTTCACATAGCCCCACTAAAATATCTAAATCGCACGATCTAGGCGGTCAATTGACCGGCCACGATACGTGAAACACATTTTCTTGTTGGAATCGCATGTTAGCCAAGCCCAGTTCATCAAAATTATAAACATCGCACGATAGCTTACCATTTAAAGTAACGTTGCCACAGAATGAAAAACGTTACCGCCTTTGTCGTCTTATTAGGCTGCTACCATTATTTACATCAAACATTCAATTTTTCGAAACACATCGGGAGCTCTTGTTATACTTCTGGCTGATGTGTATATGAACTGCGACAATTTTGTTTGTCGACGTATCCATTCAACCAGAAATGAGCTTCGTCACTGAACAGAATTTTCACTCTTAATAATAATATATTTAAACCAAACGGAATCATTTAAAAAGAATAAAACTACCTACCAATTTCAGATATCAGAAGATTAAAAATAGAAATAAATAAAAATTCAAAATTGCTCTCAATAAAGAACGCCAAGCTATACATCAAATGTTGAGAGTCAACTAAAGTTTGACACGAATAATTCTAACTCTGGCGCACCAAGATAGTTTGGGTTACGGAGTATGAAGGTAGTTTATAGAATGATATGGTGGATGCAAGAGCAGGTTCAGCATTGGATGAAGGAATCTCTCTAATCATCAAAATTGCCCTTAAGCCCTCCGAACGTTTTCTCGGTAGTCTTTTTAACATAATCTAAACTTTGATGTGAATTGTTTTATCGTTATCATATCGAAGAGAAAATACGATTCCAAAGATATGTTGAGTGCGACGTAGTAGAGCCATAGTTTACTGACAAGATTAGCATGAGCATGAGTTGTCATGACTGTAGAAGAAAACACCTACTGTATACAAATTTACACGAGCGAAAGTTACAATATAACATATCATGAAGAATGAAAACGCGAAGAAATTAGTGTAGTAAAGAAGTAATAAATAAATCGAGTGTATCTATTATTTATCTAGTTCGTCGAATTTATGCATAATATATAAATAGGTTTTACTGTATAGAATTTTGTTTTAATAAATGTTCTATTTTTACAGGTTATTACAAAATGTTGCACGCATACCAGAATTCGAACAATTATGGCGCGATATCTTGCATAACCCCAAAAGTTTGCATCCCACATTCAATGGTATCTGGCATTTGTTACAAATACGTACTAGTCGACGCTTTCTGCAATGTCGCCTAACACCGGAAGTTGAAAGGAAACTCCATTTCCTGGCGTCATCGGTGAAGTTTGGCAATCAAAAGCGTTATCAAGATTGGTTTCAAGACAAATACTTTGCAACACCTGAATCACATTCGCTGCGATCTGATTTAATACGTTTCATCATCAATGTTATACATCCGACAAATGATATGTTGTGTTCAGACATTATACCACGTTGGGCAATTATCGGTTGGCTCATATCATCATGTACAAATACAATAGCATCTGCTAATGCCAAATTATCATTATTTTATGATTGGCTCTTCTTTGATCCAATGAAAGATAATATTATGAACATTGAGCCGGGTATATTGGTAATGTATCATTCGATACGTAATCATCCCAGTGTTAGTAGTACTTTATTGGACTTTTTGTGTCGCATAATGAAGAACTTTTGTTTAAAACACGAAGACAAAATACGTATGGGTGTGTATAATTCGCTGAATAAGATTTTAGAGAAGCAGGTAACTTAAAATATTATACATATAACATGTGATGGTACTTAAAAAAAATAAATTTTTCTTTTCATAAGGTCATTCCAAATCTACAACCACTTTTTGAATCGCCAAAACTAGATCGAGAGTTGCGTTTGTTGATACGTGAAAATTTCCGAGAATTCGTTTCGCCAGTAACGCCCAGCGGCAACGTGGGACCACCCTATATGGGTGGTCTTCCTACTTCCTCGGTTATACAAGCGCCGATCTTCAAAAAAGAAGCTGACCAACGTACAATGCATCAAGGAGCTATAATGTTTACTGGTGGATCCCCGAACCTCCAACAGACCCAACAGCACGACCTGCAGCATATGCAAAATCATTATCAACCTCATAATACCACAACAGCAGATTTAATGGAACACAGTGGTGGAATCATTGACAGCGGTGGGACTGGAGGTGGTGGTGGAGGAGGCGGAGGTGGAGGCGTGGGTAGTGTTAATAGTGTACTGGGTAGTGTTATCAGTATGGTTGAAGAAGATAACAAACTGTCTGTCATACCTCCCGAAAGTAATGATGTTGAAACCGATGCTGCCTTTAGTGAAGACGAAGAAGATGTAAGTAAGGATATAAAAAAGGAAGAGAACACAGATGATGATGATGACGTTCCTCTAAAGGAATTGCTTAAGTTACAAAAAACAACACCGGAAAAAGTTGAACTCCCCGCCTCGATTAGCGATACATTCGAAACATTCGTTACAAAGCGTAATTCATTTACCTGGGAGGCATTTCTTGAAGATTTCCGTTCATTACCCGCTTCAGCTATGGATGATGCACAACTTCAGTATGTGATCTCTAATACGCATTTAATATTACGTGAAACTTTACCGCTGCAAAATATATTTCCCGAAAGTAAAACGGATGAAAAGAATCTGGCCAAAAGTATAAGCTATCCAATATTTGGCCTATTTCGGTTTCTCTACGAAAATGAAGACAAAAGTAAGAAACCATTTCAATCCCTACTCACCGACATATGTAAACGTATTCCTGAAACCGGTTATCTGTTATTATACTTTATGAAAGTTCATGTTAAGCTGCAGACACGTAAAAATGCCCAACAGGCAACGCAATTCAAGACCAATATCTATCGCCTTATATGTGATGCCACTGACGAAAAAGTCGACGACTGTCTAACACGTGACTTAGATCTATTGGAAAAAGAAAACACTACCATTTATTTGTGGCTTTTGCCCGATATTTACAGAGAGTTCAAATCGACAGCGATTAACAATAGCGATTTGCTGCGCATAACGCTAAGGTGTATTGATGCTAAGAATTTACGCGATCTTATGTATTATGTGGCACAAGGAAAACTGACATTGTTCAAACAAGACGGTCTTATTGATTGCATACGTGATAGTTTGGTTTATGAAACCTATGAGCAATTGTGCTTATGGCAATTGGTACAAGCACATGATGTACCTTTAAAATGTCTGCAAGTGAGTATAACAATTCGCTTTATTTTTTAAATATTTAAGTAATTTTATACTATTACATATATTTAGGATATTCTTCCAGAACTTGAATCTGCCAATCACCCCGAAGCTTTAGGCTATTTGTTACTTATATTAAAGAGTGAAGAACCTACTACTGAGCTAATACGTCTGTTATTAAGTAGAGAAACGAAATCACGAGGTGATCCTTTCGTTACTTCCGCTTTAAGGTAGATTTGAATACACCTTTTCTTAAGAAAATTTAAACGATATAAAAATATTCTACAACACAATTTAGGTTTTGGTGTCAACGCTGCGAGGAGAAGTTATCAGAAATTATTGCATCGCTCCTAACATCAAAATACCCAAGTTCATCACCAAACAAAAGAAAACGGCCGCTTAAGGGAAGTTCCGCCATTAATAGTACACCATCTGCAGATCAGGTAAATAAAAGTAGACGGATTTTTTATTTTGAAACGAATCTGGATAGATACATAAATAAAACTCTTTATCTTCGCAATATATAAATATACATATGAAATTTCAGGAATTTAGCAATTGTAGCCTTTTCCGTATACTACTTACATATGGAGCAATTGCTACATTAGAGTCACAATTTAAAAACCAAGAACTGAGGAACACGAGTTAAAAGATTTTTAGTTTTCCTTGAATTCACTGTAGTCTATGGAATTATATTTCTATATAGCATTTGCGAGTATGAAGATAAGTGCATAATTAAATTTTAGAACATAAACTTGCAGCTCAAGAAATTTCTTTCATATCTTTTTTGACATTTGGAGCAAATACTCGATATGTATTACACATTATTATATTATATCATACAGAATTAAATTATATTATATTATATAGAATTAAACAAAAAAAACCCAGCTTCTTTTGTCATACATCGAACTATCGATTAGGTTGTCATAGAAGCGATTGCCCATTTGTATACAGTCATATACTAGTTGAAATACTAGTTATTTTAATTCTTCTAGTTTTCTTACCTTTTTGTAATTAAAAATATCCACTAATGTTTTTAAGCTTAATGTCTCTTTATTTTTACAAAAATGTAATTTTTTTTTTAATATTTCGTTCACAATTTAAAAAGAAATTAATTTCCTGAAGAAGTCACTCAATTGATTGACGAAATATTGAAAAAATTACAATTTTTAAAAATAAATTAAAAAATATTAGTGGATATTACTAGTTATTTTATTTTGGTACTACTTGTAATATTTACAGCGTACACAGTTTTTTTAAATGTGTCGTTTTTATTATTCTAGCCATGTTGCGTTTACTCATCGTTTGATAAATCCACAAGTGATTAAGTACTTACCCTGTTATTCTATTGTTGGCAAAATATTTTAAATATTAACACAAATATCAAAAATTTATTAATTTTCATAACAATCTCCTTAGAACTAGTTATATGACAGCTAGTTATAAATTTAGCAGCAGGGTATATCATCCCATAATCACAAAATAAGCTTAAGCAGCAAAAATTAAGTTTTACAATAGAAATATTTTTCAATTATCCTTGATATAACCCGAACAATGGCTTTAATATTCGCTTCATAAGATTTTAGTTGACTCTAAAATGTAGCATTAATAGTTGCAATAACTTTCCTTTAAGACAACGAATGCTTATATTTCTTGATATCATAGAAAATCAGTGCATTTAATAAACGTGTTTTAAATCTAGTGTATTTAGGAAGTTCTTCTTTAACATAGTTGATATCCTCGCACTTTTTGACAACAAATTTACTAAAAAAAAATAAAAAAAATTATGGTTTAACTACCACTTTGCGGTCAAAACTATTGTTAATAATTGATTTTCGCAAAAAAAAAACATTTTCGAAGACCATGTCATTTAAGCTTTCTTGGCTGTTAGGCTCGATATAAGTCAAAATCGATTGATCGAAAAATATTCTATCTTGTTGTGAAGCCGGATAAGAGCACTTAATTAAATTTTATATTATCTGTTTTCAGGTTTTGAGTCACCTAGAGCATTATAGAAGAAGTTGCCGTCATGGAACTGGAACGGGTCTATACGTACATGACACTATGCAAAGAGCACTACAAACCGCCTATACACACAGTAACGAAAGCACAAAGGTAAAGTAAAATTTGTTCAGCATTTGTTGTTAACAATCATCTACTTCTCAATGTATATCTTCGTGTATTTTTTTAATGAAATTTGTATATTTGCATTATAGAAGCAATATAGCGATTTATTTGCTTTGGCGGCGGAAGATGAAACGACGGCAGTTGGTCGTCGTGGCGGTAGTGGAAGAGGTCGGAAACAGCCAACATCGAAAAAAGATTCAAGTAATTCAAATTCTAATAGTAAGAAAAATTCAGATCCAGTTAAAACAATATTCTCATCAGATGAGGATTCAAGTGAGGTGAGAAAATCGAAAAAAAAGAAAAGAAAATAACAAATAAGAAAAACAAGACTAATCATTAGTTAACTATTGAACAAATTCAATATGGAGTAAGCAATTTATTGTTATAAGTTATTTAATTTGCAAAAATGTATTTAAATTACAAACTGTTTGTATATTCCGTTTAAGATTAATATAGTTAAAATCTAGACTAATTTATCTAGTATTATCTACATTTATACTTGAATATAAGTATCTTAAATACATACATATGACTTACCAGATTAATTAAACATTTTCAAATAAATTGTTAAAATTGTTTTAAATATGTATCTATTTATTTTTTTAGGAGGATTGGTCCCAAAAGAAAATCACACAAGCTAAGAAACGGAAAAAAACTATTAATGATTCTGACTGACAGCAATACCAATCGTCACCATATTATCTTGATGATACCGATGATAATGATGATGAACATTATGATAAAGATTTTTCTTAATCATATTTTCATTAAAAAAAAAAAAAACAAAAAACAAAAAAAGTCGATAAATCCAAACAACCACACAAAAATAAAATATAAAATTTTATTTGATAAGAATAGTATGCCAATGTAGAGTTTTTGAATGTTGAAATATTCACGTTATATTTTTTTATTTTTAATAAAAATAAAAAATTTCAAAATTTATTAAAAAGAAATATTCACCCGTAAAGAAAAAGATATAAAACTATGTGTATAAAAGACTAAAATGTAAAAGAAAAATTTTAAAATTAAACAAATCACGTGTTTTTAATTGCACCATAAGTTTTATTTTAAATATAACCGAAAAAACTTCTGGTAGGCACTTTTACAATGCAATACAACACTGAATTTTTTGCACATCTAGTCCAATTTGCCGTCACAAGTACTAAACAAAAGTACTGTGTTATTTTGCATGCGACTGAGTTAGTGCTGCCAGTGTACGCGATCTTGATTCCCTGTTCTTATTGTGCCTGTATACACCAGTCTAATTTTTAGTCCGCACATTTTTTATTCTTTTCAAAACACACGGGATGAATTCATCTGGCATGAAATTGTATACGTATACACAGCTTTGAGTGTGTTAGTAACTCTTTGTTCCTTTGTTGTTATTTTTCGTCCGCTGTACACATGCGTTTTGAAACAAAATTAGCGGATAAGTGATGAGAAATGGGCAAAAATTTTAGGAGAAATTTCAAGTTTCATTATAAATATATTTTCATGTAAATAAATAAAGCCTAAATCAAATGTTGTGGAAATAAAAATATTATTTATATTGTTAACTAACGTTTTCATAGTTTATATACATATAATTGTTTTTTTTAAGACAAATAAGCAAACAAGAAAAGTATGTATGTAGTCAGTTTGCAGAAACATGAAAAGTGAATTTTTAAAGGTACATTTATATAAGATTATTTTCCCACACATAATTAAAAATACTATTCAAAAACCAATAGAAGTTTTTGCTTATTCATGAGACCATTAAAATTTATTTTAGTAAATTCACTAAAATATTGCTGAAATTTGCTGTAACCAAATATTATTACTTTTACTAGTTACTAAAAATTACTGCAAAAACTTATGAGTTTCTTTTATTAGTTCTACTTTTGTTTTCATGTTCGTGTTGACGCACCGAACGACAACTAAAGATCGAAAAACAATCTGTAATATATAAAACCCAGAACCTGTGTTTTCGTTGTTTTCATTAGTGCGTATGTATTAGTTTTGTTCTGCTAACGCGGAATTGAAGCTGGATGAAAAATTATGCTACGCAAAAACCACTTCCCTCACCGAAAATGCCCACAAACTGCCATGTTATGCCAGCATAATTAGTCTCGTGTATACTAGCGCATTGTACTCTAACTGGGGGATACTGTGTGACTCATTCCATATGGACCACTACGCGAAAGAAACTGCGCTGTATATATATATATATATATATATATATATTTATATATATATATATATATATATATATATATATATGTATGTATATATATATATATATATATATATATATATTTTGTATATCTATATATATATATATATATAGATATATATATGTATATATTGTATATCTATATTTTGTATATATATATATATATATATATATATATATATATATTGTATATCTATCTATATATATATATATATATATATATATATATGTATATATATATATATATATATATATATATATATGTATTGACCACAGAAAGCAACAATTTCAATAAAAATCGTCAAGATGAAGTGTAATTTCTGGGAGATTTTAATATACGGGGAAAATTATATGAAAACTGTGGTAGCTCGGATTTTTTTCATTCATATAATTGAATTGATTGTGGAGTTAATTTTTTTACTCAGACGTGGTAGTTCTTTTTAAATTTATTCTTGGTTATGTGGGGCGACACCGTTTTAATTGTTTTTATATCAATTTGCACCGCTCTATTGGGCGAGGGTATGTAAAACAATAGTCTTCATTAGCTACAGTTTTATTAATTGCTCGCTTCTAGGTCTGACATGGCTCTTGGTATATCGCACCGACAAATATCAAAAACTAAAGGGCGAAGTTGAAAAGCAAAGTAAAAAGTGTAAGTATTAATTATTTATGTATATACACATGTAGTTCAGTATTCTCAAAATATCTGTATTATCCTTTGGGTTTGGGAAGGACTGTACAAGTCGCTGGTAGCTACTGTCAGACATTTATATAATACGTTTTTTATTTGCAATACTAGTGTTATAGGAAACTGTTGGGCAGGTAGTTATTCTGATTGCATTAACTTGCAAACTGATATACAGCAGAATGTCAGGTGATAGTAGTATCTGTCTGTAAAGAATATACGTACATTCCGATTTCTTAGATCAAGTACCGTAGCAGGTGTTAATATCACTCACACTTATCTAAAGAATTTAAGAAAAATTGTTCAGTATTTCTTAAAGATACTTTATAAAAGCATAAAATGAGCTCTCAATTTTTCCAAACAATTTGAACAGCTTTCAAAAATTTTGTTGAAAATTGCAGGTTTTCTTGACAGAAGAACCCACGATAAATATAAATTTAGAAACGACAATTTTTTTCCTGTTTTATGGTGCTTTGGTCTTATTAGTAGGTGATATACCAAAAGTAGACTGATGCCTCATCTTCTATTCTTCCCAAACTACCGAGTTTCTTTATCGAAGAAATATTAGAAGTAAATGAAATGGATGTAAAAATACAATAAACTTGAATCGCATTTAATATGAACAAATAGAATAACTACAGTTAAACCTCGATTATCCGGCAGTTAAACCTCGATTATTCGATTTATGTAACTACAGATTCAAACATACAAAAAACATTAAAATTGCGATTTTTACTGATTATGCTTTGGTTGATTAAACTACATGTCTTCATAAAATCTGTACTTTTTATGACGTTTTTTGTATAAACCTAAAAAGGGGAAACACCGGATTTAGATTTACGTAATAAAAAACATATAAGCACGGTTAATAACGGTAAAGCACGGTTAATAAGAGAGGGGGAACCGGCAGAGGGCCGGTAAATCGAGGTTTAACTATAATATAATACAGTTATTTTCTACCATTTAAAAGAAACAATATTCTTACAATTTAAAATCTGGCGTACTGTTGTTCACTGTTTTTCCAATAAATAGTATATTTATATAAAATATAAATAGTTTTATATATTTTTATTAGTATTAGAAATATAAGTACATTTCGCAGATTCAATACATTTTGTTGTTGTTTTAAAAAATGTGTGAAATAAATGTTATCGGAACCAATGTGGCTTTAATAATTCAAATTATTGTTGTAGCTTGCATATTTATATATGTAGTTTACGTACATATGTAATGTAAAAAGAAGTTGGATGTTTTTTGCAGTAAAATATTGGTTTTTTCATGTTCCCGTTTGTTTTTCATGTTCATGGCGTCATGTCTTTCTCATACTGATCGCAAATTTTGTTATTTAATAATTGTTAGAATTAGATTTCTTAATAATTTTCTTACTCGAACAATCGAATAATTTTGGAACAAATAAAGGAAAAAAATTAATTCGAATAATTTAAAAAGAAAAATTAAATGAAAAACGGCATAGTAGTTTAATTTATTTTATTAATAACAAGAAAACAATTCATTACAAACTAAACTAAAGAATGTTATCAAAAATGATGTCCTAAATAATAAAATATGAAAATTTATTTCTTAATATCAAATTTATTTGTTGGGTGGTTAACCAACCAAGGTCTATATAAATATAAATTTTTTTTTAGCAAAATATCCACTTAATTTTTTATAAAAAATACTTATAACTTTTTTATTTGTATCCAATATTTCGCTACCAACAATGTGTAGCTTCTTCAGGCATATTTTCAAAAATAATGTTTACAAAAATTACTTATAAAAATTAATTTGAAGTTTTTACGTCAAAAACAAAAAAAAAATTATTTGAAACATACATATTTGAAATGACTCAAATAAAAATTACTATTCCTTGTCTCTGCTTAAATAATGTAGTTGCTACTTTTATTATATTTAACATTCGTAGCATTAATCTACGTTTATAATTATTTTCTGTACTCAAAAATGAAATGTTCTTAAAATCTGGACAATGATTAGAAATATTTTTTTTTTCATTTTCAACAAAAGAACAAGTAGGAAAATCTCTGACAAATTGTTGACGTTGTTGATACGGTTAAAATAGCAATGAAAAGCAGATCATTGTGGTCGTTTTTCTTATGTTTTTAGTTTTTCTTTCGTTACTTTTTCAAAACAGTTTATTTATCTTTATTCTAATTGAAAAGGATATTCGAATGAGAACACTACTTTACACATGAAGAGTATTTTAAAACCTTAAAGTTGGGTACATATTCTGTTTTATATATTGAGCAGTATGGGAATTTCAGTATAATTACAATTTAATATAGCATACAATATGTAATAGTATTTTCAGTAATTTATTTACCATATTTAACATGTACATATATCGGGTATTTGTTTTTATTTACATGAAGTGAAAAAATTCAAAAATGTTTCTTTACTTTCTCTACATTTCACGAAAAGCAATGAGAGGGATTTTGAGAGAACAGTATGCTTCTTCTTTTTTTACGAAACGGCCCGTGCTTATTCTTCGGGCTAAACTTTAAAGCAGAAATAAATTTGGTGCTAAAATTAAGAAAGAATGGAAGTCTTATCAAAGAAGATTGAAAAGCATAATTGTATTTTTATGTTGAATAAATTTATATTTGTTTCCTACAACGTTTTATAACTGATTACGTTGAAAGTTTCAAGAAAGAAAGCGTTCCAAATATCCACAGCAAATGTAATGACATATAATTCCACAGATGTTTTATTTTGTGGGTAAAATACTTTTGGGCATTTTTGTCTAGTATTGAGAGAAATTATAGTTTACTTTCGCTTTACCGGATTTTGGCTAACAAGTGAAAAAACAGACTTATTTCATTTTCAACAATACGCATGTGCTCCAGGTGATCGCTTAACTCACTATGTTCTGCTATTATGTTAACCAATATCCTATTCAATCTTAGAATCTCATTTGTCTTATCGTTATTTGGGTTAGTGCAGATAATATCGCTCGTTTTATCGATTTAAATTTTTTCGGTTTTCGACCTTGTTGTGTGTCATTAATGTTCTCACATCTGTCAGCTTATTCTCCTCTTCGATTCCAGCCTATCACGGTTGTGTTTTGCCTGGCGATTATCTCGTCCTTTCTATAATCTTTTGCTGCTTATTCTACACAGCTAGGAAAGCGTGACATTGCTGTGTGGCTACGTCCACGTGAACCTGCTATGATCTTCATATGTTTGGTAAGGGTCGCTTTCGTCCCTTACCAGGACACTTTGGGAACCATGCCAGAAAAATGGGTCTAATATATAACAATTACTGTAGAAGATGTATCGATGAAGAAGAGGGTGAAGCAGTGCTCCATGGAAAAGCAATTAAATCCACCGGCTCAAGCAAATCTTCTCACAGAGGCTATAATCGTGACCTAATGGATAGCCGACAGTCGGCAGTCATATAAAATATTTATGAGAGTGTCGTGTAGTTTTTTTATGGTATTCGTACACTTACAAATGCAACATCAGTTCATATTTTAAAGCGAGTGAAGATTTATTTCAAAATAAATTCATAAAGATTTACAGAAAATATCATGATTAACATATTATCTTGTTAAGTGGCCTTTGCTTCAGCTTCTGCACTTGATGGAAATTCAAAATCGCTTTCGCTAGAACCAGATACGTTTCCTGTTGTGGTCTTAGTTGTAGGTAAAGCGCCTTTCTCAGCTGCTGCACTTTCATCTGTTTCGCTGCTGTCGATAAAATTAACACGTTTTTTCTTTTTCTGTGTATCATTTTTCTCAGTTGTAGATAGAATTGAAGTTGGTTTTAGAACTTTAGTAGAAGTTGTTGGAGCTTCTTCTTGTCTTAAATCAGGCTGAGGATTGTTAGATTCTATCGTTGATATGGTCTGTTGTTTTTCTTCAATCTCAGAGGCTATTAAATTTGGAGAGGTTTCTTGCTGCTGTGCATCATAATTATTGTAAGCCGTGCTTTCAGTTGTAGATGTAACAGCTGGATCGTCAGCATAAATTTGATTATAGTCGTAGTTTTGCTGTTGATATTGTTGTTGGTCATAGCTTTCAGAGCTGTACTGCTGATCGGTGGCGTACTGCTCGGCTGGCGCATTTGGATCAGGTTTATATTCGCCAGTTGTTTCATCATAAATATATCCAGGATATGAGTACTGTGTAGGATCATAATTACTGTAGTCATATTGCTGCTGCTGTTGTTGTTGTTGGCTCTCATCGACAGCTGTACCATCAACATTTTCATAATTTGTATAACCCGCAAAGCTCTGAGATAAATCCTCCCCCGGTTGGCTACTATTGTAATCGTTGTAGGCTGCAGCTTGTTCGTAATTTTGTTGGCTGTTGCTTTCAGTTTCATTTGCATCTTTCACTAGATTTCTATTTATAGGACTGTCATATCCAACTATTGGTTCTTCGGAAGGAATATCTTTACTTTCTACATTTGCGCTTTCGGTGATAAGATTTTCCAATAACTCGGGCACAACATTAGGATTTTCGGGCTTTTGAACTTTTGTGTTTTCTAGGGGTGATAGCAGTTCGCCATAAATTTCATTTTCAATATTTTCAATTGAAACGGGAGCTGTGGAAGAAATTGATTCAGTATTTTTTACTGAACCTTCATTTTTGATCTGCTTAGTTGGTTTCGTGTTTCTATTATCATAGTTAGAAGATTTCTGAGAAGTTTCAATTACATTTCTAGAGGCTTCTAACTCTAAGGAAGTCAATGGTTTTTTGGTTAAGTTTGGCATTGTTGCATCATGAGTTTCAAATTTATTTTGTGTACTAATAATAGGACTTTTTAATTCATCTCTTGCTTCTTGTGGTACTGGCTTAACAACTTTAAAACTTTGCTCATTTTCATTTAAATATTTTACGGGCGTCTCGCGCATATTTTTTGTGCTTTGCAAGGGCTGAAGATTCTCATTGTGGTTTAAAGTATCGTTATTCGTTGTGCTAGGAAAGTCCCTTAAATTATTTGGGTGTTGTTTCATCATGGCTAAATTTGGTATTTCCTCAAATATAGATGATGCTGTGGTAGATAAATTGGAGTTCTCTTTAAGTTCTGAAAACTGTTTGTCCTTGGGCGATAAATTAGTTACAGAAGAAAGACTAGCATTATTTTGGAGATAAGAATTATTTTCTGACGTTTTTTGCTGGAAGCAACTGATATTTTCTGGTATATTTGTATTATTACTAATATTAGTGATTGCTTTAGCTTTTAACAGATATTCTGCATTCGATTGTTGTGCTGGCGTTCTGGGGCCAACTTCAAAATTTCTTAAGTCGCTGCAATCGCTCTTGGAAGATATAAGAAAATTTGCCAATGTAGGCAGTTCTGTGGTTTTCATCGCCATATTTTCCGGTTGTGATCTAAAATCGAGAGATGTTGAAGCGTACGAGTGATATGGATAAAACATTGTTGGAGTTGGTGTTTCAATGTTGGTGTCGTAATTTTGTCCCTCTAAAGTGGACTGCCGGACTGTAGCTTGTGTGGCTTGTATAGAAGGTGAGGGCATCACTTGCGTCATTTGCGCCATTGGATTTATCGAGTGTTGTATGCATCTTCTTGTTTGTGAATGAACAAGTTTAGCAAAGTACATTTCATATTGCAGCTGAAAGTATAAATTATATTTGGATTTTCATTTTATTTATGGCTACAATATATTTTTAAACTTACCTTCATCATTTTAAGTCTTTCGCTTCGGGCATTCATTACTTCCGTTTGCTGCTCAATACGTTCCAGCATCTGAACTAATTGTTTGTTGCGTTCGTTTCGGCGCTGTTGTTCTTCCAAAAACAGTTGATACTTTTGTCTAGCCTTTGATCTTACCAATTTATCACTAAAACAAATGGTTTATATAATAATATTAATTAGAATCACAATTATTTTGTTTGTTGTGTAGTTAAGTCTTTCATTTGATGTGGTATAAGGGCCAAAGAAAAGCATCATACAGACGTACTTCACATAACAAACAAAACTATTCTAAAATAAATAACATTTTAGTGTATTAATATTTATATTAATAAGTCTTATATAGTTTGATTTTAAAACGAGTCTGTTTTCCAAAAATTAAATTATTATTATCTTTTTTCATAAGATTTATAGCTTGAATTCATGTTTTGTTAGGTCTAAAGTAAAAATTATCAAACTTTTGTAAAATAAACCTACAAATTAATAACCCGGTATCGTGAAAAAATTCTGAAATTTCCATTCCCATGAAATTTTCATTCCATATGAAGCAAAATTTGCTATTGGCAATGTCATGAGAACGTTTGTTCCCGCTATAGTAGATATGAACCCTACTGATGTTTTGAGCCGGAATTATTTAAGCACTTTCCGGTACATGATCGTGTAATCGCTGTCGGCATTCAACACTTCAATAAAATATCAATAAACGGTACTTTAGCATATTTTTAGGAGCAAAATAAACAATATATGTTGTTTTAGTTAGGAGAACTGAAAAAATCGCTATCAGGCCTGTTGTGAAAATCACAGATCATTAAACTTTTATTTATTTTATATTTTTTCAAATTACTCATATATTATACTTTTATATAATGAACGTTATAAAAAATCACTTAAATTGCTCGATGTTTTGTTTATTCAACTATAAAAGTGCATGATAAAATAAATTGATAAAAAGTAAAATCGTAAATATTTGTGCTTTTTTTTTGTATTAAAGAAAGGCAAAAATATGCAGAAATGTACAATTTCAAGTATTTTTGAAAAGTCTTACATTTGCTTTTTTATAAAACTTTTAAATAAAAACGTTCCATTTAGTTGAATATTTTCTAACTACATATTTCTTCATTTTCAAATGTAAATAAAAACGGCTGATAATTTCATTCTAGTCCGAACTTAACCAAAGAAATAGTTCGTACAACTTTGAACTGGAAATTAAAAATGTTAATATCACATGTGTTCTCAAAATTGTTATCTGAAAAGCTTTTGAACTAATGTCAGTTCGAACTATTTTGTTATACAACTAGAACAAACCCAATATCAAACAATTGAAGTAAAGAAAACATCTAATCACAAAAATTATGGAATTTATAAAACGTCAGAGAATCACGTGTGTGGTTTCAAAAACATGTTTGATTTTAATTCAACCAATTTGAGTAAAATCAATGTTATTTAGCAAAAATTTTTTTGAATATATTACATATTTGATACGGATAATTAAATGCGCTGTATTCACAAATTTTAATACATGAGTTTTGATGTTGTTTCAGGATCATATGTGATGTTTTTGTTGGTATTTATGTACGTGTTTTTAATTGCAGTTTCTTTCGAAATCAACATATAAATACACAGAAGTGCGTAGTAAATTTTGAATAGCTTAAAAAAGTCGCGACATTCATTCTTTTCGAAATTAATCATTGTCTATTTGATTGAACAAAGGATTTGAATTGACAGTAGAAGCTTCAAGTCCCAGGCCAAATAATTGGTCATCTCTTGAATGACTTGAAATTAAAAGCGAATATGTGTGGCTAAATATTTCTGATTGTTCGAACGCAAAAAAAAATATTACGTGGTATTAATTAGCTATTCTTCTTTTCGTACAACTACAGCTAAATATACCTGCTTTAATATAATTTCGGTATCGTGTAATTAAAAACTTTTTAAAAATTTTTGTGTTTTATATATATTTAAAAAATAAACTTACTGTTCATCTCGCTTCCGTAATATTTTATCCAATTTGTGCTCTAATTGTTGGCGTGATATTTCGCTATATAAAGTAATGTAAATTATATATTAATATATTACGTACATGATTATATATGTATTTATATCTCTAAATAACCAGTCGCTTAACAAACCTTCTCTGCAATCTTTCTTGTAGCAGCTCCACTTGTAATTTGTAATTATCCAATTCAGATTGAGGAAACATTTTCATGCACAAATTATTTATGTATAAACTTTTATAAGGGGACTTTTAAACAATATCAAATGAATGTTATATGCAGCATTTACAAAGTTTCAGGAAAATATTCAACCAACTTTGAGTGCTAATTGAAAAATGAAGTTTATACTGTAAAACTTTCGCTTTTGTACTTTTCACAGCTGCACTTTATCCTTGGACTTAATTCAATGAAATACACTTTTGAAAATTCATTACGTTCTACTAATGCGACAAAACTTTTCTATTGTCTTTTCTCGAATTACGAATACAAATAGTTTGTTATTTTTAATCATTATACATTTTGGTTGCCCTGACAACGACATTTTGGTATTATAAATTTCTGTATTGCTGCAAAGTATTAATAGAAAGCAGCTGCCTGCAATGTTTGTCTGAATGATATCCTACTTCATTAATAAGATTTAAGGGCAACACTTGGAAATATATACATATTCCTAAATGTATGCGTGCACATACATGCCCATAATAATATTAAGTATTAACAGTTATATTGTTTAGTAGACTTCTGGAAAACATTTTACTTCTATTGCAATATAATATGTCTGTATTGTAGGTTAGTTATTAGTCTCTTATTATATTTATTTAAAACGATACAAACCTACAGACAGGCAGACATACATATACATCATATATTTCGTCATTTACATTAAGGTAAACATTAAAAATTTCCATTCAATATTTACAGGTTAGTACAGGTTAGATGGCATTTCACTTTTACTATTGCATTATGTTATTAATATAAAGTCTGTCCTGTTCTTGCTAGTTAGACTAGGTCACTGTAAAATAAGTTTCTGTTTAATACAAACTTAAAAGTAAATAAAAAATTATTTAAGGGTTGTCTGATCAGGAATGTTGTTTATAAAGTGTCCTGTGTGTATGTATGTGTGTGTATGTTAATAACTCACAAAAGTGAAAGTTTTAAGTGGTTTGCTAACTAAATTTCTTCCTTCATAAGTTGTTGTGTTCTATAATAAAAGTGTTTTCGGTATATCACACTTGAAGCTTGTTTAGTTGTTTGTTAGTAGGGTGTTCGTTTAATGAATCCAGTTCTTTAATAGTGTGAAGTTAAACTAAATCGAACAATGTAATACGATTCGGCTCATCGAATAATTTCAATTTAGTCTATGTTAGTATTTAAAATATAAGACCAAAACATAGATTTTTTTACAAAAAATACTTCATGTAATAAAAGAGAAAATTTTTTATATCAAAGTTACAGTCAATCTTCCAAAATTGAAATGGTTTGGTGAAACTTTCAGTTAGCATGATTCAATATTCTACACAATCGCAGGATTCATTCATAAGAAAGTCTAGCCGAAATCTATTAGACCATAAAAATCCCCTCAAAATGGCGTTGTAGGCGACACACTATTATACAACAATCATACAAAAAAACATACTACTCTGATCACATGGAAACTATGATTTTTAGAAAATTTTCATAACTTTAGCAGACGTCATATTTGGCAGATTGTATAGAATAGTGGATCACGGCCTTAAGGCACATCCAACTTCTTAATTGTCTTTCTAAATGATGAGTACATGGCGATTGAATATATATATATATATATATATATATATATATATATTGCTATTCTCACATTTCATATGACGTGCATGTACCGTGTTGAATTTTATATAAAACAAAAAAAAAAAAACAAATGCTATAAAAGAAATATATTTTTTTATTAATCGTCATAAATATGTAATTCAAATTTTGCGTTAATCAAAAATATACAATTTTTAATTATTCGGAAAGTTAGTCGCCCAAAATTAATCGATTAATCGCACAACGGTTAATCATTTGAAACTCCTATCAATTAAACAAAATTTAATCGAAAACATATTTCGACCTTTTTAGTAAGAAAAATGTTAAGGCTTGTCTCGGTTCTACGAAATTTTAAACTTTCACAGGCTTCAGGGATGCTAAATGTGGCACAATCGTACTAATATGTAGTGTCCGACCGAATGTAATTTTGCAAAGTTCAGCCGAACCCAACTCGAACTTTTTGTCATAAAAACATATGTGTATGTATGTATGTGTGTCTGTAAATGGAATTTTCGCCGAAATTAAATTAAACCGTAAAGTTTTTTGTATACAACGTCTTCTGAAATTACAACGAAATTTGTACACATTTATCCTTTTTATTTTGGCATCGTTGTATTTTTTCATGCAAATATTGTGTTCCTATTATTATTATTTAGGCACATGAGAATAAATATAATTATTTATGCCTGGTTTTTGTAAGTAAAATAAAAATCTTCGGCTGGTTTATTATATTGAAACAGCAAAAAAGGAATTAAATTTGTTTTTGCTTTTTATATAAAATCGCAACCGAAAAATTTTATTTACATAAACTGGCATTTAATAAAAAAAAATTCCGATGTTCGGTATAGTTTGATAGAAATTGCGGAAACCGAACATTGCTTTTGCCGAACCCGAACACTCGGTCGGACACTACATCGAAATGGTAACTATTTTATAACAGATATTTCGTGACTTCAAAAAAACATTATTCAAAACAGTTATTTCTCAACGTAATAACAAAAGGTCTCTGTAGAGTGTCCAATTTAGACGGAAAAAATAAAACTCCTTTTTGAAAAAGTTTTATTTGTTACGGAGAATTTTAAGTTTATTTCCGTAAGTAAGTTTTATTCCTTAAAAGAATTTTATTTTATGACGGCAAAATAAAACTCACTATTTAAGAGTTTCATTTGATCTTTTATTTTTTTCTTTGAAAAATAACTCGTGATGTTTTAAGATTATATATTTATTTATATATAGGACTCCGACGATTCTAGCATGAAGTTTTTGAGTTTAAAATTTCCCGGTCGAATGTTTGCTATTTCATATTTTAAATAACATTAGAAACCAATATCATTTCTTACGGAAAACTAACTATTTTTGCGTTATTTGTAATTAAATTCGAAAGCGCTGAGTTTCAAATCGAATAACCACATGCATGTCATGAATATAATATATTATATATATAATATGGACTAATATTTTTAAGCTTAAGGTCTCTTTATTTTTAATAAAGAGACCAGAAGAAGTCACACAAAGGAGTGACGAAATATTGAAACACAATTTATAATTTTATTAAAAATAAAGAGACCTTAAGCTTAAAAATATTAGTCCATATTATTTATAAAAGAAGGCCAAGAAACTAGAAGAATTATTATATATGTATGTATATAAATAACATATTATGTACATCCATCCATTGTACGTTTTTTAAAAATTTTCAGTTTGATAGACAAATTTGTATCTATTACGCAGTAATATTTAGATAATAGAGACCCACTAACTTTATAAGTTGTGGTATTATCATGCATTAACATGAACAAATAAATGCACTTATAAAGATAAGATTATATAAATCAAATTAAATAGAAATTTGTTTAAACTATCTTTTTTAGTAGAACGGAGAAAAGAAATACATGGCGAATCATTGGATAAATCACAAAAAAAGAAAATCGAGCGAGATGAGGAAAAACTAAAAAATAACAATAGAGACTTATCTTTGGTGAAAATGAAATCCATGTTTGCAACCGGTTTTGCTTTCACAGCCTTATTGAGCATGTTCAACAGCATGTAAGTGGAGTTTTATTTTGGTTTCTTTATTTTTTAACATAAACATATCGCACATCCACTACGAAAATGCTATAATTTGAAACATTATTCTTTAAAGTTGATCAATATATCGAATATTTTTTGCAGAATAGAGAGACGTGTGGGTGCAAACTAGAAATTTATTTTTTGGTATGCCCCTTTTGTAGTGGATGAGCGATATATACACGACAAATTTAAGTAAATTTTTTATATGCTAATATTATGTAAAGAATTCGTTCAGCGAGTGCCGAAAATGTACATTTAACCTTAGTCCTTTTTTCAGTATCGTCTTAATTTGGGTAAAAAAACCATTTTTTCCAAATAGAAAAATGTACCAAAAGTAAAAGAGTTCCAAAAGTATCATCTTCACTGAAATTTTGTCCCTAGAAAGTACGCTATACCGTAATGAATTTATAATTGATTAAAAGTAAGAAAGTACCAAAATTTTCTCGTTTGTAGCCTACAAAAAATATCATATGACATATATGAAATATATGAAATATAATATGGTTCGATTAAGCAGTCCGTCTACCGAATTTCATTAAAGTGCACTAAAACAATTTATTTTGTTTAGCAGAAAGAATATCCCCTTAGCCGTTGGCATTTTACCACTTTACAAAAGGATTATTGGCGATGTTTTCACTCATCTTTAATAATTTATAAGTCTACTATTTCTGATATCACTTTTTAGATGTTTTGTTTTATCTTAGAATAGCGTGTAGATAAAAAATTTACCGGCGACTCCAAAATCTACACTGTTCACAAATATACCAAACATTTAAACTTAGTAGAGTTCTCTATTTTAATTAAGAGTTACATCATAATTAATACTAATTTAAATTTAGATTTTATTTTTCATTTTATTATTATCCAATGGACTCCTAATTTTATAACGGTGTGGGAAAATAAAATAGATTCGTATCGAATAAAAATTGCTTGTTCATATTACGCTACTTATAAGTGAATTTTGAAAATCACTTTTGTCAATTTTCAAATGGCTTATAAAAGTATTTGCATAAGATGAGGGGTTTGAAAATGTTCAGAACTGTGGTTAAAGTATACTGATAATTTAGTAAAGCACCGCTGAAATGCATAAGGACGTTGCTTAACCACCCAAGCAAATAAATTGCATTTATAAAAAATAAAAAACATTAACTTTTTTCAATTTTTCTTTAATATTTTTCGTTACTCTAGATTTGACGGTCGTGTTGTTGCTCAATTACCATTTACTCCCATTTCATGGATTCAAGGTCTAAGTCATCGTAATTTATCGGGAGATGATTTTACCGATTGTTCTTTTATATTTTTGTACATTTTGTGCACGATGTCTATTAGACAAAATATACAAAAAATGTTGGGTTTTGCACCTTCGCGGGCAGCCAGCAAACAAGGTGGCGGTTTGTTTGGTCCACCAGGGCAATTTAAATAAAATGTTACAAATTTAATTTGAAATAAATTGTTTATTTATTATTTAAAAAAACTATGCATATTTACAAAAAAAAAGACGTTAAAAATATTGATCCATTCTCATAGTCATAAACAAAGAGTTCGAAACCTGTATTTTGCATGGCAACATTGATTTTAAAGTAGTAGTAAAGTACACTTTGTTTACGATTATGAATATGGGCCATTGGTCTGACTATAAAATAATTTTTAATCATACTGTAAGTAAACTTTTAACTTGAATATTTTGGCTGCGCTAGACAATATTAGATTCAAACATTGGTCGATCAACTATAATACGGTCAAAACCCAAGCGTGACAAATCAAGAGTCCGAAAAGTTCCATCAATAATCAATTCCGAAACAGCTCTACCTATGGCAGGAGTTTGTTGAATACCGTGACCACTAAAGCCAGTAGCAATCAGTAAATTATTATAGTAGGGGTGGGCGCCAATAATGCCATTTTCATCAAATACATTATACTCATAGAAACCTGCCCAACTACTTACTACTTTAGCCGACTCAAAGGCTTTGCAACGATTAGCTAAACTAGGCCAAACTTCATTTTCAAAAAAGGAGTGATCCACATCTAAATTATCAATTGATGGTTCTTGCTCTAATGTGGGACTACGGCCACACAAATAATTACCACACAAACCATCACGTCGGAAGTACGTGCCATCTGGATCGATAGTAAGCGGTGTAGCAAGGCCAGGACAGTTGATACCTTGTGTACCTATCACATAAACATAACGTTTTCTAGGCTCTACTGGTAAAGGCACACTCAACATGCCACGACCCGTTCCTATGCGCGCTAAACGTGCAACTTCGGCTGAATATGCGCCAGCCGCTAATACGCAAATAGCAAATTTAATCGTTTTTAGCTCACCATTCGGCAATTTCACTATAAGTTTATCTAAACCTTCATAATCTTTAACATTATCACCACGAATCACAACATCCAAAGATCTAAATTCAAATCCAACAGCTTCAGCCTTAACGAATTGAGCGCCATATTCTTGGGCACGTTTTTTAAATCCCATCAATAGCGCCCAGGGATCAAACCAACCTTCACGTTCTAATCCATGGCAACCTGAAATCAGATTAAAATTCATGTTATATTTAAAAATATTTGTATTACAACGATTTTCGAAAACAGACTATTTCATATGTATATAAATTTAAAACGATATCGAATGCCGTAATTTGATCAGAGCTCTAATGACATTTCTGTTTTGATGTTTTCATTTTACTTAGATTCCTTGAGTAGCTCTAATCGAACTTCAAATGGATTATGTAGTTTTGGAAGCACTTTTAATTACTTGAAAAGCAAAGCAAACAAGATCTTAAAGTTACAACTGAAAAGTATTTGTGAAGATTATTCAGTAACTTATTCGGAAATAAGAAATAAATTTTGCGTGAAAATCCGCTATTGCTTTTACGACTTTATTTTATTGGTTTTTGCATTTACGAAGAAATTCTTACATACACGTATACATCTAACGTTAATAATAAGATGTAAAAGAAGAAATATTTTTTGAGTAGGAAAAGAGGTTTTTCGACCAAAAGTTAAACATTTTAGTAATACAAAATGATTATGAATTTCGCATGTTCAGGAGCATCCAAACGATACCAATATTGGACAAATGCGGCCATAAATGTAGTAGAGATCGTTTTACTTTTGTACCATTCTATACAAATTAATCGGACGTGCATTCACAAGACTTGAGTCGTTAAAGCAAATTTCTTTACTGCATTCTGAAAAATAAAGTATCTAAAAACATACCTAAAGCAATTCCATCCGTGTTCATCCAGGGAAATTTTGCCTTCAACTGATTCGCGTTCAATAACTCATTGCGTGCCCCTAATTCATTTTGTAGTTTTGAATTCCGCGTCAGAGTCTCCGCACCTTCCTCAGATGCTAATACGAGATAACCTTATGATAAAATAAAAATGCAAATAGTCAATACGATTTATTACAATATGCAATTAAGTACTTGAATTTATCTAAAATCAAAGTGCTTACCATGGGGTGTAAAATTCAGTTCACAATCACCTAAATGTTCTTTGGATTCTCTTATGAAATCAGCACCAAAAAGGGACATTTCTATATTTTCAGGCAATGAAAATTGTTGGCGTAAACCACCAACTGATAACACAGTAGAGGCACGTTCATACTATAATGATATAACAAAACAAATAAACACTTGAAATAATTAATAAGATTGTAGTATTTCATTATACCGTAGGGTCACGTTCGACAACGACAACATTCAAGCCTTCCCTAGCTTTCTCTTTTAACCAGAAGGCTACTGAAGAACCCACACCTCCTCCTCCAATCACTACAACATCACAATGCGATGGGAAGATTTCATCTGATAAACCACTACCTTGACCACCTTGGAAACGTTTCAGTTTTTCACTTAAATCATCATTTGATTCGGAGGAGTTACTGGTTTTATTTGACTTAAAGAAATTTGCCACCTTTTTGACGTCACTTTTTAATATGTTCAACGTCCTTTTTATGGGATGCTTCTCATCCACACCTTTATCACTGTTCCCACTTGACGACAAACGTATTGATAACGCAGCGATGGATTTTATTTGTCTAGATATTGGATACGCGATCTGGTGATATCTTAACATTTTATTCATATATTTTTAAAACCACGGTGTTATTACAAAAAAATTTAACTCAACACTAATCTTGCTTATTGCCTCCGTAACTTCATATCAGCCAGCAGCTTTTGATGTTGTTTGAATAACTTTTGATAACAGCCAGTGTTGTTGTTTAATTATCTTCTTAATGAACTATTGTCAGAGTTGTGTGAAACTGTAATACAGTGAAGATACATAACAATTGTGTAGATTAATTTAAATTTGCATTGTGTATTACTACAATGGGTTCTGTTGTGATATCACAAACAGTTCTATTACTGCTTTAATGGAATATATTCACCGAATAATAATAATGTGATGCATATTTTCAACCCATCTCATATTTGGCCTCGTGACATCTGTATATATATATATATATATATATATATATGTATATATATATATATATATATATATATATATATATATATATATTAATTAACTAAAGCTTTTTGCAACTAAGGACAATCAATTAAATATATAAATAAATAGGAGTATTCCCCTCCTGTCAACATCATACTTAACTACTCTCACTTAAAGCGTAGTTAGCAAAATCGTAGCATTCCGTTTCACAGCTTGATGTACCGTTGAGCTTTGAGTAGCAGTTATATAATATGTAACATTATATATACAATGTGTTTATATGGTTATGCTCCTTCTTTTACGTTTTACGTCCAGTTTATCTTGATTTCCTAAGTGGCAACAACAAGTTACGGAGTTTGCCAACTGATCCCCAAGAACGCATCTTATAACAAAATAAGTAAAACACATGGGCAATTATTCTCTCATCATACAAATGTTAGTGTGAAGCACCCTGTCATAAATCTAAATTTCCTTTGTTTCCCTATTCCGACTTCCCGATTAGTTTTACTACGGCAAATGCCAACATTTAATGACTTTTAAAAATTTCATTATTACCGATTGACGAGACATAAAATATCTTTTATCAGCCATAAAAAGATAAGTTTTACATTTTTATAAATCATAGTTTAACAGTTTTAATAAGTAACGAAATATGCCACAATATAAAGGTAAGATCATAAATGGATAACTTGCCATCAGCAAAATATGAATTGAATTGTATATTATAGTGAAAGTGAAGTGGGGACGCGAAATGTTTCCTGATATTGAAGTAAATACCGATGAAGAACCTATACTGTTTAAGGCTCAGCTATTTGCCCTAACAGGAGTGCAACCAGAAAGGCAAAAGGTTATGTGCAAAGGTGGTATATTAAAAAATGAAGAGTGGAATTTGCAATTGAAAGAGGTTGTGAATACAAAACATATGTTCTTCCGTGTTTTTAATGTAAAACAATTTTCTATGTAGGGTGCTACTATTCTGTTGTTGGGCACAAAGGAACAGGTACCAGAGAAACCTGCTGAACCTGTTAAGTTTATTGAAGATATGAATGATGTTGAAATGGCATCAGTGGTTAGTAAATTTTGCATTCAATTCAAGCGCAATATGCATATTATATGTTTTAGATGGAAGTTCCTGCAGGACTAGCTAATTTGGGCAACACATGCTATATGAATGCTACTTTACAATGCTTACGCGCTGTTCCCGAATTACGTCAAGCTTTAGAAAATTTTGAAATTAAAACTTCAGAGTCTATGCCCTTGGCCATAATATCAGCCATGAAGTATTTATTTAAGCAAATGGAGAAAACTGGTTCTACAGTTACACCTTTTGTTCTTCTGGGAACGTTACATCGTGCCTTTCCGCAATTCTCTCAAACTGGTGAGAATGGTACTTATCGCCAACAGGATGCGAACGAATGTTGGTCTGAATTACTAAAAATGTTGCAGCAAAAATTACCACCAATAGGTGTTAAGGTAGAAGCGGAAGAAGATAAACAAACAAAGAAATTCAAGTAAGTTTTGCATTTTTAATACCGTGTGTGAAAATATTGTGCAGTTATTACAACTACAAGCATAAGGGAAGAAATCTTTCAACATAATGAATCTAGCGTTAATTTATATACATACTTTATACTTAGATTCGATATGCGGGCAACCTCCTACTTTATTCAAATTATGAATTAAGCAGTGGTATGATTTCCGAAATATTTAAACTTTTTCTCTTAGGAAACTGACACACATATGCTTTCATTCTTAAAAGAGAAATGAAAGAACCGAACTTGCAACTGACTAAGTTATTCATAGGAAATATAGTTTTAAAATATTTACATATATAATATTAAGTCTAAGATTGTAACTACAACAAAACGGAAAGGATGCCCATATATGTCTATTCACATTGATTGACTGAACTGGATTGCGATTGAAACAATATTTTTTAAAATTGTTTAAGTTAAGATCAATCTAGACAGCAATTTCTTAGAATTATCGTATTGTATATTAATTAGTAATCGTTAATTTTCTTTTAAATGGTTCTATTCTGAAATAATTTTATTATTTTTTTTTTCTTTATTTGACAGTTCTTTTATCGAACAATACTTTGGCGGTACTTTTGAAGTAAAAATGAGTTGCAGTGAAGCCCCCGATGAAGATACTACAGTAAGCAAAGAAAATTTCTTGCAGCTAAGTTGTTTTATATCACCGGAAGTAAAATATATGCATAGTGGTTTAAAGTCTAAATTAAATGAAATATTAGTTAAACGTTCCGAAAGCTTAGGAAGAGATGCCAACTACACCAGATCGGTAAGAACATTGGGATTGTCGTATATAGAATAAAATAACTAATTTGAATTTTTCATTTCAATAGTATTTAATTGATCGTTTGCCTGCTTATTTAACCATACAATTTGTCCGTTTTCAATATAAAGGCAAAGAAGGTATCAATGCTAAAGTCTTAAAGGATATAAAGTTTCCCCTCGATTTTGATGCTTACGATATGTGCACCCCAGGGTTACAAAATAAGTTGTGTGCCATGCGCTCTAAGTTTAAAGAACTAGAAGATAAAAAATTGGAAACTCAAATAAAAGCTCCACTTGAGGAAACCAAAGCAAAAGAGATTGGCGATACAAAATCAAAAGTCGAATACGAGCCGTTTTCCTTTGAAGATGATTTAGGTAGTAATAATTCCGGTTACTATACACTCCAAGCTGTTCTTACACACAAGGGACGATCGAGCTCATCAGGCCATTATGTTGCTTGGGTGAAACATACAGAAGATATTTGGTTTAAATTTGATGATGATGTTGTAACATCAGTAACAAGTGATGAAATTTTGCGTCTATCAGGTGGCGGCGATTGGCACTGTGCATACGTCCTGTTGTATGGGCCTAAACTTTTGCCAAAAGCTGTTTCAAATACAGAATGCAATTAAGATAAATCATTCGCCTACATAAAACATCATTTATGGCTATGTAATTGCATTTTCAGAACTTATTTAAATAAATAATATACAAAATTTAATATAATTTGTTATTGAATTGTAGACGAGCATATCAGCTTATATTATTTTAATACATTGTAAGAATTCTTTTTTTTAATTTTCTTGAAAGCTATTAGCAATATTTATCAACTTTCATATAAATTCCTGGAACGCTGCCTTTTGAATGTTTTAAACATTTCCTAATGTATTTGTCAACTGCAATGATTATAAATCCAGAAAGTTATTGTTTATAGATAAGATACATTATAAATTGTTCAACATGCTGAATAAAAAAATTTTAATTACCAAAAGTGTACAAATACGAATGCATAAATATTTAATTTTAAAATTGTGTTAAAAGCTTTTAACACAATAAACTCCGAGTAGATGTGCAGAGTGTGGTATTTATGTATGTATATTGTTTCCAAACAAGTGCAGCCTCATACGTCTCTTTGTTGATTGAAATAAAAAGACAACAATAAATTTATTTTTAGGTGGTAATTATACATTTATGCATGAAGAAGTTATAAAAATTCAGCAGCTAAGCAAATAATATATGCATGTTATATGTTAATCGTTTAAAAACCATCATCTTCATCTTCAGCCATTTCCTTGGCCAATTCCAAATCTTGTTGTTCACGTTCTCTGCGTTCTTCGGCACTTTCCAAGTCCTTACCATATGATTTAGGTGGATAACGCATGGCCTTAACACTTTGGTTGTGCAAATTAAGGCAGAATGAGATACGCTCATGAAAAGCCAATTGAGGCTCACGTGTACTGTAAACGTCAGTACTTTCTTTGCTACGCATGTAATTATTGGCAGGATCTAATGTGGCCTCAATGACACCATCGCGTATGGCTTTAGCTACTATAAATTCAGCATCTTCAGGTGAGTCCAACATTAGGCGCTTTGCAATGTCCGAAGGAGAAATTCGGGAATATGAAAGACCAATCAAACGTATTGCGGTTTTAATGACGTTGTGGCGCAACCGTATGATAAGAGTGTAAGTGTGATCTTGTTGGAATTTTGGTCCAAAGTTCTCAACTACTTCACCGAATCTCTTCAAATTACCCAAGCGTACGGCCTGAGTTAATTGAAAGTAAGGAGCTAGAGATTTTCTTAAAGCAGCTTGGCGGAAAACCTGTCTTTCTGGAATATTACCCAAAAGAAGTTCGACAACAATGATAAGTTTCTGTACAGTTTGGCGAAAACCAACTGCTGCATTTTGAGGTGCTTTACGTAATGCCTGCACCAAATGCTTATGAGCGTCACTGTATTCTAATTTAGCGGCCTTAATACGACCTAGATAATATAAGAACCGCGCCCACTCATTGTTGCTGGCTGATTCTGGATATACTGACTTCTTGACCAACTTATCGGCTTGATCATATAGGGAATAATGGAGATAGTTCCGCAAAAGGCAATTCAATAAAACTGCCTGCCCTTCATAATCATTTCGTAACGTAGCTGTACGCAAACGCGCATGAAGGAAAGGACGTATACCTTCAAGATTTTTAGTCAATTCGGCAACTCGAGAATGATAAAAATAAAATTTCGCCAGAATCAAATCCAAACTACGACGGTTTTGTCCTTGGATTTTAGCTAGCAATGCATCAGAACAAGAAGAAGCTTTTGTAAGTTCATTATCATCGATTAGTTTGACCAAAAGCAATAGATGGAAGTAAGCGTCAATCTCAATTATAGGTGCAACAGTAGCAGGACGAACTTTCTGTACTTTAGGCTCAGTTGCCCCTGCTGGCACTGATGGAGTAAACGCTAAGGCTGCCTCCCGTTCAGCGCCAGCTGGATAAACAATTGTAGCCAAGTACCGCAAGACAATGCCATTGAGTTTACGTCTAGTGCTTGGTAAAGTCCTCAAAACTCGTGCAATAAAGCTAAAATTAACATGATTTATCTTTCCTTTCACCACCGGAATCAATTTCACTCACCGATATTCGTTGCTAATTACAGCTTTATCTATTTTTCGTATGTGTTCACGGATTTCCAAAATATGCACTACATCTTGATCCTTTTTTCCATCGACATTCGAACTTTCATCCGAGGGATCTACTTCCATCTCTGTATCTTTAACGGTGCTTTCTGCTACGGTCATTATCTTATTTGTTCTTTTTTTCCAATAGAAAATTTGTTGTTTCGGCTTATAGTCTGTCTAAAAGTTGTCGACTAATGCTCTTGGAAATAAAAGTTGATATCTGATTGAAACAAAATAAGTAATAGCCACAGGGTGTGCTCGAATTATTTCGGAATCTCTTTATAGAGTGTGAACTTTGCCGGGCAACCAATGTTATATCATTGCTCTGTACTACAGACATGAACGACATATATGATGGGAAACTTTTTACCTCTAATACGTGCACTCATATGATATATAAATTAACAATTAGCAAGTAAGCTCAAAATCCATCATTAAGACCCCTCACAATGTATATTCAACAAAAACGTCCCTTTCCAGACGCAACAGGTTTACTTGATCACTATTTTTGTATGTACATATAGCAAGATATTTGGATCAAGGCATAACCAATATGTAAATAAGCTAGAGCGCTCGATCGTTCATTTTGTTCAACTGTATTACTTTCTATTGGTACTAATGAGCCAAGACAGGTTAACTTCGTTCAGTTCAGTAATTTGTTCAATCGTAATATAATATTAAAAATATTCATGACACTATAGGTGAAAGCTTAGTTTTCATACGCACGCAGACTACACAAACCTTATACGTACAAGCAAGCTCGAGTAAAACAATTCATCAGGGCGTTTTAAAGTTGTAAAAGGTATATATTTCTCAACCAGCGGACGGATCACACAAGATATATGGCACGTGCTCTAGTATTTTGGTTAGCCTTTGTCAATAAACAAATCTCCCGTAAACTATATAGTGACTTCCTAGTACGTCACGAGAACGCATCTATATACCATGCAGAGGATTATTAAAAACATATATATTCGTCTTGCTTGTTAAACCGCTTGTATAGTATATTTCTTGTTGTCATATAACAAATTAGAGGTGTCACCCTGTGTTGAGTTTTCCATATATTTCCAGAATCGATAAACAACTCAAAGTTAGTTTTTCACAATTTTTCATTTTTATACTTCTAAATAAAATACTAAAAGGACAATTTCATTAGTTATTAATAATAAATGGAGAGTTTGCAAGCCGTAAATAATGAAGAACTTGAGTGCAATGTGGATGAATCAAAAGCACAAGATAAATTAAGTCTTAGGCGTGAAGCCCGTCGAAGAAAAATTTTAGAAAATGCTAAAAATCGTCTAGAGAAATTAAATGGACGTGCTGGTGCCAAAGACACTCCAATTATAACAACAAATGATAGTGACTCTCGCTATGATCATCATCATATGCACGAAGAAATCCATGGTGAGTTCTGAATATCTACGATTTACTGCTATTCCACGTGAAAGTTGTTTTCAAAACGGACAGGTTTCGGCAACTTGCCGAATATTTAGTGTGGTTATAATTCAAATCGGAAATAGATTAAACATAAATATAAAGAAGATAGGCTATAAACAAGTGGGATTTTTATTTTTGCACTTGGGCCGGCACCACTCATGCGGTGCATTGTGCCCGTAATTTTAATGGGGTTGATTGTGTTGAGTGGTTACAAGGTAGATGAGAATATAAAGGATTTTAATGTAGTTATTTGTTTCCTTAATTCGGCTGCGGCGAAGGATTCTTTACTACTACGTTATTATTACGGACGTAACGATACGCCTTTTTGCCTGTACTCTACCGATACCGAAAGAAATATCGGCGTTAGTGATACCGACAACAATAATGAGTTTCAAATCAAGGCAAAAAAATATAAATTAAAGTATTTTTAGTGTTTACATGGCCAATTCGTATTTGTATTTTGTAGGATTTTCGTCTTAAGCTAATAAGGCCTTGGTTATTGTAATGACAATAAAAAAACAAGTTTTATTTCATTTTTTTCCCGACGTTGCGTCAATTATTTGTTGACTTTATCAAGGGTTTTTTTTTGGGAAATAAACTGTGTCTGTTAAATTTTCATTAATATAAAATGTAAACTCAGAACTGATACTTTCAAACCAAAATCACAATTTTTTATGGTAACAAATGACTGTAAGAAACCAAATATTATAATATATAACAAATAATTAATTATTTTAGAAAATAAAATAATTAAAAATGCTGAAAACAAAGTATTGCCGAAATGTTCACTCTAAATACCTACAATTTTATATTAGATAAATGCGAAATTGTGCAGTATGCAGATGATACATTAATTTTTTCCGAAGCAACAACAGAACTAACGTGTTACGAAAATCTAAAAAGTGAAATATAAGTAAATGGCTTAAAATGAATAAATTAAAACTTAATGAAAACAAAACTTAAATTATGGAAATTAATATGAACACCAATTTTACAATTGAAATCAATTCTGTTACAGTAGAAAAAGTGAAAAGTATAAAGTACTTGGGTTTCATTATTGATAAGGAATTAAATTTTAAAGAACACGTTGAATATATATGTAAGAAAATTGGTAAAAAGATTGGGTTTTTTAAAAGAATAAGAAACAATGTAACAATATTAACCGCAATAAATATATGTATATAATACGACAATTAAACTACATTTCGAATATGGATCAACGATTATATTCACATGCTGTACAGACCAACATATAACAAGATTGCAGAAATTACAAAACAAGGCGATGCGTTCAATATTAAAATGTAATAGATACACGCCAATAAGATCTATGCTAGATTCTTTAAAATGGCTTAACATAAGGCAGAGGTTACAGCTAAACACAATTTTCTTCATCCAAAAAACGAAAACAAATAGGTCACCAGAATATTTAACTGAACAAATCAGATATGTAGGAGATGCACAGCCATATTATCTAAGAAATTCCCGTGACTTTAGACTTGAGCGTGCAGATACTAATACAATGCAGAAATCACTTTTCTACAAGGCACTTAATTTATATAATATGATTCCAAATGAAATTAAGAATGAACTCAATGTTAATCTATTAAGAAAAAAAATTGTTGTTTTCATAAAAAATTGTTAAACAGAGTAAATTATTTGATATTGTGAACATAATATGAAATTATAATATTCAAAGTATATTAATACTACTAATAAAATAATAATAATAATAATTTTTTCTTCACATCTTTAATCAATATGGTTATATCTGTAAATTTTCAATCGTTATTTATTTATTATAGGTTCAGTATGTCTATTTTATTGGATCTTACACCAAGTGTAAAAACCGCGTTCAAGAACTAATTAAAAATTACATAAAATCCTAGTAGATTTCACAACAAACATTCTTTTCCAAATGAATTTATTTTCTTTTTCTAGCAATATATGGAAATGCGATATATATATATATTTGCTTATATTGAAGGAAATGTAGAGTTCTCATGATTACTTTTCTGAAGTATTTCAAATGTTTACAGTAATTAGCCTATTCTTTTAAAACTATCAGAAGTACATATACATAAGATTAGGAAAACTATTAGAAATTATTAAGTTATTATTTTCTATAAGTAATATTCGCATATACAATAATTATTCATTATTATATTTTCAGGACCAAATCTCTTTGATGATGCTGAATTTTCCGATCCAGAAGTTGAGCCAGATATTCCTCAACAAGTGCTACACAATGAAATAGGCAATTTATTTAGCTCGTTAAATACCGAAACTTCATCACCACAACAAAAACGTCATATAATAATCAAGGCTCGTTTACACCTTATATTATCGGCTTTTGTTTCTTGCATTTTGACATTCGTTTTGCACGAGTCAACAACATCTAGTCTTAGCATATTCATACCCGCCGGTCTATGTGTTATTATTGATTTATTGTTCTTCAGAGAACAGCAACCGTTAAATCCAATAATAAATTTGGTTATAACTATGTTTAACATAAGATTGCCATCACAGACGAAAAATATTTTACATTTACTTTCAATAATACAAAGTCTTATTGTTGATCTGGGTGTATTTATATTTAGCTTTTGTATATTTACATGCTGTTTAGTTTATATAAATAATCGTTCTTTTGATTTAATCGTAATTAAATAAACATTTGTAACGGAAAAGTTTCTTATTTACATACATAAATTTTATTTAGTTTTTGTTCAAAACTAACATTTTTGTCCAAACCATTATTGTAACACTAAATAAATAACTATATTTATAAATATGCACGGGTAATAAATTTGTATATTTTTTGTGCGAAATAAGTATTTTTAATTCAGATAAACTCACAACACGGAGAACGAGCTAGCGGATGAGGCTGCCGAAAAAATATGTAGATCTGACTGGTGTTTCATTGCAGGTAAAATTAACAAAATGAGATATCATGTAATAAATAACAACGTAACTCGTACAGGTAATATTCAGTGCTGCTAAATGAACGTAGAATTAAGGGTAACAGAAAAATTTGCTCAAATGACCAGAGTAATTATTAGAGGAATCTATTTTGATATTCACATGAAATGGATGTCGCACACGGTACCAAAGTAGAAACGCTCCAACTTAAATTTTTGAGTGATTCATTCCAATACATTTTATAAAAGTTCGATATTATCAAAAATTACCGATTTCAGCTCAAACGAATAATTAAAAATATTGTAGCAAATCAACACTAATTTCAAATTGAAAAAACATAAAAAAAATTACCTAAATTTTAGGTTGGCCACACTAGAAACAAACAAAAATATTCATACAAAATTTAAAAATGTCCTCCGGAGTTAAACAGAATCGGCATATCGCTTAACGTTTTGTTGGAATCTGTTACAATAAATTCGGGAAAATAATTGGGCCATCCTCATAGTCAAAGCAAAATATACCTGAAGAATTCAAAACCATTATTTTGTTTGTAATTAAAATGAAATTTCAAACAGAACACTAAAGATATTTTAAAATAAGTTTTAACTTCCCACTATGAAAATTTAAAATTAAAAAAAATACCGGGAAGCTTTAGTTCTTGCCTCTTTTTGAAAAAAACTGAGCTCCCATCATATCTGCCAGCTTTGAGGTCCTCGGAAGCTTTCTTGGCTCACTCTGAGAGCCTGTCACTATTTCCAAGTATATGACCCTCATTTTATAAATTTTGAACAGCTCAACTTAATCAAAACTGTAATTTTGAGCCGATTCGGGGAGGTAATTTTAAGGATATCTCAGCAAACTTTTTTTATGAATAACTATTTAACGGGTTCATCAAACGATAATCTCAAAATCGTTTAATCCGACTTATTTTTTTTTTTTAATTCTAAAGTTGCATATCTGGGGGCAAATTACGGCATTCGATACGATTCGAAATTTTAAAATATTTCCATATAAACTGTATTGAAATATTTCGTAATTTCGTTCGATAACGAGTGCTGTAATTTGCCCCCTGATCAGTGAGATCCTTTTATAGCAACCGAAAACTACATCAGCCACCGCTAATCATATGGGAAGTGGTTGATTCGAAAATTCGATCGATTCCACAAACCAATCGCAAAATCGCTTAATCCGATTAATTTTGGAAAACTCCGAAACTATAAATAATGAAATAATTCGAAAATTACACAGGATTCAGAGAATGAAATTTATGACGTCCATTTTTCTTGATTCCCTTTTGAATTTTCTACCAAAAATTCTTTGCGTTCAGACGATGATTATTTTTACATGTCAAATTTTTTTAATTGATTTTGATTTTTATTGTTCAATCGGTATATCTGTTTTAGTTTACTTTTCTCTTTAATAATAATATAAAACAAGTAAAAGTGCTATATTGGGCTGTGCCGAATCTTATATACCCTTCACCAGCGTACGTCTGGCATTATATATATATATATATATATATATATATATATATATTATATATATATTATATATATATATATATATATATATATATATATATATATTTTATATATATTATATATATATATATATATATATATATATATTATATATATATATATAAGTACCAATTTTGTGCTTTCTAATTTATAAAATAGTTTCAGTAAGCGAAAAAAAAACAACTTCAGTTGCATATTCTGGTTACTTTTATAAATAAAATATATTCAAAATTTCCCACCCCTGGAAACGAAATTTTAATTTTTAAATTTTTTTCTAATTCAAGTCTTCAAAATGTGTAAACGGGTTTTATTTAAGCAAAACTGCGAATTTGTAGCCATTTTGGTAACTTTAATGTGGTACAAAATATTGCAAATATCCAAACCTGGAATCGAAATTTTGATTTATTTTAAATATTTGATACGAATTTTGTTTTTCCTGAATTAAAATATGTTTTATTTAGTTGCCTTTTTGGTTACTTATATGTATAAAAAAGTGAATTTCCCACCCCTGTTTTTTACAATGACGCCTGAAATAGTTTTATTTAATAAAATATTAATATTTGTAATCATCTTAGTCACTTTCATTTATCACACAATATTGCAGTTATCCAATCCCGAAATAGAAATTTTAGTTTTTTTAATTTTGAAACCAATCTTGTCTTTCCTATATTAAAAAATAGTTTTAATTAGTAAAAATAAACGACGTTATTTGCTTTCTTGTTACTTTTATGTATAAAAAATGTCGATTTCCCATACCTGGAAGCGAAAATTAATTTTTTTTTTGGTTTTTCTACCAACGCAACTCTTAATGAGGCATAAAATAGTTTTGTTCAAGTTCTATTTAGGTTCAAGAATGAAGTCTGTAGCTCTTCTGGGGGCTTGTGAAGCCCGATTTCACGTACAGACAGACGGACAGCGCTCAATCGTCATCGCTATCCATAAGAATCCAGAATATATATTATATACTTTATGGGGTCGCATATTCATATCGAAGAAATTGCACACGGAATGACAAACCCTTTCACTTTTTCGTGGAGGATATAAAAAACCATAGAAAACAGAAATCGAGTCATTTTTGCTACCCCTCTTTCCTCTCTTCCCCGTTCGCTGGCAAACCAAAAATGACGTCGGAAAATAGACTTCATAAAAGTCTTCGTGTGAATTAGGTGCTAAAATATTACGTGTTTCAGCGCGAAGAGCTCAAAAGCATAGAAGGGGAAGTTACAGGGATGGCATTTAGGGTCACCCGTACTCCATATTTATTTCGCTTGAATCTCGGCCGTACACAACACGCTGTTGACAATTCGAAATAAAATAAAAAATTAATGCTGGACCGGCGTTCAATCACATGCACGCCTTAACGACTAACACACGTACGCAAGTTTGAAGTCAAGCATTTTGACAATCTATTGTGGCCGTGGTCTACTGAAAATCGTAATTACTTTTTATAAGAATATGTGGAATAAACTTAATATTTTCTCTAATTTTACTTAAAAACTTTCAAAATTTTCTCTAATTTTCTTAAAAAACTTAAATATACTCTATTAGTGCTGTTTAAGGTTATATAATTTACAATTTTTGTGATCGCATTGACGGCAAACGAACATTATAAAATTATATAGATACGATTCTAATAAAAGCCAACCCGTTTGGCATGGAAGTAAAATATTTTGTTGTGCATATTTTTAAAAGGAAGGACTTGCGTCTCCATTGGAATATAAATTAAACAAAGAGTTCAGCAAATGGAAAACAAACAAAAAATTAATTTATAATACAAGATAAAAAGCTCTAATATTTCACATTAAAATTGTATATTTGGGGCTATTCTGCGTTTCGATTCGAATCGAAATTTTCTCCGTCTGGCAGCTTTGGTATTCTGCGTTACGATTCCGCTCAGTTTCTTTCGATTGTATGTATTCTGCATTACGATCGGAGCTCCGTTTTTCTCAGTTGTTTTTTTTGTTAACGGAGGGGTTTTCTTTATCCGTGTTTTTTAGTTAAAAAGTTTAAAATAGAAAAAAATGTAAGTAGAAAATGAGATAAAATGTTCAGAAACGATTAAAAAAACTAAATTGTTAATTTTTGTACCCGAATCTGATGTGTTTTTTTATGTATACAGGTCACCAGAGCAGTATGAAAAATTGGCAAATTTAATGGCGTCTAAAGCAGACATTGCATGCGGATACCACCAGCGATCAAGATTCTTTGCACTGCAATACGTTTATGAACAACTAATTTTATTTTGTTTTTATATTTTTTTATTTTATTTAACAATTTTTTTATTAAACTTTATCAAGAACTTATTTTTAATTATGTATACATACAACTTTTTGTATTAAATTTGACATTTTGCTTATGAAAATGATAACAAAATTGCTTATTTTGCTATTTCATTTCCACATCCACAGTGATGCTATTAATTTTGTAAACATTGTTGTCTTCTTCTTTTTCTTTCGATTCCGTTTTTCTTCAGAATACCAATTTTCGATCGCAACGGAACTGAATGCGGAGACTTAATCGAAACGCAGAATAGGGGTGATTATATTTATATTATATGTTCAATTGAAAGAAAAAAGGGAAAAAAGAAAAACATTTAATATTAAATTACATATCCCTGAAGAAGCTACACAAAGAAGTGGCGAGATATTGGAATAAAAACATTATTTTTATATAAAACATAAAAAATAACAGACCTTTTGCTTGAATAAACCTAATAAATTACATTAAAAATCTTCATTTCTGCATTTCGTCTCCATGGGGTAGAAAAATCTACAACTTGGGGTTATGAGTGTGTCTATCTGGCAGCACTAATGAGAAATGTGTCTGTTATATGAACGAATCAGAATAACGGCAGCCATGTTGTCACTTTTGATTGGTTGTCCCAAAGGGGTGTATGAGTGTGTGCTTGTGTGCAACTGTGGCTGCGCGTGTGGGAAGGAAATTTCACAATTGAAATGCATCAATAATAAAAATCTTTGGAATATAATGAAATGATTTTGAATATCCGACTTCAGTATTATTGAAACATTCAAAATGTACAAATTAAAACGGGCTATACAAAAATGATACGAAATTGTTTTTATTAAATTACAAGTGCCGCATCAACTTGAGAATAAAACGGTGGAAATAAGAGAATTAATTAAACATGCCCAAATACGAGACACAGCAGTTATGTCGGGACACTTCAACGTTTTATCAAAATGATATATATTATAATAATAATTATCGTTTAATGGAAATGAATACAATTGAACGTATGTTTTATGAAACAAATATATAAATTTTGAATATGTACGTGGTTTTAAAAATACAAATTTCTTTTGGATTATATATTTTGTTTCCAAAATCCAGATTCTTGGAATAATTCTAGTTATTGTACAGATACAAAAAATCTACTGCATCAGCAACAATCGCCAGATTGTTGTCAACCAATCACGACTACCTGTACTTTTACAGCGAATATTCATTCTAATAATTACTACCGGTCGCCAAGCTATTGTCCAGCATCATCCTCAGATTTGGAAGGTAATTTAGAGTCTATATGATGCACATTTAATTTGCTAAAAAATGTCTGATGATCAAAATTTAGGTGTAGTCGCTGTAGTATTCCAGAAAGTAGCTCAATATTATGCAAAATGTATATATATAATATTTTTTAAAATCGTATTGAATACACTCATGCATATCAAAAACTGTAGCCAGATACTGTTGAAAACATGTAACTTTTAATAAATAAACAACCAAAAGTCTCAATATCAATGACACCAGCCGTTGGGGAAACACGCACGCTGGCAGGTGTGCCATTTTCATACCTTCCGGCATGGAGGTTCTAGGTATAGCAGTTGAGGGCCTATTCGCTAAGACATCGAATCTTATGGCGTTCTCCTTTCTGGAAAACATGTAACATTTTTTCACTGGTTTTGTTAATAGCGGCAGTTTGGTGGAGTTTTAAAATAGAAATCACTTTTCGTAAGAGATATCCCTACAAGAACAGTGCCGGTCATATTACCGGTAAAATGACTGGCACTGATGACCGAATTTCGGTCATCACGTAGAACAAAGTTTCTATCATTTTATTAAGGCCAAACGGAAAAAAATGACTAAAACTTTTGTGTACGTGTGATCTTGCATCCCTTTCTAACTTGTGGTATATTGTTGCCTGTTAAACATATATTCAAACTACTTACTCTAATGTTTTTGTTCTATATAAATTTTTCACTACTGACTGGTATGGTTTCACTGGTGACCGGTCACCCTTGATGGGTATGGTGTCACTGATGACGGGGTTGCTAACAATCCTAACCTAACCAAATTCGATGAAATAAAACGCATTTAATATCATTTCAATTATATTATGGCAACTTTATTATTTATATATACAAATATGCTTGTTTTATATTTTAAGATACACAAAACTTACTGATATCAGTCCATCGACCAAAATAATTAAATAACCCCGTGGTAGACAACAAACCCTAAGAACAAGCCACCAAAAACGCCAGGCTCGTCGTGATTACTATGTATGGAGTATACCCGTACGGAGATATTCAGGTCACGATCACCAAGAGTATACATTGTCAATAGTTTCATTCATCTAAAGATGGAAATACATTTAGTTTTATATCTTGTTTTTTCGTTAAAACTAAACTTACTTGTGCAATGCGTTTTGGCTTGGCACATCATTGTGAAATATGTAAATCACCGCCCAACAAAATGAAATCGACATCTCCCGTACAGCTAATTCCAACATTTCCTAGAAAGCGAGGAAACTGTCGTCAGTTGCAATATAAGAATAAAGTATCACCGCAAGAGTTTTTCAAAAGATAGATTTACCTCTTGTAGTGTCCTTTTCTCCGTATCCCAAATGATCATCAGTGGACATCATCATACGCAAGGATGTCATTAGTATTCGAAATTCACTTTGTTTAATTTTATATTCTATTGTAAATTTTATTTTATTTTGCTTCAATTGAGAAGCTTTTCTATACAAAAGCTTGACAAATTTATTGTCTTACTCTGCACACAGTATTCCAGCCTGTAAAAACCAGCGTTGTCGCTCATACTTCTTTTCTTAATTCCTATATATATATATATATATATATGTATATATATATATATATGTGTGTATTTCTCATGCTCCAAAAATCCCTGAATCTCGTGGGACATTTAAAACAACAATTACAGCAAAATTCAAGTAAGTTTTGTTAATTCGTTTATTATATAACTATTTTTGCCACTTCATTGAACTTGTACACACACAAACACACTGAAAAAGTATATATTTGATCAACTAAAAACAAATCGTAAGAATTTGGGTATGAAAAGTCCAAAAATGGTAACGCTGTTAGGCTAAAATATTTTTAATTGTGTTAGTGACAATGTTTTTGTGTGTATTAGTTTCAGTCATTCATTTCTTGTAGGGATCGGACTAATTTCTAATAAATTCTTTAATTTAAAACATCGGAATGTTGCCATTTTCTGCCAAAAAGTGTAAGAAATGTTGCACTCTTTTCTAGAATGGAAATCGGCTTTACATTCGGTCGATTTGGGTGGCCAAATGTTTCGTTGAATAAATTAATTCCATTGAAGTGTTTCACGGCTTGTGATTCCTCTGGAATTAAATTCCAGCCAGGCTTCTTATATCACCCCGTTAATGCAGGAAAAGCTTAACAATCAAATGTATCAATGGCTCCGTCGGCCCATTGGGGAGTATTTGTTTGCTCGAAACTATTAAACGACTTTTTTTTTTAATTAAAATTTGGAGTTTTAATTTCACGTTGGTAGAAGTTGCGTTTCTATTAATTTTATTTAAAATAATAATTCGAAGTAGAGGAAAGTTTATGACGGTGATGTTTACAAAATATCATCCAAAAAAAATTAAAAAAAAAATATTTCTTGTCTAAAATAAACAAAAAAAAAGTTCCTCTAACAAAATACTTTCAGAATTATTAAAAAAAAAACAGTTTAAAATTTTCATACGTTCTAATTCAGTAAAACGGTTTTACGGTTGTTATTATTATTTTTAAATTTATTATAATTAAATTTACAATAAACTAGAGAGGAAAACAGCACTAGCAACTACCGGCTGTCGGCCTGATAAATTTGATAAATCTTTTATAGAATTTCGATGTTTTCTTTTCACTTATTTTCTAAAAAGTGGCGGTTCGGAAAAGTTTCCAAACAGAAATTATTTTTCATGAGGGCTGTTGGACTCATTTCTAATAAATTCCTTATTTTGAAATGGCAAAAAATTTAAAAAAAATGTTGCATTATTTTCTAGAAAAGAAATCGAAACTATTTCATAAACAATTGACTGCCGATTTTTATTTAAAAGAATTTACTTTGAATGTTTTGAAGTCATTAGCGTCGCTATTCAATTGTTGAAGAGTGTTAAACTTCCCTCGTCTTTTAATTTTTTGGAATTCAAACAGAGTCTGGTTGCCCAAGTCTAAAGGCAAACTTTCTTTAATTCTTCCTTAAGTGTCATATCCCACAAGGAAGTCTCTCAGAAAATTTCTTGACTTTTATTTTTCGAGCGTGAAATAAAAGTTATTTCTTGAGTTTTATTTTTCGAGCAGGAAATAAAAGTTATTTCTTGACTTTTATTTTTCGAGCGGGAAATAAAAGTTATTTTCTTAAGTTTTATGTTGCTACAATTAATATTGACCGATCGAAGTTATCCCCGTGACACATTAAATATATTTTTGTTACATATTTTCAGTTTAAGAATTACTTGTTAAAAAAATATGGAAAAGGTTGAATTCTCGCATCGAAAAACTTAATAATTATGGTTGTCATGCTTTTTATTGTAGGGGTTTCCATAGAATAATATCATGATTGTTAAGAAATATATTCTGACTCATCCTGTGATTCACAGAGTGACGACAATTTTTTCGATGCGAGAAGTTCCCACTTCAGTTACAGAAACGGGGCACTCACTGGCTTTTGAGGACTTCGAGCTGAAATACTTTTTTTGATTTTTTTCGTTCACGATATCTCACGAACGGATTAACCGATTTGGATCCGATGGACAGTGAGCGACGTGGTTTTTTAATCTTGAGAGCTGTTTAGTTTCTGGAATCCATCGGCAAAGCCGTTTAAGAGTTGTTAAAAAAAGCCACTTGAAAAAATATATTTTTTCTATTTCTTGAAATCTGTCGGTCCGAAATGCACAGGAAGTATAAGTTCGGTAGAACCCTTTAGAACACCATCAGTTTGGTTGAAGTCGGTCAAGCCGTTCCAAAGTTATAAGCGGATCACATACTTACACACACACACACACACACACACACGCACACACACACACACACATATATACATAAATACAGACACAGTGGCGGGTGCTCAGAATTAATCAGGGCAGCTTCCAGGACCTCAAAATATCGAGATCTGATGAGAACTGGATTTTTTTTAACGGGGTACAACCAATAACTTCCCGATTTCTGAACATTTTAGATTTTCGTAGCTGAAAGTTGAAAAATGTGAGCGACAGTTGGTGTTTGGGCGACGAATAATTGAGAAAAAGCAAAATCTTACGATCTCTGCTACTTTGGCAGCAGGTTTTTAACAATTGACATGCTTAAGAGCAGATTAAAAGTTATTAAAATCAGGAAATCTAATTCCAAGAATACTTTCGGTTGAGCTGCTCAAAAGTTATAAGCGGGTCACTTACTTACACACACACATTCACACATACACACACATACATATAGGCACAATGGCGGGTTCTCGGAATTAGCCGGGATAGATTTCCAGGACCTCGAAAAGTGGAGATCTGCTGAGAACTCGATTTTTTCAAAACGGGGTATAACCAACATTTTTAATTTAATATTTCCTAAAGGGAAGTAAAAATAAAAATTAAAAAATAACTTTTATTTTCTCATGAGCAAATAAAAATCAAGATACAACTTTTGTTTTCTGAACAATAAACTAAAATGAGAATATAATTCTTATTATCTGAGGAATAAATAGAATTCAGAAAATAGCTTTTTTCCAAAATAAAAATGACACCCAGGAAATGATGAGTACAATTTGATGGTTTTCAAATAAAATTGATAACCGCAGCGGTCTCTGGTGAAAACAAAATTATATTTTTAAGTATTAAAATGTTTAAAATAACTTTTTTTCGAAATTCGACAGCACCGAGTTGTATTCAGAATTATAGAAGTATCACAACGGGATCGGGCCAAGTGCATTGTCTCGATATAATTTAAAATAAGTAATAATTTAAAAATAAGTATTGCCGCTTTGTTCAGGCGGGATACTTTGAAGGGATATTTTGAAGGAAAACTTGTTTTTGTTTGTGGTCTTCGATCAATAAAAAATTTATAGGAAAACAAGTAACAGAACTGTTTTGTAACTGAATTGTTATTTTGCTCATTAAATGTAATTTAAAATATTTTAAACATAAAAAATTGTGTTTGAGGAAAATGTGTCGCTGTCCCACTGTCATGTGTAGGGCGATATATTTACGAATGCACGTGGTTTCATATTTTTAGCCAATAAGAAGACACCAGAGCTCTGGCGTTAGAACTGGAACATGCGCAGAAGTTTTTTTTTTTTGTCTTGTCTCGGACCAACACTCAGGGGAGGGCGATATGCGATGAAATGGACCAAAAGTAGGAAAATTGAAATTATGAGGAGGAGGATAAGGACAGTCGTCTCTGCGGACGTTCGATTTGAGCCTCCCCAAGTTAAAAGTGGCAGGAAAGATTTCCGCAGGAAGTGTATTCTTCTTGCGAACCGCGCGGCCAAGGAACGAATTCTCTCCGCAAAGAGAATCACTGTCAACTCGACCACAAAAGGTTGCGCTCGATGAGAAAGCCGGGTAGGCAAACACGACAACGCCGCCATGCGCTGTTCAACAGGATTGTACCAACTTAAATTTCTATCTTGTTTGTTAAGCCGCTTGTGTAGTTTATTCGGCCTTTTAGATTTTGAAATGCATCGAAAAAGCTCAAGACGTTCGTTTATTTCGTTTGAAAAAGTTCCTTAAAATTTTATATGATTAACGGCAGAAATTAGTAACGAAAAACTGGCAAAATAATCTTTAGCAAATGCAACGCAGCCTATAAAAATTCATGTTGTCAAAGTTTTACCTCCTATTTCACGATGTCGAAAGAGTTGTTTCTTTCGTGTAAATATTGACAACAACAACACGATTTTAAAAATGGGCTTTCTCTTGAAATTAGTAATAGAATGTAAAGAATTCTTTTTCAGTTTGTGTGTTTCAAATCAATTTTTAAAAACCTGCTGTCAAAGTGCAGCGTGTTTTTTAAGAGTGTAACAACTTTCAGTTGGCATCGCTGGTTTATTTGAGCTCCCATTTAACAGCTGGTTGAGTCTTTTTGTTTAGTTTCCTTTGGAATTTCATTACGAATCGACTTGCACCAGAGCAGCGCATTTATATTATTGAAATTTTTACTCATTCTCATCCATTCGAAATTTTATATTCCAAAGAAGCCCATTTCTGGTTGAATGGGTACGTAAATAAGCACAATTGTCGTATTCGGAATGAAGCGAATCCGCAAGCTGTTGGCCTTATGGGCTGGCAGAGTCATGGACCCGTATGTCTTCAAAAACGATGATGGTCAGAATGTTACTGTCAATGGGAAACGGTGTAGGAACATGATTCGAAATTTTTTCGTATCTCAATTACGTGGCATTAAGCCTGCAGATGTGTGGCATCAACAGGACGGAGCCACAGACCACACAGCGGACGCTACAATTGATTGACTCAAAGAAACTTTTGATGCAAAAATAATGTTACGAGGGGCCCAATTAATTGGCCATAAAGATCGTGCGATTTGAAACCATTCGATTATTTTCTCAGGTGTCATGTCAGGTCACTTGTCTACTTCGATAAACCACAAACAATTGAACACCTGGAAATCAGCATTCGAAGAGTTATCGGCGAAATGGGGTCGCAAATGCTGGGAAAAGTTGTTGAAAGTCGGTGTTCCAGATTACGACTTGTGGCAGAAGTCATATTTAAACATGAACTTCATAAAATTTTCTTTCAAATGCCGCTCGCTTCATTGATATTAAAAATATATTTTCTTGTTTTATTATTATTTCAAATTGTGTCCCTCTTAAAAAAACACCCATTAGCATTGCTTTTTCTCAATTATTCGTCGCCCAAACACCAACTGTCGCTCACACTCTTTAACTTTCAGCTACGAAAATCTAAAATGTTCAGAAATCGGGAAGTTATTGGTTGTACCCCGTTAAAAAAAATCGAGTTCTCATCAGATCTCGATGTTTTGAGGTCCTGGAGGCTGCCCTGACTAATTCTGAGCACCCGCCACTGTGTCTGTATTTATGTATGCGTGTGTGTGTGTGTGTAAGTATGTGACCCGCTTACAACTTTGGAACGGCTTGACCGATTTCAACCAAACTGATGGTGTTCTAAAGGGCTCTACCGAACTTAGACTTCCTGTGCATTTCAGACCGACAGATTTCAAGAAATAGAAAAAATATATTTTTTCAAGTGGCTTTTTTAAACAACTCTTAAAGGGCTTTGCCGATGGATGCCAGAAACTAAACAGCTCTCAAGATTAAAAAACCACGTCGGCCACTGCCCATCGGGTCAAAATCGGTTAATCCGTTCGTGAGATATCGTGAACGAAAAAAAATCAAAAAAAGTATTTCAGCTCGAAGTCCTCAAAAGCCAGTGCCCCGTTTCTGTAACTGAAGTGGGAACTTCTCGCATCGAAAAAATTGTAGTCACTCTGTGAATCACAGGATGAGTCAGAATATATTTCTTAACAATCATGATATTATTCTATGGAAACCCCTACAATAAAAAGCATGACAACCATAATTATTAAGTTTTTCGATGCGAGAATTCAACCTTTTCCATATTTTTTTAACAAGTAATTCTTAAACTGAAAATATGTAACAAAAATATATTTAATGTGTCACGGGGATAACTTCGATCGGTCAATATTAATTGTAGCAACATAAAACTTAAGAAAATAACTTTTATTTCCCGCTCGAAAAATAAAAGTCAAGAAATAACTTTTATTTCCCGCTCGGAAAATAAAAGTCAAGAAATAACTTTCAACATTCTACGAGCAATCCTTATATATTTTGCCCAACATTGTATGAACAAATCCCACTGTGCGTCGTCGTCGTCATTCATAATACCGGCGATTACAACAACCAAAGCAATTGTTGGTTGTGTAAATTCATATCAAATATTATGGCAACAAATCGCATTGAAATGCTGCACACATGCACAATTGCAAACAAAGTTCACATATATAGGGTGCTTTTTATAGAGTGGTACAACTTTGAGTTGGCATCACTGCTTTATTTGAGCACCCATTGAGCAGCTGATAGTGGCTTTTTGTTTAATTTGCTTTGACTTTTCATTATGGATCGACTTACACCAGAGCAATGCATGCAAATTGTGGAAATTTCTTATCGAAATAATGGTTCTGTTCGTTAAACTTATCGTGCACTTCGTCCATTCAAAATTTTATTTTCCGCTGAAGCCCGTTTTTGGTTGAATGGGTACGTAAATAAACAGAATCGTCGCATGTGGAGTGAGGAGAGTCCATAATGTTTGGTGCGCTTTATGGGCTGGCGGAGTCATCGACCCATGTGTCTTCAAAAGCGATGATGGTCAGAATGTTACTGTTTGTGAGAATTGGTGTTCCAGATTGCGCCTTGCACGCGCCAACTGTGGCGGCCACATGACCGAAATCATATTTAAACATTAATGTCATAAAATTTTCTATCCAATAAAGACCGTTTCATTGATATCAAATATATATTACTATGTTTTATTATGATGTAAGCTTGTATCACCCTATAAAAAACACCCTATACAAACACAACGAAGACTTGTTTTACACAAGAACTTGACTTCAATGAAGCCAAATAATGCTTGAGCAAAAAGCAGTCATCAGGCGTAGCAATGCCACCTTTTATTTATTACATCATGGTTATAACTACTTTGTCATGTTTTAGACAGGGCAGTTTTTCTTGAAGCAAGTCTGAGTTTATAGAAGAGAGAGAGAGAGGAGAGATGGAAGAAGTGCGGGACAGACCTGCTTGTACCGAAGAAGTTACTTCAATTTTCTTTTATTATTTCATTCTCGTATTAATTTCTCGCAAAAATATATTGAGGACACACTGTCTCAGCAGTTTTAAAAGAGAATTGAAAAGAATTGCTTCAAGAAAAACTGCCCTGCCTAAAACATGACTTTATATAGAACAACTGCTCTATAACTTTACTGTTACATTCCACCCCAGCCGGCTAACTGAGTCTTTAGACAAAATTAGACCCCGTCTACACAGTGCAACTTTTGCTGCAGCCGTTTTTAGTATTTCGTAAAAGAGAACGGGAGATAAATACAGGGCGTATATATTTCCACTTCCGCACTCTCACACAATATAAAAGTGCTGAAACAAAAGCTCACGACTTACCTGCGTAGTTACTCATATTCCCAAAAAGTCTTCATGTTAATAATAATACGATTTTTGTTTTTGCTTTTTAAGATGTGGAAGCCCAATTGCACGACAGTTTGTTCGCAAACAATGTCTCACCAAAAACTATTCCAATCGCTCCAGTTCGTGTGATAAAGAAACGGAATACAGCAAATAAAAAGGAACGGCGGCGAACACAGAGTATAAATAACGCGTTCTCCTGTTTACGAGAAAAAATTCCAAACGTTCCATCGGATACAAAATTATCTAAGGTAAGATAAACTATACGGGAGTATCATAGAAGCAGTAGAACCGATCAAATATATAATTTAATTTCGGTTTTTTCAATAAAAATAAAATCACATACAATTTAAGCTTTGGCTTGAGCTACCAATGAAAATTGGGGAAAAAAAACGTTCACATAGACTTAAGTATAAAATTCAAACCATAAAAGTTTGACTTAATGTATAATGGAGCAAAAAAATTCAGAAAAATGGGACATGCAGAAAATAATCAAATGGTAACACAGGTATCATAACACACAAGTGTTAGCATCAGGTTGATACAGTTCTCGGATTGTTTTTCACAATAAAATTTGTGTAAATAGAAAACTGTTATCACATTCAACTAAGCCACCTAAAAGGTGGTGACAAACACAATATACACATGAGCACTGAAGATGAAAGTGTAGCGAATTTCGAAAACAGCTGTTCTGCTCTGCTGTGTAAGTTGAATACAACTGATGTTGACTTCCTTTGTGCCTAGGAATATTTATCATCATGTCTTTCTGAGATTTTAACTAAGTTAGAACAATTAGCCTATATAAATATTAATATAGCAAAATAAAAAATGTTCAATAAAAATAAAATCACAGAAATCATTTCATTAGCTTGGAAATATAGTTGTTTATTGTTGTTTCTTTTCGTATAATAAATCAACATATTTTCAAGTTTACAATCATGGAATTTATTTATATTAAACTGGCAACACTGCATCTACTCATTCACTCGCTCACTAAAATAGAAATTAGTTTAATTTGGCTGACAGTTAGCAAAACTGACTTGTATTCTATGACACCCCTGAATACTTAATAGATTCTCTTTTCTGGATTTGAGTTTTTTTTTTTTGTTACACATTGAATACAATTAATGAACGCTGGAAAAACTTAAGTTAATTTTGCAAATCAGTTGTGAAACTCTAAAGGCCCAATTAGCCCAACGCTGAAATCGCAAACGCAGCGCAAATGCTAACCCAGCACCACTTTCAGAATGCTTAAGAACGCACTATGCTTTTACAGAAGAATTTTGTATACGCGTACAAACATACAATTCTCACACTCAGTTAATGTCCACACGTGCCACCACTCTCTGCGTAAAATTCTATTTTCTTTAGGTTGGCTGCACTGCATTGCGTTCTTCAGCGTTCATCTAAGCATTTTTGCAATTTGCCTTATATAACAGATTGGAGCAGCCGATGCGTTTGTGCTGCATTTACGATTTTAGCGTTCGGCTAATTGGGTGATTATTTAGTGGCTTATAGCAAATTAATATAAGTGGATCCTCCCTTTCAGAATATGTTGAAGATTGAAATTATTTCTCTAATACGATCTGAACTAAAAACTCAAATGTTTTCCAGATAAAAACGCTTAAATTGGCAATACTGTACATCAGATATCTAGTCGAGGTCTTGGACGGCGATCAAGATCCCAAAAACGGTTTTCGGGCTGATTTGAAACCCCTGCATCGTAAGAACTCCCACGAGAAGAGAGCGTATATAAGAAATGAAACGAAGGTAAGTAAACCTGTCCACTGGCGAAGTAACTCTGGTAGAAACATCAGCATGTTTCGCCGTTTTGAGCAACCATTTCTCATACATTCTTTTTTTGTGGACTTATTTATTAAAATAAGGAAACTTTTTAAATTAATTTATATAATACAAGAAAGAAAGGCGCAGAGTAACTAGACCATATTGCGCGGGGAATAAAATATTTCATAAACGTAATCACAAAGTTGTTACGAAAGAAATGGGTTGTTGTGTTGCAGGCATTTGTAATGGGTGTTTTTTGTACAGTGACACAAGTTTAAATCATAATAAGACAAGGAAATGTATTTTTAATATAAATGAAACGATATTTATTTGAAAGAAAACTGTATGAAATTAATTGGAACACCCATTTTGGAAAAATTTCCGCAGCAGTGGCGAACGTATTTGACCGATAACTCTTCGAATGTTGTTCGAATAGTGTTCAATTGCTTGTGGTTTATCCACGCAGGCAAGTGACTTAACATAACCTCAAAGACAATAATTAGATGGGGCTAAGTCACACCATCTTGGTGGCCAATTCATTGGGCCATTACGTGAAATTATTTTTTTTACCAAAAGCTTCTTTGAGTAAATATATTGTAGCGCCTGCTGTGTGGCATGTGGCTGCGTCCTGTTGGAACCACACATCAACAGGATTAATGCCACGTAATTGAGGTACAAATATGTCAGGAGTTTAACGTCAGTACCAGCCATTTGGCTTAGCCTGACGGTGCTCTCAACACCGGGTGAAATCATATATCCAAAACCACCCCTGCCATCCTCAGGGGCCACATCTGCGTAGCCCTTGAGCTTACACAGATTGCAACTTCATTCATATGGATCCGCCACAAAACCATCATGCTGAGGTATTCGGGCCTACCCAAAACCCTTGTTACTTCCGAAGGCATGCATATTGTCAGCACCAAGACGAGCCAGAGGTCAAAGTCATAGAACCAATCCCTCCAGATCCTCAAGCATCAACAATATACCAGCCCTTCCGTAATGTCTGCTGATTCGCAGCAGCCCCTAGAATCCACTATCAGCCGGGCCGACTACTGCTTATACGCCAGAACATCAGCCCTTATCTGACACCTCTCCCAGCGACTCTTGGTATCAAACCATTAACCATCACGTGGACTCACTGAAGAAATTAGTCCGCCGCACGAAACCACTCGAATGAACGTGCGTTAAATAGAGCTTCGCCAGTGAAGCAGATGTTCCAATCAGGCTCATGCAAATAATCTCGTGCTAGAGCAACATCGTCGCTTCATCCCCCGATTAAATACCATCTGTGGGGCTCAACCAGATCCCGCGTGGTACCAGTGTAAGGAAACTGGTTACGCTTCGCAGGTCAAACCAATAGAGGTTTGTCATCCTACTATTGATTTTTAATCCCTTTTTTTTGGCGGGATCCAGGTATCCTTCCACCTGTATTTTTTATCTTTTCCCAGTAAACACTGCAACAAGGCGTTACGACTCACCAAGCTGCAATTTGTGCCCCCGGGGGAAGCAATTGAGGTACGAAAAAATTTCGAATCATTTTCCCATACCGTTCACCACCGACAGTAATATTCTGACCATCATCGCTTTTGAAGACATATGGGCCAATGACTCCGCCAGCCCATAGAGCGCACCAAACAGTAAGTTACTGTGGATGGGATGGTGTTGCGACAAAAGCTTGTGGATTCTTCTCTCATCAAATGCGAAAATTCTGCTTATTTACGTACCCATTCAACCAGAAATGGGCTTCATCGGAAAATATAAATTTAAACGGATGAGTTTGACGAATAGAACAATTGTTTTGATTAAAAATCTCGACAATTTGCAGGCGTTATCGATTCGTAATGAAATTTCAAAGTAAACTAAACAAAACGCAACTATCAGCTGTTAATTGGCAGTGTTGCCAACTCAAAGTTGGGGCACTCTAAAAATACGCCTCGGTTTTGTTGACAATTTGTGGTTCCAAATAAAATCTTTCACCGACTGTATTGTTGTTTAGTGTCTTGTGAGACGGTTTTGCAATTCGCCAAGTGAAGAAAAAGAGGCTGCAGTTGAAAATAGGGGAAATGGGAAAGCTTTTTCACTATTTTAAATTTATTATAATTGAAATTACAATAAACTCGGTTCTGCTTAAAATGTGATGGAAAAGGTTGGCAGCATTGCATAATACAATAACAAAACACTCGTCAATTTTATAACGGTCCGACTGCACATGCATTCACACACAAAAGTCATTGTTTATGTTTTGATATTGAGCCTAACGGGTAATCAACAACAACAGCAAGAAAAATTATTCTTTCTAGTACTCACTGCACCTAAAATTAGTGTAACCGGTACAGCTTGAAATACATATATTTTCTTAAATGCTGCAAAAGTATTCTCAAGTCGAGGTGAATTATGAATGAAAAAGAAAAAGATTAAATGAATACAACAAATGCCAACGAAGGATTAATATAAAAATGGCACAGGGTATACAAACAACTGTGGGATAACAAAAAAAATGTTTGATAGAAAGCAGACTTGAATTTATAGCCAACGAGAAGTGAGATGCCTCATTAAACGACACTCAAGTAAATTATATTTTTATTTATTTACATTCTTTGTGGTCAGACAGACATGGAAATCGATGGCTGTAGCAGGCGTAATACCGCATGCACTTAACAAGAATTGTTGGTTTATTAAGTAGATAAGTATGTTAAAACCACAAAAACATTCACTGTGAGTAAAAGAGGCAATTAATGCAAGAACTATAAGTACAATGCACACATACATTCACACGTGTGTGTGTGTGTGTGTGTGTGTGAGTTGTTTTGGAAAACTGCTACATACACACACTTCGAAAAGCAAATGTCAAGTGTGTAACTGGTGTAAAACATATTAATAGCTCAATTGCATTGATGTTATGACAAGAGGAAGGGGGTTGTTGGGTTGGTTAACTTTCGATAATTTTTATGTTTTCTTTTGTTGGCAAATATCAACTGCATATAATTTTGTTTTAATTCAGCAAGTGTTTCGAAAAACAATCAAACCATCTTGTAATTGAGTTAATTTAATGTTCAGAGTAAAAAGCATTTACTGATAAAACAATTCTGTGAATTTATATTCTTGTACTGTGCACACACACACACACACACACCCACATTCAGTGTGTCGATAAACCACATGGCCAATTGATTTTTTTTTTTTGTTCATATTTTATGATGTACTCGTATATTAGAAACTGGAAAGCTTATCGCATCTTCTTAAAATACATTCATTCATACACCCCTTTTTCATTTTAACAAAACAATGCCGATCTACGAGTCTCGAGAAAAGTGTTTAAAGTCTATGGATATATAAAAATACAACAGGGCAATTCTAAAGGTACGATCACATTTGGGCAAATATTTGCCTAAGAAAAAGATTAAATGAATACAACAAATGCCAACGACGGATTAATATAAAAATGGCACAGAGTATACAAACAACTGTGGGATAACAAAAAAATTTTTGATAGAAAGCATATTCTCGTTACATTACAACTTGACGACAAAGTTGGTGGTAGTAAATGCCAACGTTAGCACAAGTTGATAAAGAGTTAACAAGTCGATAAAGTGGCTGGTAACAACTTTCCATTATTACAACTTTCCGGTAATATTAAATCTATATTTCTTATTGTGTGGCGATACCGCTAGCAATTACCGACTACTTTTGGAAGATTTGATTTAGACCGCGAAAAATTGTAGTGGCAACGACGCACTTGTTTTTACCTTTTGGAAATATATGCAGCTTTTGTTTGTGAAAATATAAGTTTGTGTTATAAAATAAAAAATGTCAGCATCTGAGGAAACAATCGTGCGAAACAAATCGTGGGAGAAGACGGACAAAAAACTTTTCAAGTGAAGAAGAACCATGTTTGGTGCTACCATATTTAAAAATAAGAAAATATGGTAACATAAACATAAATCCTCCTGGTGAAACTTATCGCAAAGTCGATTTTGCCTTAAATTTATCGCACATACTTAGTTTAAAGGAATCTCACTTTAAGATAACACCAAGTTGTAATAATGGCCCTAAAGAAGCATAACCGCTAAGTACTAATGAAACACCTGTTAACTGAGTCAAGTGTTTATTGAGTTTCGGATAATATTGCGTTCTACGACACTGTCTATTTATGACGGAAGAAACTATTTTACATAATAAACACGCAGCTGCAGATAATCGGGGGATTCACACTGTAGTCGTAGAGTCATAAGTCATAAAATAATAGCACTAAAAATATGACAAGTGTGAACAACCCGTCTTAACTTGGTCTGCTAAATAAAATTGTATATATAAACTCTAACAGCTGCTGCCTTGTTATGAGCTGATTTTTTTTTATTGCGGCGGTATACAGAAAAACGTTCAGTGGCTGCCAGGTGCGTAAGTTAAACAAGAAAAATTTTTCACTTGTATATATTTAGTTTTTGCGTTTTAGTGCTCCTTTAATAAATTTTATGTTATAAAAATGTGATTTAATGTACAGACATATAGATATGAATAATTTTTTATCCGCTTTTTAGTCGTGAAACATATAAAAGTAACGGCGGCAAACACATACTACCGCCGTCTCGCCTAAAGATTTTCAGCCCTTCGACTCAGATCTCTCGAGCTATTTTATGACAACACAAAAACATACCTGATAGAGTGCTATTTTTTTATGACTTTTATATGCAGCACAACAACAACTTTTTTAAACTAGTCTAAGATTTTATGACTTTATGACAATATGACTAAATAGATGAAGTGTGAATACCCCAAATGCTTTTCATAAGAGCTGCAGATCATATTTTTCTGAAAGCCAGACACAATGTCTGAATGCATACATACATATATACATATGTCTGTGTGTGTGTGTGCGTAAATATGTGACCCGCTTACAGCTTTTGAATGACTGAGCCGAATTGAACCAAATTGGTAGCGTTCTAAAAATCATTTCTAAGCCTAAACTTCCGAATCGAGCCGGTAGATTTGAAGATATCTCAAACAATCTTAAAATTGCTTTTCTTAGAACCACTTTTCAAAGGCTTCACCGATCGATCCCAGAATCTAATCAGCTCTCAATCACTTCGAACAGCACAAGCCGTTCGTGAGATATCGTGAACGAAAAAATTCGAAAAAAGTGAATGAAACGTAAGAAAATAAAAAAGGAAAAGTGATGACTTTGGTGTTTGTTTTTAAGCTTCTCATTTATTAATGTGGAAGTTTGAAGTTTGAAATAAATACCTCTAGTTGTTCTAAGAAATGTTGGGTAAATGCTCCCTGATGATCTGCATTCGCCCCAGTGAAATGCGCATGGGAACTAGCTAAAACCCCTCAATTGATCACTTTGAATTTTTTAGTAAGATTTTGGGAAAAACGAAACAGCTCATAATTAAAATTGAAGAGTCTAAAATAGTGACATTCTTCTTAAACTCCGAAGTTATATATCTGATCAGTGAGTGCTCTCGCTTCTTTTAAAGAAATCCAAAACTACATCAATCACCACTTACACCGTGGGACCGATTGAAAATTAAAATAATAAATTCTTCTTATAATAATAAGAAATAAAAAAATAAATAAAAAAAATAAAAATAATTAAAAGAAATAATAATAATAATTAAAATAATAGAGTTTTACCTCGCAGAGCTCACAACCCAGGTTACGACAGCCTTGCGCTTAGAACTAGCGGGAAGTTAGAGGGATGACCTTTAGGGTCAACTGTTTTCCATATTTCTTATTAGGAGCAACACTCAGAGGTTGATCACTACAAAGGAGGGGATAGTGTTGGGAGGACAGACGAGATGATAGAGAATTCGTTGCAGTTATTAGTGATGAAGGAGGGGACCGTGTAATACTCAGCGATCAGTCCATGACTTCGACAACAATTAACACAATCTTGCACTAGATCAGAAATCTTGTGCAGATCAGAAAAATTCGATACCATATTCACATTTATATTCCTGACTGAGGGCGGAGTCGAACTCGGGACCATTGGCTTCGTAGTCTTGTGTTCACTACTTCGGCCAACAACACTGTGTCTTCGCGCTACAGCAGCAACATTCCCTTCGGTACTCACATTTTTTTTTGGTCTTGTTAATGATTTTGAATTGAAAATAATAAAATTAATGCAAATAAAGGCAAGAAACGCACGAATTGCATAAAATGGACGAAGTATTTTATGACCATCACGAGCGGATCTAATTTTTTTCAAACTAAATTTCAACAATTTGGAAGCGTTGCGCTGGCATTATATTATGATTCATGATGACTTGCCAAACGTTAGTCCTCTTTTGAGAAAACTGTAATTCCAAAGCGGGCAGAGGTATTATTATTATAATTTTTTTTTTTTTTTTGGAGAGGGATCGAAGATGTAGGGTGTGGTGTACACGACTATCTGTATCCCTTCTCTTTCCAACTTTTCGCAATATACGCAAACCCGATTGTCTCTCCATTAATTTGTCAATTGTAAATCAAAATTACTTCAAGCGTTTTGCTTGTAGTAAAAACATTTTTTTTATCGGTGTAACTCTGACGATGCTTGATGGCAAATTGAACAAAATATATATTTTGCCTGCCTGACGAGAGATTCGGATGAATGTTTTACTTATAGTCAGCAATTACGTACACGCTTTAAATAAGACTTCAAACTAAAGATGACATAAGAAACAGTTCAGAATAATGGAAAAATGCTTGAAAGGTCTTCAAGCATATGTACCGGGTGTTTCTTATAGAGTGATACAACTTTGAGTTGGCATCACTGCTTTATTTGACCACCTATTTAACAGCTGATAGTTGCTTTTTGTTTAATTTGCTTTGACATTTTATTACGGATCGACCTACACCAGAGCAATGCATGCAAATTGTGGAAATCTCTTATCAAAATAATGGTTCTGTTCGTCAGATTTATCGTGCACTTCGTCCATTTAAAATTTTATTTTCCGATGAAGCCCATTTTTGGTTGAATGGGTACGTAAATAAACAGAATTGTCGCATTTGGAGTGAGGAGAGCCCATAAAGTTTGGTGCGCTTTATGGCCTGGCGGAGTCATTGGCCCATGTGTCTTCAAAAACGATGATGGTCAGAATGTTACTGTCAGTGGTGAACGGTAAAGGAACATGATTCGAAGTTTTTTCCAACAGGACGCAGCCACATGCCAAACAGCGGGCGCTACAATTGATTTACTCCGGGAAACTTTTGATGAAAAAATAATTTCTCGAAATGGCCCAATTAATTGGCCCCCAAGAGCGTGTGATTTAATCCCATTGGATTATTTTCTTTGGGGTTATGTAAGATCACTTATGTACGTGGATAAATCACAAGCAATTGAACACCTGGAAATCAACATTCGAAGAGTTATCAGCGAGATACGGCCGCGAATGCTGTTTGTGAAAATTAGTGTTCCAGATTGCGCCTTGTACGCGCCAGCCGTGGCGGCCACATGGTCGAAATCATATTTAAACATTAATGTCATAAAATTTTCTATCCATTAAAGACCGTTTCATTGATACCAAAAATATATTACTGTGTTTTATTATGATTTAAACTTGTATCACTCTATAAAAAACACCCGATATGTATATCATAGCGTCAAGCACATGTACACAAGCTTGATATCAAGCATTTGATCCATGTATAGGACGCTTAAAGGCTTTAGACAAAACCAAAATGGAATTTGAAAAATGTGTGTCTCCAGTAAACGGCGACACACTTTGACATTCTCAGCGGTCAAATGATATCCATCGATATCGGTACGGTAGAATAATAAGTCGTGGTCCACACACTGAAACTTTTCTTTCAGCAGTTTTTATATTGTGTGAGAGTGATGAAATCGAAATATATACTCAATGTATTTCTTTCTTACTAAAAAACGGCTGCAGCAAAAGTTTCACTGTGTGATCGGGGCCTGATTCGGCATCGTTGCGGCAACAAATACAATATTACAACAACCACAGCAATTGTTGTTTGCGTAAAGTCATGGTCCATGAAAAATATTATAGGAAAAAACACTTTGGAATGCTGCACGCGTGTCCAAAAGCAAACAACTCTCCTAAACACAACGAGAAACTTCTTTCACACAAGAATTTGATGTCAGTGTAACCCAACAGAGGTTGAGCATCTGGCGTAGCGGTGCCACCGTGTGTATAATTTCATCATGGATATCAACAGATCTCAAGCATCTAAAAAAACAAGCGATACTTTTTGACTTTATTCCGTGTGTTATTATTGTAATTATTGCTATTGTTTTTGCGGCACTTACAGTGGCCGTCGCCAGCTGCGTCGAGTGGTGTTTCCGCTAAAACAATCCCCTCCTTTTTTGGAGTTTGCCTTCACGGAAACGCTTTCTACATGACTTCTTGAAGTCCCAGAAACAACGTCTTGAAAATAGACCCTTCTTTATGTGCCACGTCATTGTGATGCTTCTAATTGGTTATGATGAGGATCTAAAGGGTGGACCCTTTCTGCTACAAGTTGGTCAATGTCTTTTTTCTTCCTTCTCAAAATGGATTCAACGTAGTTGTCTACGGCAATCCATTTATCACTCCATTCAAGCTTTTGCTAACAACGTTGTCAGGGATAAGTTTACCGATCTGTTCGTATGGGTCACTTCGCTCTGCCTGCCACTTGCTGCAGTCAAAAAACAAAACGTGTGTTCAAGGACATCATTTCCTGTTGTGCAGTACATGCAGAAGGGATTCTCTGCCTTGCCCTTGCGGTAAGGATATTTCGGGAAGTACCCATGCTCTGACAGAAACTGTGTCAGGAAGTGCCTCCTTCCGCTCGCGTGTCAAGAGATCAATAGATATCTCTCCGCTTATCACAAAAACCACTGGTGGCGAAACAGTGCGATAAGCTGACACAACCCTGAGTGCCGCTGTGCGCTGCACAACTGCCAGGGCTTTGCGTTTCGACTTGGCCATCAGTGCATCTCCCCAAATCTCACTGCCATATAGCAGCATCGAGTTTGTTGTTGCCATGATCGGCCTCCTTTGGCTCCTCTGCGTAGGCCGGCCGATGTCCGCCATTAGCCTACGTAGCATGCCAGTTACTTTCACCGCCTTGTTGGCTGCATGTTGTATCTGGGCCCAAAAAGTGATACCCAAATATTTAATCGCTTTCTTGCTGGTTAAAAGCGTATCACACATTTGCATGTCAATATCAAGTGGAATGTGTCTTCGGGTCATCAGGATAACCTCAGTAGTATGTTTTGGATCGTTCAGATCACCTTATCAGATCAGTTTAACAGGTATCAGGTCAGTTCAGACACACACACACACACACATTCAACGTAGCAAACTAATCAAACAACCTAAAATGCCGATACATAATGTAGGGTGTCGGCATGAGCAGCTTTTTGTATGGGAAATTTGGTCCCGAACCATCCAAAACATACTACTAACCTCTGTCTTGTTCTTTGCTAGCTCAAGACCACGATTTTCCAGCCATGTTTGGGTCCTTACCATCCCTTGAATAAGTCTTACTTTCGCGTCGGTTATATCTCGTGCTGAGATTACCGCCGCTATGTCATCTGCGTAGCCTACGAGGTGTATATCCTGTGGCATTTCCAATTGTTATTGCTGTTATTGTTATTATTATTATTATTATTATTATTATTATTATTATTATTATTATTATTATTATTATTATTATTATTATTATTGATTTTTTTATTTTATTCGACCTTGCTTTTTAACTTAAATTATTATTATTATTCTTGTTGTTTCTGTTGTTGTAACAGTACATTTTCTTCTCTTTTCAGTCAATTAATCGCCAAACTAAAGGCCGCACTGGTTGGCCACAGGATGTCTGGGCGTCAGAACTTGTTCCCGAGCAAGAGTAGAACTCTTTTTTCAATTTCTTTTCCCAGATAATATATATTTACGAATAGAGAAGATTAAGATTCCTTAAGTTATTATTCCTTCTGTAAAACCATTTTGTGGCACAAAAACTTACAAAAGAAAGAAACAAACAAATCAACAAATCTTTATGTCTATTATTTATAAATCCTTTGTTAATTGATACATAAAAAATGAGCTCGTAAGTATAAACATTTGATATTTAGTTGTTGTTTTAATTGCATAAACATTCTTAACAAATTAACTCATCACATATTCACTGGAAAACGTTTAATGTAAACAGAACCAGAACGCTGAAGTCTTTAACGATGTTCGTGGAAGCGCACAAAACAAAACGCAAACCGACTCGAAATGAGAATTGTAAATGCAAGAACGTGTAAATCGTATTGCAATTTCGTTTACTCTGGGGATGATATCATTTTGTACAATTTCACAAATAAATGTATATAAATATCGCAAAAAAGGCATCAATTTTTTTTTATAAAAAATCACTGCTGCCTTCCTACAAAAAATTAATGACTGATACTAATACACACAAAAACACTGTCACTAACACAATTTAAAATATTTTATGTGATTTTATTTTTATTGAACATTTTTATTTTGCTATATTTGTTTAAACAGTGGTGACAAACACAATATACACATGAGCACTGAAGATGAAAGTGTAGCGACTTTCGAAAACAGCTGTTCTGCTGCGCTGTGTAAGTTGAATAAAACTGATGTTGACTTCCTTTGTGCCTAGGAATATTTATCATCATGTCTTTCTGAGATTTTAACTAAGTTAGAACAATTTAGCCTATATAAAAATATTTTAGCCTAACAGCGTTACCATTTTTGGACTTTTCATACCCAAATTCTTACGATTTGTTTTTAGTGGATCAAATATATACTTTTTCAGTATGGTTGTGTGTGTACAAGTTCAATGAAGTGGCAAAAATAGTTATATAATAAACGAATTAACAAAACTTACTTAAATTTTGCTGTAATTGTTGTTTTAAATGTCCCACGAGATTCAGGGATTTTTGGAGCATGAGAAATACACATATATATATATATATAAAAAAAAACTTACCTTTTTCATCGGCCATTTCGTTTTTGATTGTTTATTTATTTATTGGACTCTGTTTGAAAATTCAGTTCGTTTCGTTTGTGTTTGAAAATTTTTTGATATTTGACTCGCCATTCTATGAAATGTTTCTGGTCACTGAACACAGTTCTTAATAAACACACCTCTGACCAGGGTTGCAATTCGAGTTTAACGCAATCAGTGATACAATTAACTACTAATTGCTCAATTTACTAGTTGACTTGTTGTATGATAAATTGAGGTCAATTAAAGCCTTAATTGAGGAAAATGCCCTAATTGCTCAATTAAGGGGTATGTCTGAACAATGTATTAGATACCGTGTTGTTTATTCATGAATCGTATATAAGTAACGGCGGCAAACTATCGCCGTCTCGCCGAAAGGTTTTCAGCCGTTCGTCATATTGTCATAGAGTCATAAAATTTTAGGCTGGTTTAAAAAAGTTGTTGTTGTGCTGCATATAAAAGTCATAAAATAATAGCACTCTTGCAGGTATATGTCATAAAATAGCTCGAGAGATCTATGTAAGTCGAACTTTGAAAATCTTTAAGCGAAACGGCGGTAGTATATGTTTGCCGCCGTTACTTTTATATGATTCACGACTAAAAAACGGTTAAAAAATTGTTCATACCTTTATGTCTGTATATTAAATCACATTTTTCTAACATAAAAAATATTAAAGGAGCACTAAAACGCAAAAACTTAATATATACAAGTGAACAATTTTTCTCCTTCAACTTACGTAGCTGGCAGCCACTGAAGGTTTTTCTGTATACCGCCGCAAAAAAATAGAATCAGCTCATAACAAAGCAGCAGCTGTTAGAGTTTATATATACAACTTTATTTAGCACACCAAGTCATGACGGATTGTTCACACTTGTCATATTTTTAGTGCTATTATTTTATGATTCTATGACTACAGTGTGAATCCCCCAATAGCTAAAAGAGTGTTATTATTTATGACTTTTTTATATGCAGCACAACAACAACCATTTTAAACTAGTCTAAAATTTTATGGCAATATGACAAAATAGCACGAAGTGTGAATATCCCAATTATTTTCTGACTTTTTTTTATGCAGCGCAACAACAACTTTCTTAAACTGGTCTAAAATATTATGACTTTATGACAATATGACTAAATAGCACGAAGTGTGAATACCCCAACTCAGTTGTTGAAAAGAGAAACAATATTCATCTGTACACCTGCGTTATTTTAGAAAACCATAGAATTTATTGTAAAAGATGTGAATTGAACGAAATTTTTAATGGACTAAAAAGGGTCGAGGTAATCTTTTGAAGATTATCTGGGAAGAGTTCCCAGGGTTTTTCAAAGTGTTTCACATCGATAATAATATTTTTACCAAAAAAAATAGTTTGTATAGTAAATATTTTTCTAAAGTAAATTAATAATAAATGTTACCCTTCTTATTGCTAAATAATTGAAAATTATATTCCGCAAATAATATTAAAGGACTGATATCTGACACTCGTGGGCCAGGCAGTTAATTTAAGTTGTTATTTTATAAAATTTTTCTTATGAACGCTTATTATTTTAAGTAATATTCTTTCGGCTTTGAGGTCAAGTTAAGAAAAAGGCAAACGTTGTTCCAAATTCTTTTTAATTTTATTTTATTTTTCCAATATTTCAATCAGCTTCGCTGATCATCATCAGGGAATTCTAAAAACATAATAACAAATAACACAAATTAACATTGATATTAACAACAAATATATCACAAAATTAAAAAACAAAAGATTAGGGTGATTCACACCGGCCTTGTTAATTCGTTAGTCGTTATTCGATAGTTTTTTACGTGTATTTTGTTTTTGTAAAATTAACAAATTATCGAACTGCCGAGTAACAAAGTACCAGTCTGGCAAGCTTGGTAATTTTCTTGTTACCCGGTAACAAAAAACAACAGCTGTGTTTATTTGTGTTTTGAGCTTTAATTGCATAAACATGATTTCTGGAAAAGAACGCCTCAGGATTTTTTATTGGCGCTTCGGCGAGCTTTATTTCAGTGCCATCCACGTAACCTACGCAGAATGGTAGCTCGTTGAATGTTTCCCGCACTATTTCAGAGCGCTCAGTGGGATCCGGCCAATATATATATAAATGAAGTTGCTTTAAAAATGCCTTGAATACTCTGCGAGTAATTTTAGTCAACGTTCCTCCGTCACCAATCCCAAAAGTTGACGCAATTTTTCGGATGGAGGCACTTTCTCCAGAGGAGCCTAATCGGTATAGAACAACAGCTAACTGTATATCGACGGGTAATTGCTTGCCACTACATTTCGCAAAAACGTCGTCGTTTTCTATAAGGGACAATAAGTGAGCAAATTGAGTTCGGTCCACACGTAGCATTTGACGGAACCGATTATCATCCATTGTAGTTAAAATATCGTCGCACCACTGAATAGATTTTGGAATAATATTTTCCACACCTCTTCGACATGTAAGTACAATGAGCAAGTCATCATATAGCTCGTCAATGGTATCCTCCACCAAATCTTCATCATCACTAAATACGTCTTAAACGAATTATAAAATTAGTTCCATGTCTTTCTGATTACCTATTTTAAATACTTACCAGTAATAAATTTTATTTCCTCCAAAGAATTTTCAATTAAATTTTTTACTATTTTTGTTTTTGCACTTTCTCGAGGCATTTTTGCTTTTTAATAAATTTAAATCATTTGTTTTGTAGCAAAAGTTACCGCACTACTGAGATAGAACAAAAAGTGTGTTCACAGTAAAGTGTTTCAACAAATTACCAACTAACAAATTACCGGATTAACAGACTCGGTGTGAATACCCCTATTGTTTTTTTTTGTATAATTACATTTAAAATAAACGAAAAAAAGAAAACAAAACATACGTCACTTGACAATTTTTGTAATAAGACTAAAAATTGATTGTTATGTTTTCTTTTTTTCGATCCTCTGTTTATTAATTGTGTGTCTGTATATGTGTGCACAATTCTCCACATCTTTTTTATAATTTAACCTCTTACATGCAGGTATATTAATAATGTTGAGCATTTCCAAAGTAAACCTCTTTTTGTAGTTGTTTTCTCTCGCCAATACCTTGACTTGCTCAAAGTTAGGTTTATGACCCGTCACTGCACAATGGGCCGCAAGTGCTGTTTTTTGCGATAAAGGTTTTTCTGTCGCCTTTAAATCTGATTTATGTGAAGCCAATCTTGTTTTTAGTTTGGTTTTTGTTGTTCCAACATATACTTTTTGGCATATGTCGGATCCATCACCATTGCAATTTATTTGGTAAATAATGTTGGAGTTTTCTATTTTGTCCAATTTTGATTTAATATTGCTAAATAGTCTGTATTTATTTGTGTTTTCAGTTTTAAAAGTTATAACTGTGTTGTTTCTGTTGTAAATGTCTGACTGCTTAAGTCTTGCCGAAAAACCAGGGACGTATGTAAATGGTGATTTTATAAGAACTATCGGAAATTAAAAAAAAAAAGAAAACACATAAAATTCAGAAAAATGCATGAAATATTTATTTGGATTGATAGTTGGGTCGATATAATTTAATGTTTGAAGATTATTTCATGCAAATGTTGGCCGCGGCTGCGCCTCAAATGGTCCATCCGCTTAGTCCAATTTTGGCATACTCTTTCCAACATTTCGGCCGGTATCTCACGAATAATTTTGGCAATGTTGGCTTCCAGTGCGTCAATCGAAGCGGGCTTGTCGCTATAGACATTAGCCTTAACATAGCCCCATAAAAAATAGTCTAGAGGCGTTAAATCGCACGATCTGGGCGGCCAATTGACTGGTCCCAAGCGTGAAATAAACTGTTCACCGAACTCGCCTCTCAATTGGTCCATTGTTTCGCGTGCTGTGTGGCATGTGGCACCGTCTTGTTGAAACCACATGTCATGCAAGTCAAGCTCTTCCATTTTGGGCAAAAAAAAGTTTGTTATCATCGCACGGTAGCGCTCACCATTCACAGTAACGTTGTGATTCGCATCATCTTTGAAGAAATACGGCCCAATGATGCCGCCAGCCCATAATCCGCACCAAACGGTTGTTTTTGTGGATGCATTGGTAGCTCTTGCAATGCTTCTGGCTGCTCTTCACTCCAAATACGGCAGTTTTGCTTGTTCACGTATCCATTCAACCAGAAATGAGCCTCGTCGCTGAACACAATTCTTCGATAAAAAAGTGGATCTTCATTTAACTTTTCAAGAGCCCATTCACCAAATATTTGGCGTTGTGGTAGGTCGTTTGGCTTCAATTCTTGCACCAGCTGTATCTTATAAGGCTTCACACCCAAATCCTTCCGCAAAATTTTCCACGTAGTGGAGTAACAGAGGCCCAATTGCTGCGAACGGCGCCGAATCGATAATTCACGGTCATCACCAACACTGGCCGATACGGCTGCGATATTTTCTTCAGTTCGCACTCTACGTAAGCGTGTTGGTGGCTTAATGTCCAACAATGTAAATTTGGTGCGAAATTTTTTTACAATAGCCCGAATAGAAGCCTCAGTAGGTCGATTAAACTGACCATAAAATGGAAGAAGCGCGCGATGAACTTTCTTAACAGAGCACGCATTTTGGTAATAAAATTCAATAATTTGCAAGCGTTGTTCGTTTGTAAGACGATTCATGATTAAATTATAGACCAAACTGAAGATGTTTGACAGTGACACAAGATACAAAACGTGCGCGAGCTGTCAAAACTAGTGTTGCCAAAAAGATAATAGCAAAAAAATCACTCGTTAGTAGATTTATATGTTTTTGCGGTGTCTGCGTTGGTATTTGGTTTTCGGTTTGGTTGTTCCAATTGTCTAAAAAGGTCTCCAATAATTTTGTCTTTGATCCGTTTCTTATTTTTCTTATGATTTAAAATTTTCTTAACTGATAAGAAACTCTTGCTCTAGAAACGAGATATTTACGTTTCACTAAACCATTTAAGAAGTCGTTTATAGGATGACTGGTCTCGTTATGTTTTCAAATTGGCTGGGAACAGTTCTTCCCTCGGAGATATTGGAATTTCAAGGTTGTGGAAAATAATTTCCCAATATGAAAACCTCTTTCAAAACTGTCAGCCCTAAAAGGTTCCATGTCAGCCTTAAAAGGTAGGATGTCTTAAAATTGTAAAAGCTTTGCACGTTTCTCTCTGTATTTCAGTAATTTTCAAATTTCTCAAACTGCACTCTTCATTTCTAATTAATGTTTTTACACTTTTTCCTTTAATTCCTCTGCATTTTCTATATGCAGATGAACTCTGCCTACAACACCCACGTAACAACGTAATTGAGCAGCAAAGGTGTGATATCTTGAAATGTATCTCCGAACATAAACAATCTTTACAATAATATAATTTCCAGATGAGAAAAACTTGTTTCTTATTTATTTTTATACTTTTCGTACAAGTACTTTTTTGAAAGAACTTTTTCCTGTTTAATTAAAAATATTTGTGCGCCTCGATGCTTTAAAATACTTAAGAGTTTAATTTTGTTTACATTTGCAGTCAGCAGCCTCTGAATTTCTATTTACATCAATGGAACAATGAGTTAAATCCGTGTATTACGATTGAATATAAATACTCGCTGGTCTCAACTCTGTGTTTTTCTTTAAATATATTCTTCATGCACTGCCTTTCAAACACGTGTGCACAAGAAAATTGTTTCCAAAGAGATCGAAGATTCTTCAATTGAAAAGCGAAATATGTAGGAAGTTCAACTAAGCAATTAATCGAATACAAGTTTAGTCGAACAATAATCGAACAATTTCATATAATTCCTTCCATCGAGTAATTTATATATTGTCTCTTCTGTAGGTTTGAGATTAAATAATTTTTGAATAGAAATTTTATTAAAAACGCAACATAACAACTTAACAACAGGTAAGTCACCCATCGTGGTCGGCGTAACCGCCTTCGAAATTCGACAAAATCTAAGATTTTCTTTAATCCGTTGCAATGTATCGAATTTAAAGTCGAAAATCGCTCAACACGATAAGAACCCAATTAGCCGAACGCTGAAATCGTAATTGTAGCACAAACGCATCAGCTGCTCCACTCTGTTATGAAGCGAATTGTAAAAAAGCTTATTTGAACGCTGAAAACGCAACGCAGCCAACATGCAGAAAATAGAATTTCACGCTAAGGTTACGCAGAGAGTGATGGCATGTGTAGATGTTAACTGAGAATGTGAGAAAGAGAGTGTGCTTTATGCTTGGACGCGTACACAGTATTTTTCGGTAATAACATGGTGCGTTCTTAAGCCATCTAAAAGTGTTGCCGCGTTAGTATTTACTAAGAAAGGGAAAACTTTTTAAATAACAATCAGCTTCAAAGCTCAAGAAAACCTTCTAAAATAATCTTTCAGAAAGGGTGAACAGTTGAAATGTTTCTTTCCATTATTATACCCTTCACAAAAAAGTGAAAGGGTGTATTTAGGTTTGTCATGCCGTGTGTAATTTCTTCGATATCAATATGCGACCCCATCGATGTCCGTCTGTCTGTACGTGAAATCGGTTTTCTCGAGCCCTCAGCAGAGCGAGAGACTTCGTTCTTGGACTAATGGAATGGAAATGAACCTAAATAGAGTGGCTTTTAGAAAAATCGGAAGGACGGTTCCAGAGCTGGGAAGCTTACACCTATTTCTCGACGCAAAATTAACACCAAAAGCCAATTATTTTTTTCTTTATTTGCAAATTGAACCTATTTCATGCTTCTATTTAAAACTTAAAAAAAAATTATTTTTCCAGGGATGGGAAATTAAGTTTTTTTTTTGGCACATTCGGTATTTCGTGGTACATATAATAACTAAAATGTTTTAAAATTTTAAGTTTTTCTTAAATAAAACCGTTTTATACATCACGAAGATTTGCATTGAGGAAAAAAAGTTTAAAATTCTTATCTAGGGTTAAGAAATTAAAATTTTTTTATATAGGGTGTCTTTTATATAGTGATACAAGTTTGAGTTGGCATCACTGCTTTATTCGACCATCCATTTAACAGCTGATAGTTGCTTTTTGTTTAGTTTGCTTTGACATTTTATTATGGATCGACCTACACCAGAGCAACGCGTGCAAATTGTGGAAATTTTTAAGCAAAATAATGGTTGTGTTCGTCAAACTTATCGTGCACTTCGACCATTCAAAATTTTATTTTACGATGAAGCCCATTTTTGGTTGAATGGGTACGTAAATAAACAGAATCTTCGCATGTGCAGTGAGGAGAGTCCATAATGTTTGGTGCGCTTTATGGGCTGGCGGAGTCATTGGCCCATGTGTCTTCAAAAACGATGATGGTCAGGATGTTACTGGTTGTGAAAATTCGTGTTCCAGATTGCGCCTTGTACGCGCCAGCCGTGGCGGCCACATGGCCGAAATCATATTTAAACATTAATGTCATAAAATTTTCTATCCATTAAAGACCGTTTCATTGATATCAAAAATATATTACTATGTTTTCTATGTTGTATCACTCTATAAAAAACACCCTATACATTAAAATGATCAAAAATTAACTAACGTCGTTTTTTCCTCGTTAAAACTATTTTTTATTCTGGCAAAACATAATTGGTATCAAAAATTAAAAAAAAATTAAAATTTCGGTTCCAAGGTTGGATAACTGAAATATTTTGTAGTACATGAAGGTGACAAAAATGGTTGCAAATTTGTAGTTTTTCTTAAATAAAACAATTTTATGCCTCATTAAGAGTTGCCTTGGAAAAAAAAAAAAATTAATTTTAGTTTCCAGGGATCGGATATTTAAATTTTTTTTATGTATAAATGTAACCAAAAAAAAAAAAACAAGTAAAGTCGTTTATTTCCTAACAAAAACCATTTTTTAATTTAGAAAACAAAAATTTGGTCTCAAAATTAAAAAAAAAAATCAAAATTTTGATGGCAGGGTTGGATAACTGCAATATTTTGTGATACTTGAACGTGACCAAAATGGTTACAAATTTAAAGTTTTTTTAATGACGTTGTAAAAAACAAAAATAAATAAATTTTCTCCTCCAGGGATGGGAAACTGAATTTTTTTTTACATAAAAGTAATAAAAAAGAAACTAACATCGTTTATTTTTACTAATTAAAACTATTTTTAATTCAGGAAAAGCAAAATTTGCATCAAATATAAAAAAAAATTTAATTTCCATTTCAGGGGTGGAAAATTTTTTTTTTTCATTCCTAAAGGTAACCAAAAAGACAACTGACGTTATAGTTTTTTTCTGGCTAAAACTATTTTATAACTTGGCAAAAACAAGATTGGTACTTTATTATGCCAGACATATGTTGGTGAAGGGTATATAAGATTCGGCACAGCCGAATATGCACTTTTACTTGTTTATATCTCATTTTCACATAAACGGCCACAAGTAAAACTGCCATTACTGGTCTCCATGAACCCGCAAACCTCGATTGAAACATCATAAACCATTACTTTGCCCCAGGGTAACTGTTTGGTGTGCTTTATTCTGAAGGCCAGGCGACGAATGTCAATGGTGAAAGCTATCGACGCATGATTACCGAATTCTCTTTGCCAATCTTGTGAGCTCATCCATCGTACTCTTCACACACGTGCTTTCAACAAGATGGGGCGACTGCACACACAGCCAGAGCTTCGATGAATTTGCTTCGGGAAATTTTCCCCCAAAGACTGATCAATCTCTTTAAGGACATCTCATAGTCACCGAAGTAGCCCGGTCTAACTCCCATGGATTTTTTTATGGTGCTACTTCAAAGAGAGGTTTTATAGTGACAATCCCCAATCTCTTGTGGCTCTAAAGGAAAATATTCATCGAGAAATCAGCTCAATTGAACCAAGTTTACTGTAGGGTGTGGCGCAGAACACAAGGCACCGTTTTGAAAAGCGTGTTCAACTCAAGGGAAGACATCTGGATGACACACTCTTTACAAAATAAACCCGCATTTCCATTCCATCGTTCAATGGTCTTCATAAAACTTTGTGTCAATTATAACGTCTTTATTTAAGTTTGAAAATGTAAATCTGCTACCAGACACCCTGTATTATAGAGTAGGTTACAGCATCTTCTTTCGTCCGTACCCGTAGCAAAAACTAACCGGCAAAGTAAAAAGTGTCCCCTTAATACTATCCCCTCTTGTCTAATTCTATCACAATGCACTTCATATGCAGGGATCACACACGGACTCCTGGTCCAAGACAAAAAATAAATAAAATTATATATTTAGAAAGCCATGATAAATATTCCAAGCACGACATCAATTTAATTTTCTATTTATACAGCAGAGCAGAAAGTGCTACTTTCGAAAACCGTTCCACATTCATCATCAGGGGCCAAATTACCGCTTTCGATTTCGATGGGACTTTTAACACAATTTATATAAAAATTTCGATCGATATCGAGTGCCGTAGTTTGCCTCCGTACTTTTGTTCACCACACCTTTAAGCGTTCATAAATAAATATTCCCTTGCCAGTACAAAACAAAAGCGGAAGAGAATGATTTTTTTTTTGCTTCTGTTCAAATATTTTTACCAAATATATTTCAAGGTCAAGGTCAAGGCAGATAAACTGTGGAAGTGGTTTGCAAACAAGACGAAAATTTATGTTAGCACAATCCTGACATTATCGTGTTTGACAAGCGTCTTGGAAAAATATCAAATATCAAATAATTTAAATGTTTTGGGCATCATACTGAATTCGCCACAAGCACCAACGACAAATGTATGCTTGTACGTGTGAAGGCCCAACTATAATATGCGTACGCTAGCGCAGGCGAATTTGCGAATGCATGCAATCAAATGTGTACAACCATAATTTGCTTTGCTAACTTTTCGTTGAATTTAATTTTCCTACGCATAGAGCGAAACTGATCGCATTTTCCTTAAGTGGCCAACCGTTTGTTCGTTGTTTTTGATAATTACTTTTAGATACACACATACCATAGACTGTGATACGTGCACACAATAGAAGCTGCAATGTACGCCGAAATCAATTCTACACATAATTGAATAAATAATATCAAAAATTAATGGAAACATTAAATGTTTAGCGTTTGTTTATCGTATATATATTATAGTGTTTTTGTGTATTTTCCTACAATTTATGATACGTTGCCAACCACTTGCACTCATTGTTGTACATTGTTGTACATTGTAGTAGTTTCCAATTTATTTCTTAAATTACTTTCTAAATTGGTAATAACCTACTTGAGATAATATATTTATTTTATTATATTATTTATATATATGTATTTACATGTTATGTATATATCATAAATTAGTTTTTGCAAAAGTGCATTGCTTTACAACTGAGTGTAAGTATAATATAGCCACACAAATGTTCGCTTATGCATTTGACAGTCTTTTCGTCGAGTTTCGACAGTAGCCAAAGCTAACCTATGCATATTATAGTTGGGCCTTGAGTTTTGTGCAGTCTGTGAGTAAATGAAATAAAGTACACTTTAAATTGTTGTATTTCTATTGTATTGTGTGCTTCCCGAAAAACAGGGCAATTATCTGACTCCATAAAAGTTAGATAGTGGAATCTGTTTGTGGATCACTGTCAATCCCATGCTAAATATTTACAGCTTTTTAAGTATTTTTTTAAACAAATATTTCTTTCTTCTGATACTTTTAAGCTTCTTTCTGTTTTTACATTAGAGATGGCACTTTTGCCTTCGAGGGAAATAACAATATCATGTTATTCACGATAGTGGTGAAAGTGAGTAAATCTGGAGGAAAAGTGTAAAATCTCGCAGAGAAAATATTATTCACCATCAGGGGAATTTTATTTAAGCATGAAACTATTTACGGGGAATTTTATTTTTTATATTGAAAATTTAGATAAAATGGAAGCACTTCGAGGTGCCTTAAGTATTCATGATAGAGCTGACTAAATCTATTCGCGCAAGCTCTTGTTCTGGTTACCCTGAAAATAAGTTATTTAACTGGCTGTGCACTCGTGCCTACATACACACTTATAACACAAGAGTATACATTCATACAAGTATACAACCTTTAGATTTTCAGGTGACTATTTCTCTCGTCATGTGAAGAAAAAGTAAAAAGACTGACTGTTCAGTAACATAAACAAATTTCCAATATTCCTGAAATAAAATAGGAAAAATATATTGTATTATATTGACTTAATGTGCGTGATTTTTTTTTCTATCCAGTGGCAATTAAATTTTATTTACTCGAAATACACAATTAAATTGTGGAAGTTTATTATTGTAAATTATCGAAGAACTCGAGGTTGAATTCTTTGTTTATCTCTATTATTTCTTCACCTGCTGGTGTCTGCATTTCTTTCTTATGCATTGATTTGTAAGTTTTAATCGGATATGTGATATTTAAACTTATAAACAGTAGACGCACATATAAAAAATAATATCCTTGTTAACAGTGTCAAGTGTTATTCAAATGCGGCGGAAATACTGTAAACATTCTGCTAAGCAAATTATGTGCTGGAGCGTTATTGAAAAAAGGTTTTTCAATAGAATTGAAAAAGTAATTAATTCTTCTTATTTCTGTGGTTGTCTTTAAGAGCGATGCAATAAGAAGAAATTTTTCCCCTGTAATCGGCATTCGAAAAATACTGTGGTGTTCCAGTAACATACTGGAATAGCACAATATTGACCATCCATAATTCAAATTACGTTATATCATAGTCGTTGTCTCTGTTGGAAGATATATTAATCCTAAAATCTGTATGTTCAATAATTACAAAACTATATATATATATATATATATATATTGAAATGATAATGACAGCTCAGGTGTGGTAAGATCTGACTTAAGCCAACCACGAAAAAATTTATATGCGGGTCGTAAAGCCCGCATCGAACATCATGCTTTAATATTTTGTCAAACATATTTCATGTTGCCTTCTGTGGTTGTTTGTTCGAATAAAACAAAAAATTGATTAGTTTGCCTAGAACATTAAACAAAGCTTAAGTGGACCAGTGATGCACCACGAGTCGTATAAAACATCCATTAAAGTATCTAGTCCACAAAATAAATCATCATACAAGTTGCAGTTTGTACGTAACGTTAAAAATCTTTCACTTCCCAGACAAACAATTGAGATTCCCATCAGCTCATACACGAATGCGAGGCCCACGATATTAATCGGCAGTGACAATTGGCACCTGGCTGTACCACAGAAAATCTGTTAAGGTCTATGGAACCAGCCTCGAAACACGTTTAGGTTGGACGATCCAAGGTAGATCAGGTGCTGAATAATCAATAATTTAATAATCAAAGGCTACATCAGAAAATTAACTCCTTATGAGGTAGCTGTTGAAGACATGCATATATGGTACCTTCCAGTTTTCGTAACAAGTAATCCAAACAAGCCTGATAGAATTTGAATGATATGGGACACTGCCGCCAAAACTAACGGATTCTCACTAAATGATTATCTACTAGGCGGGTCTGATTTATTAACTTCATTTAATGATATTCTCTTGGCATTCAGAATTGGTCGGGTCGCGAATATGTGATGTGGTCGGAGATGTTCCATCAGTTTTTAGTAAGACAGAAGTACAGTCATGCAAAAAGATTTCTTTTGTGGAATGAAGATGACATCGAAGTACCCTCTGTTTATAAAATGCATGTCCTAACATTTGGCCATGTATGGCACACTTTGTGCGGCATAAAATGCAAGCCGCTTTGAGACCCAATACCCGAGAGCTGTAAAGGCAATTAAGGAGCACCACTACGTTGATGATCTCATTGATAGCGTAGATAGTACAGAAGAGGCAAAACAGCTGGCCGAACAACTAACGAAAATACACGACTCTGATGGATTTACGATCCATAATTGGACATCCAACTCTACTGCCGTTTTGAATCATTTATACGGCCGCGGATATGGTACGTAGCCTCTTAAGGAGCTAGTCTCAACAGAAAAGGTATTGGGCGACCACTGGGATCCAGCTAGGGACGTTTTTAAATTCATCTACAAATTCCCTAGGCTTCAACATAACATTTTAAATGAATAAATAGCCGCAACAAAGAGGGAAATTTAGAAGGTCCTCATGTCCATTTATGACCCCTTGGGTTTTGCTTCTTGCTACACCATTGGGCTAAAAATATTGCTTCAAGATATATGGCGAACATCAATTAATTGGGACGACGACTTGCCTACTGATGTGGCAAACAAGTGGCAGCAGTGGAAAGACAATTTAGCATACATCACATCGTTGGAGCTTCCAAGATGTTACTCACCTCAGCTTGAATCAGCCCATAACGTTCAATTACACTTTTGTGGACGCGGGAGAGTTCGGATATGCGGCAATACGCTATCCGAGAATTAAAAACATAAATGATGTTTCTGTCATTATGGCAATGGCCAAGTCGAAAATTGCTCCCCCAAAGCCGGTATCGATACTTAGATTGCCGCTGAATATAAGCGAAATTAAACGCATCAAAATTAACTCGTGCCATTAATGGTCTGATTCGAAAACTGCTCTTCAGTGGCTGCGTATGGACCGAGCGTCCCATCTAAAATGGACCCATCTGACCTCGCAACCAAAGTTACAACAAAAATTAAAACATCACTATGGCTACATGGTGCCGAGTTTTTATTAGCAGATGTAAATAGATGGCCGCATTGCGATGACCTCGGCCCTGTTGATGTAAGGGAAAGAAGAAGTCATTGTTTGCAATTTCATACGATAGAGTATGATACGTCATTCAACATAGAGTATTTTTCCGATTGCAAACGTCTGTACCGAGCACTCGCAAGATTTTTATTATACCTGGAGATATTAATATCTAAATGCCAGAAAACAGCTGTCACAAAATATGTTACTTTCGCAGCGTTGATTAAAGCAAAATCATGGTACAATAAACTATAATAAATAAAATAATTGTACCATGAGCAAAATGTTTGCTGTACAGAAAGGCTCACTTTGATGGCTATTCAGAGGAAATCAATAGTTTGAAAATGGGTAAGAATATTTTTAGAAATTCTCCACTAATTTCTCTGAATGTATTTGTAGACAGTGATGGTCTTTTAAAAGTCCGTGGACTAATGGAAAATCTTGCTTGCCACAAAGACGTTACGGTTCTACCAAAAGATCACAATATCACGCATTTGATCGTTAAATATGCTCACGAAAACAACCACCATGTTTCGCATGAAACACTGATAAATAACCTTAAGGGTAATTATTGGGAAATTTCTACAACCCGAAGTTACGAGTAGTCTATAGCAAAATACGAAATAAATGCCAGAAATGTAAGCATGAGGCCGGCTTGCCTAGAATGCCCCAAATGGCATCGTTACCGCTAGCACGGCTTGGTGTATTTGAAAATACAAATGGTGAAAACGTATAGACTATTTTGTTCCTAGACTGTGACAGTGGGTAGAAGGTCAGGAAAAAGATGAGGCGTAATATTTATATATATATATATATATATATATACATATATATATATATATATATATATATATATATATACATATATATATATATATATATATATATATATATATATATATACATACATATATTTATATATATATATATATATATATATATATATATACATATATATATATATATATATATATATATACACATATATATATATATATATATATATATATATAATACATGTCAGCAATCCTGTACTCCAGCTGCACTAATCAACGAATTACAAGACTACAAAAACTTCAAAATAAAACTATGCGTGCGATATCAAAATGTAATCTGTAAATGCTCAACACCTTAGAATGGTTCAATGTTAATCAGAATAATAGATATTAACACAATCAATTTTATCCAGAAACTAAAGTACCTGAGTATTTGATTGACTAGACAGCTAATGTAAGAGAATCTCAGCCGTTTAATAAAAGAAATTCCAACGACTGCAGACTACAGCAGACTCATACCACTACAAATGAAGAGAACGCAGTTTTATAAAGTACTAAGACTTTACAACATGATGCCAAACGATATCAAGAACAAAATATTATGTATCTCGTAAAAACCTCATTTGTAGTGGTATGAGTAAAAGACTCATACCACTACAAATGAAGAGAACGCAGTTTTATAAAGTACTAAGACTTTACAACATGATGCCAAACGATATCAAGAACAAAATATTATGTATCTCGTAAAAACCTTGTAAATTTGATAAAAAATAATTTAGCTGAGACCATTTACATGTCAATTATATTAATTTGTCAATTTTTTAAGTATTATAATACAACTTCATATATAATAATAGCAATAATAACAATAATAACAATAAGAAAAAAATAAAAATTATAATAAGAATTCGTTACATTCGTCCATATTACCTTAACATACTGCCGCTGTTTTCGTTAATACTCGAATTTCCGTTTAAATTTAAAAATAAACGATTTAATTGGAAATAGACTTTTTAAATACACCACCATTACAGCTCTACCAAAGCAACTCTGTGCTGTACCGAGTACTCATGTAGTGGAATATGACTCACAACCCTTTAAGTAGTTCTTTTGCGTAACGATTAAACCAGAAAATTTCTGCAATCAATAAATTTCGACATCAAGTTTCTCACTCGCATAAAAAGCTAAAAATATCAAAGGTCAAACAAAAATCCTATATTTATTATAACCGCAGTCAAGACGTTGAACACAACAAATCAAATTTATCACGGAACGAAAAATAAATATATCAGGAGGGTACCCGGGTGGTAGAGAAGTATTATTTCTATAAATAAAAAAGGAATTTTGTATAATAGATGAAATAATAAATTAGCAAGAATGTCTTTATTACGATTATTTGCAAATATGTATGGTATGGATTTTGTAGAACATTTATAAAACACAAGGTGTTTGAAATTAAAGTGATTGAAGTGTTGTAGATATTTTTGTAATAAGAAAAAAAAACCAAGGAAGCGTTTTATATATAACTCGAAAAATAGCAAAGAACTTTTGTGTGTAACCAAGTGAAATCACGCAATAATTACCAATAAAAAGAGTCACACAAGCCACAATAAAGAAACACTAAACAGGCGCCATTTTGAAAGGCTGAAATTCAACACAAAAACAGGAATTGTGTTGGAATCAAATATTAAACATTTAATATAAATAATATCCAATTAGAAATTTTTGGGGTCGCACATTTGGCTAGAATTTAAATTCGTTACTAGTGTAATGTTTACTACGCAACACCACAAACAACAACTACAACAAAAATCAAATAACATATACAGAATAAGCGATAAAAGAGCTGCAGTAAAAAAAAGAATCCTCGTCCATCCCTCGACCATGTTCAGAAACTTCTGCTGCCAGCTGACGACATATTCTTCCATAACGGCAATGAACAATATACAGAGTGCTGCACTGAGAATAATTTGCCAACAACCGTGGTGTATAAGAGTCCAAGCTTAAGTTGTGACAGCGACCTTTTAATCTATTAAATTGATCAAACTACTATTAAGCCTTTTAAACAAGGTTCAAGGTCGATCTGTCCTCTTAACTTAGACTATTAAGTTATATGCATCGTTAAAAACAAGGATTTCAAACAAATACATAATATATAAAAATATAAAATTTTTGACGAGATCTCTTAGAGTCATTCAAAATATTTTATCAATTCGAAAGCTTGTTCACTTTGAAAGAACAACTTGCACCGAATTTTTACAATAAGAAAGGATTTTACCTGGAACGTAATCTCTTTAGATAATAAATTCACGCACGTCACTAATAAAGGGTTGCTAGAGCATCATGAAACTTTTGGAAAGTTCCCGCTTTGAGGCCATAAATAATGCGCTGTCTATTGGCTCGGGCAGTAGCACCATTTTCGGACGCATAGAATCATATTCTTGCAAAATGGTTGCCGCTGATAAGACTTTGTATAAGCGCTTCACGGCTGACACCCACGGTTATGGACCACATGATTTGCAGGCTCTTTCTCCGCCACAAACATTGGTTGACATGTCACCAAATTTACATCGTACTAACAGTCAGTCGGGGGATGAAGGAGTCATTTTATGCGACACTATTTCACGAAAAACTTTGTTTTATTTGATTGCAACTTTGAATGCGTCATTTGAACCTGATTATGATTTTTCAGAAGCTAAGGTAAGAAATAGAACTATAATATTTTCATATACACATACATACAAAAATATAAATCTGAACTTTTTTTGTGGTATGAAATTATCTACATTATAAAAATTAAGTTTATATGTTTTAAGTATTTCTTGGACGTGACTTTTAATGGATTATTTTTCTTTACGAATCATAATTTGAGAGCCATTTATATAAATATATATAAATATATATTTTAATTTAATGAAATATATTTATATATATATATATATATATATATATATATATATATATGCGATTATGACATATCCAAAAATTATCATAGGTTTTTCATATAATAATCTTGAAAGTAAATGTGTAGCATCAGCATATATATCTGTTGAAAATTGTGCCAAACAAAGGATTTATTTTTAGAATTAATTATACACAAATTTATGTGTGTATATTAAAACAATTGCTTATAAAATAACTGTCTGTGTTGGTAAATAAAATAAATGTCGTTTGGGAATTTATATTGAAAATAAGAAAAAACTTAAAACTGTGTTTGTTTTCAGTTCAAAATCCTAAACAAATTTTATTTTATTTACAAAAACACGCAGCAAATACGTATATATTGACATTTATACTTGTATATATACATATACGACATAAATTATTTCGAATGTAAAGGAAAACCGTATTTTTAGTAAATAATATTGTTATTGATTAAGGGACAACGATTCGATTGTTTTCAATTCGTATAGTTTCATAAAATCTTATTAATTTAAAATTTAAAATTTTAATTATGTTAGTTATTATTTAATACATTTATTTTATATTCACTGTCAAAACAATCCAATCATATTGTGCTAAACAGAGAACATAATTTAGATTTTATTATACAATGTTTAGAAATTAAAATTTAGAAGAAAAATACTATTAAAATGTTTTCCAGTTAATTCAATTTGCAATCAGTTCTGTATTTTTAATGTCCCTGCTTTTTCTCCTTAACTTTATGTATGCAAATCTAGTAAGCCAAAAGAATAATATAAAGTAATGTAATCGTTAGATTAAAACTAATATAATTAAGAAATTCACATAAGGGAGTTCATTGTGTGCTGTACTTTCCATGAACAATAAATGTTAGAAAAAGAAATTAATATTTCAGCTATACAGAATAATGAACTAGCAGTAAAAGTTTTTGTACAGTTTGAAATTGTTTATAGAAGATAAGAGTACATTCACATGCATGTACATACATCCATATAAGGTGCATTTACTAGATACCAAGCCTTGAATAAATGAGCGCGTACAGTGGTGGTGAAAACAAATTCAATACATATTTCAATTTATGTATCATGAGCAATCGTAATCGCTGTTCAAAATATATCAAACTATAATTTTTATAATAAAGAAAATTTCAAAGTGGTTCGTAACCACTATGATTTTCTTGTATCAAATATATATTCAGTCTCTGATGAGACAATTGAAATCTTATTTTTTAGGATTGGTAGTCTATAGTATATGAGAAAGACGAGGGGGAAAGAAACGTACATTCATACACACAACTATGCATAGCATACTTATATTGTGTGAACGCCGAAGATATGTATTTCAAAAAAGAATAATTAATAATCTTATCAATAAGATTTTCATCTTCTGAACACAGACTTAAGACCGAGGTCCTTATAATTAAAAAAAATTAAAACCTAAAACCATATGTCTGTCAGAGTACTTAGCGTACACTAAAAGTCGAACTTCTGTTCTTTGCGATGTCATGTGGCAATGAAATTTGACAAGACTCATAAGGAAACCGTCATTTCACTTAGTTGTTAGATGATACAGGCATGGTATGACTGACGACAAATTCTAGTGTCATGCACTAGGAGCATGCTGTAACTTATAATTTTGTTACTATTTGTACAAAAAAATTTTTTTTTTGCTATATATATCTATATATATATATATATATATATATATATATATATATATATATATATCTCTATATATATATATATATATATATATATATATATATATATGTATATATATATATATTGCTATATAAATGAATGTAATTAAATTACTAAGTTGAAAAGAATTTAACAGCCTCTTAAGTTCAAATCTGCCACTGGCAAATATATTTTCGAATTTATTCAAATTCTATGAAGAGTGGAGCATTGATACCTTTTTACTTTTGAGCATGATGCTACTTAGTGGGAATATCAAGTTTTTAAAGAATAATTAATTCTCATATTCAGTTTCGTTCAAAACATTGGAAGATGCCCGAAATCAGCACTGATCCATTCTGTTAGTATGATTATTATAAAATATTCTAAATATTCCACTCTTAATAAAATCCTAATTTAATACAAATTCAAAAATGTTTTTAAATTGGAGTTTTTGAACTCGAACGTAAATAATAATTCCTAGAAAAGAATTTTAGAGTTGTAAAAATAAAAACTATAAAAGTAAAAAATGCTAGAAATAAAAGCTACAAAATAGAATTATTTGTTAAATGAATCTTTAAAATTTAAAGTGAAGAAAAGTATTTTAAAATGTCTGTAACACCGGTCCCAAAATGCGTAGCTTGCATTAGATTCATGTTTTCTATATCTATTCATATTTGCTTGCAAATACTTTTTAGTGTTATACAATGTTATTACAATTTTGCTTCCCACTGTTTGCTTGTTTATTTATTGATAATATTATAGGCCTTTATGGTATCTGTTGTGTTTCAATGAGTCTTAAGGTAATTGAACTTTAAATGAAAAATTATTTGCACTACTTTTCAGTTGTTGGTAACTTTTTGTGCTTCACAAAGCAGCTTGTAAAAGCAGACTATAAAGAGCAATACACATAATTAAGCAATGTATAAAGTGTAAAATTTTGTTATATAATAGGAAAACTTTTGTATTAGAAAAAAAAAATTAAATATTAATTTTGGCAAAAACAAAATAAACAGTTTGCGTAACGAAATTCATTTCTTAAAACAAACACATATGTGTAAACATATTCATATAACATGTGTAGAAACATACGTATGTACATGCCCAGCAATCATTTCGTATCACAATCGAATAAATAACCACATATAATCGTATTTTTCGATCATAAATGATACTCCCATTGTGAGAAAATAAGTCATATATATAAACGTAGTGAAGCAAATAAAAAAGTTGGTTTATGATATGCGAAGAGGATAAGGAAAATTCTTTTTATAAGAAAAAAACGAAGTTTGGTATAATTTTTGTGTTCAATTCTTACGACTTCAAATAACTTATCAACTTATGTAGACTTTACGTTATTTAGAAAGCTAATACCTAAAAAATTAATATTTTAAAGTAAAAAATTGCTATTATTAAAACTAATAAAAAATTAGAAAATGGCTAACCATATTGGTTATCAACTTACCGTAAATTTTATTGAGTTCAAAAGTACAATGAGAGTTTAAATAAAACACTATTATACCTTTTGAATGAACCAACCGATTGTAAGGTGATTAGCGGTCATTGTTGCAGTTTTTCGAGATAAAAAACAATCGATAACACTATAAATAAAACTATTTCATGCCTCATTGGAGTTTCATTGGTAAAAAAAAACAAAATTTTCGCTTCCGGGGGTGGGATATTTAAAGTTTTTTTTAGCACCTTCGGTATTTTGTGGTACACGTAACAACTACATTAAGTTTTTCTTAAATAAAACAGCGTTATACATAAGATTTGCATTAGTAAAAAAATTAAAATATTTTTCCAGGGTTAGGAAAATTAAATTTTTTTACACTAACTTAACAAAAAAAGGAACTGTCGTTTGCTTTTTTTTTCCTAACTGACACTATTTTATAATATAAGAAGAACAAATTTGGTATAAAAAATTAAAAAAAAAAACACTATTTCGAACCCAGGGTTGGACAAGTGCAATATTTTGTGATACCTGAACGTGACCAAAATGGTTAAAAATTTTAAGTTTCTTAAATAAACAATTTCATGGCCTCATTAAGAGTTACGTAGGGAAAATTTTCCCATGGGTGGGAAATTTAAAATTTGTTAATACATAAAAGAAACAAAATAAGCGACTTATTAAAACATTTTTAAATTCAAAAACAAAAATTCATATCAAATACTTAAAATAAATCAAAATTTCAATTCCAGGGTTGGATATTTGCAATATTTTGTATCACATTAAAGTTACCAAAATGGTTACAAATTCGTAGATTTCCTTAAATAAAACCTCTTTACACATTTTGAAGATTTGCATTGGAAAAAATATTAAAAAATTAAAATTTCGTTTCCAGGGGTGGGAAGTTTTTAATATATTTTATTTATAAAAGTAACCAGAATATTGCAACTGAAGTTGTTTTTTTTCGCTTACTGAAACTATTTTATAAATTAGAAAGCACAAAATTGGTACTTAAAAATATATGTAATGCCAGACGTACGTTGGTGAAGGGTATATAAGACTCGGCACACCCGATGTTGTTGATGTAAACTTGTGTACACAAAGGAGAAAAAAAAACACTATTTCGCTCTCTGATACTTGTGTCATATTCATATTCATATTTTTTTGAGAATATTTCTTAAAAATAGAATTAAGTGCAGAATTTGTTCTACTTTTGTAAATTTGCTTTGTTTTCCATGGTCGTATTCTTTGAAACAGAGTTTAAAAGAATACGACAAAATAAACTGCAGATATGTGAAATTTTTCTTGAATTAAAAGATATGTTAACATTAACTAGTTCTTAATTGTCAGTTCATATTTGTGTTGAAAAAAGTGACTCTTAGACAGTAACTTACGATCACATGTACTTAATTAGTTAATTAAACTTCTTTTTGTTTTTATTTTCTACATTACAGAGCCATGAATTTAGCAAAGAACCATCCCTACAATGGGTTATGAATTCTGTGCATACAAATTTATCGGCATTGGCTGGTGATCAATATCAAGGACTACGTCAGCCATTGTGGTCGGCTATTGATGATGAAATCAACTTACAAGAATGCGACATTTATAGTTATAATCCTGATCTAAGTTCGGATCCATTTGGAGAACCTGGCTGTTTGTGGTCGTTCAATTATTTCTTTTACAATAAGAAATTGAAACGGATTGTTTTCTTTACATGTCGTGCCGTAAAGTAAGTTAACAAAATTAGTGGTAAAAATTAGTTATTAGGGAAAAAAGGGGTTGGAAACTTTCGTTGAAATTAGCTACTGGTGCGATGAGATATTGAAACAATATTCATATTTTACTTTAAAACAGAGAAGAATACTGCTTATTTGATTCCTGGGAATCCTTCCTAGCCACGAATGGTCGTGTGTAATATTTTTCATCAATCAAGCGAGCTTGAGTTTGGGTATAAAAAATGCTTCTAGCACTCTATTTTGTAAAATATAACCACGCATATCGTGAATAGTTGCATACAATTTTTTAATATACAATAGAGAATAAATAATAAAGTGAAAAAAGTGTTTGCAGCCAAAATTTATCTTATCATGCATGGTTTTTGCCTCGTAAATTTTTCGTTTTTCCCTTAAATATTTTCACTTATATTTTGCTACTAGAGCTATGCAGGTGATGTGAAAAACAGGTTCATGACTGAAAGACGATGACTCCATGATTCATCGTGAGATGGCGAAGAGGTCATGCGTATAGAATTTATTGCGGTAATAGACGACATAGAAGGTGGCGCGCGCAAATGGATTTTAAAATAACAACTGCCGATACGGGTGATATTTTTATGCTAAGCGTCCTTTGCGGATGTATACGTTCACTTAAATATACATCAATACCACCTGAACTGTCAGGTTTCGTTTGATGATTAAAATTTTGGTTATATTTAGCCTGATTACGTTGGCATTTTTCGTCTTTAAATTCTACAATTTGTAATTTATTAAAGTAAATTAGGCTTTTTGTCTTTAAACTATCAGGCTGATTATTTGTAATATTCTTAGGCTCATGTTGAGCCTGTAAATATTGCTGATGGTTGTTCTGAGCTACTCTGTGGAATCACTGATAATCAGTTGCATAATTGCGAGCTGCAAAATTCTTTTCTAAAAAGTATCTGAATGTCTCTATATAAAAGCTTCATATTGCAATACGAAATAACATACTATTTTTATTTAGTTTTATTTAGGTGGACTCACTTTTTAACGGTTTCATCTGAACTTTTATGTTTTCTTAAATGTGGAGTTGAAATCATAAATTATGAAAGGGCAGGTCAGCTCGAATCTATTGGTATATCACAGACATTATAGTTTTGTGACGACCCGTAACATGAAGATTTTTTGAGTTTGAAATTATTGATAATATTTATTCACGGTTCCTGTATTTTACTCATCAAGAAAACATAAAACTGCTTGACTATAAAAAAAAATAGTAAGTGATTATAATTATGACAAATAAATCGGAAAGGACTCACAAATAAGTTAAATGACGATACGAACGAAAATGGGTCATCGATAGGGTACCATTTTTTACCCAAAAAAAGTATCTTTTGTTATAAGAAAAATGAGTGAATATTCTGGCCTTTTTAATCGCACCGATAAGTCCGATAAAGATCAGAATTTTATTAAAAAACTAAAAAGATGCTGGCTGGGCCTTAGAATAACTTTACTAGACCATTTATTATAATTATTTATACTATTAATTTGCAAAGACTATCTTTTTTCATAAACAATATCTTTTTTAATTTAGTTCATTGCATGCCGGTGAAACATCAGACTTTTCAATGGAAGAAGAGGGCTATTAAACTCAGCAGCAATGTAAAAAAGGGAAACTCTAAATACATAACTAAAACTAGTTTTGTCACACAACTTTATTTAAACATATAATCGTATCACATACGCTAAATTATATACATAAGTTTGCTATTAAAGCAAAAAAAAAACAAAAACAAATTTTACGAAAATTAACTATCCTAAGAAATGATCCTTATGTTTGAAATCTTATACTTGTTAGTGTATTTATGGGGCTCGAAGGCAGGTGAGAGCTGCGGTGTGAGAACTCGTGCCTCTAAGTACACGCGATGCCAATTGAATAATTATATATTAAAAATATATATTTTATTTTTTATTACTTTGCTCCTATTATAATAATAACTAAAACAAAGAAGAAAATTGTATATTTAAGATATTCTGAAATTAAACAAATCACTATTGCAATTGGAAATGAATTAAAAATTATATGTATAATTAAATTAACCTACATACATAATTTGCATATATTTGACACACTAACAATTAATAATACAAAACACTTTTTGTAGCCAGCAAAACTTAATGGAAAGGAAGTACTTTATTAATATGCGTATAAGTTCTACTGAACATGTAACTATTTAGTTCAAATCAAGTGTGGAAAACATGACTTGAGTATATGTTCGCATTTAATGCTTAGAATGTATACAATTTGAACGTCTAACTGATTTAAAGAATTTAAAAATCTTATTGTCAAGAAGAATTTTACTAAGTAAACTTATGAGATATTACAACAACATACATTTCGAATTGTAGAAAATCTGACTTAATCACTACCACTAAAAAATTAAATAGATTTACAAATGAATTTCTTGTTAAAAAGTGTATAAACAACAAAAACGAAGAAGATTTACCTTAGTTTTTATTTATTTCATGAAAACTCAGTAAGAGCAACGTTGTAGTATTAATATCACCATTCTATTATAGAATTGCGTGTGTTTATAAGTAATTCAAAATATAGCTTTATAAGAATATAGAACTAAATTAAGAGTACTGTACATGTTGCCACGAAAAAAGATTTTTCATTGGAACCACATGTATGAACATATACTTCCTTCCTTTTTTGCTGGGAAATATTTTTAATTTTTTAATTTTTTTTGTAACTTAACAGTAATACCAGTATGCGGAAATGTTCTGACATTCGCACGATTGACAAATCTTGACTAGATGGAAGTCGCTTAATCTCTGTTTGAATTTCCTGCAACTCACACGATTTGTCAAATAAAAAAAATCAAATTTATTGAAATTGTTTATTTACAATCCAAAACATAAAAAATTTTAAAAGTTTATATATTTTATGCTCTAACAATCGCTATCGTATAACAATTCTCATTTAAACTCAAGAGAGAGAGAGAGTTGTGCTCTGTAAATTGTAATCGCTAATCTTTGGAGAGTATAGTCAGGTGAACAGATTAATTTAAAGTAAACTCAGCAGCAAACAAAATTTAAAGGACGAATAAATTAAGTTTTCTTTTTATTTGTATCGAAACTAGCAACACATTCTCATAAAAATATGAGATTAAAAAAAATGTTCCTTATTTTTGCTTCTTCTATACAAAAAATCTTAGTAAAGCGCAGATATATTTAATATGGCAAATCACGTGAGTATCAGAACAAGTTGTTCGATTTGACAATCGTGTCAGAACTTACCTGTCGATTTGATGCAAATAAAAAGAAATATTTTTGACTTAAACTTGCCCAGAGTCTTGCGATTTAGAAAACACCTCTCCTGCGCGTCAAATCTTCGTTTGAATCTCCTGTAATTTATACGCGATTTGCCATAAAAAATATCTAGCAAATTTAACGAAACTTTACAAGAAAACATAAAGAACTTTTTTAATTTTATATATTTTATAAAAAATTTCAAGAATATTTTACTTTAATAAGTAAAACATTTAATTTCAACTCACCTAGTGTTGCGATTTATACACATTTCTTGTGCGTTCAAATCACAGTTGCAAATGTTGTGCGAGTCTTGTTTATTAAGTCAATAAAAACGTTTGTTTCTTTTTATCAAATGCTTTAAAAAATATATTTAATTTTTTCACTATGATCTAAGAAATAAAGAAATGAAAGGTCTAGAGATTTTCCTATCGATAATTAAATTGTTATATATTAAAGTATATATTCAATACAATTCATTTATATATTACATACTTAATTAATGATATGGCTTCAAGTAAAACTTAATATTAATAATATAAATCTGTTGTTTTTATTATTTTAAATGATGGGTCAATCGACAAATAAATTCACTTCTTATTAAAACTTGGCAGATTTAAAAAATAGCAAGTATATATATATATATATATATATATATATATATATATATATTACATCACAAGTATATATGTACATATATTCCGCAATCGCATAAATAGAGAAGTCAAATAAGCGATGGCCGCATGACTGTTTTCCGTAACCCCCAGAAAGGCTAGAGACTTCGCTTCTGGATTGATGTATTTGAAATAGTCCTAAATGATTTGTTATCAGCAAAAATTCTAAATATGGTTCCACAGCGGGTTTATAAAAATAAGTAGTTAAAACTATATTTTGTTGTTATTTTACACTCCAAGTATTTTATACAATCGAAACTTTTGTTTTTTTGCGATCAGTAGACCTCGGGAATCAAAAAATTTAAACTTTATTTTAACTACATCGTAGTGAACAGGGTTAATCAAAATGGGCATTCTCATTATTTGGCTAAAATTAAAAATTTCTTAACAAGTTTTAAATTTTTGAGAATCTACAACTTTTTTGTTTTAAAAGATTTTTAAACAAAATAAATTTTGTATAAATACCCAATTTATTACCTATATTAGTAGTTGCAAAATATGTTTATAACTTATAAAATTAGTTTGTTTTAAAGAAGGTCAAAATTTTTCTAAATCCTCTAATAGAGCATAACTTCTAAAGTTCGTTTAGAGACTAGTACTATCTTATAGTCCAAACTCTCCTCTACACTCTTATATCCCATTGTATACCCGGCACGATCCGGTCGTGAGCACCAGAGCAATCTTTGATACAAGGACAAATATTTATGGGTAAAAAATGTTTTTCTGTTGTGCTCATTTTTGAAGTTTTTTTATCACATCGCTTTGATAAAAGACGGATGGATATGCGTATTTTTAAAAAGAAAATTAATAATTGTTAGTCAATTCCTCAGTCAGAAAAATATTTTGTTACCTAAATTAAAGTAAATTTATATAATACAGGTCACAAAAGTGCTTTAGTTTTTAAATTGATTTGCCCTCATTATGAAGGTATAAAATAGTTTTTTTTCGGAATAGCTTGGGCAGGAACTACTACTAGTTCTTATGGTAAAAATCATTGGTATATAACAAGTTTTAAGGCAGCATACGCATTTGGATTGTCCCCTCTTAGTGCGAGAATTCGTTCTATGGAGCATATCTTAAATCAGTTTATGATTTGGATTTTAGCCCGATAGGCGAAGCAGTGAAAAAAATTTAGAAAATTAAGAAAAAAAGTAAGGAAAACAAAAAATTCAAGATATAAATTTAGAACTAGGTCTAATGATCGATCAGCAAAAGCAAGGGGAAGGAAACACAAATGGTGGAAATACCACAGGGGTAGATTTGGAACTAATAAGGCGATTCAACATTATATTGTAAGTTCTACTATGCAGCAAAAAGATAAACGCAAAACAAAATTGGAAAATATGCAAAAAAAACAGCTATACTTTATAACGAAAAATACCCTTGGAGATCTGTCACCCACTGTCCACAAAATTTTGTGCCATGGGGAGCAAAAAATTAAACACAATATGTTGCCAATAGGATATCTATCTAAGGAAGTGCAAGAAAAAAGAAATAAAGACTGCAGCTTCTTTTGCGAGCACAACATAAGTAAAATTTCCAAATGTTGTAGTAATGAAGATCGGATTACTATTTTATTATGAACAGCAGATCCCTACATGCCCAATATTTGACAAAAATGCAATACCGACTGTATTGAATTACATGTGGAAGCCAAACTACCTCTAGAAAATGAAAATCAAGCATATTTAGTAGAAATATTTACTGAAATTGCTTAACTTAAATTCTATTCGAAATAAAAAAACATGTATTTTCGAACATTTCCATTTCGAATTGAATTACATTACTGAAACATATTGTAACAAGTATTGTATTAAGCATTAGCGACATGTCAAAAAGATTTGATAGTTTAAAACTTAAGGAAAATTATGTTTGCAGAATTGTGTTAAACTGTGAGAGAAATACTTATCATTTATACATTCATCTCAGTATGTGGAATTTTTTTTAACAAGATATCAAAACGAAAGAGAAATACACTTAAAACCGCAAGTCTTTGTTGCTAAACAAATGCTAAATAATTCAAGATAAAAATTGTACTTTTGAAAAGAAAATTATATTTTATGTAGTAAAAAGCTATTCGTTAGATATTGTTTACAAGCAACATTTGGGGCCATTAAAACAGCTTCCTGTTAGTTAGAAGTATGATTTTTTCGGACGTATAAAAAGTATTTCAACAACAAATTAAAGGCAGGTTAATCCTACCTCGCAAGTTAAAAAAAAAAAAAAATTTTGAAAGACTAACTTTTTATACGTTCTTTAAAATAATACTTTTATTTAACATGAAGTTGTAATAATTGGCCCTTAATATGCCTTTTAATATAATCAAATAGAATTTGAGTTAAAAAAATCTTAGTACAATTCAATAACAAAATTTTTTTTAAGGTTCAATAGTTTCTCACATAAAAGGAACCACGGCAATAAGACTTGCCTAGTGCGAATTTCGATTTTGTATAGCTTGCGTTAGGACATCGATATTATGCTATCTTAATATAAGTAATATCTTTATTATATTTGCTTAATTATAATCATCAGTTTCTTTTACTATGTTTGTACACATTTTCATTGCACTTTTAGCGTCGCTTGCACGAATTAACAATTGTATAAGTTTCTCAAATTGATCCTTGTCGGTATGTGCCAGTAATAATGCAGCATACTGAAATTAAAAGTGAAAAAGAACAATATTTATATTTGTTGTTTTCGGTCATATTATAAAAATATGTATATATAAAAAAGTTTACATAGTACATGTTTCCGAGATTTGAACGAGTTTAGATTTTTCGGTAAACCTATTTTTAAGTAGAAACTAAAGGAAAGTAAAATAATAAGCAACCTGTCCAAATCTCCTTGCAGAAATGAATGGGACTACCACATTCGAATGAGAGGTGAAAAGATATGCTGTTGACTGAAGTAGTTAACACAAGGCTACAATGCCTTAGATCGAAATTGTTTTATCTGCATCAGTGCACGGTTATGTTAATTGTTACCGACCTTTCTCAACGACGAAGGCATAACACTGTTCGTCGAACATTAGGGACAGGAACAGGACAGGATGTATTAAAGAGCACCATTCTCCGTCCGTACATGTATCAGCAAATTCATCAGCGAAGTATAAAGTAAAAACAGCTATAATAAATTCTCTATCTTCTAATCTGGCCTTTTCACACTATCCCCTCTTTTCTAGGTTAGCCAATGTCTATAAGCATTTTTTGGTGCGTTACCAATCATGAAAATTGATTCATATCGAATGAAAGTTTATTAATCTGTTTGGTTTGTATAAATTTCCTAGCTTACTACACTTATTTTGTGATTCTTTAAAAATCATTTGTTAATTCTCAAATCTTTGCATAAGATGAGGTTTGAAATTTTTCTAAACTACGGTAAATAAAGTCTATTGATAATTTGATAAAGCAATTTTAATATCATAAAAATAGTATCTAGATTTTCATTGAGTAGTTAGTAAATTTAAAGTTTTAAGTTATTTCTACAAAATTAGTTTTTTTTTTGAGTTGTGACACTACTCTAGTAAATGAGCATACATAATTCTGTTTTATCATTGAAACGGAAAACTCAATTGATTTAAAATAAGCCATTTACGAAATTTCTCCCAAAAATATTGTTTTTTATTTACCTTAGAGAGTAGTGGATAATAAAGTATGGATGTGGAATTGGTATAGCATAGAATTTTTGACAAACTAATCCAGTCTCTTCTTAAAAGAAATTGTCGAGCATATTTCAGTTTCGCATGTTGTTCGGATATTTGTGAAACTCGTGGTGCCCAATGATTGTATATATATGGATTGCAAGATGTATTGCGTTCTTCCCAAATAGGATGATCGTCGTTATCAATTATATCCAATACATCCATTAGACGCTCTTTTGGAATTTTCTTTGTGTTAACTGTTTTCATTTGTCTTTTTGTCACCTTATTTATTTTTCTGCGACTTCTCGCCATTGGTTCTTTAGCTGGGTTGGCAGTAGCTTTCACATGAGAGTTACTAATTTCTTTATTTTCCTTTACTAGTTCAATCTTTTTAGGTGGTCTCCCTCTTTTCTTTGGTTGTAAATTATTAATTTGTGCACTTTTTGTTATCGTTTCAGTCTTTTTGGGCGGTCTACCCCTTTTCTTTGATTTCGGCTTATTCATTTCTTCTGAACACTCGTTGGATTGAATGCTATTATGCTTTTTCTCTAAGTTGATTATATTTCCCGGTACGGTGGACTTTTCAATATTCTGAGAGCCAATTAAATACTCATTACTGGATGTGTTATGCAGAACCCGTTCCGAAGTTCCTGATTCTTGTACTTTATGTACAGGTGATATGGACGCATTTGATAATTCTTGTAATTGTTTATCTTGTACTGGAAAATAATTCATCACACTATTTTCATTGTTAGTCGAATTATTATTTAAGCTTCTTGTTGTTTCACGACCCATTTTCAGTTTAACTGGTATATCACTACTTTCTAGCTGATTAACAACATTATTGCTGCTCGCTTTCAATGAAGTTTGATTAACTTCACCATCAATATTATGCACACAATTATCTAAAGTTTGATCAGAAAATTTGTTTGTTTTTCTACTTTTACTGGAATTACACTTTCTCAGTTCTTCCTTTCTTTTATATTTATTCACCATGTCAGCAATAGCATCTGTATCAACAGAGTTAATTAAATCATCATATGTGGTTTGTGTGTTTAATTCTTTGTCATCGGATAAGGTATCCAAGAGATTTTTATCTTTAAATTTACTGTCTAAATGCATATCTATTCTATTTAATATCTCACTCATCTTATTTGAATTGGTGTTTAATCGCCTGGTTCTCCTTTTAATAGGCTCAATTTCATGAATTGAAGAATCAAAGTTTTCTTTAGTAATGTCATATTCACTGTTCAGTAAATCTCTAAAACTTTCTACGTTTATTACAGATTTTAATCTTGATGATCTGAGCGGTCGTTTGGGCACGATTGGTTTATTTTCTTTACTTTCTGGTGAAGTTTTGCGTTTCGGGGAATTTTCGAAGAATTTAAATGCTTCCGTACTCTGTATATTATTTTTGATATATTCTGAAGAATTTATGTTCATTTTCTATTGAAATTGTTTAAAACCAAAAGCACATTTTTTTAAACAAACGAATTAGAAGAAATTATAAATAAGTTTGCATGTACATATCATCTATAAACATGTGCATCTTTGAGTTGGCAAAACCTCTACCACAAAATAAGAATAGCAATCTTTATCACTTTGCTATTTTCAAACATAATAAATTCAAGTAAAGTTTAGAAAAAAGCGCAAATTTCTTAATTTTAATAAAATTAAACGCCTTTTGCTTGCAAAAATATTTTTTAACCCATAAATTTTTGACGTTTAACCGGTGAATTGAAAAGAGATAGAATTATAAAAAGCTATATCATACTGTCCTTCACCAAATGAGGGGTTAAAAAGGTATTGCCATTAGGGATGCCATTTATGAAAATACGATCTGGCCGGATTGGCGTGTCCTATCTGTATAACCTGTGACCTCTACATTTGTACTATTTTAAGTACTGTTAAAACCTCGAAAGTACCATGGTTGAGTAATTTATGTACGAGGGATGATGATTATATATACACGGTGGTATCTCCATGCCAGAGGATAGTTTATAGCCCAACAATTGTTTCTCTACATTGTTGGTTGTTGTTCAAATTTTTTTCATGAACAATGACTTTTTACGCCTTGTATGCTGTAGCGAGGCCATCTCATAACTCCACTATGGTAAGATATATATACGTCTACAGAGAAGAAAAGGTGCTGTTTTTCAGCGATTCTTCTCAGGGTTATAATTAAGGAGAATTTATAATCTTGTGGGTACTTAAGCAGCAACTTATGTACCATCCAATTGTTTTTTTTTTTAAATATTTTGGTTTGTATTGTCGAAAACGGTTCTTGAATCCATTTATATATATTCCTTATAATAATATTTGAAATTTTTCGTTCATTAATCAATATAGATTAATGGAAATAAAGAAGAATAGGCTTTTAAAAGAGGTAAGATGTAAGTTGGGCGGCACTTTGCGGCCACCTATCATACGATTCGTGTTAGGCAGCATGGTAACCATGGCTACCAATCAACAAAATACCTAACAGCAGATAAAACGATATGTTTTTGTCGTGTGTACCAAGTAGTTTTGTTCATTATTACACAGCACTATATAAATATGTATTTGTTCCTTTCCAAAACATTTCAGCTCAAATTATAATTCAATAGAAAAAGAAAAAAAAACAAAACAAAAAATTTACAGGCAGAAATATGAAAATTTTTTTCCAATATAATACTAACAAGCTGGCAGAAAAAAATTCATATTAAATATAAAGTTTTAGTAACAAAAATTACAAAAGTTGCAACAAGAAACATTGGAAATATTACAACTGCAAAGAATCAAATCGAATGAAATAATTATTGCAATTGGATAACAAAAATGCATTAGGACGTGAAAACTGTGTATACATATCTATGCCCTGATAAAGCCTATAGTAATTTATAACAAATCGAAATAGAAAATAATTCTGATATTATTACGTTTATATAGTAAAAGACTTAATTTTATTGAAATTAAGCAGAAGATTTTATTCTATATCATTAAATAATAAATTTTACTTGTGTTATTGTATAAAAATGCAGTGAAAGGACGGACATTTGTGCAAATATCGCGAATTTATTGAAATACTACGTCCAAAAGTTAGTGGCATCAGAGTTAAACTGTCCATTATGGAAAAGGATCCAGAAAATATAGATATGGTGTTAGATATACCTAATACAGTTAGCTTAAATCCTTTTGATAGACCACCAAATATAATGGATGACGAATTAAATAGTGTTACTCAAGAGGAATTAGAAGCTAACTTATCTACTGACTGCCCGCATGGCACAACAGACACAAATCCCGCACAAAGTTGCAACGATATGTGGGAAAAATTAATCCAAAGTTTTCTAGAAGATAACTCCACACAAGACGCGGACATACAAGCAGTGGATACAGGACCTGCATTATTTGAATCACAAGATAATTTAAATAAGAACGAAGCAGAAGAAGAAACTGAAGATAAATCAAATTCGTTCGAAGAAAATAAAATAGAAATAAGCCATGCCTTCAAATTCAATAAGCACGAAAAAATAGAAGATTTTCAAACTGAGGGCGTGCAAAAAAACAAAACTTCTATTGAAATAAATAGCACAGCGGTAGAGATGGCCCTTAAAAAGGAAGGTATTGTTATGGATATTAGCACGGAAGAAGAACAATTGTTATCAAATTGCGTGTACGATTTGAATGAAGATGATGTTCCAAATGACTTGTGCCAAGTTGAAGTGTATGCCACAAGTCATGAAAATCTCTTAAAAATGGACGATGATGAAAATCATCGAAGCGATTTACAAGATAACGATCAAGATGAAAGGCTTAGCGATATTTCAGTTGTAAGTGTAGGTTATTTGGTGCCCATTGACAAGGTAGAAGACAATTGCAAAGAAAATTTAATAAAGGAAGAACGTTTCAAAGAAAATCAATTATCTACAATAATTAACGATCATTGTTACTCGCAAGAAGTTTCTACAAATACTTTCGAGCGTAATGTCTTGAAACAAAATTTAATAAATCACATCACTAAACAAAATAATTGTAACAAAAATATTTATAAAATTGAAAACTTTGTTGAAAGAATGCTTAACAGCTTCGATAATAATAAACTTGAGGTCGTGCTAGATGCTATGAATATATATGATGCCAAAGAAGAACAATGTAGTGAACCAAGTTTGAAACAAGTATTTAGAGATAAAGGAACTTCACTAACCGAGACAAATGATATAGACGATAATGATGATACTAATCCAAATTTGCAAATTGAACCCGACGATGGCCAAATCTGCCCAGAAGACGTAAGAGCAATGCCCGTGCAAGAAGACAGATCTGAAATTTTAAATGATGTTCCAGAAACATCAGAAGTTCTTAGTCAACAGTATGAAATTGTTGAGGAAACTACGAAAACGGAGGAAAGTACAAATATAGAAAAAAATATTACAGAATCTAAACAATCAAATGAGGAATTTACTTCAAATGAAACAGAAATTATTGATAATAAAACTCATAATAGTACGTTGCCATTCGATTGTTCAGACACAATGGAACATCAAATATTTGATGAAGAGTTCGAAATGTTGTGCAAAAATGGAGATTTGCCGTTAATCAAATCCACAACCGAAGCTAGAGCATATCCTCAATTATATGAAAAGCTGAGAGATTTTGTTTCCCAGATGCAAAAAGATTGCGAAGATCTTAAAGTCTGCTCAGTAGAAGAAAAATTGCAAAATTATATTACGATGCAGCTTTATAATTTTCAAAACTTATTTATATCTAAACAGACAGTAGAGACCCAAACAAAAAGTAAAAAATTAATTAAACGTAAACGGAAATTGAAGAATTTAAAACACAAAACTAGTTTATCAAAAGATAACGATAACTCTTCTCGGGAGTCTTCAAACTCAACTTACTCATCGTCCCTCTCATCATCTTCATCATCCGACGAAGCAGATGATAAAGTACAACAAAAGTCAATTTATTCTAAATGCACCTCTGATCTGGCAAACGATATTATATCTTTATCTTCAAATGCTGCTAATGCTTTCAATAACCTTGGAAATAATGGCCAGGAATATGATGATGGCATCAATTTATCACAGTATATACAATCAGAAATATTTAATATAGATTCACTTTCCCCGCAATCAACCATGATATCCGATTCAGAATGTGATTCTTCAAAAGAAGGCGAAGAAACTCTAATTATTAACAAACCGTCGTCACCAAAGCATGATGAGAATGATGCAGACAGTGACGATACAATTATTTTTAAAATAAGCTCTAAAAAAAGTAAAAGCTCCATTGATACATCCGATAAAACTTCTAGCGACGTGCAGAATTGCACTAAAAGTCCAAATGATAAAATATCGGTGCATAGTGAAAGTGATAAAGAAAATTTGGCTTCCGATCGCAAAGAAAAGAAATCAAATGAATCTATGGATGATGATGAAAAAAATGACAGAGAAATAGATCGGTAAGTGTTTTCATTGTGTTACTATTACAATTTTATAATAATGTGTGTTATTTATTTATTTATTTATTTATTTATTTATAAGCTATCTTAAGGCTAGTTAGGATAACTTATATGGAAAAGCAATGGCTGCTATGGCCTTCAGCTAGTCAGGTTAAGGAATAGTTAAATGCTTCTATTACTAACGTTGTTTTGGTTAAAAGGATATGCAAGAAATACAAGAAATTGCCTAAAAGAATTCAATTATTAAAAATTTTTTTTTTTTTTTTTTTTTTTTTTTTTTTTTTTAAGTTAATATAGGGGTATTTAAGGTATTAAATGTCCTTGAAAATATTATTTGCTTTTAGAAACGAGATAAGAGTAAAGATATGTTGGATAGATGGATTGGATAGGTAATGGATGGGATATGCTCGAAAAAAGTGATTGCGACTGTCTGTGAATCTAGTACAATGGATTAAGATGTGTTTGAGAGATATTATGCTACTTTCGCAATATGGGCATGTGTTATTTATACTGGGATCAATCAAGCACCTGTTAGTCACAGAGGTATGACCAAGCCTAAGTCTTAGAAATCTACGACATTCGGTTATGTTAACAAAGTTGCTAATATTAGTTTTTAAGTAAGTGTCTATATTAATTTTGTTCTGGTTGATATCCTTGTACCAGTTAGAGGTTTTAGACCATAGATTAAATTGGAAAACAATAGATTTATTAATATGTTTAACAATGTCCTTAATGTTGAGATTGTCAGAAACAAAAGTGGGAGATCGAATGGCACTTTTTGCTGCAGCATCCGCAAACTCGTTTCCGGGAATAAGACAATGCCCTGGAATCCACAGTATAGCAATTTTAGGGTAGTAATTTATAAGAACGTTCCTGATGTAGGAAACATAGAAATTGTTATTATGTAGATTGTTTATAGCGTGGAGAGATGAAAGTGAGTCAGTGCAGATTAGGTATTTACCAGCTTTTTTGACAGCATATTTAATAGCTTCATAAATAGCAATGATTTCTGCTGAGAAGATAGAGGAATATTCCGGAAGAAGGGAAACTTTTATTACAGAATTTTCAGTTGTGACGCTGAATGCTATGTTGTTGTCATGTTTAGATCCATCTGTATATATGAGGGAATAGTTATTATAGGAACTTTTAGTTTGGAGAAATAGCTTCCTGTATATGTCAGCTGCAGTGTTATCTTTAGTATATAGACTTAAGGAAAAATCCAGTCTGCTTTTATCAAACTGCCATGGAGGTCTAGTAGGAGTTGATAAATTTTTTCTTGGTTTGTATGGGAGATTCTTTTCCTGAGCTTGTCTGATGATTCTGTTTACGACTGAGGAGGGCTTGGTGCTTGTATGTCGGCGAGAGTATGTTACACAAATTTTGAAAATGGGGGAGTTATAACTATCGACAATATTACGTAGAAGTTTGAGAGAAACTATATCCCTATAAACTTCAAGGCTTTGAATATTTGCTTCAAATAACAGATTATAAATCGGTGTAGTTCTAAATGCTCCGAAAGCGATTCTAAGCGATGAGTTGACTATTCTTTGTATTTTTTGAAACCGTGTTTTTGGGGCCCATCCATATAAGTATAGGCCGTAATTGATTTTAGCTAAGATTAGGGCTTTAATGGCGGATATTATTGAATGTATGCTACAGTTATATTTTTTATTAGATAAACATTTTATAACATTTAATTTTTGGTTTAGGTTGTTGGTAATATAACTAATGTGATCATTCCAGTTGTATTTCTTGTTAAGGATAATTCCTAGGATTTTCAGGGTGTCGCAGTTAAGTATATTTAAAGAGCCAGTGGAGATACTGGTTCGACAGTTAATTTTCTTGCAAATGTGTAAGTGTCTGCACTTAGATAGTGACAGTTTAGCACCGGAGTACTTGCACCATTTAGTAATGTATCTGAACTGAGGTTCCATATTGATAGTTTGGCTTTTTTCTTTGTTGAGGTTCTTAATTAAGTAGAAGTCATCTGCATAAGCAACGAACTTATATTCATGTAGTGAGAGAAAGTAGTTACTAAGCTTATTGTAAGATATTAAGAATAGAATGACCGATAGTGGCGAACCTTGTGGAATACCATTGTGTAAAGGATAAATTCTAGAATAACTATTGTGGACTTTAACTCTGATAAATCTGTTAGATAAAAAATTTGTAATGAACTTTATAATAATGGGCCCTACGCCCCATTCGATTAGCTGATGGATGACAGTGTGTATACCTATTTTATCGAAAGCTTTAGAGAAATCAAGTGAGACTATTGATGTGTGACTTTTATGAGATAAGGAGTTAGTTACTAAGTGATCAATGAAGAGGTGAGCATCACTAGCAGATTTTCCTTTTCTGAATCCAATTTGATGAGGACAAATAAGACCCTTGCAGGATACAAACCACCATAAACGGTTAGCAATAATCTTGTCTAGTACCTTAGATGTGCAAATATTTAGAGAAATTGGTCTGAAGGATTTAACTTGGGTTTTGTCACAGTTAGGTTTCAATATAGGAGTTATAGTGCTAATTTTATAGAAATGTGGAATGAAGTTATGTAAAATTAAGTTGTATAGTCGGATGAGTCTATTTTTAGTGGTATAGCTGAGGTTGGTAATCATCGGATAAGTAATTCTGTCTATACCCGGAGTTTTCCCCTTCAATCTGCTAATAGCAAAATCAAGTTCCTGTAAAGTTATATTTTCTTCAATAGCCATTGCTATGTTGTCCGAGGTAGACGTTAGAACTAAATTTTTTACAGAAACTTTGTTACTTATAAATTCGTTTGAGAAATTGGTGTCATGAGACTCAGAGGACCAGAATAGCCCGAACTCGTTAGCAATAGAGTGATTGTCTGTAACGTAAGTACTAGGATTTGACGTAGATTGTAGCGAATGGATAGTTTGAGGTAAACGTAGGCCACAGAACGTTCTGATATTGTGCCATATCTTTTTGGTTGGAGATTTTGGGTTAATTTCGGAGGTAAAATCCGAAATAGATTTGGACTTCGAAATCTTTAAATACCGCTTAAATTTGGCTTCTGCTCTTTTATAGTTAATTATATTTTCCGTATTAATATTTCTTTTAAGTTTATGCCAAAAATAGTTTTTTTCTTTTTTAAGACTGTTGAGACGGTTGTTCCACCAAGGAACTGTTTTTTTAAAAGATAGGTTAGTCTGTGGTATCGAGTGATTCGCGCTCTGCATGATAATTTTTTGCAAGTTAGAGGCTTCTTTATTGATGTTGTTACTTTTGTCACGCATAGTATCAAAATGAGAAGACATATTGTTGAATTTGGGCCAATCAGCTTTGTCTGTGTTAAATTTAGGTCTAGGCTTAGGAAATACAGGTGGTGGTGAAGAGAACGCTTTAATAAGGATGGGAAAATGATCACTACCGTAGAGGTTATCCAAAGTACTCCATTCTGACTGAATTTTTAAGTTGGGAGAGCCAAATGTTAGATCTATATTAGTAAGCGAGTGCCGAGTGCTGAAATGTGTAGGTGAGCCATCATTAAATATGATAAGATTAGAGTCTGTAATATAATCAGCTATAATATTTCCTCTCATGTTGTTACTAGTGGATCCCCACAATGTATGCCAACTATTGAAGTCCCCAGTTATAAGAACATTATTGATGTACTGATCGTATAAATTTCTTAATGTAGATAGGGTTAGATTCTGAGAGGGGGGCAAGTAGGAATTGATAATTGTAAATTTCTGTTTAGATTGAATTATAGCACCAACGGAATCGAAATCATTTGTAAGTGTAATAGGGACAAATTCTATGGAATTGTGAATAAGTAAGGCCACACCACCATAGGAATGTGGCGCCGAATTTTTAAAGATGCATTTATAATTTAACGGAATGGGCAAATTAGCGGTAGAATGGAAATGAGTCTCTTGAAGCGATACGATTTTAGGACTATATTTCTTTAATAGCAATTGGAGCTGATTGTAGTTATTTGCATATCCTTTGATATTCCACTGAACTATGCTTAATGTCATATGTAGAAGAAAAGATTAAATATTAAGTTAATGAGAAGAGGAAGTGCAGGGATGTTAATGCAGGAATAAGGATCACTCCTGCATCATCTCCGCCTCCTGATCACTAGAATCAGTAATGTGGGAATCAATGACCTTTGAACTACGATTAGGTTTAGAAGTATTAGTTTTAAACTTAGCTTTCAACTGCGATTTAATTCTATTTGAAGTATTTTTTGGTAAAATAATTGGTCCTTGAGCCTTAATAATGTTGGATTGTTGTTTTTGATCTATTCTCTCCAGTATGATTGATTGAGGTTCTATCGTGCGGGTACTGGCTATGTGGTTAACAGGGCTGGGCGTAGGTTGTTTATGCTCTGAGGTGTATGTAATATCGTCGTAGATGACTGGGTTGGTTCTATTGTTATTAGACTGATTAGGGTTGGTAACAGCTGCATAAGTGTTGCTCTTGTTATGGTGTCGTTGGTTATAAATTCTTTCAGCATTTTTAATTGAGGTTTTCTCATGTACTCTAATCGCTTGAATTTCCTTATTCTTTAAAAAGATTGGGCAAATTTTGTCTTTAGCTGAGTGCTTTAGGTTAACCATGTTACTTTCTTTGCAGTTAATGCAGCAAATCGTGTTTGTGCATTTTTCATTAACATCTACGTTGATATGATAGGTATTAGCGCAATTGAAACATGTTTTTTCGTTTTCACAGAACTTTTGTAGATGCCCATAACGGAGGCAATTGCTGCAACGAAGTGGAGGAGGTATGTAGGGGCGCAAACGAATTTTTTGATAACCTAGGTATATATGCTCAGGAAGATTGATTGATGCAAAAGTTAAAATTATTAGGCCAGTTTCTTTGAGGGTTCCATTTTCCATTCTAAATATTTTTTTGACTTCTGTAACATTTTGATCAGCCAGATTAGTAAGTATTTCTTCGATGGGGATATCAAATAAGTCAGAAGAATAGAAGACTCCCTTAGAAAAGTTTAAGGATTTATGCTCAGTTACTTCAATTTTTATTGTGGAGCTCATAGACGTGAGTTTTATAAGCTTATTTGCTTGGTAAGTATTCTTAGTTTTAACTAAGAGGGTACCATTTCGCAGTTTTTTGCAGTCAGCTATATCACCAGAACAAGTAGTATCAATCACTTTTTTAATTAAAAAAGGTGATACGTTTGTGAATCCATTATTATTATCTAAACGTGTGATGGTTAGGTATATAGGACCGGACGAGTTGATTGTAATTTTTTTATTGAAGTCATATTGCAAGCCGGGGTTATAAGTAAAATATGATTTTTTCTTGGAGACATCAGGTGGATCATTCATGATTGAACAGTTATATATTTATATATTGGGTTTTTAGCTTAGTACGTTTTTTGTTTTCTTTTTTTTTTTGTTAATGCACTTAACGGCGAAATTAACAATGAAAGAGAGGGTAAAGATTTTTGTACTTTGTAAGTAAGCTGTAATTAAACACTTTCGTTCGCTACAAGCTCTTAACAACGACTGCGATGTGTGTTATTATTGGAACTTGAATTATTAAGTTGGAAATTATTAATTAAGCTTGAACTCCAATCTGGGATTTTTATAGGAATGGTATGAATAGCATTTTATGGTTAATTGTTATTAGGAAACTATTATTAATTAAAAATATTCAAGGACAACTAGAAATGTTGTAACTAAGGTGTTGCCCCATTACAACATATCCATTCCTGAAATTCTTACGCAGTCCTGTAAAGAATTTCGACCGGATATCTTCAGTCCTCTATGTGTTTTGGGTTTGAATTTATTGGTAAACATGGAGGTACTACAAAATTTTCAGCTGTTAAAATTTTAAACTTTGAGTAATGTATCCAATGGTAGTTGATTAGTTGATTCTATAGGTTCTCCTGGCGATGTTCTCGCTCTAAGTTGGTCTAATTAAAGTGATATAAATGACATTTCCAATTATTTTTGTAATTTCTCCTGGCACTCAAAAACTTTTATTATATTAAAATGTTTTGCGTGCACTAAGTCTCCTGCATTGAATGTGGTTTTAATAGTGTATCAAAAACTGCTCTCATTTTAAGAAGGATTCTGCACGGGGGAAAGTACATTTGGCGAGTTAGGATGAGGAGTTGATCAATTTACATACTTCTGTGAAAGTTTGAAGTGCTTCTGCGGGTGTTCCTTCTTTTTTCCTTGTTTGCTATACAAAGATACAAAATTGGTTCAACAAAATTGTGTTTCGTTCCGTTATGAAAACTCATTTAGTAATCTTGTCGTTAAATGTCGTCGTATTGTTGGTTTCATATATTACCGGATGATTAGAGAAAGCATCAACGATGACCAAAAGATACATTTAAAGGTTCTGCGTGGTCAATATGAACACGTTCCAGTAAGTTTGAGGTTAGAGATCATGAACATAGGTTCGTCTTTATTGGATTCGTTACGTTAAGTTGCCAGTAAATGTAGCTTCTGGCCAATATATGTTTTGCTTCTTTCCGCTGAGATATGTCCTCCAGAATTATGTTATTATGTTATCAACTGACCTTACACTGGTACCGCGGGATCCGATGGGGCCCCACAAGTGATATTATATCGGAGGATGAAACGCCGATGTTGCTATAGCACGTGATTATTTGCGTGAGCCTGCTTGGAACATCTGCTTCATTGTCGAAGCTCTGTTTAACGCACGTTCGTTCAAGTGGTTTCGTGTGGTGGACTTCGTTACCTCCTCTTTGATTGGTTGATTCTGTGGCCGGATGTTGGATGAGGTGTCTTTAGGGGGTACACGTGGTGGCTGTTGTTTGATGCCACATGACGTGTTGTTGGTGCATGATGATCTGGAGGGTTTGGTCTTATGACTTTGATCTCTGGTTCTTCTTTGTGCTGGCGGCATGGAATACCTCGGATTCAGCAAGAGTTGTTTGATAGGCCCGAACACCTTAGTAAAGTGTATGAGTATGGTTTGCGTACCATTCTAATATTAGCCACATATTTAGCGTAATGGTTAATTGACTTTAACAATGACCGTACTTCGGTAATGTTGTCTGAAATTTTAAGATTTTGTATGGCTCTGATTTTATCAGGATCTGGTCATATACCTTGCTAACTATTTTTACTTGTTATCTGACCAGTGAATATTTGCTATTGTACCGAGGATGATGCCAATCGCTTTCAATAATGTTCAGTGACCATTGTTATGTCATCATCATGGAGACAAGAATTATCACAACCATGGAATAATGGAAATCAGAAAAATACTGCACTATATTTATGACTAAGCGTGAAGTCGAAATCTTTAAAATGTGGATTCATGGATTTTGCATATTTCAATACATTTTTATGAATAGATATATAATTTGTAACATATACATATGTATAAATATAATCGTATGTATACATTATAAAAATATCTAGAAAAGTTTCCCAGAGCCTAAGGAAGTCTAGATTTCAGTCATTTACTATTTTAAAATTTTTTAGACTGATTTAGTAAATTTTTAGTTTGTATAAAAGCAAATTGTTGTTCGTTAGAGTGTCTGTCCTTCTATAATACCATTTTAAAGTCAGCCTTTTTTTCTCAATAAATATTTGGTAAATAAATGCCTTATGTTGTTAAATATACTTTCAGATATACGAAGAATTGTTTTTTATTTGAAAATTTTTATTTACAGGTTAACCAATATAAGCGGTTTAGCTAAACGTTCTGTTTGCAATACAAGTTCAATAAAAAATGCGGATAAAACAAAACCAAAAGTAGTGGCAGCTAAAGCCCTTAGCGATCGCTTTGATTTCATGGATATTGAATTTGGATCAGAAGATGAGGTTAAAAGTGAAGTGAGTATGTAGAAATGCTTAAAAATACGATTATAAAACAATTCGTATAATTAATAAGTAAATATGAGTATATTATAAAACATTTAATACGAAAAAAAAAATAATTTTTATAAAATATTTTATTTCAAAGGCGGAAGAGGAAGTTATAACGGAACAGCAATTCTTGAAAAATTATAATGATGACATCAAAAGGCAAATGCTGAATGATTCCAGCACAGATTCTGATGAGTTAGAGGAAGAAGATGACGAACTTTTGAAAGCATCGTCTGAAGAAGATGACGATGAAGGTGGTACCAAGTCGCCGTTAGTAGAAAAGTTTCTTAAAACATTTGTGGTTGATGACAGTGACAATGATATTGAAGAAAATGATGATGATGATGATGATATCAATTTGGACAGCGATAAAGATGATGACGACAAGGAAAAGGAAAAACAAGAAAGTAAAAATGATGATGCTGTTGCAGATATAGATAAAACGGAGAAAGATGATGATTGTGTTATTGATGGAGAAATACCTACAAATGCCGAAATGGAACTCCTTAATGATAATTTTCTATTTCGCAAACGTTCTGCTAAGCCACAAAAATTGGACAAAATGCTATCGGATGCTGAAAAACGTAAAAATATCAGTAAAATTGATGCAGAACTAATAAGTTTAAGTTCAGACAGTTCCAACTCTGATGTTGAAGCAGTTGATGACGAAGCAAATCAAAAACCAAGATCTCTTAAGCCTATGTTAAGGCCCGATCAATTGGCTGGTGAAACTATTAAAGCTCAAAAACATGAAAATGAACGAATATCACGTTTAGAAAAGAAACATGTTATGTTAGATAAAGTATTAAAAGAATATCCAGATGTGGATAAAAAGAAAGAATTGATATTAGATTACATTAAGGAAACCAAAACATTTATAAAAGTTCACCCGGACATTGTTAAATACTTGAAACCTCATCAATTTGATGGTGTGCGTTTTATGTATGACTCTTGTTACGGCGGTGTGGATGCTTTGAAGAAAAGTCCCGGATCTGGTTGCATTTTAGCCCACTGTATGGGTCTTGGCAAGACTTTGCAATTAATTTCTCTCTTACATACTGTGATCTCCTATAAGGAATTGAAAACAACAAAAATATTGGTCTTATGCCCCAAGAGTACGGTCATGAACTGGGCAGATGAAATAATCAGATGGTTGGGACCGTTGAGACAAAAAAATGTAAAAGTCTATACATTTAGTGATACATCGTAAGTTGCAGATGCATATGTTGGCTGTATTCGACATACATGTATAAATATGTATCTATTTAAATATAGTACACCCATAACGATTTTGATAAACTTTTTATACATTTTACTTTGTTATTTCTTTCTTCTAGGGATATTAATGAAAAGTTGAGTATTGTTAAGGAATGGTCTTTATCAAATCATTCACGGGCTGGTTGTTTATTGATTGGATATGAAGCATTTCGTACTTTAGTATTCTATCATTCTTATAAAAATCGTGGCAATATTAATTCTGAACGCTTGGAAGAAATAAGATTACATGTAAATAAATATCTCTTAGCACCTGGTAAGTGATTAATAATAAAAGAAATTATAACAATTCAAATATTGATTTAATAGGAGCAGATTTGGTTGTTTGTGATGAAGGTCACATTATTAAGAACAGTAATTCTGCTATTAGCAAAGCTGTGGCTAAAATTGAAACTCCACGTCGTATTGTTTTAACTGGAACTCCTATACAAAATAATTTGAAGGAATGTAAGTAGATAATACATTTTTGTGTGTATGTGCTATATATTAATGGTTTAATTATTTGTTAATAGATTATAGTATGGTTAACTTTATTAAGCCGCTATTCTTGGGCACAGAAAAGGAATTTGCAAATCTTTATGCAAATCCGATTAAAAATGGTCAACATAAAGATTCTGGCAAAACGGACATTAAAATTATGAAGCAAAGGTCATTTGTTTTACATAAGAAACTCTCAAAATTTGTGCAGGTGAGCGAACATTTTTTGTTACTAAGTTTTTTCGGCCACCACACATGTTATTTCTCTTTCAAATAAATTCGAACATATTTCGGTGTATAAATTTAAATAAAATCAATTGACCAAATAAAAGTTTATTCAAATCAAACCACTCCCAATGAAATAATTGCATAAATTGCGAAATAACTTATTTTTATTAATTTATTATTTAATAAATCAATATTATTCGATGTAAATCAAAAATTTTTTTCATCTTGTACTCAACGTTACGTTGATAATGTTTTATGATATGAATAATTACTGGAAGCAATGAAAAAGTTGTTGAATATAATAATTATTAGGAGAGACCTCCCCAATTTCCTTCCAAGAACTCGCAACATGCTGTTACCCTCTTATATATAATCATTATATATTGTGGTCAAAATTGTGTCAAGCACATCATTTTGACCGTTTTCCACAATATTTTCAGATAAGATTTTCTGCTTTTCAAATTTTTTAATATTACTTGCTTTCAGAAAAGGTTTGTTTTACGATTTTTATACTGAATTCATGATCTTCATTTTATTCTTCTGACAAAAATAATTTTTATTAGATTTTTATATATTTAGCAGAAATATTTGTCATAATCTGTTCTCTATATATAAAATTTCATATTTGACTTCTACTTTTTCCTAATGAAGTGCTTTGAGTTAAACGTTTGAAGTTAACGGGAAATTTCTTTTTGCAGTACAAAAGTCACTCCTATCCCGAACACTGCGAAAATTATTTCGTCAAAAAAGAAAATAAAAACTGTAAAAAACAACATCTGACAAAAAAGAATCAAATTAGCCAAATTATTTTTTTCTGCAAAAAAAAGTTTATAAAAATGCGATTACGACAGATATATATATATATATATATATATATATATATATATATAATATAAAATTAGAATATAAATTAAATAATTATAATTATATCCCAAGCCCTCAGAAGAGCTAAATACCTAATTCTTGGACTGATGGTTTGGAAATGAACTTAAATAGAGTGGTATTGAAATTCAAAAAAATTCGAAATACGGTTTTAGAGCTGGGAAGCTTACACCTATTTCTCGACGCAAAATTAATAACAAACCCCAATTATTTTTTGTTTGTTTTGTAAATTGAACCTCTTTCATGCTTTAGGAAGCCTCAATTGTCTATTAAGAACTAAAAATTATAAATTTTTTTCCTGGGATGGAAAATTAAATTGTATTTTGCACATTCGGTATTTTGTAGTACATGTAATAACAAAAATTTTTAAAAATTTTAAGATTTTCTTATATAAAACCGCTTTATACATCATGAAGATTTGCATTGATAAGAATTAAAATTTAAATTCCAGGGTTTGAAAATTGAAATTTTCTTTATATATAAACGTAACCTAAAAGGCAACTGAATTTGTTTTTTTAAGCTATTTTATAATTTAGAAATAACAAATTTGGTATTAAAACAAAAAACAATGAAAATTTTACTTCCAGGGTTGAGAAATTTAAATTTATTTTTGATACATACAATATATTGCAGTACATGAAAGTGACCAAAATAGTTACTAACTCAGGAAGAACAAAATTGGTTCTTAAAAATATATGTAATGCCAGACGTACGTTGGTGAAGGGTATATAAGATTCGGCATAGCCGAATATAGCACTTTTACTTGTTTTGAATATATTACATATTTCGAATAAAATCGAAATTTAGCAATTGCAAAACTAGCCCATTTAAAACCAGTGCATTAAACTAATTTTGCTATGAGTATGGGCTTTTATATTCAAATATATTTTTAATATCATTTCACGAAATATAGAAACTAAAGTAGAATTACGAAACATTTTATATATAAAGTCCGTTTAACAAACCATTACATCTACTGTATTAATTATTTTTAAAATGTTTTTTAGCGTAAAGAAGCTGAACTATTAAAAACATTCTTGCCAACAAAATACGAATATGTTTTATTCATACCCATGAGCGAGGTACAGAATAATCTGTATCAACACATCTTAACTGCAATAAAAAATCGCGATGAAAACTATCGTGGCAAAGGACTTATAACAGACTACACTTGTTTGCGCAAAGTATGTTGAAATAATTTTTCTATTATAACAAATTATATTCAAAATACTTTTAAAATTATCTTGCCAATATAGATTTGGACACATCCAAAAGTGTTAGAGGATGCTTGGAAGAATGCTATCAGTGTAAGTTGCCATGCATATTTACGTAAATCTACATAATTAATAATCGTGTTTTAATTATTAGCAACGCAATAAAAAGGAAGTACGTAATAGACTTCTGGGTCATAATTCGGATGATGATCAACCAGATGATATATACGATAGTCAAACTGGTCAGATGTCGGTTACAAATGATTGGTGGCGTCATTTGGTCAAGGAAGATGATTTGGAATCTGTTATACCCAGTAATAAATTACGTACCATGTTTAAAATATTGCAAATGTGTGAAGAGAAAGGCGAAAAATGGTATGTACTTAAATGCTGCCATTTGGATTTGAAATTAATATATAATATTATTAATACATATAATTTCTTTTTCAGTTTGATATTTTCTGCTTTTGTTGCGGTTTTAAATGTAGTCGAATATTTCTTTAAGAAAATAACGGATAATGATGTGGAAATATTAAAGGAATTGAGTAAGTTTTTATATTATAGGTTGCTGTTAACATGTGAAATTGATTTGAGTAATTTTATTCATAACAGAAATTAAATTTCACATGTTAAAAGTAAATAGTAGAACACTCTATTGCTTTTGTACTATCGCAACCAAGTGCAATATTGTGTACTAGTTAGTGACAACATATGTCATTTTATTAAATTTCGAAATAACAACTAACAAAATGTCAACAGTAAGCTTATGGAAATAATTTATATGAGAAAAGTAACCGAAATCAATGAAACTTGTTAAAATGCAATAAATATACTCTATAGTATATTTGTATAGTAAAAACAAACAAACCAAACAATTTTAAACCTAACCACTTTAAATATCAGAGATAGTCATTTCTGTGCAATCGTACTTTTTTAATAAAGTTCGCATTCTAAAATTACTATATTTAGTGATATAATTAGTAGTCTTAAGGCCAGAAGAATACAAAGCGTCCACCAACGCCCCGTAAGCAACGACTATCACACATGAGTAGCGATTTGTAATCATGCACTTGGGAATAATTTCCGACGTGGTGAGGAGCGAAGCCCATCTAAAATTCCTACCGAGCTTTGGGTCATGGCACCCGGTTGCAATGTAACTCTACACTTAGTATACACTCCTCCCGTGGACTTAAATATCAAATCAGAGCTACCATGATTCTACCGGAAGGGTCGTAACAATTTCCATGTAAAAACTGAAGTTTCTGAGACTCCAGGACATCCGTGGTACCCGAATCAAGACTCCGTTCAGACCTCCGCTTTTCAATCAACTAAACGTAGTTTAACAAAATTAAAAAGGGGTGCGATTTTTAAAACGTTCCGAAACATATTCGAAATATTTTTCAGAGGATTGAAATGCTGCGAAATGCTATGTATTATAATTTAAAAGAGTATGGTAGCAAAACAGCACCAAACTGAATATTTACTTCTTAAAAATACATTAAAAAAAAACATAATTCTTGAGCATTATTTGGATGCCTTTGAAATATTTAATCTACACTAGTTTCCGGAATATAAAGTTACTGATTTTCGGCCGCCTTTTACCTGCAATAGAATTTTTTTTGTTATATACTATATAGTTTAGAAGATTTATGTAGTGGAAAAAGTATCAAATATGTTTACCCTCTAAAAGTGCTTATATGAAAAAAGTAGTAAACTATTTCATATACATAAAAACCTTTTGCACTAAGGAAGCTTTAATTCAGCTGGTAGAAAAACAGAGAGATGAAATATTCCCCTCTCTGTCTCTCTATTAGCTGAACCAAAACTTTGCAAAGTAAACTTTCGCAGTGCAAAAGGGGTCATACACATATATATATATATATATATATATATATATATATATATATATACAATATATAATATATATAATTCTTTTCTCCATTTAAGATATTAATCGAAGTTCTAAATGGGTTTTGGGCCAGGATTATTATCGTTTAGATGGTAAAACTCCAAAATCCATTCGTCACGCTATGATCAATGAATTCAATAATGTCGATAATAAAAGTGCTAGAGTATTTTTAATATCGGCCAAAGCTGGTGGCCAGGGTATTAATTTAATAGGTGCTAATCGTGTTATAATATTGGATACTTCTTGGAATCCTTCCAATGATCAACAGAATATATTTCGAGTTTTTCGTTTGGGTCAAAAACGCTGCTGTTATATATATCGTTTATTGGCAATGGTAAATATAATTGCTATACGCACGCACTCAATAAATATAATTACTCATATTCTTATATAATCTTTTATTTATATTGCATAAAATCTCAAGGGTACAATGGAAGAAAAAGTCTACTCACGCTCCGTTACAAAACAAGCCATGAGTTTTAGAGTTGTTGATGAGCAGCAAATTGATAGACATTATAATATGGCTGAATTAGCTGAATTATACACGTGAATATAGAATAATAAAGGAACTAAATTAAGTTTCTACAAAATAATTTTTTATATTTTTTCAGTCTAACTATACCAGATCAAAACAACCGACCGACACCAATTTTACCCCAGGACAGTATATTAGCCAGACTGTTGCGTACATTCCCGGAATTAGTTTACAAATATCATGAGCATGATAGCCTTTTAGAAAATAAAGTGGAACAAGAGCTAAGCGAACAAGAAAAGAATGAGGCTTGGACAGCCTATGAAAGGGATCTGCAAATGAATTCTGAAGTTAGAGAAATGCCAAATGTTGAAGAGTAAGTTGAGAAACCTCAGTGTTGCTTGTTATAACAAAACAATATTTATGTTTCATAACATTCTAGCTTCCATAACAAATTCAATATTTCGAATTTGTCGAACTATTTATCACCATTTTCTGGTTTAGATGTGAGTAGCAATCAAAATTCTAATAACAGTAAAAATGTAAGTAAATTTTTTAATTTGATTTATTTTGTTATTGTCCACGTCTTTGTTGTATTACATTAATTCTTTTTTCACAAAAACCATACAAACGTATCAAATGGAAATTATGCTAAGAAGGGTTTGAAAAAAATATTTTGTTTTTATTAATTTAAATGAGAATTTTATTTATTAAAATTTTTGTTTATTTATATGGTAGATATGATTTTGGGTGTTTAACAGTTTAACCAGTTGAAATCAATAAAATATTTTAAAACTATACTATTTTAATAATAGCAAGCTTTTTTTTAACAACAGTACCTCTTTACATAATTTTCTTATTAATAAAACTCATTAATGCTTAATGGACTGATTTAGCTAAAAGTTATTTGTATAAAATAGAAAATATTAATATATTCTGATTTGCAATATTTTTATTTCGCTCTTTTACATCAAACATTGTTTCCATAACAAAATACTAACAAAAAGGTCTACATAATTACTACGGATTTTTTAACATGCTAATTTTTTTTTAAATAATGAGCCAGTATTATTCATTGTAAACTGCAATCAGATATACAAAATATTATTAATTGTTGCATCTGTCGGAACCGTATACCGGTAAACATATCGGTACCGGAAGTGTGTCATTTTCAGAATCACTAAAGTTGGCACGCACATTACCGAGACAGTTCTGGTTACAAATTGAAAAAAATCGAGCTACGGCCTAACAGAACGTCATTCTCCGCGGTTAGATAAATTTAGGAGATATCAAGTTACACTTAAGCCTGAGGACAAATAGCAATTAGGTAGAATATTTTTAATATAAATTATGACATTATTCTTCATTGTTCGGAAAGTACGATGTCTCTTCTAGCCGCCCATATACAAGCGGGGTTATTTTATACGAACAATTTTTAATATTTCTAGTGCTCAAATTTCATATGTATTTCACCACCGTTTATTGCGTAAACATGATGAATTCATTTCTTCTAAATTGTTTACTCTAACAATATTTGTTCCAATAAAAATGATCCCATTATTTAAACAAAAATATTAGAATAAAAACTATTCATATAAATATTGTTTGAATAAATATTATTCGAATAAATATTTTTGTAATATATTTTCTTATTTATTAAGCTCGAGAACGTTTTTATAAATAAAATTATTAAAATTTTATACGATTATGAAATATTTCGTCGACAATTTGTTAACATCTTGACATTGAAGTTGTTTCAATTATTTTTGGCTATTATTCGTTTAACTTCTTAACATTATTACATATTCTTACTGATAATAGATCAATGCCCTATTAATTGAATTTCTGATATTTCAAGGATTTCGAATTTCTGATATTTCGCACAACCGTCGAAAGATTTCTTAATGTGTCTTTTGATAGCTATGAAATGATTGTCAGGTTTTTGTACAGGAGAGAGAGAGAGAGAGATAGAAAAAAGTTATAAAAAATTTGCAATCCTGATAAAATAACTTTCAATCAAAACTCATACTACAAAAATATCTTTCTTTTTTAACAAACCTTTAATTTATTAATTTTATGAAAGCTATCAAAACAAAATTTTGTTTTTGGCATAACATAATTGTTTGTTACCTTCTTTTTGACATAAATACACACCAGATGTCACACCTGTTAGGTTACAATCGAGGATTTAACCCAAACTTTCTGCAATCACTATTGGGCCAGAATGCAAACAATGCCATCAATACTCAACAGTATATGGATATGTACAATTATTATAAAAATTTGAACAGCACTTATGCTGATATGAATCCTTATGCTACGCTGCCTGGCTTAAATCCCGGTGCTGGTCCCGGAAGAATGCCACCAGTTTCAACAGCACCGTCCGTACCAACCAATCCTTTGGCAGCGTTAGGAGATTTAAGTATGTTCGGTTTAACTTCACCAGGTTTACAAAGTTTGGTACCAAATCCGGCTGCGCTGAATTTACCTAGCGGCTTGGGTAGCAGTGCTGCCTTACAACAAATGCCAACGTCTGCTTCAATGTATACTTCGCCAGCTGCAATGAATACAAATTTGCCTATTACGTCAGCGAGTAATATGGCTGCGGGTGGTTTAGCGAGTGCTAGCAACTCAGCTGCTGTTTTATCGGCGTTTGAGCAATTGAAACATTCCTTTAGAGGATCGTATAACAGCATGTACAATTATACAGGAGACTTTGGCTTGTCTTCAACGGGTTCAACCATCTTAGATAGTTCGAAATCAAAACATTCGAAGCAAAATAAAAACGTTAATTTGCCGGGTGGCTCAAAAGGTGGTTCGGCAATGGGTTTGTTTACAGGTCCTCCACCATATATGCCGCAACCTCAAGCTCAGCCACAAATGCAACAACAGCATACGCAACAACAAAGGCCAAACTCCAGAAACACTCCCAATTATGATCAACAGCTGCAACAGCATCAGCACCAGCAAGAACAACAGAAGCAACAGCGACAACAACAACACCAGCAACAACAACAGCAGCAACAGCAGCAACAACAACAACAGCAGCAGCAACAACAACAGCAGCAACAACAGCAGCAGCAACAACAGCAGCAACAACATCAGCAGCAACAACATCAGCAGCAACATAAAACAAAGTCAGCGACTTCATCAGTAAAATCATCGGACTCCAGTGGATCAGGAAGGTCAAATAGTTTATTAAATTATAGAAGATCTGAATCGCTATCTCTGTCAGCTGCAAGCACATCGAAACAGACAGGCGATAGTTTGCCCCAAACTAAGCCAAATCAATCTTTACAGCAAAAGAAATCTGATACTAGAGATAGTGGCAATGTTGCAAATACAAAATCAATACAGCTTTCTAGTGGTAAAAGTATAAAAAGTAACGCAAATGCCTCAAATATGTTGTCATCTAATCAAAAACCGAATCAAAAATCGACCGCAACAACAAGCTCAAGCAATAGTACCAGTAATTCTCTAAATTCCACTAGTTCAATAAACTCTAATAAACCTATAACATCCTCAACATCAATAACAAACTCCACAGCAACATCAACACCCTCCTCATCATCCCAAATTGACTCGAATCGTTCTACGAATATGGGAATTTTATATCCCAATTCTAAAAGTGTAGATAAACCATCACATAAACAAAATTCCACCTTAAACATGGGCATAGTTTATCCAAACAAGTCGTCAAACAAATCATCAGAAATGCAAATAATACCAACATCTTCGCCACCAGGAACTATAAGCATATCAAAACAATTAAATGATTTGTCACCAAGTATTTCGTTGACGGCACTTAAAACTACCCCCGTAAATAAATTACAACCAAATCAAAACATTAAATCAAACAACAACAACAACAATAGTATGAACAGTATGCAAAATGCCCAAATAAATAAACTTATGCAAAACAATAATTCCAGAAGAAATACGAGTCCAATAAACACAAATTCTTTAACATCATTAGGTAACAAATCATCATCAACTTCCAATCTAAATGTTTCGGGTTCTTCGGGCGGCGCAGCAAACACAACGAATCAAAGCAATTTTCTGGCACGAATGAAAACGGCCAGCAATAATAAACCAACAAATGCTACAAATAGTAACTCTGCACCACCTTTGCATAGAGCAGCCACAATGGTAAGCATACCCACAACAAATACCCCATCCAAAACGTCAAGCGGCTTAACAATAACAAATGTTAAAAATACAATAAAGAAACCAAATATGTCAACAACAAAGTCTAGCGCAACAAATCAACTAGCATCCACCTTAGCCAAGCAAACTGCAGCTGCTGCTGTGGCCAAATCGACAATGAATCGTTTAAGTAATTCCACTACTAATAGCTCAGATAGCTTAGCAACACCGAAAAATCCAAATAATACAAACTTACCATCGCTCACTTCCCTCAAAAGAATAGTAAAACGCAATTCACCCACTATTCAGGTTTCCAACAAACCACCCGCCCTCACATCTTCTCCATCTCTAACGGTGAACAGCAGCAATAAGTTGCCCGTTATAAGCAGTGTGAAGTCCATGTCCCAGTTCTCCTCCTCCTCAATAGGTGTTACACCAAAGGCATCAATTACCAAAATAAATTATCCATTAAATCAGTCGTCAAATAGTTCGTTGGCAAAATCAACATCAGCATCATCGTCATCGTCATCGCCGTCAACAATTACAGTTTCTAATAAGGCAACAATTTCGAATACTTCGAAAACTCTAACTTCAATGCAGAAACGTTTACCTACGTCACGCCCTGCAACCACAGCGTCTACACCGATGAATACATCAAACGCTACACGCAACACAGTTAATATACGACCTGTAGATAATAAACAAAATCCGGCGGGATCGGGTGGTGTCTACATTATAGAGACAAATATCAATGATAAGAAATTAGCAATAGGAACACCAACCAAAAGGTAAGCGGTAGAAGTTAAATTTCTTATTAAGTTTTAAAAAGTTAATTACTAATTACGTCATTAACCGAGAATAGACTAGCAAAAGCTTTCACTCATTAAAGTGAAACTGACCAGAGGCTAAGGTGGGAATCGGACCCTACACTGATATGCTAACACACTACACGTACTCCATATCGTACTGATGCCTTATTACCTAATGGTGATGCAAAATTATTTCACACACTTAGTTTGACTCGTTGTTTTTTAACTTCACGCTAGGACAACATAAAATTAAAAAAAATCGGGAATTCGTTGTGTTACCCAGGTTCGGGTTCTGAGTGCCTAAAAAGCATCCCTACTACAGGAACCGTCCCTGACTACTTCTGAGAGGTAGTCAGTATCTATGTATGTATGTGTTTGTGTGTAGAAGAATGTGGTCCGCTTTCAACTTTTGAACTGCTTGACCGAACCGGAGCGAATTAGTGACATATTAAAAATTTCTATCAAACCTAGATTTTCTTCAAAAAATCTAAAAAAAAATTCAATCGTGTTGTTTCCGAAACTTTTGAACGACTTTGGCGATCAATTCTACAAAATAATCAGGACCCAAATCACAGCATTCGATGTCGATGGAAATTTCAAAACAATTTACGTATGAATTTCGATCGATATCGAATGCTCTAATTTGGCAAACCAGGTCAAAGTTGGCGCTTTTATAGGATTGTAAAAACTACATCACCGCCGAACACGCGAGAGTCGGTTGAACCATTCATAAGTTGTAGCAGTTTGAAAATTTAAAAAATCAAGGTGAATGATTTTAAAATCACGTGAATGATATTTTGGTGTTCTGAAAGTCATGAGGTTTTTAATTTCCTTTGTCTTAAATCAATAATTTACAGCTGACTTGGTTTGTTTTTATATGTTCGAGTGATTTATCGGAAAAATATAGATTGGAATCGTTTCCATACACAAAATGAACAAACTGCCTGGAACAACATTTTAAGCAATAACTTGAGTTTTAAATTTGATTTGAAAAGGAAGCAGCTATTTGCGATATTAAATTTAATTTTATAGGCCAATGGTTCGGAGAGCAGCAAGTCGACGAACACCCCAAAAACTTTTATGATTCTCACAAATAATCTATAGTAAATACGCTAAATAACTGAAAATGCTAAAAAAGCTAGGCGAATGTAAGTAGCCCCCAAAGTTTTGAAATTCACTTTATTTTTTTAACAATCCTCGTACTTGTAATCTTATAAAAAAAGTATGTATGTATATTGATTGTATTGGCAAAATTCTCTTGTATACCAATATTACTTCCCGAGAATTCTCAGTGAAATCGCTAATCGTAATTTCGCGCGAGTTATAAAAAGGACTTCCCGGAAATAAAAAGGCTTTGTATATTTCTCAAATATTCACAATGATATCATTCCATAGTGACTGTCATTTAAAATGACAAAACACTCATTCAAAAAGTTAAACTAAAATATGGAAGATTTGTTCTACACAAATTAAATAACAATTTGATATTTTTCCATTAAGAAGACAATTGTCAGATAACACAACGAATGAACCCGTTTTTACTGGGGTATATAAAATCAATCATTTTAAATATGAACCAGCAATAAAATTCAGCAAAATAGTATATCGTTAAGTATGTGTAGACTATTGTTAGATCTGTCAATATTGTAGGACAATAGGTGTGATCCCGTACTCTACATTGGGTGCCCGCGGGCTGCCAATCTTACCCAAAACTGTTCCCGCACTCAAAGTTTGGGCAAGTGAGAGAGAGATTGTGAGAGAACAATATCTTCTTCTTCTTCTTGCCGAAATAGCCCAAAATAGGTGTGATCCCGTACTCTACTTTGGGTGCTCGCGGGCACCCAATCTTACCCAAAACTGTTCCCATACCCAAAGTGAGAGAGATTGCGAGAGAACAACATTCTTTTCTTCTTGCACGAAACAGCCCGAAAAATTTCTTCGGGCAGATTGGGAAAACAGTCTGACGATCAGCTGTTTTGAAAAGATAAACAATTAAAGACTGCAAAAAACAGCAAAAAGCTATTATTAAAAGATTTTAAATAAAGATTGTAATAAAATAAGTGTAAACGGCGAATAAACTAAGTACTGCTTGAGTTTAACTTGCATTCAGACATCATACACCATGTATTAAAATTCAAAACACTTCGATGTTTTCGTTTGGTAAAGAAATTTGGCTTTTTCTGTTCCTGTACTTTTGTACATTTTTAACAATATGTGAGAGAATTTTTTGCTTACTCTCACTTTACCGAACTTTACCCAAAAAGAACGGAATCAAACCTAATAATATTGTGAAATATCTTACAGTTTTGTAACGCCCTACTTGCAAGCCCATTTTTATTGGCAGATAAGCTTAATTTATGCATCTGAAAATGGCACCATTGTGGGAGAATTAATTCTATAAACAATATTTATTAAAAAACAAGCAAGATAATCAAAAATAAAAGAGAAAACAAGAATTTCATTGAATGGAAATGGATGAACAAATGAAAATTATAAATTATCTATCGAAATTTAAACACAATATAAATACAAATTTCGATCGATATCCGTAATTTGCCCTTGTATGACAACCGTATGATCTGAAAAGTTTTGTTAAAAAAAATTTATTATTATGAAAATATACAAATTTATTATTATGAAATATACTGGCATATGAAACCGTAAGTTTTTTTACAGTCGTTTGAACTGACAATTTACTTTCTGTAGTATTGTAGTATACAATAATAGGTGCGTTTGTTTACTTTTCCAGTAAAATCCAGTAGTTGAGTAAATTCTGGGTCATTTCAAAATTTTAATCTCCAGAACGTCTCTTGCACAAAAAAGTACGCGAACGGAAAAATTGCAAATACTTGCAGGTTAATCAAGACAGCTGATCACTAAAAACGTTAGCGTTGTAAAATATGTGTTGTTTTGACTACCCAGTATATAATGTTTTTGGTACTTGATATAATATATGTTAATAATTACAAATTCGTAGCGAAATATTTTATTAATAGTACTTCTATGGAAGTTCTTACACTTTTTTTTTGGCACATAATTTATAGTTTCCCTTCCGGTTAAATAACACACGACAATACATCAATATCTAATATTTGATATCCGGTACCCTGAATAATATGCCATAAGAACTATTCATATATATGTATATTTCCTTTACATTTCTAACACATTAATGTAAATAAAGCAATTAAGAGACAAACATTTTACCATGGATGCCAAAAAACGAAAACTTGATATTGTATGGTCTCCTGGAATATTTCGGAACATACAAACTGATTATTACACACTTATTTAATTTGTTTCAGGTTGAAAATAAGTATTTTCGTTTTTTGCTGCACTTTTAATTCAGCTTTTCTTCTTTTAAATATTTTTATTAAAAATTTTATACTTTTTGTTTGCTTGTTTACTTTATTGAATCATATGTTTTTCTTTTCTACTGGATTTTACTGGCAAAAATTTGTCCAGTAAAAATTTGCAGACTCTCAGTCAACCAACTGTCACTTTACTCTCTCAACTGGTGCTCTCTTTTGCAAATTTTTGTGTAAACGAACGCATTTTAGTAAAATCCAGTACAAATTTGTGCAAATTTTGGGGTAAGCGAACACGCTTATTGTATCGTCTGCAAATAGCTTTAGTCTCATGTAGAAGTTTCCCAACTCACATAATTGTCGCCTACAGGAGACGGCGCTTTTTGTTAAAGTAGTTAAAACCAAGTCTTAAGATTCCGGGTTCAACTGCGCAATCGGTCATGAATATGGTATCGAATTTTTCTGATCTGCATTAGTGCATGTGTTTGTTACTTGTTGTTGTTCTGTTTCAATAACGGAGGCATATCACTGGCCGCTGAATATTACTGTCAACGCTTGACCAAAGACTATAGATTTATAAAGATGTTGCACTGCCATACATTCTTCATACATTTTTGTGCCCATATAAATTTTCTTGGTGGCTTTAGCCGCTAAATCCACTTGTGTATAACAACTGAGAGAATTGAAATCAATGGAGAGTAAGAGCACAAAAATTTAATAAATTCTCAGCAAAAAGAATTCATACGTATAAAGTTTATACAACAGTGGTCTTGTATTTGTATCAACATTGTTAAGTATGCTTCCCAACAAACACGAATGCTTGATTTGAAATCAGGGGGCAAATTACAGCACTCGTTATCGAACGAAATTACGAAATATTTCAATAGTTTATATGGAGATATTTTAAAATTTCGAATCGTATCGAATGCCGTAATTCACCCCCAGTACTAATAAGTAATTAAGGAAATCAAGCATCATATGTTAATGGTATAAAGAAACAGTTTACTTCAAAATTTTGTTGTAGTGTTTGCTGGGGTTTTCATATGCATAAGTTGATATGAGAAAATATTGGATGCGAAACCAATAAGATTAGCTTCGTTACCGCAGCGAACGCATATACATTTTGTTATTGTAAAAATTAAGGTAGGTTTATTCTCATCGACTTTTAGACACCTTACTAATACTGAATTATTAGGTATATATTGGTCTTAGATATATTTAGATCATTTACGCATGTTGAATTTAATAGTAGCATACCACTTAATACAAATAAAATACAATGGGTTTTCCAATACATTAATGATTTCTACACTTGATTAAAATAGATGTTTTGCTATAAGTTAAAAGTTAAAATATTAAAACACTAACATGTACCTAATATGAAGTAAACATTTTTATATAATACCTACATATGTATTTCTTTGATATTATTGGATTTTATTTTATATAATGTAAGTAGTGAAACACTGATATATACGTACATACGTATATGTGTATACCTACCTACTATTAAAAAGAGGATTATGAGTTCGGTGTGAATATACATATTTCGATTCATACAAAAACAAAATTGGTATATTTGTCCTACAATAATAAAAGTAGTCGTGTTGTTCTTCAATAGAGCTTGTTCATATAAATACATGGCACGTATGTAGAATATATTCAAATGTTTTTAAAAATATGTAGGCAAAAAAAACCTAAAAACAAAAACAAAGTAAATACATACACACATAGCAAGCATAACAAAGTATGAATTTGTGTTTGAGTCTCAAACTTTGAGAATATTAATTGTTTCTTTGTTGGATTTGCTCAGAGAACTGAGAGTAATATTTCTTCTCCCTTGTTACTTATCCCCCTCATCTGTTAGAATTTTACAATTTTTGTTCTTTGAAATGTTCAAGTGCAACATCTTTATAAATCTATAGTCTTAGGCTTGACCCTTTTATGTAATAATGAGTATTGTCGTTACGCTTGAAAAAAAATTATTGGCGAAGTTAGAAGTTACAACAAATTTTCTATAATAATACTTTATATGTAAAATAATGATAATAAATCAAGCAAATTAAAGTAAAATATTTCATTAACAATCAATGAATTGAGGAAAATGGAATTCCAAATTGTCAAAGATGGAATCTTTTGTTGTACAGCCCTAAGAACTTTTAACTTTTCCCTTCATCAAACGCTACAATCATTTTGATTTTTAAATCTCTAACAAAATTTGGATAATCACTCTTAAATAAAAGTATGGGTAAAGCATTTTACTCTTTTTTATCAACAAATTTAGAAAGGAACATGTTTTATGCACACTTTCGCATTTTTTATTTGAATAAAAGTAGAAGTTACGAAAGATATGTAACGTTTTTCTCGGACTAACTATAGATAGGAGAAAAGAAATAATTACTTGTTATTAACTTTGTTGTTTTTTTTTTTTCTAGCGGCGGTGGTACCACGGTTACCAAAGTTCCCCCCCAAACTGCAATGAAGCGTAAGGCCACAGATCCTTTATCCAAAGATAAAAGTATTGAAACAAAAAGGTTGAAAAATTAAAAATATTTGTAGTTTATAATAGCTATTTAAGTTATTCATATTAAAATAAGTAATACATGAATCATGTGAAAAATAAAGGGTGTTTGTTCATTTACATGCACGATAATATCCCAGAGCTTTCATTTATACAAATTTTGCTTTGCAAAAAGTTCTGGTTAACTTTGTGGAAATTCGTGCACGTAATCAAATACGCCTATAATTTAATCGTATTATATGTAATCGTATATAGATAAGGAAATTTCAATATAAAAATATTAAATTTTTTATTTAACTTATTCTCTTTTTGTACTCTTCATACATGCTACACAAGTGTATGAACATAAATTTGAGTTGTGCATTAATAATATAAATTAATAAATAGGTCAAAATAATAAATATGTAAATTCATTGTTATAAATTTATGTATGTATATATTTATGCATATGTATTTAATTACTTACTAATTATTTAAGTATGGTATTTGAGTAAGAGGAATTAAATTTTTACTTAAATATTGCATGTAAGTTTAATGTCTTTATATTCTGTGGTATTCCAGTATGTGATGAAAATTGGTCGTTTTGAAAACAATTACTTGGCAAAGGAATGCTCAATATTGTATATCACAAATTTGAATGACTTTGAATCGTATTGCGTGTTAAAATCAATTTTCATCACACATCGGATTATAACATTATATATATATATATATATATATATATATATATATATTTTATAAATTTACCGATAAAACTTGAATCTGAGCATAATTAGAGAAAATTAAGCCTAAATCATCATAATTTTCGACTTTTATTATTTTAAATTATCAAGTTTTATGGAAAAATAAAAATATCAATAAAAACAATCTCAAGGTTGGTTGATTGAATCAAAAATATATATAGAGAAATTAAATCAAATCGAATATGTAGAAGCTTAAATTAGTAATTTAAATAATTAAGTTGCGTCCTTCATAAATGATTTATTTCTTTCATTAAACAACTAGAAAACACAGCAATGATTTACTTCAAATGTTAGGTCTCTTCCAGATGCATAACGAAACAATTTTGAGAAAACATGAGAGAGTAATATTTTTGGTTCCTGAAGAAGTTGTACGAACTTTTTCTTTCGATAAACTCTTTAAAGACAACTGTGGTGGTAAGTTAACAAAAGAATTTGTGGTTAACATTTATTGAAATAAAATGCAAAAAAATATACATCTTTACCAATTTATTAATTGTAATCGTGCATTGACTTGTGGCGAAAGCAAAAGTAGCGTTCGAAGTTGGTTAAGATGCAGCGAAACTTAAAACTATATATTAAATATGACTTACATATATTAGAATCTATTTGAAATGGTTTAGATTTTACCCAAAAATGGTAAATACTCTCTTTAAGCTCTTAATGTGTTAATCACTTTCCGTTTGAGAAATTTACATGTCAAAATTCGGCCACATGGCCGAATGAAAATTTTGTATGCTTTTCAAGCAAATAACCATTGCTTTGAAAAAGTTTATGCCGTTTAGAAATAGATTTATATTGTGCATATCTTATCGCCTACTAAAAAGTGTACCACAAAATATGTGTAGTATATTTAAATATTATTTTAAACTGCTTATCATGCAATTTCTATTATTAATATTGTGGGATGTGAATAATATATCCAGATATCCAATAAATAGCCGTAATTATAATTAAGAAAATATATTTTCCAATTAATCCGCTTGTGTAATCTTTTTTATACATATCCAAATAATTCTTGATCGAAATATACTCTGTCCTTGCTCATTAATGCAATCGTTGAAACCAACGTTGGCAAACGATATCGTAATACCTCTAGGGATTCATATATCGTTAAAATTATGTATCGGAATCTATTGCTCATTTTTTAGGTTTTTGATTACACAAATAGTTATCGATTTCATAATTAAAAATATATTGGAAGGAATATCAAGCAAAACTGTTCCTATGGACGAAATATAATTGGGGTGTTCAGTTTAAAAAAATATGCTGCATACATATATGTTTTGTCATAAAATAACTGAAAATCTGCTTTATTCGTGTTACATAAAATGAAGCAGGTGTTATTTTTTTGCGCTCACACTGCAATATTTTCGACAATCTGTTGTGGAAAGACAAATAATACGGTTTTAATTGTTAAACTAAGAATTATTCTGACTCAAGTTCAAATATAACACTTGCAATTATATATACATTTTTTATTAAAAGTGGAATATTTAGAAAATTTATTTAAATCATCATAGCAGAACGCTCCAGGTTTTAACTGGAGCATGAATAATAATTTAATAGTTTAATAATTAATAATAGAAGTCTGAACAATTATATGTGTCATCATTATCATTTTCAATGAAACCGAAATTGTTAGCAGATTTTACAAAGGTTTTAGTAGCAACTAATTACAAAGGTATTATTTTTTTATCAGCTGACCGAATTTCGAAAATAGAACACTAAATTGTGATGGAGTCACATGTTCCCATGCTATTATTTTCGGACTTTATGACCACAATGTGAATATCCCAATATTGTAAAGGAGATCATTTACATATTCTAAATTCAAAATAATGAATAAAGTGTTTTCTATAGTGGATCGTAAAGAAAGTCATGGAAAATATTTTACTAGAATAATCAATTTCCATAATCAAAAACTTTTGTTTCGCGAACATGTTTCTGCAATGTACCGTCAATATCCAAAATGTTTCTCTACGGCAATTATAATATTGTATTTACTAAAAAAAATACGATAGCGTAATTTTTTGTCCCAGGAATCAGAAAAAAAAAACTAACTGCTCTTTACTTAAAATAGAGGAACTTAATTTACAAATGAGTGAAATTTTCTCAAGAAGTATATCCTAAATTTTTCTTTTATATTCAAATCTCAGCAATGGTCGTTTCAGAACTTTGTTATATTTTTTCCTTAATCTTAAATAAAGTTTTAAAAACTTTATTTAAGTAGGTACAATTAGGCTGGAAATATTATGTATTCTCTTTTTAAAAATTAGCAAAACTTTTAAAAACTTATTTTACTTATACTGCTCTCTTTTATTTACTTTTTTCAAATATAATAAACTATTTTTTAGTATAAGTATATAAAATCATATGTTAGCACAAACCTATAAATTTATGTACATATTGTATATGCAAATAATGTTTGAGGTTTACTAAAAATGTTTTATAATTAAAAAATAAACAATTGTTGCTATATACAATGAGCTATATTAATTAAATAGCTTAACAGTTTTATACTCGGTAACGGTTTGTACCGGTAATAGCTGTACCGGAATAAGGAAAATACTGTAACCGAAATTTAAGAAATATCAATATCGATACCATTCTATCTTTTCTCGGCTTTCAACGTTTGTATTCAAATGTATCATAGAATTAGTTATGTTTTCTGTGTTAGCTAATATCTTCGCAAAAGTATTGCTCTCTTTTTGTTTGTACAGGCTGATTGTTTTTCTTAAACAAAATTTTAAATACTTTTAATTTTTTTCTTCAAGTCTTTTGGTAACGCATTCTCCATTCGTTCAGCAGCTTCAACAAACGCTTGCCGTTTGTAAGGCTCCTTTTGTGATTGTTCGGCATTTCGCATTTCTGCGAGTTTCTGCCGACTGCGTTTCTTACGTATGCGGTCATTCTTTCTTTTCTCCTGGATCATTTCATCATTTCCGTCAGCCAATGCTTTCCACTTTTCCCTGGCATTCCGCATTCTTTCCCTGTTCTTTAATTTGTGGTCTTCGAGTACTGCTTCATCTTCTTTTAATTTTTCTCTCCATCGATTACAACTTTCTTTATTTTTATCGCTCATCTAAGTAATTTAGAAGGAGGTATAACATTTTATCAAATATCGTGATTACCCACATAATTTCGCATGTGACCAATTGTTAATACATAGGTACTACGATTACAAACCTTTACATGTATATTTTAACAAAGTTTTTTTTTCTAAATTGTGTTTACATATTTCTTATTCATATTTCTAAATTGTATTACATATTTTCGATCACAGAATAACAACACAAAATAACCTGGGGTGATAACAAATATTATTTCCAATGTCACATGTGACCAGCGTTGCCAAGTTTGAATTTTTATCTAACTTAAGCTGTTTCTTGTAGCATTGAGAACTGTTATTTGTTGCTGTATTCACATTATATATCGGAGAAAAATACATCAGATAGAACGCAATGTATAAAAATATTATTTGTGTAAGAACGTAGCCGCCAGATATAAGAACATTGATATAACAGTTTCGTTTCCCTACCGGGGTCATATCCATCTCACGCTCTAGTCGGTGATTTGTGAAAAAATAGGGTGACTTTCATCTACATATGTAAATAAAATTTAGAAACATCAATACGAACTGGTAGCCCCGTACCTGAGAGACTACCTAATTGCAGAGATCCGGCATCATTAGCCAAAAGCACAAGGAAACAAAACAAATTACCAATAAATAGCAAACAAAAATCTTAATACCGTAAAACAATTCCAACAACCCCACAAAGTTGTTGATAACAGATTAAAATATAGTCTTCTACAGAGACGTCAAGTAAAAATTGGAAGGAAGCTATAAGCTGCTGCAATTAGTTTTTGCATAAATACACTTTAATAACACTGAAGCGTTTGTTTGCTACTTGCATATTTCCATAATTATATACATACGTACGTGTACATGAACGTACACAGTTAAAAGCTTCAAACAAAAATTGTAAGTTCTGCGAAAAGTAAATTGCATATAGCAAAATTAATAAAGAAATAAAAAAAGTTCAGAGTATTGTAATTAAATTGCATTTCCGCGTGTTTATTTCAGTGCTCTATGATTTAGATTGCTCCAGTAACTTGAGAAAACAATAAACACTTCGGACTGTTGCTGTATTATATATCTATATTAATATAGAAGAAAATCAATTTTCCTTTAACATGGACCAACAACCTGTTGCTTTATTAACCCGTAAAGAGACTTTCAGCGCTAGCCATCGCTTACACAGGTAAAAATACTAAATAATTACATATGTAAATATATTGTCTGTAAGCACAAAACACACACACACACCTGTCTAACAAAAAAATTCTAAAATTAATATAAAAAATATATGTACATAACATATATATTGTATACATTAGGGCGATAACTTTTCACTTCTTTTATTCTTTGTTTACTCGACTAAAGCAATCAAAGCTTTAAACCATAATTGTATTATATTTACATACAGACATACATATAACCCATTGCGGGTAATACCACAACTATCACCTATAACCATTGAGCAATAAATATTTAAAACTTGAATGTTTTAGAAAGATGGAATATATATATTTATTTTAAAGTTTTCAGTTTGTGTAAATCTAACGATAAAATGTTGATATTAGTACTAAATTGTTACTCAACATTAACTGCCTGTTCGCCGATGTCGAATGAAACATTAATACCATCCGAAAAATTAAAGTTCTTATATTGCGTAAAAGCAGTAAAAATCAGGAAGTTATTCAGAAATAAATATAAAGTTAAATAAAGAGTAATTAAATTTTTTAAAGAGTTTAGGCCTTATACACATAAAATGTGTTGTACTTATAAGATAATTTTTCTATACTTATAAGCCGCTTATAATTTTAAAGTATTTTTTGTTATCAAGGCCTTTCATCTAATAAGATCGAAGTACGTACTAAATGTGTAGAATGCTTTACTAAAAACGATAGTGAAAAACTGAAATGGCCATTTTAATATCTTTTCGATAACCTACACGATTGTGGTTCTCAAATTTGTATACATTTTTATATAAAAAATATAAAAAAGTATGCCCCTAATGTACACATGAAATGTATTTAGTCAATATACTTGTGCATTCATACATACATACATACGGATGTATACATGCAAGTGTTAAAATATAACTTTAAAAAAGTTTCCTCCTTTCGCCTTTTTCTTGTTTGCTGATAAATTCACTTTGCCCTATATTTCTTTGTAGCAAACAATTAACTGATGCGGAAAACGTTGAGATTTATGGAAAATGCAATAATCCAAATGGTCATGGTCACAACTATACGGGTAAGTCAAAAACATTATTTTAAAGTATTGGAAACCGAAATTATATGAGCAATAGATAGATATCGTTGGTTTCACTTAGAAAATCCCAAATTCGCTTATATTCTCAAATTGTGTTTTTGGCGATTCCAATGCATTTGATTAGTCCTCAAGAATATTCCATTAATTTTTATCTTAATCTGTAAAAGTGTAAATTATGTGAGTTAAGGCCTTCTTGACGAAATCAACGATTAGTACCTACATATATATATATATATATATATATATATATATATATATATATATATACATATATATATATATATATATATATATATATATATATGTACGTATATACATAAGCGTTTTAATAGTTCCAGAAAGAGGAAGAAATAAAGACTAACTGATAAAGTAAGAAATAAAAAAATAAAAAACAGATATGACACAACTCTAAAGCTTTTGTTATTGGGACCAAAGATTAAATATTTAATGTTATCAATTGCATATTGTATACTTACTTCTATAGATGTGCGTGTATGTATATTTATTTAGCCTTATTAACATAAATTAATATAAGGTCTATGCAAGAGCCCATGTGATAGGTATGTAAGTAGGTAGATGATATATTATATTTTAAACTTAAAAATGTCTAAATTGTCTCCCTCCTCTTATATTATGTATTGGTCGCAGGGTTTCCAGTTGTTTTTTTTATCTAATTTTCAATTTTGCAAATTAGCAACTCTCGTAATCCCCAAAATTATTCATAAGAAACATAGTCATATAATTTTAAATAAAAATATGCACACTTTTGTCTTTGACTAGCATATTAGCCGTTACTTCGTTGGCGCATGGTACTAAGAAGGCCTCACCCACATTGAAAAATAGTACAATTTGTGCGACTTGTAAATCAAAATGTACAGTTGAAAAGTGTCTTCTTCAAAAAACCTTTTTCGAAGAATATTTTTTCAAAATGTACCGTTTTGACAACAATGTAAAAGAGCTCGCCTTATCTGTTAGTTATGTATAACTCAGATATGAAATGTTTCAAAATAATATTAATTTTCTCAATTTCACGTATTTAACCTTTAATCTACGTTATTTATCTCTTCCGAATATACTACACTTTATTACTTCAAAGTAATTTGCATATGCTTGTGGATAGGAGCTTTATAATAAGAAGTTTGGGAAACGGGCAGCGTATTTCCCCTCACAATTCGGAATTTTCAAAAAGTACAAAAAAACTTTACATTTATCTAAGAGAATTGAATATGTCAAAACACTTTGAGCTGTGTACAATAGATTAAAAGATATATGGAGTGTAAAAAGGTACCGATTTCAGTTTTTATCTCCTAAAAGTACATATATCCTCCCCATCGAATTTGCCAAAATTTAACTTTAGTGCTAATAGTAGGTCAAAATATATATATAGATGTTGTATACATGTGCTTTATTACTATGAAAAAAGTACCATAAAAAAGTTAGGGTTTCACCCCGAATTTTAATAAATGGAATACAACTTTCATGTGTTGGCCGGTGCTTCAAAGTCTGTTTGAAGTTACTCGACCATGTTCAGGAGAGGACGGAGAAGCTTATCGATAGGATAGCCAACAGCCAACGCTTTTGAATCTTGATCATGGTGTCGATTTGGAGTTCGTTTCGACATTTTTATAAAAAAAGTACCAGATCATATTCGAGGATGTGGAGTGCAAAAAAGTGCCAAATTCTCCTTTACTTGCTAAAAGTACATTTATCAAAAATGTACCAAAAATGTGTCGATTTTTTTGAGAACTATTTGTATGCTCTTCCAATTTCGAGTCTATCGTAGTCCCTGATATATAAAGTTACCGATTTTATTCTTTTTGTCACTTGGCAATCGAATTTCTAAAAATCGATTTTAAAAGGATCTATAAATAGGGAAAAAAAACATTGAAGAAAATTTAAATTAGAGAGTGTAGTAGTGATAATCTCTTATTGATTAACTCAGAACCTTTTTAGTGCATTACTATTGAAAGAATGTTATAAATAAAAGTTGGCCATGATTTGTTTTGCATTAATATGAACATATAAATAAATAAATAAAAAATAAAACCCTCGGGTTAGAGTTAGATTTATAACTCATTTATTATAAAAAAAATTTATAATAATTATGATTGTTGTTTTTATTTTCTTTATTTTTCAAGTTGAAGTAACCGTACGAGGTCCTATAGATATTCGCACTGGTATGATCATGAACATTACCGACTTGAAGTTAGCGATGGATAATGTTATTTTTAAACAATTGGATCATAAAAACTTAGACAAAGATGTTGAATATTTCAAAAATGTGGTAAGTTTAATGAAAAAGAAAAATAAATACAAATTAAAAAATATAAACAAAACTTGCAGCCAAGTACAACAGAAAACTTAGTAGTTTTTATATGGGACAATGTACGCAACGCCCTGAAACGTCCACAACTATTGTTTGAGGTAAAAATTTATGAGACTGATAAAAATTCTGTTACTTATCGTGGACCATATATACAAAATGGACAATATTTTAGCAATAGGCGTTCACCGAAAACCAGTTGCAATAATATCTCATCAGATTCCGATTAAATAAGAATTTTTCAAATGAATTTCAAAATGTTTTTATATTAAGTGTAAAGTTATATTAATATTCTTACTTTTGCAGTTGAAGAAGATTTTTAAATAAAAAGTTAAAGAATATTATTGAATGTATTGAGATATTTTTTTTTTATTTTTAATATAATACATACCATTAAATTTTTCATTTAAATTCTTTAATGAAAGTTTTATCTAAAATTCTCTAAGAGTCCTAAGATAATAAATTTAATAAAAAAAATTGCTTAGAGGCAATTTAACTCCTTTTATTGTCTGAAATAAATTGATGGAATAAAAATAAAATTAATAAATAATTATGTATATATTTCTCCAAATAAAGGTTTTAAAATGCATATAGACGTTGCTTACCCATCAACAAATAAATTACATTTAATTTAATAATTAAATATAAAAAAGTTAATGAAAAGAATTATTTCAAAACAACAATGGAAACATTTTACCCCAGGAAAATGCATGGCTTGTTTTATTGTTGTAATAGTAAAATTACCTGATAGTTGTATCATGGTGCTATCCAAGCAGCTTCTAATTTTTGCGTATATGAAATCTCATAAGAGAAAAATGGCCGCTAGTTAGTTATCCTAAAGTTTTGCTTTATGCAAAACAGCTTTTAAATTTAATATGAACCAGAAATGTCGTATGGGAAACAATTCATGTACTTACCCTTCTTGATAATATAATTTTTCAATTTGTTTGTTTTTTTTCATTCTTTTCCTACGCAGTTTTATAAATTAAGTATTCTTGTTTGTGTTTTCATTGAAAACATTTTATTTTCATTGTAGAATGAAATTAAAACGTAAGAATATAATAAAAATGGAAAAGTCATCAATGAGTTCTTGTTATGGCTTTGATATTTGTTTGAGACTTGTCATTTATAAAAGTGGAAGATTGAAATAATATCTTTTGTTATTCTAAGAAATGTTGGCTAAAGTCCCAGTGAAATGCGCATAGGAACTAGCTAAACCCCCCAATTGGTCACTTTCAATTTTTTAATGAAAATTTTATGTATGCCCACAGTGTTTTGAAGTAGGAAAAGAATACCACATTTAGAATAAAAATAAAATGTTAAAAACACATTTTGGGGAAAAACGGACGCGATAAAAAGATAAAAGATGTTTTTGTGTTCTCTTATAAAAACATGCATAATTTAGCGATATTTTATAATAACCATTTTTTTGTGAATATGGAATTATGAAGTGTGCAGTTTCTTTTAATTTTTTAAACTGGGTAGCCAACAAATACGCACTCAAATGTTTTTTCCAAGAGGTAAAGGCAATCTGGAAAATAGTATTTAAAAAAGAGCATGCAGTTAAAATGTTTATGTCGCAAACGGTTTTTTTCTTTCCCTTTGATGAAAAAAAGTTTATATAAAAAAGATTTCTTTAATTATTATTACCAAATTTATCTGTTCTTTTTCATGTGGTTTCTAAAATGTTTTCCAATATACGACTTGAATCTCTTTTTGATTTTTTACATTACACAAATATTTTGAAAACAAAATACGTTTTCGACTAATCTAAAAGCAATTAGTCGTATATTTAACTATAATTTAATATTTTGATAAAATTTACTAATCCGTTTGCTGTTTTTAAGTTTAATCTTAAGCCTCGTTGAATTCATATACTCAACAACCCAAGGTATGAATTTTATAACAAGGAAGAAATTCTGATTAATACATTTATAAAAGAAAATTATATCGTTAATGCATATTTAATAAAAATAAAAGTAGCCACTTTAAGCTCTGAAACTTTTATGTTTTCTTTGCTTATATTTTGTCTGAGCGTTAAAAATGTTCGTGAAGTTTAAACCACTAACGTTGGCCGTTTAAACTCCTACTTCAAAGCTAAAAACAGAGATTAAGGACAACTAAATGACAATCCTAAAAACTCACTCTAGAAGTAAAATGAAAATAATAATAAAAATCATTATATGAATAGCGATGACGATTGAGCGATGTCCGTCTGTACGTGAAGTCGGTTTTCCCAAGCCCCCAGAAGAGCTAGAGACTTCGTTCTTGGACTGATGGATTGGAAATGAACCTAAATAGAGTGGTATTCAGAAAAATCGGAAGGACGGTTCCACAGCTGGGAAGCTTACACCTATTTCTCGACGCAAAATTAACACCAAAAACCAATCATTTTTTTGTTTATTTGTAAATTGAACCTATTTCATGCTTTGGGACTCCGCAATTGTCTATTTAAAACTAGAAAAAAAAAAAATTCCCAGGGATGGGAAATTAAAAGTTTTCTTTTTGCAGATTCGGTGTTTTGTGGTATAAAAATGCTTAAAAATTTTAAGTTTTTTTAAATAAAACCGTTTTATACATCACGAAGATTTGCATTGATGAAAAAAAATTTTTTTAATTAAAAAATCTCACCAGGGTTAGGAAATTTTTATATTTTTTGTACATTAAAATAACTAAAAATCAACTAACGTCGTTTTTTCCTTGTTAAATTTATTTTTTGTCCCGGCAAAACAGAATTGGTATCAAAAATTAAAAAAAAACAAATTTCGATTCCAGGGTTCGAAAACTGAAATATATTGTAGTACATGAAAGTGACAGAAATGGTAACAAATTTGTAGTTTTTCTTAAATAAAACCGCTTTATACATCATGAAGACTTGCGTTGGTAACACATTATTTTAAAAAATTTTGTTTTCGTCTCCAGGTGTGGGAAATTGATTTTTTTTGGCACATTCGGAATTTTGTGGTACATATAATAACTAAAATGTTTAAAAGTTTTAAGTTTTTCTTAAATAAAACCATTTTTGGTATCATGAAGATTTGCATCGATTAAAAATAAATTTAAAAATTTAAAGTTCCCATCCAGGGTTCGGAAATTAAAAATTTTTTTATACAATACATAACCAAAAATCAATTAACGTCGTTTTTTCCTGGTTAAAATTATTTTTTATTTCGGCAAAACAAAATTGGTATTAAAAATTAAAAAAAAATAAAAATTTCGATTCCAGGGTTGGATACTGCAATATTTTGTAGTACATGAAAGTAACGAAAGTGGTTAAAAATTTGTAGTTTTTCTTAAATAAAACCGCTTTGTGCATAATGACGACTTCCATTGGTACAAAAAAAATTTTATTTAATTTCCGCTTCCAGGGGTGGGAAATTGAAATTTTTTTGCACATTCGGAATTTTGTGGTACATATAATAGCTAAAATGTTTAAAAATTTCAAGTTTTTCTAAATTAAAACTGTTTTATACATCAGGCAGAGTTACATTGATGAAAAAAATTTTTCGCTTCCAGGGGTGGGAAATTGAAACTTTTTTATACATATATATACTAAAAGGCAACTAACGCAGTTTTTTTTACTAATTAAAACTATTTTTATTTTCAGGAAAAAACAAAATTAATATCAAGTAAAAAACCTAAATTTCGATTCCAGGGTTGGATATTTGCAATATTTTTATATCATGAAAGTTACCAAAATGGTTAAAAATTTGTACTTTTGCTTAAATAAAACCGCTTTACACATTATGAAGACTTGTATTTGTAAAAAAAATTTGAAAAATTAAACTTTCGTTTCCAGGGGTGGGAAATTTTGAATATTTTTTTTAAAACTCGACAATTCCCAGTGTAACCTACAGGTGACAGAGATTAAAGGAATTTTTATATATATACAGACATAACTGTATAATATAAATATTGAAAATAAACAGATAAAACCCTGTTGTGTATCTGATTTTATTTTGATAACGCTGACGTTATTCAAACTAGGGGAGTTTTACAAATTTTTAAGCAGTGTTTTTGATTTTTACATATTAGTCTGCCTTGTGACAAAGAAGAATTTATAAAAATGGCAAAAGGGTAAAAACTTAAAATTTTTTTATTGTAAATGATTGTAATATATTCACTTTAGTTATGTATTATGAAATTAGTAAAAAAAATAAACTGGTTTTTCAAAAAATAGCATTCTACACCAAGTGTCACTTGTAGGTGACACTGGTTATTATTAGTACTCAATTTATTTAAGAAATGAAAAAAAGAACAAAAGCGCTAAGCTTTGTTATAAATATTCCGAAGAAATTATCGCAGCTAAGTGTCAACATTGCATAGAACTGTCATGCATTGGAACCTATAGCAAAAGTGGACCGGATTGGATTTATAAATAAGAAACGAGCAAATATTCAAGTTGAGTGTCCAGCTCTTGTACGGATGTACAATAAGTACATGGCTGGAATAGATCGTTTTGATGAAAACGTTGACTCTATGATGGTAGCTCTCCGCAGAATAATATTGTTGTTTTCTCTGTTTGCGTTCCTATGAAGCTTAGGGTGCCTATCGGGATAAGAAGCGGAAGGTCTGTGAGATATCAGTTGCAGGTCGACAGGTCTCAATGAAGATGTGGATATATGTGGATAGTTTCCACAATAAATAAATGTTAATGTTGTTTTCTTAAAATAAATATGTATTACTAAAAAATTAATGTTTTATTTCTACGAAAAGATTGAGAAAAACAACGGGTACTTTAAACCATTAACTTAAACTAGTGCCCAGTGTCACCAGTAGGTGACCGCCCTTGAAAAAAAATTGGGCGGGTTCATTTAGCGATTTCATTTATCTTCTTTTTTATAAAATATATCTAAGCTATTGCAGTTCAAAAGAAAATAAAAATTTGTGTTACCTTCGATATGGGAATGGAAGAGTTAAGTAACCAAGAAATGCAACTGAAGTTGTTTTTATTTTTTGCTAACTGAAACTATTTTATAAGTTAGAAAGCAGACGCACGTTAGCGAAGGGTATATAAGATTCGGCACAGCCGAATATAGCACGTTTACTTGTTTAATAGGCGCTTTATTTACCTGTTTTTTTTTCTATACAAATAGGTTTATCTTTATTAGTTTTTTAATGTAAAATTTTAGAAATTCATGGAGTTTAACTAGTTAAAGTGAGACTATTTATTACATTTCTGTGACTTTCAATATTTGTCGATAGGGTATGTTCTGACATTCGCGTTTTGCAGACTCTTGGCCAGATCAATTCGCAAGAATATATGAAATTGAAGTGATGACATTAGTCTAAAATCAACATCAAAGAAAACATAATATATACATACATATATATATATATATATATATATATATACATATATATATATGTATTTATATATATACAATATATATATATATATATATATATATATGTATTTATATATATACAATATATATATAAATATATATATATATATATATATATATATATTATTATTATTATTTGTTTGTTTGTATCGAATGTGCTAAAACATTCTTGATATTTAAAAATATACTCGAATATTATACATGTTTAGATTTTTTGCTTGTCTTATCCCGCTTAAGAGATTTTCGCAAACGGCTGTTTAATGTGGCAGATCGTTGCAGAAATGCAAGAACAAGTTTTGACAATTTCCAATTTACACGCAATGTGACAAATAGGCGAATGTAAAAGCATACCCGTGATATAAATCGGTAAAGTTGAATGATATGCACATATACTTTACAATTCTTTAAGTGCATGTTTGAAACTAAATAAATAATTATTTCATACTTTTATGTTATTATTTAATAATTTATATAATTTTATGTAATATATAATTTGTTATTGTTTAAAATTTATGACTAAAATCTTTGAATAACATATTTGAATTTTAAAGCTCTGTTTATTTAAAACCTAATAAAAGTATTTTTTGTATCTTAACACTATTTCTATTTGTTTGATAATCTTAAAAATCTGTTAATTAACAAATATTTATTAACAAAGAGAAAGAATTTAACAATTCATTTATGCTTAAAATTAAAAAAGAAAGGTTTTTAAAATTTTGGGTTTGTCTTTTTAAGATAGCAAGTCTACATGTTTTCTTTTTTCTTATTTTTTATAATACTTTATAAGAACGTATTAACGTTTTGCTTAAAAACTATTTCTTTGGTTTACAATTTCTTACAGACTTATTAAGTTGTATATATTGTATTTTCATGTCTGATTTAAATGTCATTTTTTGCTCTATGCAGCGTTTACAACCTCTTAAATGTTGTTATTATAACTTTAAGTGTAACTTTATTAATTGTATTAAATTTTTCCTTAAAGTATTTCTAAAAGTTAAAGGAAGATTTCGGAATTAAGTCTACAATATATGTATATTATGTTTATAATAGCGATCTAAAATAATATTAAATAATGATTTTTCTGTGCAGAACAACACTTTTTGTGACGTCTAATGTGGTGGTTGATAAATGATTAAGATGCGGTGGTTAAATATATCATGTGTAGTAGAAGCTTTCTTAATAAAGCTTAACTAAAATATATGATGCAAAAGCCAGAGCTGGTCGCTAGCTAAGGAATGAGATACTGAAAAAAGCAGAGAATGAGTGAGGATGGACGCATAAAGTATATGAAACAATTTTAAGAATTTAGTTTTTAATTTCACTTGTTTTTATAAGTACACGGTAATACGATACGAAACGAATTGCTTTCGCATTGCGATGTAAATATTATACAAACGCGTATAGTTTTTTTGTTTGTTTTTGTATCGAATTACATATCGTACGCTCATTAGTGTAACACTTGCACGGCTAGTGTTCGTCGTTCAGTAAAAGTTAAAAAAATATTAAAAGTAAAATGAATCCAAAGTACTAGAAATTTCTAAATATTGGCTCACACAAAAAACCCTTTTTTGTTGTATGCGCTGCATTATTGTACTTATTTACATAAAAGTATTTGCTATTGTGTAGTTTTCATTGAAATAAAATTTAATACAATTATACAATTTCATAGTAGTTTGCCTAACTAATCAAGCCCCTAAACTTATTAATTGTAAAAAGGACGGAAATTGTTTAAAATAGCTCGTATATCGATTGAAAACTCACAAATAATTTTAACATTTTAAATAATGGTATTTTCTTTTCTAAAAAATAATTTAAATTTTTTCTAAAAAAAACTGGCAGTTAATAATAAGAGAGGAAAGTTTTTCTTATAGCATCAAGGCTAGTATTCTAAAATCTTTCAAAATTAGTATGAAGTTTAAATGTTTATGTTTGAAATAGTTTCCTTCTTTTGCTATGAAAAAACTTGAAAATAAAGCATTATAAAGCATATCTAATTTATCTGCAATTTTTCTTGTGTTTTCTGAAAGTTGGTAGTCTTTCATTATACAATCTGTTTTTGATTTTTAACACTTTTGATTCATACGTCTGATAGAAGGTTGTTTTCATTCATGTGAGAAATCTCCATCTGAATCAATGTGGTAAGAGCCTGCACTGAACATTCTTAAAAATTATTTATTCCCAAGCTTTTTGCTTTCAGTCTTAGTACTATATTTTAAAAAAATTTTACTCGAAGGAAATATTCCTGGTAATTAAAACTTTCATTAAGTCTATTTTCATTAAGTTCTATCTTTTTTGAACAGAATAAAAAAACAAATACCGTAAAAAATATATTTTCGGTTAATGAACAAAAATTATTCGTTGGTCGAAAAAAAAAAATTAAATATTTGAACAGACAATCGCCCAAAAACATTCCAAGAATAACACTAGGAAAAGAAAACAATATAAATGTTTATTGCCGATTGGGGAAGTTTTTATGAAAATTTCTTAGTGCTGAGTAGCTTAAGTATTTTTGGATGAATTTGTAACTGAGTTCCTTTGTTTTAGCCATATATCATAATGCCGCTGGCGGAGTTCGGTATAATTTTAAAAATTCAGTCAACCAAAATCAAATACATATACATATAATTTTAAAACGTTTATAGAGACGATGTTGAAAGTATTTTTTGAAATCATTTCCAATATTATAATTTTCTCTAAAAAGTCTATTACTGAATAGTAAAACTGTGGGAGAGGGAACAACATTGCGGCCTGTTCAACGATGTTGCAAGCTATTGTTCGACGGCAAAAATAGTAGATCTGGTCCCACTTCAGGCTAATGAGTGTGACAACAAGATTACTCTCTGCATGTGCTAAAGTTGTACAAAATTGCTGGAACGCAATAAACCATGATTGCACTTTTTGAATTAAGTTCAATTTTAGTGATTTTAGGCTAAAATTTAACAATAAAATTAGTAATAAAAATTTGCATCGTTTGCAACAGCTGCAAGAGTGATGGGAAGTAAAAGCAACGTATGCATTTTTTTTCTGCTTTTCCAATGCGCAAATATGTTTTCTACAACTTCAAGCTTTTTTGAAAAAGATTCCATAAATGCTTTCTTCCTTTATTTGCAAACAAACAATAGGTGATTTTAATTCTAGTTCGAACTAGGCGAAATAAAATGTTCGTACAACTTTGTACAGGATATGAAAAATATTATTCTCAAAATTACACAAAATTTATTACCTAAAATGGTTTTGAATCAATTTTGTGAGAGTTCGGAATGTTTGGTTATGCTTTAGGAACAGACCTAATATTTGGAACAAAAGCCAATCTTAATACTTGTTTTCGTTTTAAATTTTATTTGTGAGATCGAACATTAGCTTGCGAACTTAACTTAACGAACGTTTCGACTTCTTTAAGCAGGTTTATAACAACAACAAAAAATTAAATGATAATATTCAAAATTGGATGGAATTTGTTTCAAAATGCTTCATCAGCGAATAAAAAAAATTTATTTCAGTTTATATTTCAATAAGATCCTTTTGTTTCATTATGAATAAACGTTTTATTTTCATGTGATTTAGTCTGAAAAATATCTCAAGACAATCTTTGACTTTCGCTATAATATGAAAAATAAAATATATGTATATTAAAGGAATTCATGATGAGCTGTTTTATTATTCCAACGTTTCTCTGAGCGACGGGATTAATGGGAATAAAATGTGGAACTTTGTTACATATTCACAGTCATTAACGTTTAAAACTAGTGCTTCAGGCAAAATGCTCCCTTTAAACTCTTGGGCCGTGTTTATGAGATGAGGATTGAGCTGAAACTTAATCTAACGTAGTCTGAAGCTCTGATTTTTCTGGCGAAATGTGATTTTTTATGATTTCATTAAAGACCAATTTTTCAATAAAAACTAAGCTGCTGCGTAAAAATTTTGTACACCAGCTTGATAATGACGGAACAAATTTGTTTTCAGATGAACTAAACTCCAACTTAGTTTAACTGAGATCTCAAAAACCCAACCTTAGAGTACACGCACCTTTTTTACTATGAATATGCGAAATTGGTTTTTAATATTGACCAAATAATTATGGTCTGTATCTCTCTATATGGCACTGTACCATCCAAATGGCTGAATGATTCGAAATTTGTTGTTTATTTTATTGATTTTTATGACGTATTCATTTAAGTTTAATTTTATTACGATATTAATTTTTTACTATCTACATTTGCAAATGCATTTAAAATCGATTAGGTTTTATGATGCATCATATAATTGGTCCGTCTGAGTACTAAATGAATTACTATTAATAAAAACTTTTGCATGGGAAAATGTGTGAACAGTTGAATTGTAAAATCAACTAAAATTATATAACAGCTGATTGCAGTTGTAAGGACACAAAATATTTGCATATAATCATATATAAAACTCTAGCAAATTAAAAATATATGTATATAAACAAATAAAGTAGAATTGGTGCCAGTAAATTTTAAATTTAAGAAATTAGAAGTTTCTTGTAATAGAACTGAAAAAAGCGAAATTGGACGCAAAGTGCCCGCTAGGAAATTAAAAATTTAGAAAAAGATAATTAAAATTGAAGAGTTTAAAAAACGACAATTCCGGAATATATATACTAATATAATTTGTCTCACAACTTGCTTCAGTCGAAAAGGATGGGGTTTCTGGGGTTAACGTGTTTCTACAACACTATTAAACACGACTAGTTGATTTTAGATAATCAATTGATTTATTATGATTTGAACTATCTAATCTAACAATACAAAGTATTCGTAATTCAAGTTATTGGTTAATAAGCTTTAAGTAATATGGCTATCACATCCATAAAACTTAAACAAATATTTATATCTAATCTGAATTTCTTTGGCTGAAATTATGTGTGCTGTAATAGTAGTTTAGAGAGAAGTGTTTTCTACATAAACTATTTTAGATCAAAAATGGTTTTGCAAATATATATCCATACATACAAATGTGTGTATGTATGTATGCACTAGTGCTGGGATGGTATCGATAGTTTGAAAATATCGAAAATATTAATAGAAAAGTTAACTCAATCGATATAAATTTGTTGGGCTGATTTATTAATATTTTTTGTGGCTTCTTTAAAATTTTTACCGATTGAATTCGCAGGTTTGCACTCTAAGAGGACGATCTCTACAAGCTTAACATCAAAATAATTTGCATTGATGTGACTTGAAATCGTTAACAAAAACAAAGTGGATAAGACTTTGCGCCACTGCAATGCGACTTGATATTTTGGAATTCAGTCTTTGTTTCAAATAGAAGCAAGTTTTTACTCAGAAATTGTTAGATGATGTCCACAAGGAGTAGTTACATATCATATTTTTGATATTTTCCTGATGTGACGTGTGTGCATACATTATACGACACAACTAAAATAACGTGATAAAAATTAACTGAAATTCCGGCACCGATCATACCGATAGTGAAATCTGACGTATCGATAGTAGAAAATATCAATAGTATCTCAGCTCTAGTATGTTCAACAATGTTTATATATTATTAAATTGTTTAGAAGTCAAGAGATTGCATGTAATAGGCTTAAACCAAACAAAATTTCTGAATACCCTTGGCACAGCTGGTGATAATATATGTAGGCTAATAAGGCCCTTGGATTAACCTAATTTTCGAATTTAAAAAAATATATATTTTATATAAGTAAATTACTTCCTTTACGTTTTGGAATACGTATTATGCCTTTAATTTCATATTATATGCCCTAGTCTTTTATGTTAAGCAATAAAATTCAATATATTTTTCTAAACTATTCTAGAGATAAATTTAATCTAATAAGTAAACATTTTATATAATTAAATCCTATACTTGTTTTTGTTGCTAGTTTTTAATAAAATACGAAGAAAAACTATTGTGCAATTTGGTGTTTTATCACTTTCAACCTTAATTGCTCTGGACAGTTACATAATTAATTTGTTTAACAAATAACATACTCCAAAGCATTTAAAATTGTTTATTATTAACGCGAACAAGACCGTTGTTTGTTTTTTGCATTCCTTATAAATCGAAGTGTTAGAATTCCTGAATGTTTGTGTATCACTTGTATTGTTTTGTTTAGTTTTCAGACTAATTCTAATTTTTTAAATGTTATTATTAAACTCCTTACCAGGATTTCGTATACTAATAAATGGTATACCCAATTCAAACTCATTGACTGGCCAATACTTAAGTAGTGGCCTTCTCTGTGGCAGTTCATTTTCCACATAGAAGTATGCGTATACAACAAGAACTGTGTATGCGGCAATGAAGATGAAAACATGCCAAAAGCCATGTAAATATGGAAAGCTTATGGAGGACCAAACATCACAGAACATCCGATCGTTAATCCAGCACACTACGGCTATAAACCAAACTGCTGTCGATCGCAGACCTAAACGATAGACACGTTGATCTTGAACTCTGTAAATAAACCATAAATCATGTAAAAAATTTTATGCAAAATATTAAATTTTGTTTTTTGGTAATATGTATAAGCAAATATTCTAAATATTCCAATATTTATAGAAAACTGTTAACAAATGAACTATTTGACATACTGTCATTGTACTATTATAATATGAAATTTATTTGTTATAATAGTACAATGACAGTATGTCAAATAGTTCATTTATTAACAATTAAATTGAGATTTTATTTTTCATTTGCCTTATAAATACTTTCATTGTTATCCAAGGGATTTCTAATTGTATAAAGGTGTAGAAAAATAATATAGATTCATATCGAATAAAAGTTGTTTGTTGGGTTTTGGTTTGTATAAGTTTCATAGCCTGCTACACTTATTATAATGTGATTTTTTGAAATCATTTGTGAATTTTTATAGTTAATTTATTAACATAATTCTCAGATGGTTTATAAAAGTCTTTTAATAAGTTGAGAAGTTTGAAACTTTTCAAAACTGTGGTTGAAGTCTACTGACTATTTGGTAAAAAGCGCCAATGAAATGCATATAGACATTGCTTAACCACCCAACAAATAAATTTCATATTATAATTTATAGAAAACTTTAATACAAATAATAATAACAACAATAATAATAATAAAGGATTAATATGATATGCAAGAGCAAATTAAATGGTCGAAACCTTTTAAAGACAATAAACACATTCGCCATATCTCTTCTTATACCTTTGGTATCATATCCTGGTCGAATACAGATTTAAATAACCTCGATATGAAAATCCGTACTACGCTAACGAAGTTTAAATATGACCACCCGAAAGCATTGTTAGAACAGATAAACATTCCAAGAAAATTAAGAGGAAGAGGGATACCAACAAAATTAATAGAATATTTCAAAGCAAAAGCTTCAGTATCTCCTCTCTACAGAGGACTCGTGAGTGCCGATGATAACCTCACTCCACAAAATCTCAAAAACAGTAACAACAAAGCTCAAATAACAATAGAAAACCTCATGCAAGACTGGAAATCAAAACCACTGCACGGAAAGTACACAAATTCGATCAATCAGGCTTATGTAGATATAGTAAATTCTAACAATTGGCATAAATATAGTAAAGTCTTTGCTGAAACCGAAGGACTTATTACAGCCTTCCAGTATGGAGTAATACAAATACCAAGATACCATATTCAAGATACCATTGCCATAAACAAAATCTAAATATATACTGCTTGCCCGATACATTAAGAGTACACACAATCAAGTCAAGGTAGATATTCTACCAATACTTATAAGGTCTGTACGCACAATATCCAACGAAACCACGTGTGCAATCGGAAAATTAGACCTTAATATAAATATACTAACTGACAGAGCGTAACCTCTGTTGGTCTTAGACCCGGTGCGTCAATTCCAGCATAAGGTGCGAATGTATAATTCTATAAGAATAATAATAATAATAATAATAATAATAATAATAATAATAATAATAATAATAATATTAATAATAATAATAATAATAATAATAATATTTTATAAACTTACTCGACCTTATTTTTTATTAATTTATTAGGTTTATTTAAGCAAAAGATCTATAATTTTTTATATTTTTATATGAAAATTGTTTTTATTCCAATATTTCGCCACTTCTTTGTGTAATTTAAAATTAATAGTTTTTATTTTTTCAATTTAACATATACAAACAAAAATTATTCTTGTGTCTAATTTTTTAACCTTTTTTCTTTTAATAATTAATAGATTTGTTTCAGTTTTGAGGTTATTTTATATTAATATATATATTTCGATATTTCGCTAACCTTCGGTTAGCTTCTTCAGGAAATTATTTTCTATTGTCAAAAATTTTCTTTTCAATTCTATGTATACAAATTTTTTAACAACATAAATCAAAAATTTTTTATACTAAAAAATACTAACTCTAAAATGTATAAAAAGTATAAATTAGTTAATTTTAAATATTAAAACATACTAACTACAAAATGTATAAACATTATAAATTTGAGTTATACATATACTTATATATAATAATGTCATGAAAGCGATGTGTGTGTGTTAACAAACAATTCTTTTAATGTTGTGTAATTGATATTATTAATGTAAAATATTTTAAAATAATACAAGAATAACTATGATCAATATGATCTTAACATATATAATATATATGATCTTAACATATGCATGCAGCGTAATTAATTTTTTCAATTCACAATTACCAACAAAATATTTTTTGTCAAAACGAAAAAATGAATAATATTACAAACATATGTAAGCAAACAAAAATATTATTATATCCTATAATTTAATTTCCGTTTTTATTTAATAAATATCTATATGTATGAGCAACATTAGCTGTATCTGCCTTGAAATTAGTTCTCTTATCTATTGGAACATTAATAATATTCAGCATCTCTAACGTGTATCTACGTTTACAATTATTCTCTGTATTTAAAATTGAGACATTATTAAAATCAGGAAAATGCCTAAAATTTACACAATGATATACTAACGCTGTTTTTTGTGAAGAAATATTGTTTCTATATTTTTGATCTGTCCTACAAGGAATTTGATAAACTATATGTGATCTTTCTAAAAGCTGTATTTTATCTTTTGTTTTGCTAAATAATTTGCCTACAGTTTCATACATTTTATGTGCCATTCTATATTTCTTATTATCATAGATTTTAGATTTTTCTAATCTTTCTGACTTTTTTGGTACATATATTAAAGTTTTATAGATTTTTGTTTCAGAAGAATCATCTACATTCCTTCTGTTATATCTATATTGTCTTATTAATTTGCAAATTGTTCTGCTCTTGAAGGTGGCACAGTAAGAATATCAGCTATTCAACTATTTGAATTGAACAAATTCAAAGAAAGTTCGCCGATGGCAGATCTGAAGTTGAAACTTGTTGAATAATTTTCAACTTAATTTTTTACTTTTGTATGGTTACTTGTTACCAATTTTTCCACTCATTTAATTTCTTTTTTTTTCACACAAAATCTTCATTCGCAACTCTTATTTACTACCGAAAAATTTAACTATAATTTCTTATAACTTGGCCTAAAAATCAATACCAAAATAAACAACAATGGCGTCTTAAGCTCTTATCTCTTCCATTGTAAAATGAAGCAGTAGAGAGTTATCAGCCAAATTAATTCCGGTTAATGCAACAAAATCAAAAGCCTCTCCGATTCTTATATCACATACACATATAATTAATGAAAATAGTGGATCTGTTCGGTAAATCGCGATTTGAGAAAACTAAACTCCACTAATAGAAATATATTTTCAGACTCTTTGAATTTTCTTGTATATTTAGTCCCAAAGAACTTTTGCAGGTTCATATTTAATTTGGATATCGTACGATATCAAACTGACGTGATTTATGGGATAGATCCGTTATCGTTAGCTGAAATGCAAAACCACGTAAGTAACTTTTTACTATTTTGTATTAGAAACGAAATACAACCAAATATTGCAGAACGATGTAAGTTACGTTCTTTTGATCATATATTTCGTGCATATATTTACGTATATTTCATGCTCGTCGATTTGCTGCTATGAAGACAAATGCATCAAAGAAAAAAAAATCTTTTACAATTTTTTTTAAATACATAAGTATACGCAACTTTCAGGAAAGAGCTTCAATGCATTTATAGGAACAAATAAGTTTCATAATTTAACTGAAGTCATTATCTATGAAACATATTTTAGTTTAATAAAATAAGTAGATACAAATATTACTGCTAACATAATTGGAAGCGATTAATTGGAATTAGTTTAGACATATTCTTTAATTGAAGTCAAAAATTTATCTAATATCAGGCTATTGATTACATTCCCACGCCGATTTGTTCAATTATCTTTTTGTATACAACGTTGTATACTATATACGAAGGTTGTTTGATATCGCCGTGACTATTGGAATAAATTTTTGTCGGGATAGAAACGTAGTATCTTTCGACATAATATTCTTTTAGATAAATAAATTGAGTTCATCATTTCACAACAATAGGTTTTCTTAAGACCCTCGATTTTGGTTATGACATCTTCATTTGCCTAAAATCTGTTACCACTCATCCAACCATTTCTCCAGGTTTGGAGAAAGAAAACAGCAGGAAACTAAATGTGGAGAATATGCTGGATGGGGTAACAATTCGTAGCCCAAATTATGTGTTTCTGACCCACTGAGTACACAAGTGCGCAATCGCGATTGTTTTGAAATTCGCAACGTGTCTGTTTTTATTGGCTATCAAACACAAACTTAATGACGCAGATTGCGCCAAATTTTACAGTTTAAAGTTACTACGAGGGATATGTAAAATATCAGGGAATCATCAATCAGCCTTCGTATTGTTGTTATTAATCATATCTACAAATAAACCCACTTCACCACAATCAGATATTAACACAGTCAGACGAAACTTACCTTCTCAGTTCTTTGTATAGCATAACCATCGTGGGTACACCCATTGCCATTAATACAAAAGCATTAACTATAGGCTTCCATATTGAAAGTCCAGTTGCTATGACAGCGAACACGAACATCAGTACACTAAAATGATGCCTACAATTGAAAAGAATATGTAACTGTTAGAAACGAAACGGTTTGAATGAGAAAACTTTAAGTGAGACATACGAGGTCTGTACAGAACATAAAATTAGTTTTAATTTTTTATCAAGATAGTCCCCGTCAAATAGAATACACTTGTCCTGAGTTTTTCCCAATCCTCAAAACACTTCTGATTATAGTGTTGCTTTTGGACAAACAATTGTTTTTTTTTGTCAAAAGTAAGTAATTTTGGACGAACACATGAAACAATACTAACTTCTATGATAAATAGTGACATAATTTGAAGACGATTGCATCAACATTAAAAAAAACTCGAATGGAAAAAATTCATCTTATTTTTGAACAGACCTCGTCTATATTTTAAATGAATCATCTCTACATAACGGTGATCACTTTTTGGCTAAATCATTATTGATTTCATTTACAAGTTCAAATGGATGTCGTTTTCTTTTCAATATTTTGGTCTCATGAATGTTGAGAAATTTTCAGACAAAAAAGTTCTTCCTTACTAATCCTTTATACGCATTTGACATTTGTTTCTTATTATTCCCAAATGTAACAACCGCCTACATGAGATGTTTTAATAGTTTGCAAGACAATGCTACGCAAAGAAATACATACAGTTACTCACACACAAAATGGGACATGAAGAAAAGTTTGAAAGTAAAGTATTTAAACCCCAAAATAAAAGTCTATTTTAAACTTAAAAACTTCCATTCCTTAAGCTAATAAAATAAATATAAAGGAAAACAAATAAAAATAAAGTAAAATTTTTAATTACAACAACAAAAAATAAGTCACTTCATTCTTCAACTGCTTAGCGCAAAGCTCACACTCAAAGTGGGACACGATAAATTTTTGCTTTTATGTATGCATATTAAATTTAAAATACTTTTTTAATATTTTGTTGAACTCCAATTGTTGTCAATACAGCGTGAAGACGCCGTCGAATACTTTCAACCAAATCTTTGGCCGGCGTTTTGCCACTCTTTTTTTTAATTCTGCCCACAAATTTTCAATGGCATTTAAGTCTGGTGACTGGGGAGGAGTTTCCAAAACGTTTGTGCAATTATAAAGAAGCCAAGTACGGGCATTCAAGGATTTATGTTTGGGGCCGTTGTCTTGGTAGAACACGAATTCTTCTGTTGTTGGAATTGAACTAAATTTGGCTCGATTTGTCTCTAATATATTCCGGATAACTTTGATAAATTTTATGAAATTATCTCAAAGGACACGCCCACCACCCTTATATCCTTGATACGTAAAAGATGCAATTTGTCCACGAAAATTGTCAATACCTCTTTCACATTTTTTTAACTTTTTCAATAAGTTTCCTATTTTTATCTGTTCCGATCCGATAAGATTGAAATTTTGCATGTAAATATATTTAGTAAAAAATTATTTTAATTTGTAAATTGTGATCATATAAGAGCAAAATTTTACAAAAATTATTAATTCAGTGAAAAGAAATTTAAAAACATGAATTTTATTTATTTAACATAACATATTCAATATACATACACACATAAAATATATACATAGTATGTATTACAGGCAATCAAAATATATTAACAACTATCACTGTCATCACTTTCAGATTCTACCAGATTCGCTGTTTTTATGCTCTGAAATCTTTCTTTTGTAACTAAATACTCGTTCAGATCATTTCTATCGCTTTTCCTTAAAAGTATTTTCTGACTATGCATCGAAATTGATGGCTCTGGCTGCAGAATAAGATAATTTAGTAGGTCTCCCATGGAGGCAATCCTACTTCTTTTTCTCGTATGTTTCAATCTTGCATTTCTTATAATTTTATGACTTGTCTCTATTGCTTCTTCTGATAACATTCCAATGGGAATAGTGGAATATTTAATAAAATCTATACCATGAACTAGAATTTTATGCACAGTTGCAGGCATATAATACCAGGGATATTATTTGAAATATAAAAGTGCTGTATCTTTTAAAAGCTTTTCAAAATTTGATGTATGTATATAATGACCACTTGAAAGTATTCTTAAAATAATAGCAAAATTTTTTATTAAGCTTACATCTACATTAGTAATCTGAGCTGAAAGTTCGACATTGGAAAAGAAGCGCCTTGCAGTGTTGCCATCATTCGTTGTGCCATACCCCGTCTTAACCTTATCAACTATAAGACCCATTTCAGACTTAAATTTTGCTTGAATACTTCTCTTTTGCTCAGCAACCTGATCTTTATCTTCTTTTCTTACCACTCTCCATTTCTTTATAGGCTGTTTGTAAGAAATATGCAAAATGCATTCAAAACATTTGATCCATGCATGTAATGTCGACAATCCGTACTGATAGCACTGCTCATTCACAGGCCTTTCGAAAATCGATAAGCTGCTCATTTCAGATGGCTTAGCTCCACATAAAGCACAAGTTGAACTACTACTGTTTCCACTTAATACATTTAAAACTACACCATCTATCATTGTCAACTGCATTTTATAGTGAACGTTAAGATTTTTGTTTTTTGAAATGTAATTATATGTATCTAGGCCTTCAATTTCTGTATTTATGCTATCCCTTACTGATTGTATTATACTTGGATTCTCTTTTGTAAAAATAATTTTAAGTGGTCTACATAACCTCCAAGATGAATGTCTATCATTTTCCCAAACTATTTGGTCATCTGCCCAATCCAACAAGCGTAAAGGAACGAAGGAAGTTACAAACATAAATTCATCACTAGCTTCCTCATCTTGAAATTTTTGTTTGAAATTTTTCCATTTGTATTTGAACCTGTTAACCTTTCTGCGGCTTTTTTAAGAGCTTCAGATGAAGTAGAAGCGACAAGTTCCTCCACTCGCCTCCTTTTTGTTCGCATTGAACCCTCTTCATAAGAAACATTCGGTCGGCCTTTACGACTTGTACTTGATTCCTAATATAGTATAAAATAATTAAGTTTTCTTGCAATACCAAAACTTTACACGGATACTTACATTACAAATGATTTCACAAAATAGTTCGCTATCTAGCCAGTCACTCAACTCAGTTTCAAATCTGTCTCTAATGCGATGATATTTAGACCAATTGTTAGAGAATTTTAATAGAGTAAGCTTTATTTTCTGTTGTTCACTTTCTAATAATACTCGTTTAAAATGCTTTTCGACAAAATCTTTAACATGATGCATAACATCGCATGGTCTGTTTTGCTTTATCTCTAGCCACAATTGAAAAATAGTGCGAATCCGCAATGAGGTTGACAATCATAAAAGAAATTCGTGCAAAATCGAGCAGCTGAATTTTAAATATATTAAAATACATACTTGTAGCTACAAAATACCAAAAAATTGGAAAAGTGTTATCTCTACTTTCTTTTAAATTCTCTATGAAAGTTCGCTGAAAAATCTTGACAATGTCTCACTACTATCTTTTTCTAACGGGATCTGACATATGATCAATATTTGTAAACAAAAACATGTTGTAATTATAACTAGAAGCATCACTGTTAAAAATTTTGGTAGCCGTTACATTCAAATACTTAAATTTTTAGTATTATAAATGAACATGAAATTTGGGATTTTCCCATAAATTTCGTATGCTGTACACAAACCTTGACTTTGAACCACTATAACTTTAAAATTTATAAACATTTTAATAAGATATTTTAGATATCATCTAACCAGTGTTAAAAAAAATATAATAATACAAAAACGTTCAAATTCTAACATTGACTTTAACCATTTTTGGCCAGCCTCGTGACAGAGTGCGTTGTAACAATTTTGTCACGGACAGTGAGCATTATTTTTAAAAAACTTTGCAATACTGAATAAGAATTGGACAACAGTTGATACCGAGAGGCATGGTGGAATGACGTACAATTCAATCATGGTAGAAACTACAAATACGAATAACTAATTTTAAACGATTTATGTCAGCAGTGTTTTCAACACTAAAATATTAATGCAACCGCCATTTTCCAAAATACTACGAAAGCCCGTTTTAGACTACAATTCTTGATAACAGGATTTGTGAAAAGCTCAAACCGAAATGTATTAACGCTCATAAATTGCTTTCCAGTTAGATAGTCAATCTTCTCATGTATTTTTAAACAAAATGAATCTTTAGAAATCTAAGTCCCGCTCCATACAAATTTTTGTTGCGGTTTACAATAAGAAAGAGCAAAAAGGAATAGGAATGGTGGTGCAAAATTAATCATCCAATTTTGGTTTTTACTAGATAAAGTCTAGTGGAAATCTTTATTAGGACCTCCATAATCTCTTCTGTTTCATCGTCTTCATGACACCACATGGTCACACTGCTGTCTAGTTCACAAATTTCACATACAAATGAAACTTTTCAAGATGAGATCGCCATTGTTCCGTATTTTAAAAGTAAACTACGAACTCATTAAAAATACCTTTTATAAACTTGTTTTAACCCTCATACGGTCTTCGGGTCAAATTTCAACCATTTTCAATTTTAAAGCCATATATCTTTTACAAATTTTAGTTAATACAAATGAAACTATTTCTAAATTTCCAAATTAGGGTTTTGCATTAAAAAACCAAACATTTTCTTTACATAATAAATAATTTCGAAAGTATTTGAAAAATTACGTTAAAGTCCCTCGGGTGAAATTTCACCCATTAAGAAAATTGTGTAATAATTATTTTATAATGGTAACCTTTATGACAGAAATTAAATATTTCTGGCATCACAAGTCAGCTCCTGATGCAGCACCCGAAAAAAATCAAGGCCAAAGAGTGGTTCTAGACCTAATCAGGGATCTAAAAGGGCGAAATATAAGGTGTGACAATTTTTTCACATCATATGATATTGCACTAGAGTTGCTAATAAGAAAAAACACTATTGTGGGCACAGTTCGGTCCAATCAACGAAACAAGAACTTCGTAAGCGTGCAGTTTTCTCTAGCATGTTCTTTTTCAACGACAAGATTTCAAAAATTTTCAAAAAAAACAAAATACAAAATTGTCAACGCCCTTAGTACTCTTCATCATGACAAATCTGTATTGAATGAAGCAAATAAGTTGCCCGAGATTATATCATTTTATAATAAAACTAAAGCCGGGGTAGACATCTTAGATCAGCTGGTGGGTACTTATACGGTGAAAAGAAAAACTAATCGATACCCCAAGCATTTTTTTGCAATATGATTGACATATCAGCAGTAAATGCGTACGTTTTATGGCAAGAAATGAACAACGATTGGAATAAAAGAAAACTACACAAAAGGAGGTTGTTTCTTCATGAACTAGGAATGTAATTAGTCAAAGCGGAAATTCAGCGGCATCCTCATTTGCCAAGGTCAGATTCTGCAATTACGTTGGTGAACATCATACGTCAAACTAGCGATGAGCCTTCTACGTCATCAAATGGGAAAAGAAGAAAGCTAAGTTCGGGTTCCCGATGTGAGATTTGCCCGAAAAATGATAGGAAGGCTTATTCGTCATGTGCAACCTGCCAAAAATTTATTTGCGGGCAACACAAAATTGCATATTTTGTAAAATAGTTAGTTATTTTTATTTTTTTTAGTTATTTTTTATTTTTACTATATTTAGCTACATTTTTGTTTGTGATATTAACATCCGGTTGAATTTAATGGATGATTTAAGTTGTTTTTATTGTTTAATTTATTATTTTATTGAAGACTGAAAATTAAAAACATGTGTAAATAAAAAAAGTTGAATTAAATGAAAAAAAAAAAACAAATATTTTCATTACAAAATCAGTAAATATTACACTTGGGTGATTTTTCACCCGAGGGACTCCACTGTAATATATTTTGAGGAACGTATGAGGGTTAAACGAAAATATTGAGTTTTTATTTTATTTCATACATTTTATGCTGAGTCATTAATTTTGCGCCACTATTTCACCACTTTCCACAAAATAAGAATGAATAGAAGCAACAATTTTATTACAAACTCTTACTTACCTGTTATTTGCACAAAACCTGGGAAAATACTTTTTAGGACAAAACAAAGAATATGCCGCCATGAAAACCCACAATATGGCCAATTCGTCCAGCAATTGACCGATTAGACTTAAAGTAGCATGAAAATACATGGAACAAAGGCCAACAATAATGAGCAGAATCCAAAGTACATGAATGCCTTGTGTAACGAAACGACCATATTCTTTGAATAGATACATCAATACCGGCGGCAGCAATAAGAACAGAAAATTGCTTATCTAAAAAAAAGAAATTGCAAAATCAATTATAACAAAGAGTTGAAACCACAACTGCAAAAGTATTTAAAGAAATCATGTGTTAATTTTACATACATGCTTTTATTTCTATTCGAACTACATATACATATATGTATGTACATATGTACATGCATATGCAAATACACAAATGTGTATGTACATACTTACATATATCCACATATACGAATATATAGTTGCAGGACTAACCGTTGAGAAATTTTATTTGATATTTCTTACAAAATCAGATTTCTCAACGCTTGGCTTTACGTTTTACAAAATAAAGCTGTTATTCTTATCATTCATTGTACTATAAATACTATTGACTTTTGACATCTTGATAGTTTTAATCAAAATTATACATAATAGATGAATATTATCGAAATTATTTGCTTACTAGAATAACAATCCATAAGTTCTGAAAGTGTGCCAAGGGAGTTTTTTTAAAGCAATGGAATTTATAAAAACAAAGACATTTTCAAACAGCGCTCATTTTTTTTTTGATTTACGATCGATGGATATCATGAATCAAGAAATTATGATTGCGAATTCAGTTGTTTAAAAAACAAACAAACAAATTCTTATGCGCATCTACGTAACTTCCAAACGGTTGCAGTCGAGCTCATATTTGGAGTTTGGGTTTAGGCTGTTTGAGGAATTGCTCCCAGCAGTTACTAAGTTTTTACATATGGGCTTTGTTTTCAATTTTAAGGTATTAAATAAATTTGAAAATGCTCTAATTTTACGTACACAATTTTCATCTGTAATTACGGGTACTACGTTAAGCTCAGTGTCAGGAGTTATCATAACATAATTTAATTAAATAATTTCCTTATACTCTTTGATATTTCCATTCTCAAACAAATCAATCCAGAAGTCCAATTTTAAAAGTCATGATTGTAAGAGAACATTTTTTACATTTAATAGGTCTGTTCCAGGTGCATAACTAAATCAGACGGAACTTGAAAGAATTAGTCCAAAGTCTTTTGAGTGTCATAATTTCAAAAGCAAATGAGAGAGTAATTCGTTTCATTTTCTGTTTAGAGTACAATTATGTTATCAGCTGTTTTTTACCCACATTTGAAAATCAAAATGTAACCAGAAAATTTTCAAATAAGGAAGGAAGTTTTTATTCAAAACTTGATTAAAACAAAAATTTAAGTTTTTTCAAGATAACTTCAATTTGAATAGATATTTTTGCATATTTTTCCCGTTATTTAATAAAAAAAATGCTTCAAGTTGCTACTTTTTTATACTTGATGTACATCGTAATATTTTTTTGTAGTTGTTCCAAAATGTTGTAAATTTGTGTTTTAATGCGTTTCTGATAACTAAAATAAAATTTCATTTAAAAAACAATAGTTCATAAACATCAGGCTGATACAGTTCTCGGATTGTTTTTCACAATAAAATTTGTGTAAATAGAAAACTGTTATCACATTCAACTAAGCCACCTAAACAGTGGTGACAAACACAATATACACATGAGCACTGAAGATGAAAGTGTAGCGACTTTCGAAAACAGCTGTTCTGCTCTGCTGTGTAAGTTGAATAAAACTGATGTTGACTTCCTTTGTGCCTAGGAATATTTATCATCATGTCTTTCTGAGATTTTAACTAAGTTAGAACAATTAGCCTATAAAAATATTAAAATAGTTCATAATGTTCAATTATAGCTTTTTGCGTTCCAACAATTTCGGACAACTTCGACAGATGGAGAGTAATTTTCTTTTTACCCTAATTAGTTCGGGATGATTTGTTATGCATTTGGGACAAACCTAATGTTTCGCCCCTCAAACTCGGTTCAATTAAAAACATACTTTTTTTTTACTAAAGTTGCAAAATATGCAATAAGAAGCTTTTCATTTACAGTTACCTATGCAAACTGTAAACTTTATTTAAAATTGCAGCTCTAAGTGGCCGAGCATTAAGTCACACAACGGAATACACGAATATGACAAACACAATTGGGTGTGCTTGCAGTGTCACAAAATACCACAGCATGGTCTCTTCTTAATTCTCAAACAAACTAAGTTCACAATTTTAGGCAAAAACAATGTCAGATAAACGAAACCCACAACTAAATCAGGGTCGAAAATAAAATACATTCTGCTTTCTCAGGCAACTGCTTACGACACATCACATAGCAATTATATTGTAGCACTTCTGTTTAATCGTTTCAAGCCTAGAATTTCAGCCGAAAACACACGCTATGGCATTTTGTGCCATCGTAGAATCGTGTGTACTAGTGGTTTCGTCTGTCATTTCGATATATTGCCTTTCAAACTGAACATTTCTAAATGATGCCACAAATGCGATAACACAAAACATTACAGAGTGTTCTCAGCTTAACTGTGGTAACATCTGTGGAACAATTTTCACAACTTCGAAATTTAATCGAAACGTTTTACAGAAAATGTATCCATGAAATTTCAAATATTTATACTAATGGGATCATATTAGTAGCATGGCGACGTTTAGCATTAAATAATACTTAGAAAGAAATTAAATTGCTTTAATTAAGGTGTTCGCTTAATGGGAATGAATGTTCTTTGTTCTTAATATGCTCGTGCTAAAATTGAAATTTAATTCGCTGTTTTTTAAAAAGCTTTTAATGATATTAAACTTGAATGTCATTACATGCTTTAGTTTTTTATTGCTATTAGTTCAATAAGCGTTTTTATATTTCGTATCAAAAACGTAACACAAAAAAATTGTATTCAATAAATAACTCGCAGTGGTTGATATTGCATGAATAATTAACGCTATTGGAACCAATACGTGTATGAGAATATTTTAAGAAACCGCAGATGTTAATTTGCGAGTGAAACGCAAAAAAATAATAGTACTTATTGTAAATGTTATCTTTTTAAGCGAATAGAAAGAACTTGCGAAAATTTTAATGAACTGTCGTATTACGTCCATTTCGACATTTAGTATCAGTAAATGCTGGCAAGTCATCGGGAATAGTTTGACATTTCAACAACATTAGCAATATATACAGATTTATAAAACGTTAATTGCTTTCCATGCGAACAAATATGACAGTACAAGACATGGGCAATACACTCAATTCCACAAAGCCATGAACAAATAGTAGAAACGCCATACTTAGAGGCAGACATTTTACGAGGAAGAGGTCAAAGGCCTTCGACACAATTTTAAAATTTTATTTTTCTACATAAATTAAAGTAGACACTTGAGAATTACGACTACCAGAGATTATAGAAACTGCCTAATATTTTTTTACGTTTGGGTATAAAAAATTGCAAACAGACAGCCTTTCAACGAAAAATTATACCTTTTAAGGGAAGATATAATTCCTTCTAGTAAATCCTCTACTTGCGAATCTCAAAATATTGCAAATTTTCAATGAATAGGAAACAGTATGAAACATATATTTCTAGAAAACAAAATGGCATAAATAAGTCGAATTACTTTCATGTGGATGTCCTTAATAGTCTACGTAACACACCAGGGCAACTCAGGGCCGGATTACCTGAACTATAATTTTTTTTTATATGTCAGCTCTCAGTGAATTTATTGATATTTTTTATATACAATAAATGCAAGAACACGTTAATAACACTTTATTTTTAAAGTCAGCAGCTCCTCGGGCAACAAGGATCTGCTTGTCAAACTACTGAAAATGGTTTTGGATGCATGAATTATTTTAACTTCTTTATTTTTTTTAATAATTGAATGATATTCACAATTTCTTCACTTTTAAAATATCCCATAGAGGCTTAAAAATTTGTGTTGACATCGGTTTGATTCAGTTCTCGTATTCTTTTTCATAATAGAATTGCTACAAACAGAAGCTGTTATCACTACTTTCAGCTAAGCCACCTAACATGTGGTAATAAACAGAGATAAACATGAGTACTGAATATGACAGGGTAACGGCTTTCGAAAGCAGCTGTTCTGCTATGCTGCGTAATTATCATGTCTTTCTGAATTAAAACAACAATCGAACAATTTATGACAGATTCATAAAGTTGTAGAGGAGAATCGGTATAAAACTACCTGGTATTAACTCGCCTTGGACATAACGTAGCATTTACACACTTTTTACTAATACATGCATACTTTCAACCAGCTTTAAACGAAACTTTCATGAAAGCGATTTTACGAAATCCCTAGGTACTGCTGTCTTTGTAATATTTTTATACGTAAATATAATGCAAATTAATTGTTCTCTTAATTCGATATTTTGTATAGAATATTTTTAGCTCTTAAATAATTTCTAATGAAGTTTTTAGCTTCCCGCTAATAAAATTTTAAATATGCGCCTCCCAAATCGGAAATCGCATTGGATCTTGACGTTTTGAGTTTCTAGGAAACTTTCTTGATTTCTCTGAGAGAATGTCACTAAGTCTGTCTGTATGTGTGTGTATATCTATATATCTGAAACATTATAACTCCAAAGATTCTTAATAAACTTATTTTTCCTGTGAATTGGAATCTCTTCGAGCTCATATACTTCGAAAAATCTCAGCCAACTCAAAAAAATTTCAAATGTGTTTTTTATAATAAATTTTAGCAATTGCTCCCTAATCAGGTTTTGACATTGGAAAACTACGCCGATCGCTGCTCACCGGTTTTATTCAATCGTAAGATACATAAAGGAAAAAAAATCGAAAAAAGTGTTATTCTTTTTAAATCTAATATATATCTGATGAATTAATATTCTCGATTATTTTATAGGACTCGAAAAAAAAAACATTAATCACCGATAATCATGTGAGAACCGGTTGAATCGTTCATAAATTATAGCAATTTGAAAGAAGGTCGTGTCCTTTCGGAGTTAAAAACAATGTTGCTAGAAACATGCTGCCAAATTCATTTCGCATCGCCTCGTTAATTCGCAAGTATATCATATGAAAAACGTTTGCATATAGTTTGACAACATTTCACAAGGAATATACAAGCAACAAGTTGAATACAATTTTTTTATCCGTAAGATTTCATTATATTAATTATACTGCTTTATATTAGATGCTCTCTTCTTTGATTTGATATCTGGTCTATTTAATTATGCTTGTGTCTGTAGGAACTAGTTTACAGGTTCAAAGACTTATATTTTGTGTTAATTATAAACATGACTGGATCGAAGGAAGACAAGAAAAAGAGAAACATTAACCCATTCGTAGATATGATTGTTATATACATTGAGCGTATTGACGACGACATCCGAATAAACAAATGGTTCAATTACCTTTCCGCGTGAACCCCGCTTAACATAGCGCAGTAGAACATAGATTTAGTTCCCTGATATAATCGCTTAAATGAATATGGAATCAAATTTCAGTTCGATGTTGGGTTCATACATTGTGTGCCGGTCCAAGTAAAATAAATACTATTCCCTTATTATCAATTTTAAATGTATATTGTAAATACTTTAATAGCTGAATTTATAATTGAAGTTGCATTAAAATATAAGTATCATTAGAAATACTACCTCCGTGATAAAAAGTTAAGTAGCCCTTAAACTTAACCCAAGTATTCACGCATGTTTTTAGCGTTTATTGCTAAAATATAGTCTAAAATTAAACCATTTATAGCGTACTGCTAACTAATTTATAAAAAAAAAATAAGGTCAGTCACACATTTGATCTTCCAGTTCGCTGTTAATTTGTTCAATTTAAAGTGCAATAAAATAAAAAGGTTTCTAAAAATCATAACACTAATTTGATAATTGCGAGGTGTTGAATTGTAATATGCAGTAACAAACAACAATTAAGGAAAGCGAATCGCTGCTGCTGTCTGTCATCACATATTCGTACAACAATACAATAAATTGGTTTAGTTGGACATGTTGCTGAGTACAGGTTTTATATATCAAAGTGAATTGAGTCATAAATTTTTTTTTTTTTTGCAATATGCATGCAATGATATTCAGGGCTTGTACTTTAATGGCCTAAAATATACGAAGCGAAGCCCCAAAACAAATTTTAATATAAAATAAATAAAAATCACGGTAAGAATACAGGCCGCTTATATTGGCTCTATACATTTTTTTAACTTCTTAATTATTCTTTCAAAAATTATTGAAATACCATAATAAAATTGGTACAAACAGAAGCTGTTATCACGTTAACTAAATCACCCATCAAGTGGGAATAAACAAAACTAAACATGAGTACTGAGTATGGCAGTGTAGCGGCTTTCGAAAACATCTGTTCTGTTCTGCTGCGTAAGTTGAATATTTAAAGTTTTGACTTTTCCTAGTCCTAGTTTCCTTGGCCCTTTTGTGGGCTCCGAGTATTTTCTCGGCATCTTGGACATTTATCACCTCTTTCTGAATTAAAAAAAAAACAAAAGGAAAACGGTAGAACCTAAAGGACATCCCTGTAGCCTCCAATAACCAAATAGCTTCCAAACTTTAAAAAGTTTTCGCAGAAGCTTCTTTCTCAATGGTTCTTAGAAGGCCTTTAATTAATGCCTTTGGGAAGGTTTGGACATTAACCCTTGCTTATAAGCCTGTTATTTTATGCATGTATGAATATTAATATGACGGAAGATTGGTTAGTTTTGCTTCAGCAAAAGTATATACAATATATTCACCTTTCGCTTTTCCTTCTTACATAAGGAAATATGATAAATTCTCCGGAATAGGTTGAAGCCTTATATGATGCCTATGTTCTCTTCTCAAGAAAATACAAGGCCTATATATATTAGGCCTATCGGAAAAGGCCAAATATCTAGAGTTAATTTGCAGGAAAGAGCAAATAAAGCCCTAATGGAAATTTACGTCTGCAGGAAAGGCATTTTACTTACTTGGGGTATTAGTCAGAAGGGGGTAAATAGGATTCTGAGGACAGTAGGAAAACCAATATTTTTCTATGGTATATTCGTCTGGTGAAAAGCACTGGATGTGGCACTAATGATAACTGTTTTCTATGTTCTGTTGTCTTCCAGCTGACCTAATGTCTTTGAAGCACTATAGGGGCACTGATTACTGCACGGCGAAGCCCTACTTCAATAGCTGATTTGGCTCTTCTCTGGAGGAAGGGTCCTCCCTACTACATTGATCTGTAAAAGTCTTTACAGACGAATCGAAACAGGGAGAGATAGTCGGGTGTCTTTAATCCGGAAATCGGAATTGGAGGGTTCTTTAGAATCCCGGACGAATGTCAGCAGCGCTGTGGCTTAGGTGCCATAGGATATCAAACCTTGATATCCATATAGCAACTGACAGTAAAGCAGCAATTAGGTCCATAAACTCATGTAACATTGTCCAAGAATGTCGCAGGTCTTGACGGTCTTGCAGAACTTTCACGAGTCATCTTATACTTTTTGCGGGGACACAATACCATTCTAGCTAACGTGAAGGCGGATAACCTACTGAGGAGAGGGACTCTACTTCAGGATGACACCATTGAGCAACTGTGTGGAGTTCTACTTTCAGCCTGCTGGAAATGTCTGGACGCTAACTTTCTAGAAATAATAGAAACTATTTGTGCTATAGCGAGGAAACAGGGAATCTCTTCGACTTCAATAGAAAGCATCTTCGCACTTTGGTGGCAATACTCACTGGACTCTACACTTTAGGAATCCATGCCAAACCCATGGGACTCCCGTGCAATGAGTATTGCATTGCCTGTAATGACGGCCAGGAGGAGGAGAGCATTATGCATCTACTCTGCCTCTGTCCTGCTCTGGAGGATCGACGCTTACAACTCTTTGGTAGAATGTCCTCCGCATCTCTCAGAAGTTAGCGTTAAGGAACTAATTCTCTTTACCGAGAGTAGCGGATGTCTTTGATGCTGGCTCCCATAGGGACGTATTTTTATGTCTGACTCTACCCTTTAATTACTCTCTAGCCTACACTTATCTATTCTTGTTCCTTATATTTTAAAGGGATGTGAATGGACGCAAGTGAGCTGGACTATTTCACTTTTCACCAGCAGCCAGCTTACCTAACTTAACCTACTCCTTTGCTTTTGTGTGTTTGATGAAGAAATTATATACAAAATCAAAAAAAATTTACACAAAATCAGTTTTTATTTTCCCATAAATTTCAATCATGCAAAGTAATTTATAAAATGAAGCACTAAAAAATTATAATGTATGTATGTATGTTAAAAATTATCTTTAAATATCTGTATTTTTATAAATTATCTAAGAATCATTATTCATTACAATCTGATCGATAACCCAAGTCAATTTAAAACGACTTTCTTTAGAAAATCTAAAACAACCATCATAACATTTTTTTCGTTGTTTTCTGATTCTTACAACTTTAAATATTATATCTGATTTTAATATATTTTACATACATATAATATAATATACACCGACGGATTCGTTAGAGATTTTTACAAAATTAAAATCTCATTCGGTTTCTATTTACAGAAAGGGCGTTAGCTGTGCTCATTTACTAAAAATTTTTACAAATTTGTAACAATTGTTACTAGAAAGCGTTCACTAACCCAAAAAATTTGCAGCGAGAGAGCGGCGAAAGAGCGTAAAAAATTTAGATACAAATTATTGCAAGTTTTTACAAGTAAAATTATTCAAACAGCTGTTTTCCGTTTGTGTTTAAACACAATATTTCTAAATTAAGTTAAAAACAAAAATATTTTGAAAAATTTAAGAAATTGTAAGTAAATGTAAGCTTTTGAAACAATAAAAAGTATTAAAGAGATAAGTTTATTTTTGTGTAACTTAGGAACTACAGAAGCAAAATAAGATGTCTAATGGAATTGAACTAAGAGCACATTATCTGGTACATCAGTGGCAAAGGATGTAACAGACCAGCTGTTATTGTTAGTGTTGTAAATATTATGAGTACCTAGCTGCTCGGCAATTTACACTAAGCAGGCAAATAATTCAATTATTTCAGATATATATTTGCAAATATATTTAAATTAACACATATATTATTAAATTACTTTTTCAACTCACATTTGCTTGCGCGTTAATATTGTTTCTTATTAGTGTTTACATAAATAGTTCTTCATAAAATCACATTAAAAATACTTAATATTATATAATTATTATAATAATAATGCTGAATATAAATGACCATAATCATATCATTTTTATAATAATATACTTATATGTATAATTTGTCCAAAATATATAGGGGTTGTGATTGAGTACTCATATATACCTATACATTACAACACTACTTTAACTTGCAAATTTTAGCTACATTTACTTTTTCAAATTTTTGAAAGTAATCGTGGAAAATTTCTTGTTACTCTCTCGTTGCTAATTTTTACTAGTAAAGTAAATGAACACACCTATTATGTTTTTTGTTTGTACGTACTTTCAAAGCAAATGCATCTATATAAAGTAAGTAATGTATGAGGCCTGTCTTAACAGGTTTACCTGGGTTATGTCTATTATTTTTATGGACAGATATAAACATTTTTATACCACTGAGTATACAACAAATTCATTCCTTTATTTACAATCGGTTGTCTTTTTTAAAAAGGAGAATATCCAGTCTTAATGGGCTATTGGATTTATTGTGTGGTGAAGTTTAAAAATTCTCCCCGACATCCACTATGCTAACTTAAAATGCTTACTGGATATACATATACATATGTAATTGTAAGATCCAATTTTAATAATCGACTTACCGTGTTAACGAATTCTGCAATATTCGCTGATATTAAATAGTTGCCTTCACACCAATCAACGGGTGAACTCCCTGGTCGCAAATGCTCCCAGGCCATTGTATAAAAATCAATTTGGGAACCTATTGTTGCAGATTTATTGTATCCAACAAAGAGAGATTAAGTTTGTTAGAACTTGAAGTTCTAAATATTTAATTGGTGAACAATAATACAGACGCACACCGCGACGGACGTGTTACGATTTGCATGCAATATTTTATTGCACAAATAAATTAAAAATATCTATATTTAAACCACGAATAATTTTATGCAGCTGAATATGCTGCTGTATGCAGCCTTTTATTTTAATTATGTTAGATGACGACTTTATTTTTTGTACTTCAGTTTACGTACATCCATCCATGCATAGAAACAATTTTTTGTGGTCGAGGTTGTTTCTTTTTAGTACTTTTGTTTGCACTTTACAAAGACAATTTTTCTTATGTAATTTGTAGTGAATTGCATTGATAATTGCAAAATTCGATATGATTATTAATCACAGTATTTGAAATATTTTGTTCTTTTATTTGATACACATAATTTTACACAATTGATTCTTGCTTTTTGCTAAAAATTTACACGATTTCCTTATACGACCTCAAAAGAATATATGTCTGCCCAGGCTGAAATTTTCTGTTGAACTAAATTCTGTTTTTGTTTTTACGTTTTTGATGCAATAAGTAATCCATGGCTTTGTTTTCAATCGATTCGTACACAATTGTCATTATAGTAGCGTATAAGGAGAACACAACAAAACACATTAACAAAATAACAAGGCAGAGAAAATAAATTAGAGAGAGTTGTAAATAAAGAGCATATTATTCAGAGCTGTCAACACTGTGCTTTTCGCTTTTTTGATTTCACAACGCGAAATATTTTGAAGTGACCGCTCGTTACATTTCAAATATTAGTTTTGTAAGACATCGTTTTGACGCGATTTTGTTCTAAAAATTCTTTCAATTGATAATACATATATGGGCGACAACGAACAACTATGCGATACAAACAGAACCCATTTGTTTATTTTACTTATCTATCAAAAATCGTTTTATAATGCATATCAAGGTTTGAGATCTTACCTAATGATATTACAGCAAAGAGTATCATATATTAAAAATAGTATACTTAAATTGATGACAGTCTACACTTAATTATAGGAAAAAGAAATGTCACAGATCTACACAGGACCATACAGTGTGTAGGTCTGCTACACACTGCATACAAGAGAAATTTATTTTTCGTGTTGAGTTTGGTTTTCCTTTTGAGCAATGAGTAGAGGGATCTACCACAGCTCACTGCTTCTGTACAAACATTGTTGAAGCGTTCTTTAAACAAGAGTTTACGATACACAGGTATCTAGTGGAATCTATGAGCGGAATTACTTTACCTTGAATATAAAAAGGATGGAAATATTTTGGGAGAATTGGTAAATGGAGATTTTTCATTTATATTTCTTTTCTATTTGGTGGAGAATTTTTGTACAGATGTTATATTTGCATATTTTTCACTATTGCGTCAGAAACATTTCCATGGCTAATAAAAGCGCAATCATCTGCCTAAAAATTTACGTTTTTCCAGAGGAGAGTCTTAAAATTCGATATATATATATAGGGAATACAATCAATGTAATGTGGGCTCCTCGTTAATATCAAATTATTTCAACAGCACCTTCATCTCCGGTTATCCATAACCTGAATGTTTTATATTGAATTATATTAATAATAAAATAAAAATTAAATGGTTTGCTTTGTTTTCTATGTCATGCCACTGGTTTCCGTGAATGAGGAAGATGAAACAGACGAAGACACGCATAAATCAATTCCAGTTTCATTAAGTAAACGAAGAACTTGTCTCACAACGCCGGCAGAACCGATACAACTGATGACTTCTTTTCATCTTTCATGGAATTTTGTATAATACTTGAAAATTTGTGTTAAATTCAAACTTCTATAATTTCAACTTTTTCTCATCTTTCTTGAAGTTCAAATTATCTAGATTCGACTGCATTTTTATAAAATTTTAAATTAAGTGAATAACTAATTTATACAAGTTGTTTAGTTTTCTATTTCAAAGCAATATAAGTAATTATCGCGAGATCCTACATAAACGTATTTATCGCTTAAGCAATTAGGTGTAGAAAATATTTCACATTTTAAATCTATTGATGCTAAAACAGTATTTTCAGGTACATGTAACAACACTATCAATCCTTTTGTCGAACAAGTTAGTATATACCGCTTTAATATCACAATAGGTGTTGAATATATAGCGGAGTTTAAGCAAAATTTACTAAATAACGTTAATTCTTTGCTTGCATGCTCCACTTTTAAACAATAAACATGTTTGTCATGACAACCAAATATTATGAGACTAAGATTTTCGTGGTCTGGCTGATGTAAAGTGAGACCAGAAAATACATTGCCTTCAGTTTGGTAAGAAGTAATCTAAAACAAATATAAAAGTATTATAGCACACATAATACATGCATATGTAATTATGATACAATAGTTACTTACTTTCTTCCCATTGTCTGCTTGGCAAATGGATATTTTTCCCTTTACTTCTGCCAATATCAAGAAATTTTCATTTGTCATTTGAAGTTTTGTTGCTGTAGAGAATATGGGCGTATCTAGCTTTTGTATCCACTCAATAGAACCTGTATTAGCTTCTATTAATCCATATGTGCCATCTAAACCGCAAAATAGCACTGTTTCGTTGGTAACTTGCAAAGGAGATGAAAATATACCTTTAGATCCTAATTTTAAGCACCACATTAAGGCTAAAGACTATAATTATTTGAGTAAATTTGGTATGCTCTTAATGAATATATATTACCTTAATATCGTATACGAATACGTTGTAATCTTCACCATAGGATGCAATAATAATCATATTTCCAATAAGCAAGGGCTTGGCTTTAATCATACCCCTTGCATTCAACTTCCATAAAACCGTGCCATTGTTGAAATCAAAGCCATACAGAAAACCGTCGTAACAACCCACAAGGGCAAGATGTGATGTAGCAAATATCACTGGACATTCTATACGATCGTTAAATTCCAAACATGATATCTCTTCTCCAGTTATAGCGTTTGCAGTCAATAACAAATGTGAATGAGAGCCGACTAACACAAATTTGTTATTATATATTGAAGGTGTAGCATCAATGCATTTTTTAAGATCACGACGCCAAAATAATTTTAAGTTGAAGTTTTTGTCAGTAATTCCTAAATGCACGTTTGAAAATTCATCGATTTCTGACTTGCTACAGCATGATAATAAAAATTCTAATATATCTGTAATTGTTACATTATTATCTAAGAGCATTTCTAATATTTTCCGTTGTTCACTATTTTCTTGCATCAGTTCAGCTATTTCAGTGGCTAAGCTCAATGCCTGAAATGAAGTACCACCTGCTTTAGTAAAACTCAAGTTTGATGATAATTTCAAACGCTTGCTACAAGGAAAATTGGGTTCACTTTTATCCATATCTAGCTGTAAGCCCATCACATTTGTAACAAAGTCTTTAAAGATACTCACAGGAGATCTAGTTGGCATGATCGTCTGTTGCAAAATCTTTTTACAATCTACTTTGCCATGACGATTTATGTGCATTTTTGTGCTATAAAATATTTTATTGGGTCGTTCATGGTTTTCTAAAGCTTCTCTTAAGACATTGATCAATGATTCTTTTTCATTACACAAAAGTTTCCTGCTATTTACGACATAAAATATAAGATTCGAGGAGTCTTTATTCCATAACGCAGTTACATTCAAGTACATGTTATTGGCACTTAAAATATTTTCTACTTTTTTGCTTAAGGAATCTGGAGAAATTACAATCAATAATTATAAATAACTTACAATTTTATTAAAGAATTTCTTACCTAAGCATAAACGTTTTCCCAAGCGTTTGATGGTATTATTTGTACGTCCAATATAATATATATTCCCGTTTCTATCGCGTTTCACTAGATCGCCAGTTTTACGATATATAACATCTTTGCCGTTTAAGTATTTTACATCATTGTCATATTGAGGTATATAACAACATCTAACCGAACTACCTATCTCAAGTTCACCTTTACAATTTTTATGATGGCATATATTTCCATGTTTATCCACTAAACGAAAGTATGTAAACTTATCTAAAGGTTTTCCCAAAGGCACATGCGCTTTGTGAGCCGATTTGGTTTCGGCATCAATTTCATAAATGCTGAACCAACATGAAATTTCGGTTATGCCATATATATTGAAAATGCGTTTGCTCGTTGAAAAAAAATCCATAGGTAACCAAGTTTCCAACTCGAAATAATTAGGGAAATCTTCTCCTCCCAATATTAAATGCCTAAAAGCAAATGTTAATAAAAACTACCCATCATATTGGATAAGTCTATATTTACCTCAAAGTTGAGTTTTTATTTAATATAACATCTTGTATGCTATGCTTTCCAAATAGCCTAAACAAAGAAGGTGTAGTTTGGTATACTGTTACTCCTCGCTGTAATGTTGGCATCTCTGGAAACATTATGTTAAGCAAAACCTGCGGCTGTAAGCGTATTTCTTTAGTTGTTATTAAAAGACCAGCTCCATTTTCTAAAGCCATAAAAAATTCTACCACAAATGGATCAAAAGTTGGCGGAGAGCTCAGAAATATTATATCATTCTTCTGTACATTCAACACATGACTGTATTAAGCAGAAAATTTTGTACTTCAATTAGTTTTGTATTATTATTATCATTATTAAGTGTATAGTTTTACCTTAAAGCCTTAATATTAGGTTCTACACATTCATACGGTACATGTACTATTTTTGGTACTCCAGTACTTCCTGAGGTTGCTATGGTATAACATTTCTTAAAATTTTCAAAATTACTGTTGAAGTTTTGAAAACGGTGCAAATAGTAAATTTCATTTAATATTATAATCTCATTTTTTGTTTGTTTTGATACACTATCCAATTTAAGATTTTGTTGGGATATAACATATTTAACTCCACTTGTTTTTAAATAGATTGTAACGTCTTTTGTTTCTTCCAAGTCAAAACAATAAAAGTTACACTCATGATTGAGTATCCTTATAAGATTAAATTTAAAAATTTTTTAAAGTTTTTAATAACATTTTTCCAAATGTATTATCCTTACCCCAGCAACAATACGCAAGCTGATGCAGAATGCTCTTTGAGATCGACTGCAACTCCTACATGATTTTCAACTTGATATTTATGCAAATAATCTTTGCATTTATTTACTTCATGTGCAATTGTTTTATAACTGTAAATACTTTCTTCATTGGATGATTTTCTCACATAAATGAATGCTTTATCTTTATGCTTTTCTAAATTAGTTACACTGTAGCATTTTTTATACATGATTGTTTACTAATTTCAATGCGAATGATTAATTCGTCTTGACCTAGGCGAATTTATATGCCTTGGTCTTGACATTTCATTTATTAAAAATTGTTAAGGTTGCCAGTTAGTTATTATCATAATAAAATTGGTTGGTAGTAAATTTATAAATATATATATATATATATATATATATATATATATATATAAATATATATATATATATATATATATATATATATATATATATATATGTTGATTTATCTCTATTGACCTTATCAGTTTATTATAATATTAATCAGGCTAGTGGTTGTTTTTTATTACATATTATTCATATATTTTGAAACTTTTCAAAATTGTGCTTGAAGTCTACTGACGATTTGGTAAAAAGCGCCAATGAAATACATATAGACATTGCTTAACCACCCTACAAATGAATTTCATAATAGTACAATGACAGTATATCAAATAGTTCATTTATTTACATATTATTTAGTTTAATTTTTTTCGATTTTTCGTTAACAGTTTGTTAATATCTTCAGGAAATAAAATTAAAATTTTATAGACAAATGGTTTTGAAACATGACATAAAATAGTATTCACAATAAATTTTTTTTTCATTTTTAATAGTATACAAATACAAACATCGAATAGAAATTACTTATGATTTGCCAACTGCTATATCTAATATAAAATATGCATTTTATCTTAGGTCTAGGAAAACAATATATCATATATGAGAGCCTATAAAAGTTTTTACGCGAGATGAGAGGCTTGAAGCTTTTCAAACTAATGGTTGCAGTCTACTGATGCCTTTGGTTTTCATATTATGATATATTAGCCCCAACAAATATAATTTTTATATCTCTGCTTGAACATGTGTTTCATTCCATTTCATTGCAATGATAAGAATTTTTATAATTATCTGTTTCGCCGCACAAAACTGATTTATCCTGGCAGCTCTAGAAAAATCGTCATTTATCTTGACACATTTTAATTTGTTTTCATTTTTTAGTACAAGCCATTTTTGCAGAAAAAAACTACATTTTATAAATTTGTAAATAATCCTAATATTATAGGAAAGTAATATAAACTACTTCTAGCACGAGCCGAATTTTAAAATAAGGCTTGAAGTGCTTTAAATTGTGGTCAAATATATAAGTCGTTTTTGTTGGGCTGTCATGTTCAGCAGAAACTCACCCTTGAAACGTAAACATAATGAATTTCGTGATCCAGATTATCCTCAAGAGGAACCACATCCAGCGGAGGATGATGGTTCTCCGGGTTGCAGTTCAAACTTTACAAATAAGAGAGAAAGATCTGGAGAATCGTCTCTAACCGAACAAGGGTCTGGAAATGAAAGTTATGTGTATAAGGTGAGGCAGATTATTGAAAGAGAATTTCAGCGGGAAATTGTAATGAAACAACAACAATTAGAAGAAATCGATGATAGGCTAGAAAAGGCTAAGAAATTATTGAATAGATTGCGATATGCGATTGTGTCAGCATATTACAAAAAACAAGAAATACCCTTAACTACTGCGGATGCTGCCACGTTGAGGAGTGCTAATTATTTGTTTGAAAGAGAAGACAAGGGTCCGCAAATGCCACTTCACCCATCTGTTAAGAAGTTAATAGGTAAACGACCGAAGGATCTCAGTGAAGTTCTGAGAAGCTGCCCAAAAAGAACAGCAGCACAAAACGCTGTTCAGACTATACGTGCAAAATCGGAGGCACAGAAGCGGGAGGAAAGAAAACTCAAAAAAATTATAAAAGAACAAGGCATAGTAATAGATCATACAAAAAATAATAACGTAGAAAACGATCACAATGCGCTTTTGAACGCAGCAGCGCAAATTGGTAACAAAACCACTCCGGACCCAATCACATCCACCTCATCTAGAGAAATTTCCAAACAGCCTTCCGGAAAATCATTAAACGCCTCTCGTCTTAATAATAAAATCAAACATTTGATTGTTGTGGGCAATACATCGAAATATATCGGTAATGAGTTGGAGGGCGATATTAAATCTCATACGCAAAGTATAACTCACAAATGGTTGGTGTATGTACAATCGAAAGAGTCGAATCAGCCCATAGAGAGATATATTAAAAAAGTACGCTTTTACTTACATAGATCTTATCGTCCCAATGACGTGGTAGATGTTGAATCACCTCCTTTTCAAGTCTCTCGCCGTGGCTGGGGTGAATTTCCCATAAGAGTGCAGTTGTTCTTCCATCCAGAACTTCACCAAAAACCAGTACAACTCATTCACAATATTGTTTTAGATAAAACCTTATCTGGCATACAAACTCTAGGTGCTGAAACTTTACTAGAAATTTGGCTAAGAGACGTAAAACCAACAAACTCATTAAATATTGAAATAAAAGATATAAAACCAGAAATCGTAATTCAAAATAAGGAGATATCTTCTAAACCCCAGGAGAATATAATAGCACGATCTGAAGAGTTAGTGGATGATAATTTGTTAGATTTTCTCAACAAAATTGAGGCTTCTCCTTGTTCAATAAGTGCAGATATAGAAAAAATACATCCAACTGTACATTTAGTTAACGAACCTCTTGGAGTTAAAATAAAAACACCCAGTCCGGAAAAACCCAAAGAACTTATAACACCTCTGCCAAAATCGCCTATCAAAATGGGACCCTTGAAAGAAACACCGAGTGTTCCCGCAAATCTATTCACAATTCCTACGAATCCAATAGTCCATCCAATCGTTGCTGTGTCATCATCAACGTCAGTACCCATAAGTTCGCAGTTTAAATTGCCTTTATCTACAAATAGTTCTATAACTCCAAAAGGAATCACGACATTTGTTACACTACCAAACAGTTCTACGCAAGTTCGCTTGGTAAAGAATACAACCCCTGTTTTAAGCAATGTCGTACAAATGCCACCATTGAGGCCCATAAGTCCTTCGCCCGTACACGTAACAAAAATTAACCAATCTTTGACAGCGACAATACAAAAGCCTCCTATAATTGTTAATAGAGATGGTAAAATTCTTATGCCTTCAGCTTCAGTAGCCTCAGCCGTACATAAAACTATATTGCCTATAGTTACAAGCACGACAAGTATTTCTACGCCAGCTTCTCAAATATCACAACTTTCGACGACCAATAAATCAACAACAATTCCTCTGCCATCAACATCAACGGTAATAAATCCGCAAAAGCAAATTTTACAAAAGAAATTAGTTCAGCTTGTGGATCCGACGGGCAAAGTTAAATATATTCAAATGTTTGTGGCTACAAGTTCTGCTTCATCAACTGTGCATAATTTAAATACTTCTTCCGTTGCACCAAAACTTATGACGATGACTCCTAGTTCTCTAAAGAATAATACAGGTAACTGTTATTCTAGTTATATATACGTACTGAATTTTATAAACTTTGTCTTATTTATAGTTACGAATACTACACAAATTATTAAAACGGTTACGACGCCATTCCTCAGATCGCCAAATGGCGCTCAATTAGTGCCAGCCATGACAACAAAACCAAATATATTTAAAATAGTACCTGAAAATAGGCAAAAGAAACCACAAGTTTTTACATATAGCACCACAACAGTGGGAACAGCACATACAACAACTGCGAGTAACCAACAACAATTACAACTTCCAATTTCAAGTAGAACCGTACAAGCTGTAGGAAAAATTATAACTTCATCAGGATCGACAGTTGCAAAACCGAATAATGTAACTTTGACAGTAGCAAATAAAGCACAAAAATCAAATGCTAATAGTGCTATGACTACAACTAAAAATTTAGTATTCCAAAAAGAAGGTAAAGTTTATATAATTGATCCTCAACAAATGAAATATAAACAGCAGCAAAAGAAACAAGTTTCACTGTTAAAACCTCAAATAAGTTTACTTAAACAGCAGCAACAAAAGCTTATGGCTCCGCCTGCCGCATTAAGCAATTCCACAGTTGTTACAATGCCTAAATCCAATATGCTAACACAATTGACTTCCAAGAGTAGCATTTCGCAGGCTCCTTTTGCCTTGAAGCAGCAACGCATTAACTGCATTAATGCTTTGCAGCTCATGCAAATGAAAAGGATGCTCTTTGAAAAACAGTTCCTGCGACAAGAATTTGCAAATATGTGTTCAGCCGTTGAATATTTGTTAAGAAGGTTAAAATTAATTGTACCCAAGGAGTCTTTAGTTGCCGACTTTCCATTTGTGACGCATACTATACAAGAATTTCAATCTCTAACGGCTTTTAAGCAACGGGCCTACGAATGGTTAAGAGCTAAAAATATTTCCAGATTGCTACGTAGTCATAAGGACTTGCAGCGTCTCAATAACTCGTCCAAAGAATTATTTTGGTCAACTAAGGAAATCGCCACATTTGCCCGGCAGTTTGCTTACACGCCGCCCATAAAATCTTTGCCGAGGCCGGATGATCAACAGCAAACGGCAGAGAGTGGTAGCAAAGAGTTTACGGATCTAGTAAAGAGTGAATTAAAACAGGAGCAAAATATACACTATGACACTTTAACAGATCATTGTAAAGTTCGCAAGTGGATAGATAAAGTATGGCACACTTTAAGTGACTATGAACATAATGAAGATGAACATCAATTTATTGAGATTGATGGTAAAGAAGAGGAAGAAAAAAAGAAGAAGTGTAGAACTCCAATCATTTCAAATGCAACGTCTTCACATTTACACACTCCTTCTTCGGATATATATTTAACAACACCACCACATTTGGAAAATCAATGTCAATTAGTTTCTGATATTTGCAAAGATTTGAATATTAGACTTGTCCCAGAGGAACTAGACACGAAAGTATACCATCCCGCCACTCAAACTGCTTTAGCACAATGTTTGCATTTGTTTATAGAAAAACTATTACGTCAGACTGTAGCATTAAAGCAAGAGAAATCTAACGTTTCCACATCTGTGATCGAATCGACATGTACTCTCATGCCTCAAGATTTTGCAAAAATATTGGCGTCCAATAGCGAATTTGATTTTCTCACTAATACTAATTTTGGATCCGTAGCTTTGGCGGAATCTTTAGAATCCCCAATAAAGCAAGAGACACTTTGATTCGCGTTTATTTCTTACAAATTTCAGTACATATTTAAATTTTTATTAAATACTTCCTATTTTTGGATTTTATACTCAACGTATTTAAAACTAAGATTTTAATAAATATATATCTATAAAATTTTGTATGATGTAGTAAAAACTTAATCTAGTTAAAACTAAAATATATGTTTTCTTATTAATATTGTAATTGTTTTAACTATAAATAGCAAGTAGTTTTAATTTCTAAGTTAATAAAGCAGATATAAAGTAAGTAAAGACAATTTAAATAAAAGTATTAATAAACAATTTATTTGTGTGTTTTAAAGACAAGAAGGAAGTAGAAAAAGAATACATTTAGTTCATATATACTATACAATGGGCAGGATTATAGAACAAACTGCAAGTCTTAACACCAACATTTTATTCGCATGCTTGCTTTATTCATAAACGGTACCGTCGACTACGAACACGTCTTATCTAAAAATATGTTTCAACAAGCCTAAAAGGCACTCACTAAGTGTGAGAATAAAAGTTAAGCTCACGCATGATATTTCCTTTTATTGAGTCAGCCGTGATTTATGCATGGCATACGCAGGCAAATCCCAGTACTGGTACAAAGTATTCAAAATAGGTCGAGAAGATGTAAACGAAGACGCTCGCTCTTGACGAAATTTTCTGAATTTTGGCAAAAGAACACTTGTAATTTTTAAAATAGCACTTATCTCGAACTAAATCATGCAATGCAGTTCGCTGCTAATTTTAAGATTTTTAAATTTTTTGTTTTGCTTAATTTGATTAAATAAAACAAGCAATTCATACATATGTATATTTATTTAGTAAAAATACATTTATTCCAATTTTATTCATGGTTAACAATTTCTTTAATTTAATTATTTATGAACTACATTTTCGATTAATTATGTATGTACAAGTATACTTACATATATATGTATATAAAGTAAAATTTATAAAATTTATTTGAGATATGCTTCTACAAATACATTTTTCAAAACATGTGCCTTCAACCACTATTTTTGTACAGTTTTCAAACTTCTATGCTTATAATCGTATAAAAACTCTCAAAGAGGAAATTATAATTTCTTATGTAAATATTTAAGTTAAACAAAATTGCACAATTAAATCCTTATATATATTTGTATTTTGTTTGAATACATATTTCTAGTATGTATTCTATATCTACATGATATTGATAATTATTTATGTATTAGTAACACCCACTGATCTCAGCAGGGCTTATAGACTTTCCAATTGGTATAAAAGAGGACTTCATTGAAATATAAATGTGAATATATGTTACAAGCCAGCTCACGGATAAATTAAATTTTCGATTGGTGAAATACGAATCACTAATGAGAAAAGTATGAATTTTGCTTGATTTACTTTGCGTCTTGTAATTCTATTTTGTAATATATATATATATATATATATATATATATATATATATATATATATATGTATATATATATATATATATATATATATATATATATATATGAAAATGAATTATAATAAAACAAGGTAAAAAAAAGCAATTTTACGTTCTATGCAAGAGAAATCGACATTTTCGAAATATTTAAGTATATAAAACTTATATAAAATTAAATTTACATACTACACTATACGTATGGTTTAATACTTTTTATTAAAAAGCATTCCTGATCTAATTACTTTTTGAAAATGGTAAGAAAAAAACAGAAATTCAGATCAAGATTTCGTATTAAAAATTTGAACAGATATTCAGCCGCAAAGCAGCTCTAAGTCAGTCAACGTCAAGCCTCGTTGGAAATTATTTTTTGAGTGCAGTCAAAGCTCGAATCGTGAGTTCTATATCTTACTGGCACTAGTTAACTTCTAGTCCTCAGATAACTTCTTTTGAGGAATTTTCCATTGTTAACTTCGTTGCCATTTCTTATGTGGAGGCGTATTGAAAAATAGTTTACAATACAATAAATATATGTAGGCACAAATAAATAGATGTGGACAGAACTAGCATTTAGAAACAATATGCTTACGTCTTTCATTATTACACAATCCTCTGAACTACTGATATACCCGTTCCTGCAAGCCACTCAGAACTTCTTACAAAGTCTTACTTTCATCCTATTTTCAAATATGGGAAAGCTTTTCATACAAATTGGGTTGCCACGGGATACCAATGTAGAGTAAAAAATACAACTTATATATAATAAGATTTATTAAATAGTTATTCAAAAACTTTAAATCTATTGAATACGAAAGTGCTTCTTATTAAAAAATAGATCCAGTGCACGTATATGCCAATATAAAACCCGAGCAATGCGAAAAACTGTTGTGAGTACTATTTCAGCTGTAAATCAAGCTTGGGGCAAATTGCTCTATGCGATGTTTCCATTTCAATTGTATTAAAATTCCGTTCGATATCGTAAGCGGCTATTCGGAAATAAATCATCAAATCTCAAATTAAAAATTCTAAATATTTTGGCATCTGAATTTAATTAGCGCAAGAGTAAATTATAGAATAGATGATGGACTACTATCGCTTTGAATGTGTCTGTTCCGGTATAGATATCGAACCGAACTATCTTTAAACTTAGTTTGAAACTCAAATTTTTCGCGAAAGATACTTTTTTATATTTCACTAAAGATTATAATTTTAAGTAAAACAAAGCTGTTCAGCCAAAACTTTGTATACAGAGTTGATAATGCCGGCCACTAACAGATCCTACGAATTAAAACAATTGCCAAACTGTCAAGAACTGTTAAGAGATATAACGGAAAACGGTGTTACAAATTTATATATTTCGACTGAAGATTTTTCCAAAGAGTACAAGCTTTAGCTATTTTTCAATACCATAGTTTTTATTCTAATTTTGAATGTTCGGAGAGAACTGCGAAGTGAAGAAAACTATGAATAGTTTTAGTTTTTTGAAATATTCGAATATAAATTGGTCCAAACTTCATAAAACGTTTTGAATTGAAAATATTTTGTTTGTAAACTTGTTAAATAGGAAGGTTATAAGAATAGACAATATCAACACAATACAAATTTTTAAACATTGAATTCATAATCATTTTTTTTTTTTTTTTGTATTTTTCGTAGAAGGGGTAAAAGTAAAATCTTGTGCACTACTTATAATTGCACTACTACACATTAATTTTGTGTTGTTGCGAAAAAGTCTATTTTAGAATTTTTATGAATCCATATTCGTAGTTAAGGTGTATTGAAATTGCAAAAAATAACTCTCAAAACAGGGAATCTAAAAAGTTTCACGATTTTGTATTTGCAAAAAATAAAACATCTCAAAAGCTTAGACATTTATAGTCATTTGTATTTGTAATTTTATCTTTCGCATTATTCTTAAACTAACTGCAATCTATTAGGAGTTTTTTGCAAGAACTACTTTTTTAATATTTATAATTTACAACATATATGTATTAAAATGTTGATGTTTACATTTCTTATTCGTATTTCTGATGGAAACTAAGTATTTCAAATAAATTTTTAGTTAACATTATCCTTGTCAAGTTTTAGTGTACAATCACAGCCTTTTACTAATTTACTTTTATAAATAATTTTACAATTGCTATTTTATTCATGTATCTTTTTATTAATATTTTTTTTAATTTTTATAACTTTGAAAAACTTAATATACTTATATTTAATACGTGCTTGCTTAATATTTGTCTAGGTATTCTGTTTTAAGCATTGATTTTTCCAATTAGCGATTTAAAAGCTACTCCGTTTCCGCAACAACTTCTAGTACGATATATTTTTAAAAAATCAGATTTTTAAAGTTCTGTTGCGTTACATAACGAGTAGTTACATATGTACATATCAAAGAGGTTCTAAAATTAGAAATTATTTCATTGTATAAAATAATTCTCAGCAAATACGTCTAAAGTCACAGAATACATGTGAAACCCTCATAATGTTTCTTGCCAATTAGTGGTTTTGTTACGTTCTAGAAGAAGTCATTACATTTGTGGATTACAAGTACTACGAGTATAAATTGTTTCTTAGAATTTATTTCCGAATCATCTGATTGTTTTTGTTTGTAGGAATAATATTTTATTTTGCATTTATTTTATTATTTTATTTATTGTTGTTTATAGTTTTTTTTTTTTATAAAATGATAAAACAATTTTAGGAATTTCTTTATTATAATATATTGAATAAGAAAACTAATTTATTTTCATTTTATATTGCCAGTGTCTGGATGATTGTTTTAATATATGTATGTTGTACAAATATAGCGATTGCAAGCGAAAACGAAACATAGCTTCTCTAGAACACAAAATTGATTTTTTGTTTTCAGATCCACTCTAAAATAAAACATGTTAAAATATATTCTGATACTTAAAAAATAACATAAAACTTTTTGTTTACTGAGTTATTATTATCGCATGCGAGTTGGAAATCGCCAAACTATTTTGTTTGTTTTGGATTTACGTAGGTTTGCCTTATTAAATTTATATTAACTATTTATTTAAATTTCTTGGGCAGGAGAAAGCAACGGACAAGCATTAAGGATTGTTTACTTTTTATAAAATGTTTAGAAAAGCTAGAAACTTTGTGTTCATATATGAGATTTTTCAATAATAATCTAGCATTTCGCACAATAATTATTGAAATTACCAACAAACAAATTGCAATTGAAAAAGATAAAACAAGAAGATCAATATTTACTATTACAAAATTCATTTTTTGTTTGTTTCATAACAACTATAATTTATAACATATAAAGTAGTTCTTATAAAGAGTTCTTATAAAGTATTTTTAACGTTATTATATACACACTTATTTTATAAACTAAAACACTTCTTTAGCAAATTATTATTAATAAATTAATTATTCAATATATACATATTTATGTACATATATAAACTTAAAAATATTTATAAAATTATTTTATTATATAAGCGTAAGGCAGGATTTTTATTTTACTAATTATATTTATTTCTTTAGTTCTTCTTTTTTAATAAGACTTTAACAAAAAATTAATTTAATTAATTCATATTTATAAAAATAGAAAAAACTAAAATCGTTGGTACAATTTATAGAACTTAATTTACGTAAATATAGAAAATATTACATAGCACTGCTATTAACGCATTAAAATTAGTTTTTTTTATTATTTAGTTATATTAATAATTAATTAGAGGATCTTAAGTAATAATCAGGTAATTGATGTTATAATCTGATTCTTAGACCCATAATCGGTGATTCTGCAAATAAAGTATATATTTTAAACATATTTAAATAAGATTAATAAAACAATATTTTATGATATGAGTAGACTAATTTTGACAAATGATTCCAAAACAAACCAGTATTGTTTCATTTAATTATTATTCTTTGAAAAATTTGCTCAATCTGACTATACCTTTAGGAACTTATGAAATAAATAAGCAAATACGAATTATTTTCAACTGCTAAGGGACATGAGCAGTACTTCTTTCGCAAGAAATGAGCTACATTAGCTAGATGTTAAATTTTTCAGAGTACATTTTAGCAGAGTACTAGTCCGAGACAAAAATGTCCAACAACGCCTCTGAGCCGATTTATATAAAACTAAAATCATATAGCCACTATTTGAAGAGTTTTTCACTATGAATGAACAGGATTATCAACAAATCGCAACACTGAAATCAAAAAAATTTTTCAAACTATCGGAAAGTCAATACTATCTTGAATATTTTCCAAAAAAAAACATATAGATATAAATATCTCGCGAAAAATACGGCGAAAGCATTGAACAACATTTTCTTGCAAAAACGTCTGCCTTTCAAAATATTATTAAAATATTTTTGAGTAGTAGATAATTTAATAAGATACATTTTTATTACCGACTGTAAAAATAACAGCGAAAATGCATTTAACTGTATGAAACTCTGCCAGCGTTATGGAATGAAAAGTGCAAATATTATTCTAATCAGGGAAAAGGAAAAATTGCCATTCGCGAATAAGTCAGAACGAATAAAAGATATTATTAGAAAAAATATTGGAGACTTGAAAAGTGCTTTAAAGCAAATTTAATGGAAATTTGTTTATATTTTAAACATACTTCAAGTACACATTAATTTTCATGACCACAGGGTTTACTTTTATTGTAAGAAAGAAATTTGTGGCATATTACATTTGAAAATATTGTGAAACTTGTTCCATACTATGGGTGAAAATGGAAATAAACCGACGAATAATATGCATGGGTGGGCCGGCCGGCCGGTAAAGCAAACAATTGTGCTATTTTCAACTAAATATAATGATAAATAGAAACATTTCATTGAGGAATTTTAGTGCATTTTTTCAGTGTCCATGTTCTTCGCCTCGAGACACTTTTCGACTGTTATGTGTGAAATAAAACACATAACAGACGGCATCTGTAAAGTTTTTATTAAGTAACAGGTTTCGCGCAAGGCAATTTCCAACCGATTTACAGAAGAAATGTGTCTCTAAAGTTTTAATTATAAGAAAAGTTCTCGTTTTCAGCTGTGATAAATTAATATATACATGTATATATATATATATATATATATATATATATATTGAAAATATAAAGCGCAACGAATAATAATATGGAAAGAATAAGAAGTTTGTTTTTAAGTAATTTTTCCTTAGTAAATTATATTTCCCTTATAATGCGAAATTCTAAGCAGCAAAAAGAAAAATGTTTCATTTTGTAAACAGTAAACATTAAAGTCGTACTTTATATTATTTAATATTGCCTACTTCTGCATTTTGCCAGTCATTAAAATGCATTTAACATTTAACAATTTTGGTTAAAGTTTTTTGATCTTTAATTGCTTTTCGGCTTCGAATTAAATTTTCTGACATTTCTAACTTAACGAAGTAGTCTTATTTCATAGTTTTCAACATGAGTTACAGATGCACTTTTTTCTTACTTTTCATGAACCGATGAATATTTTATTTCACAACTTTTCGATACAAAAAGTTCTAATTAAAGTTACAGAACACTTTTTTCTTACTTTTCAAGAAGCGATGAATATTTTATATTACAACTTTTCGATACAAAAAGTTCTAACTAAAGTTACAGAACATGTGTACAGGACTAAGTTGCTGGATTTAATGAGTAAAATAAGCACAACGCACACAATTGTTAATTCGAATCAAATATTTTAAAAGGACTGCATCATTTGATAACGTTTCCACTGACTTTCGTAAGAAGCTTTCTGCAGAGTATAAATCAAATACTCATATGTCATACACTATACTCAATAGGCTTAACGGATTTTGTCTTTGGACCTAAGGTAGCTTTATAAGATTGAGAAAATTTTTATCAGATAAAATACTTTGGGGTTTTGGTGTAGATATCAAGCAAACTTTTATGATATATACACGTGCATTTGAGCTAAACATATTGCTAATTATAAAATAAAATTATATGGAGGTAAACATGCTGCTACAACAATTAATAATATCAAAAATAATAATAATAAAAAAACGCAAGATCACACACAACTAAAAATTAAAAGGAGCTTTAAAAAATATCGTGCAAATAATTTTCAATTAAGGATTGACGTAACAAAGAAAATTAGCAAATTATACACTGTTAAATAGAAAAGCAAATATATAAAATCGCTAAATTATCTTGTAAATATGTGCTACAATGTAAACAGTATTGCAGTGCTTCAGCAAACAGAGAAATTTATAGAAGAGAAAAAATCCTTTACATTGATGTTTAGTTGTGTGTCCTTTACCTATAAATTGATGAAGCAGATGTTGACCTTGACCAAGTAACTAATAAACCCTCACCTCTACTGCGTTCTCGCTTACTATTTAACAAGACTTTGGTGCTGTCATCTGGAAACAAGGTTGCTTTAAAGACAGTAAATAGCAAACTGCAATGAAATAATAAACAAACAAAAGTAAAAACAAAATTTAAATTAAATTTCAAAATCACAATCAACAAATAAAGTTCAAGGAGAATATAGGAAAATATATTTAACGAAATAACACTCACCGCGGTAAAATGGCTACAACGGCAGATAATACAATTACCAACCAGTGTATGATGGAAGAAAAACACCTAAATATCACCCAATAACTCGAAGGTAGACCAAAGCAGTTGACACACATGGAATTATAAACAATTGAGAATAAATAAAATGAACCCAAACTTAAGACCATTGAAAGCACATGAAGTATTGTCTGCAATGAAAATAGATTAATATGGAACTTTATGATCAAAATCAAACTTACCCAAGAACGTATTACTATAACACCGTGTAATAAATTCGTAAATAAACAGGAAGCCGTTATTGTTGTACCAAATTCCCATATACCAACATCTGATCCCGCATAGGCACATAGGGATATAAAAAATACCACCAGACTTTGATACAGGGAATCTAATAATATTATCCAAAAGTCATGTGGTTTATAGGCTAAGCCCAAGCGACCCTAAAATATAAAAATAACAGAATAAGTATAGTCAAAATTACTCGGGCAAAATGTTAGTAAATTAATTCAAATCACTTGTACTGTTACGGCATAAGTACTGAACTTTTTTCAGTTGCAAAATAGGCCCATTACATTTGTATTGAAGGTTAATTAGTGCAAATAGTTTCTACTTACATATTTATAAAGATATGGATTCTTTAATAGTAAATCCTCTGGCACACGTTTATCGTAAACACCAATGGCTAAAGGAGGCAGCGAGGTAAATGTTAAATTATACAGCATTAAATACATTTGATCCATCATTACGGACCCAGAGAAACCGCAATACAATTGATACCAAAATATTAGGAAAACAAAGGCCTAGAATACGAAAATGTTATATAGATTCAATTAGTTCAATAAATTAATTTACCTATTAATAATAAAATATATGTATGAATTAAAATGTTTTTATGCAAGAGAGGTAGGTATAATAGAAAACTAATAGCGGATTAACAAAACTATGAAGCAATTGGGGGATTCACACTGTAGTCATAAAGTCATAAAATAATAGCACGGAATATACTAGTCATAACTTAGTCTGCTAAATGAATTTGTATATACAAACTATAACAGCTGCTGTATAGATATGAGCTAAATACACATTTTTGGCGGCGGCAATTGGAAAAACTTTCAGTGTTGCCAGTTTCATAAGTTAAACGAGTGAAATTTTTGTCCAGATTTTGTGATTTAATTAATTATTAAAATAATGTCTATGCTTGTAGGAGTCAATGAGAACATCCAGTGTTGCCAGTAAAACATAAATAATTAATATTACTTCTTCAGATTATTATTCGCATCGCTGTGGTAATTTGTACTCAATTTAAAAATAAATTACAAGAAAATTGTAACACATTCAATTGTTAAATCTTCTTCGTTGAGTTAAATTTCCCAACACATATTTTCCAACATATATTTTTCACTTTAAACCATTAATAACAAATTCCTTTTAGACAAACTTAATAAGAACTGTTAAAAATGTAAAAGTTTAGAAGCAAAAGAGAGAAAAAAATCTTTAAAGGGGACTTTCAAAGACGTTTAGCAGTCAAATTTGAAGTGTGTGAACCGGGATTTAGCGATATTTGTAATCTTTGTAGTCCGTAGTATACTGCGGTGTATGTGTTTAATATATTAAACTTAATAAATTTTAATGGTTATTACAACTTAAAACAGTTATACTTACAGCATTTTTATAAAAGAAATATAAAATCATTCGAGATAGACGATCATAGCACCAATAGCCATGAGTAATTAGCAGTCGTTCTAGATAGCGAAAACGAGCCACAGTGAAATCGGCGGCCATAACAGCTTGAGTACCCTCTTGACCGGATATGCCAACACCAACATCGGCCATCTAAAGAATAGATAGAAAAGTGTTTAGGTTGGTACTCATAAAACATTAGTAATGAATTAATTAATATTTATGTTAGCACAATTTATTCACTGTGATATTGTAGGTTTATTTAGTTCCTCAAATCACACTTATTAACTTTTTGTTCGATTCTGTCTGGTGACATTTTAAGATTTCTTAATCATCTTATTTTGCATTTCAAAAATTTTTACATATTCTACAGTATTAAGTCCGTTCAACTACTCAGTAAATACCGGCTTATATAAAGAAATTATTCTCATTCACTTTTGAAATGGGTATAATTCCTTAAAAATATATTTTTTTAAGTATATTTTAAGAAAGTACTTTTTTGAATTATTTAAACATAGTTGGCAAAAAAGTACCGAAGAGGGTATACTTTGACCCCTTACAGCTGGGAATTTTTAAACAGTGCAAGAACAAATTCAAGATTTTTTAAGAAGAATAAAGCAACATAAAAAGCTTTCTGCTATGTACTATATGAGATGTATGGTGTGAAAAACGTACCAAATTTATTTCCTGCCCCTTGTTGCCCTAAAAGGAAATACATTCATATATATCCAAAAGTACCAAAAACATTTCGAATTGTTTTGTAAACTATTTGTACGCTTTTTAGATTTTGTTAGTTTTCGAGATATAAAGTTAGCGATTTTACCCTTTTTCCCCCTTAGCAATCGAATATCCTGAAATTCCTTTTCAGAGCTTAGTACCGAAAAGGTTTGGGATTTTACCCATATTTAAATTTTATCCCCTTAAATTACCAAGCTCTTGCTGAATTAGTTTTGAGGTTATTTGTATGGTTTTGTGTCTATTCCTTCTTCTTTTTTTCTCGTTGCCCATATTTTATTCCAAATCCCTCTTTTTGCTGGATCTAAACTTATTCAGCCAATCTATAAATCAATAACGTTACTCTTTTATGTATAGATATGGAGATATGGAATTTTTATGTAATCGAATTCTACGAATTTAGTCATTTAAATCTGATTTAAGTTCTTTCTAATTTACGCGTCTCAAGAGTAATTAATTTAATTACAAAATTATAAGAAAACAATTTTAGTTTGAATTGTTTTTCTTTAAGGTCAAATATTTTCTTTACGGCCTGCTTTTGTTTTAAATGTTATTTTTTCGAACGAACGATATCTTTCGACATCGGCGAACAGGCAGTTAATAAATTATTTTCCAATGATTTTCTAAATAAAGTTTACTTGTATCATAGACACATCATTAGCACCATCACCGATGGCTAAGGTACACAAGCGCAGTTCTTCTTTGACTATTTTCACTAAATAGGCCTTTTGCAAAGGAGTTGCACGACAGCACAGAACCGAAGCACAGCCTTTGGCTAGCTTTAAAAAAGGTCGTATTAGCTTGGATCTGTAAAAGAAATGAAATTATTGTTTCTGTTTTTTTTTATTTTAATAATTTTTACCTTAAATCCAAAATGAATGTTAAAGTTTTACCATCTACCACTAAAGCTCTAGCTTTGAGTCGAGCACTCCCCTCAAAAGATGTTACTTTGGCAGCTTCTATTTCGTTTAAATAAAAATTAATGGCAGACTCAGCGGCATCTCTTGAACGGGCAGTAAATCTATGAAATGTAAAAGAAAAATAGTTTAAGTATATTTTATGTTTCTTCTCAAAAAGACTTAAAACAACCTTATCAATTCCATTTGTTGTGTAAATAATTTTGCTGAATAGGCTATATTAATAGCGGTTTCCGGCTTATCACCCGTCAGAACCCATATTGATATGCCAGCGGCTAGTAGTGACTGTATTGTCTCGGGTACACCCTCCTGCAAGCGATCTTCTATGCCAGTGGCACCCAATAAAATTAAATTACTTTCTAATTTGCTGAAAGAATCTCTCAAGCGTCTCTCACGATTTTCTATTGACATTTCAATTTCCTGGTGTCTCGCCCACCAATCCGTATATTCAGCAGCATTTAAATGCCGCTTGGCCATCACTAGAATGCGTAAACCCTCTCGAGCATAGCGATCTAATTGCTGTTGAGTTTTTTCGCGTATCAGTCCTTCGGCAGAGTTGGGCGAACAGGGTGCCAATACAGGCATTATTGAACAATCGGCACCTTTAGTATATAAAACGATTTCGGTAGACCCTGTACGTCTAACCACAATAGACATGCATTTGCGACTGGAGTCAAAGGGTAGGATTTTCAAAACTTCATATTCTACCAAACCTCTGTTGGGCACACTGACCAGAATATGATTCGGGCTACGATTAATAAGACAGCAATCGTAACTATAAGCAGCATTTACCAAAGCCAATTCATCAGGACTTTCAGCTTCATATAAAGGGCGGCCATCAGGTGTTTGATATGTGGGATTTTTTTGTTGACTGCAATATATGAAAGGATATTTCTTATATATAAGTATGTACATATTTTCAATAAAAAAAACAGTAAAACTTACTGAAATTTGTTGGCCAACCGTTTGTTTTGCGTTTTGGTATTTAGAAACGTTGTTATGCTATTAATTTTTGAATTTATTGCCGCCTTAGCACGTCCTGTGGGCGAAATAGCGTGAGATAATGACTTCAATTTCATTGGCGGTGACTCAGAGGTGGGAGTCGATTCCGCTGAACTACTTATGGGAGACAACGAGGGTATGTGCGCCTGTGTTGGAATGTTAAATGCTAAATTCGGTGGCGGTGATGGTGTCACAGAACGTGATTCAGCCAAGCGTATATAACGATCGACCGGTATGGCTGATGCCAATTTATTATTGGTCAGTGATGAAGCTGGCGATGAGGATAAATCATTTTGGCCAGCTGAAGGTTTTACACCTAAAAAATTAAAAAAAAAACAATTTCAGTAATACTTTTTAAATACATTCTCTTCAATAATCAATTTCATGTTCACTTTGGCATAAGCGTATGATTTCTATCGTTGTCACCCTATAGGAATATGTTAAATTTGTCATTTGACTTTGGTGAAGTAGACATCTGCAGTCCAAAGAGCGTTTCATGCCCGGTTAAGAAAGTGTATGGTGCACTTCTTCCATTCAATTGTGTTTAGCGACGAAGACCGCAAGCAGAATCGCCGTATTTGGTATGAAAAGCAGCCAGAACAATTGCAAGAACTACCAATTCAAAATTTGGTATGGATTATGAGCCGGTTTCATAATTGGATCATACTTTTTCAAAGACGCCGAAGTCAGGATAGTTAATGAAGGTGGCTAAAAATCACTCTTTAGTTGTTCACAAGGAGTAGGTGAGCCTTTTGACGGGTCATCCTACGTAGTCGAAAACAAATTCGGTTTCCGATTCTAAATTCAAATTTTCTAAGAATCGCCGTGCAATAACGACCTCACAAATATAATTGAGAAAATGAAAAATAGCCGAAGGCAGTCAGATACTGCAATCTAAACAACAGTCACTACTATATCTCGATTTATTTACCTTTTATTGTCAACGAGGAATCTCCCACCATTGATGTATTATTGCTTTGAACTTCAATAATTCCACTAGCATTCATTAAATCACGATGAGGAGCTGCACTTACAACTACTGTATTGCAAATCGCCAGTACAACTAAAAACTCTTGTATGCGTTGTGAATTTTGCGCTAAGAACATCCCCGACGAATTTAAATTCGCCATGTCACTAATAAGAGTAGCATTCGCCAGCAAAGGTGGAGCTGGCGAGCCCGGTTTCGAATATGCTTTCTCCAATTCTGACGGCGGATGATTATAATCGATGCCATTAACAACACAGCGACGAAATAACATTTTATTCTCCGTCAAAGTACCAGTTTTATCCGAAAATATATGCTGAACTTGTCCCAATTCTTCGGTAATATTCATAGCACGACATTCGGTTTGTTTATTCGTATCACGATCGAAGAGATCAACATTATTGTGTATGTGGTAAACTTGTAATATTTTACAGAGCTCGATTGTAACATACAATGAGAGCGGTATCATAACTTGTAGTATAATGATGTAAGTCCAAAATATTAGAAGGCCCTCGTAGTTGGGATCAACTTCGAAGGGTAAATAAGGTACAGGAAAATGCTCAAAAGAGCTAAGCCACATCTTGCAACCAACAGCACCAACAACACATAAAATTAACAATATTATTACACACCTGTTGGGAGGAAAAAAAAACTCCCGATAAAACCCTATTTGATATACACATGCAGATCTTAAGTCCATATCATATATAAGGTGGCATCACTAAACCATTGCTTGGCTACAAGCTTTTGTATACAACATGTTCTCTTTGTTTTTGTATACGTGGGCGTTGATAGCAGTTGTACATGTGTGTAGCACAATGTGCTTTGTTGCCATAATTTAAGACGTGGACTGTTGTAACGCTATACTTGCTGTCGTAGCGTGGCCACCTTATATATGACCCCACCAGGGTTAAGGCGACCAATTTATGATCTTACCATATAACGTCAATATTCATTTGCTGCTCCACCTGGGAACGTTTATAACGCGGCCCACTATTATTTAGCATAGCCTTTGTTTCATGTCCGGCATATACAACTATACCCTCAATGAAATCGGTATTCTGGAAAAAGTAAAGAAACAAAAAATGTGAAGTTTAACAAATTAAAAGCAACCCGTTTAAGATCCAAAGCACCATTCACAATATTCTCACGATTTGATATGCAGGATAACAAATTTTACTAATAATATCTTGGTAGTTCACATCGGATCAGTATTTGTATAGCAGTTATTTGCATAAATTAGTTGGTAAACTTAATTTCTAAACTCACCTTAAGTCTACTTTCTCTTAATAGTAAACATTCTGTTGATATTGGTACTCTCTCCCCTGAGGGATGTATTAAGGCCCCATGAAATCGATATAGCTTTGTGGTAGGCGCATCTGCCTCTATTCGACTTACAAATTTACTGGGTGTAAATATATTTTGTTTATCGGTAAAACCACGAACCACCTGCATGGAGAATATTAAAGAAAACTTATCTCAATAAAAAGTTAGAATATATAAATTTATTTGCTGTGCAATTCCTAATCAGTGGCCAAACCGACTAAGAGTTAGAAACGACCCCTCTCGATTTGGACGAAATTCGAAAACAATATTCCCAAAGTTATGTTATTAAAAATTTCATAATGTCACTGAATTTCCCATCTCGTTTTAAAGGGATTATTTGGGACTTCAAAATATAAAACCAGAATTATTATTTGTTGGAAAAATATAATATCTGCAAAGCTTTGAAATTTTATGCATTGATTCGATCGAAGAACATATATTTTTTAGCTGATAATTAAAAATAATCACCAAATAAGCTAACTGTTGTTTGAAGATCCTTAAATTTTGAAGCAGGGTATCTTTTTTCCCTTTTAAGCTATAATTTTTTTTTCCTTTCAAAACCCTTAATAAAACAATGTATCATGGAAACTTAGATTATTTTATTACATGTTTTGAAAGAAAAGATATATATATATATATATATATATATATATATATATATATATACCTTAAAAATGAATAATTTCAAGTCTGAATATTTTTTTTCTTGATCACCAAATAAGCTAACTATTGTTTGAAGATCCTTAAATTTTAGAGCAGGGTATCTTTTTTCCCTTTTAATCTATAATTTTTTTTCCTTTCAAAACCCTTAATAAAATAATGTATCATGGAAACTTAGATTATTTTATTAAATGTTTTGAAAGAAAAAATATATGTACCTTAAAAATGAATAATTTCAAGTCTGAATATTTTTTTTTCTTGATAATGTGTGAAATTTGGCTACCAAATGTTTAGCTGTCCAAGTCCCACTTTATATGTAAAACAAAAGATATTGCATTATTAGCCTATTTGTTCTAAGATTTGTTTTCTCCAAGTGTAGTGAGTGGGTGTTTTTTCGTAATAGAATATATGAAATTCAATTGAATGCGAAAAATAAGAAGAGGGCATGCCATTAACTATTAAGCTCTTGAGTTAGCCTCATATATTTATATCTAAATATATTTATCTAATTAATTTAAATTATAATTTTATATTCCGTCTGTTAGGAGGGAACTTATATATACATAAGTACTTTATTAATAAGAAATTGATTTAAGAGCTTAATTAATTTTACAATATTCGTTATAAATCCACTTAATAATGGGAAACATTTCAAATGTCAACACATTTCGTGTTGTTCGTTAGTAAGTTCAAACTCACCTCTCTTCGTTTGAGATTCGTTTCACCATCTAAATCACAAGTGTCAATATAACAGACCCCATGGGAGTCACTGGTACGTAATAGCAGAATATCTGCAGGTACTGTTTCATTATTTGATAAATGTACAATATCGCCAACACGGATGTCTTGCCACTTAACTCTCTTATAACGCTCGGTTTCGCTGCAAAGAAAAAAAAATATATTTTAAAATTCAATATATAATTTCCTAAGATTTTCAAATGTAAAGCCACATTAAGACAAGCAAAAGAAGAGAAGGTGACAAATTTTACATTTTTTATATTCCTGTTAATCTTTTTTAAATAAATACGATTTATAATATTAATATTTTAGGATGTATATTTTAATAGAATGCAATTTTCTTTCCTAAAAAACAATGCATCATAAATTTTACATAAGTTTTGACAACTTTTTTAAAATTTATTATTAATAAGAAGTGCTGCATCGGCTACGTTTACGAAAGAACACAATTGCAACTGCAATAACAAAAACTTAATATAAACAACTGTTAATACAATGTTGCCTCTTTCATGGAAATGAGTGTTGAATATATAGCGTTTATTTTCTTTTTAATGATGAAGGTTATTCGAAAAGGACTTTTTACATTGAATGAATCAGTCTAATTTGCAACTGACAAAGCCGCTGGCTACACTTCCACTATCAGTACTCGAGTGTGCTTTTTAGTTTACATCCACTTATCATATCAGGTGGCTTTAGCAGAATATGATATTTTTTATTTATACAAATTTTATGAGGAATTATTATACGAGGACACTATCAAAACTAAACTAATTTCAATACAAATTGAGTTCCGGTGATTCTTTTCTTCTTGTCGTAATTTTTCTAAATAGATATTTGCTCGCTTTTACTAAAGTCAAACTTTTTTGATTTCAACTTTATATTTCAGTATATCAGAGCATTTCTTGTGAATAGCTCAAGCTATTATCTTAATTTTTACGAAAAATTTTTAGCATATTTTGCAAGATTCATTTATAAGTATTTTCTTATAAAATAAAGGGTCTTTCAACTGCAACTTCCGAACACCGACAGCTTGTAACGACCATCGCATGAAACCGAGCTGAGGCTGTGTGTGTTATTTTTATACAGTTGGACATACATTTTAGCAATTTTTCTTATACTCTCTTTTTTCCCTATTTATTTTCAAGAAAATTTTATGAACAATAGGAGCAAAATAAAATAGAAATACATGAGACAGGTTTCGAAGTTCCTGCCGCCGATCACGTTTATCAGACACCGGATTAGCCTGAAGTAGCCGATTTATGTGTTCTCTTTCAAGATTTAGTCGTAATTTATTCCTTCTGTTTTGCTAAATCGCCATAATAAAGCTGTTTTATCTAAATGTGTGTTCTGTTCGGAAGCCTATTTTACGGTCGCCGTAATCGCCCTGCTGAAAGGACTATTCACAGTCCTTGTGGATAAATTTTAGTCCACTGGTTCGGTAAATGATCGACCAACATCCGTACGACGACGATTGCTACGACTCTAATCCATATGAGATTCAAGAACGTCCAATGTATACCGAAAAACTGACTGTTTGTTGGGCTGGCGGCATCGTCGGTCCACATTTTTTCGAAAACGATGTTGCACGGCAACTTCTTTTGGCCTGAGTTAGATGATATAGACACCAAAAACATATGGGCGCTACTTGCCACATTGACCACTCTGCACAAGCGATTTGGGGTATGTTCATTTCACGAGGAGATGACATGCGATTTTAATATTTCTTGTGAGGTTATGTCGCATATTTCGCCATAAATGCGTAACCAGTAGTATTAATAAAAAAAACCTGTTATTTCAGACGAATGTTTATTAATTTAAATGATTTCCTATAACATTGGACTTTGATAATGTCTGTTAGTGATTTATGAAACTGGTTTACTTTTTTGAGCAAACATTTGACAAGTATGAACGCACCTTTTAAGAATTTCAATATGCAAACTAAAGTCAGTAGTCAGTCGCAAAGCAGCTCTGAATCAGCCAACATCAAGTCTCGTTGATAATTAATTTTTAAGTGCGGCCAGACATCTGATCGTTTACTCTCTTTCGACAGTTTTGTGTCTCACTAGCCCCCGCTAGCATCTACTCCTCAGATTTTGGTTGTTCTGAAGAATTTTACGTGGTTAACTACGTTGCCACTTCTTATGTGCAGGCATAAGTCGTGCACAGTCTGTCACAATAACGGATAAAATCTGTCGGCATTTATGCACCGATATTTCACAAATTTACTTTGCAAAATAAAATTGAAATATATATAAAACTGATCATTTTAAATTACAGGTTTGTATTTGGTGTTCGAAATTTTATGACAACTGGGCGCCTGGTATAATTCCCGCAACAGGGAGTATTTAACTAGCAATTACAACAAATTGAGTTTCATAAAGACAGAACCTTTTCAGCTCGCAAATATGTCGGCACAATTTTCTGTTTTCTATTTCCTACCCCTGTATAGTTTAGGTCTCCCGTGCATATTGTGTGTTTTTATTAAACTTTTGCTTGGAAACTTTCTATTTTCGAACACACAAGCGTCGTAAATGTGTATTTTGTTTGCGTTAGAAAATCAACTATATTTGCCAAGTTGCTAGCAATTTGTAAGAATTAAAACTTTTGCAGTGTCAAATGAAACACGTAATTGTCCTTTAACAGTCTTTTATGTGTCATTTACTTGAAAACAAATCAAAGTGTCCCTCCCTAATTATCCGTGTTTGTTTGTCTCATGGGAACTTTTCTACAAGGTAAAACTTTGTTTTCAAGTAGTTTTTTATGTAAATATATACATATATTTAACCCGTCTAGTATTGCATGTCATCCAGTTATCGTAGTAATAATGCCTGCACGCTTAATTTGTAACGAATTACAAAGTAAATATGCAGGCAACGACAAAAAAAGGAGAAAACGTTTTAGAACTCTACAGTGACCAGCAAAGAGTCTAAAAGGTGTTGCAATTTAGGGTTAACATTTTTAACAATTGATAATAAAAAAATTTATTTAAAATTTTTATTAGATTTACTTGAAAATATACTAGATCCTTCTTTTTCTTTGAGGTGTACTTTTTTTTAATTTCAGTTAAAAATTATAAAATTGAGGCGCTGGCGTTTATGCAAAAGTTAAACAATATCATGAGAAATGTGTGCTACAATGCAACTACATACATGATGCTATATTTTTGCTCAGGCAGACATTGATGTCTTGTGTATAACAAGTCCTAGCGAGGCCACCTTATTATTCCACCATGAAAACAATGTCACAAACGTGCAAATTTTGGCAGAATGTGGCGTTCCTAATTTCATATGTTTTCCAGCTGATAGGCAAATAAGGCTTTATTTAAATTATCAACGCTATAAATAATGGAGGAACAAGATACGTAAATAAGTATTTTCAAACAAACAAATAAATAGTTTTAAAGCAAAAGTGATCATTCTAATAAGCTCATTTAATCTAATAGCTTTTTTTTTAACAATATTAAGAGATCATATGAAGGAGATACAATTTATTTATTTTATTTTTTATTTATTTATTCATCCATTTCAGTAATATGTAAAGCCCCACAAGGGCTAACGCTGCGGCAACATGGTTAAATTTTTCAAGCTTTTGACGAACTAAATTCACAAAAATTTAAATCTGTGACGTGGTTGTAAAGCAATTTTATTTTCAGAATGGTTCCGAGAAGAAAACAGCTCACATTAATTACTTCATTGAAAGTATTAGAAGATATGAAACTAAATAATAGAACAAAATGAACGCACAAAATTATGATGGCGAAGAAAATTTACTCTGTTCATTAACAATAATATCAGCTGTTTTCTTTCCTGAAATTATTAACACTCAGTTGGAAAGCAAATGTGTAGGCAGGGTCGTATCAAATCCCAACAGTATGCATGTAAGAGCGGTCCAACTATAATGCACGATGATGATTGAAAATAAAACAAAAAGTTTTCAGAGAACTGTTTTAGTATTTTTGATTATGATAGAAAGATTTATTATAATTATGCGTGAAACAAAACATCACCCAAATGCTCTCCACGGCTGCGGTGGCTCTGAAACATGATTGGGATTCAATGTCATTCATGTGCCGAAATATCTTATCCTTTAGCTCTTGAATTATTCTGGGCTTTTTGAAGTGCAGGTTTTCTCTGAATATCCCCAAAGAAATAGTGGCGCAAACTTAAACAACTCAATCAAGAATTTATTTAATTCAAAATAATTTTTTTTTTCTGTGTACGACGTGTACAATTAGTGTGATTGTGATGACTCCAGCGATTACAATTATTCATTTTTATTTTTGATAATTTAACAAAAGCTTTTTATTTAATTTGTTATTTTGAATTTTAACATCACAAACTCTCTCTTCTTCATCAATTTATTATTACATTATTCGTAAAAAAGGTGTTGTGATTTTGTTCATCAGTTGGACATAATTAGTGCTTGACCTAAAAAAAAATTAATTAAGCAAATGTGTGAACATACAAAATAATAAAATACGGACATTCATAAAGTTTCAACTTCTTTTCATTTCAAGGACACATAACTGGGAAGGACTTTCACATAATTTTTAATTTGTTTGTTTTGTTTGGGCAATAAAATAAAGCGTGCCATTTTTAAACATACTATGGTAGTTTATGGTCGAAAATGAAAATATTCTTTCTTCAGATATATGACTACTACCCATTTTTTATTTATTATTATTTTTTTATTATTAATATTTTTTTATTATTATTGTTTTTTTAAAGAATATTTGTATTTGTATTGAAAATACTTTGCAAAATATCGGAGCACAGATGTCGACGGGTGAATGCGATGTTGCTAATCCGTATTTTTATCCGTTTCTGTGACTAACTATACCCGACTTATGCCAACACATAAGAAATGGCAATGTAGTTAACCACGGAAAGTTCCTCAGAAGAACCGTAATCTTATACAGTTATCTGAGGTACTGAAGTTAATTAGTGCGAGTGAGACGCAAAACTCCAGAAAGAGACGATCAGTGGTCTGGCTGCACCTAATATATAATTGCTGACTCCGAGCTGCTTTGAAGAATATATTGTTACAAAGACTAGAAATAGATTTAAATAAAACGACAATGTGGCTGTATGTACTTGGTAGCACTGCCAATTAATCTCTAGTTGTCAAAATGTTACAACCCTGGCCAACACAATATAGATAATATTCAAATTAACGGAAATGGAATACTGCGGAATATACAAGATCACTCGAGGCTGTGCCAATAATAAGTGTAAATAACAACAACGGAAAACCTAGCAACATAAATACTAAGAGATGTTATTCTTAATGATCTTGTATGCAAGTATTCGCTGCTAATAAAGCTAAACAGGGTCACAAGTATACACAGCCATATACACATAGAAGAAGAAACAAAACCACAGAACACTCATCCATACAACCACTCGTAGTTACCATAAGCAAAACACACAAGTCAGCCTTGTCAGGTATACAAACAGTATTTAGCTACATGTTAAGTAAAGTACAACCAACAACAACCATGCCCAGAAGTTTCGCTAAGTTACCAGACGACGTCATTTTTGCTATATAAAGGCGCTGCCAGAGCTCAGCGAGATAGTGTGATTTCAAATATAGACGTGTTAACATCGCTAAGTGTTGAGTAGTACAAATACTCGTGTTAATAGAGTAGTAAATAAAGTGTTGCCGCATTATATTTCTAAAATTAATTTGTCCGTGTTTTAATTTGATGCAATAAAACGAATCCTTGAAGGATAAGTAATAAAACCGTTTTTACGAAAAGGTCTATATATATTTACATAATGGGTACCTTCCTGAATGCCTGCTTTAAAACTTTGCAAATCAAATGCATTGGCTTTCTAAACCATGGTGTAACCAACAGGTGGCAGTGCTAAGCCAGATAACAGATTTTTGTTCAACAGTTGCCTGTCTAAAGGGTGACTTTTTATTAGCTTTCTTTTGGCAGCTCAGCTGTTTTCCTTTGAGATGTTACTGTCAAATATGTTCAGTTTAGTCTTGCAGGTTATTGAAAGTGTATGGTGCACTTCTCAATTTTATTTTTTAAGCGACGAAGCTCATTTTTGGTTCACCCGAGCAAAATTGGTGTGGATTATAGACCGTACCTTTTCAAAGACCACGAAGTCTGGAATGTTACTGTGAATGGCCAGCACTACGGTGCGATGATTACAAAATGAAAGAGTTGAACTAACATGTTTTCAACAAGACAGTCTCACATGCCACATACCACGCGAAACAATACTCCAATTAAGAGGTGAGTTCTGTGAACTATGTTAAGGTTCAAGTCTATAGTGAAAATCCCAATGGTTCACTTATTGGAAGCCAATATTGAGGAATTCATTCACGAGATACCGGCCGATATGTTAGAGAGAGTATGCCAATTGCACACAACTTATGAATCATTTGAAGCATTGAATTATATAGATCGTTCTCTCTACTCAAATAAAGGTTTGTGTACTTTTTAAACATCAAGTCCGGAATCTCTTGAAAAATCTCTAATTTAAGTAGAAATAATTTAGTAATAAATCGCTAATTCAAACAGAAATAATATGCAAGAAAATTTGCAATGTTATTTCCATTTATTGAAAGAATTACATGTGGTGTTCAGACATACACCGCAATTGAGTTTAATCATATACAATTTTAATTCACTAATTGCTCAATTAACACTCAATTGTCTGTAAAATTGAGCACAACTCACTGAACAAATTCAGTAGAGCAGTAGAGACTTCCCACTAAAAATTAAGAAAGAGAAAACAACGCAAACAAAATACTTCGAAGTTAAACGTCATTTCATTATTTAATGTACTTATTACTAATTTGAAAATTAAGATATATAACAATTAAATAAAAATTCCAAGATTTGAGCATGAGTTAGCATGATTTAAAAAATTTGCTTCTTTACTTATCATACAATAATAGAATTAACTTAATTTTGTATGTGTGAAAACGAAAACAATTAGTGAACATTTACTCAATTACAAATTTATGTCTAACACCGTATTACAACCCATATTTTTTTGTAGCTTCCCGCAAGAAAATTTCAAGTTTTGGAACATCGGAAAGTTTGTTCCGTTATGAAGAGATCCTAGGAAGCTTCTCTGACTGGTTCTGAGAGCCCGTCTCTACATCTGTATGCATGTGTGTGTTTGGCTTAAAATGTCAGCCTTCTGAAGAGCGTTAGATACTGTGAACCGATTCGAGTCGGTAGATTTCAAGTGGTTTTTTTAAAGTTTCTACCGGTTCCACGATCGAATCAGTTCTTCACATTCAAATCCACACGTCGATCCGTTCGTGAAATATCGCGACCAAAAAAATTCCAAATAAGGATTTTTTTTTTTGGAAAACTCCGAAATTATATATCTGATCATTTAGAGGTCTCGAAATCGAAAGTACATTAATCACCGCTTATCACGTGGCAAACGGTTGATTTAAAAATTAAAATAATATTGTTTTAGCTTAAAAGCATAGACCAGCACAAAAACCATTTTCTTATAGCATTGCGATTTAAATTAGCGGAAAGTTACAGGGATGGCCTTTAGGGTCAACAGTTTTTCATATTTTTTAACAGATGGCAGCGCTTCAATAATTGATTAGTTTTGTGCCAGACAGTTAAAACTCGCTAGAAAATCCCGTGTAAACATGTTCTCGCTTTTGTCATATTAAATTTGACACCGCCTGTTGTTTGTATTTGTTGCTCCAACGGTGCCATGTTGCAGATTAAATGCCCCTTGTCGCTCATTGTAAGTACTCGTATATTGTCAATTGATTAAACAAAATGTGTTTCTTAATAAAGTTTCTTTCGGCAGGCTGTTTGCAGGCTCAAATTATTATATTGATTGCACTGTTTGGCAAAACTAAAAGAGTTGTTCAACTTAGACAATTCTAAACTCAGTTGATTATTTAAAGTAAAATTTATTTTCTTTCTTTCAGCATGAATTGCCGTTTCCTTTTTTCAGATATTTAATTAAAAATAGGAGTGGTACGAATAACTGCAAGTATTGTGTGTGAAAGTTTTGTTGCACTCATCAGCATCATCATCAGGTTCAGGTTTAAGATTTATTACCGCCTAGTGTTATATATACTTACATACATTATATATAAATGAATGCCTAAAGAACAGAGTCGCATAAAGGAGGCAACAAAACAAAGTACGAAAGTCATCATTACAAAATAGTTTCCCTTACGTTCACTTAGCATTTTTCCAACCACAATGATTAAGGATTTTTTTCTCGACTGAAACGGAAAAACTTAAGCGTAAAACGGATATAGTTAAGGAAGAATTTGTAAACATTTTTTAAACAGCTGTTAACAGGCGTAAAGACTTATTCGTGTAGATTAAAATCTTGAAAATGAATGGATTGAAATGAGAGTAAGAGAAATTGCATATACAACTTGAATATGAATTATAAGACTTGTTAAAAAGTTTAATAGAATAAATGAAATCAAATTAATTTAATTTCTTTAAAAACTCTCTAGTTTAACGGAATAAAAAGTTTTTTCAATTCTTCAAGCTAATTAATATCTTACCACGCCATCTTAATACGCTGATCATCAAACTTAAATAGTAAAATATTCTGTATAAAGCCATTCAAGCAAAATAAAGAAAGAAAAAAACATTATGAAAATGGTTCAAAATTCGAATAAACGTTGTTCAAATATACGAATAAATATTGTCCGAAAATTCATATAAAATCTGTTGAAAATTATTTAAATGCTTGAACAAGAGACGTTCGAAATTTTTTAGATGTATAAATTAATCGAAAATTCGCATAAAATAAATTATTTGAATCAAAATTATCCTAAAATGAGAGTAAAAATGTTTTTTAAAAAGCTGGATATTAATATATTCTCATAAAAATTATTCAAGATTGCGAACCAAAATTATACGACAGTTTATAGATTTATAAATTATTCGAAGATTCGAATAAATATTATTTGAATATTTAAAAGAAAATTATTCAAAAATGCGAATATATGTATTTTTTTCGAAAATTCGAAGAAAAATAATTATTTAAAAAGTCTAATAAAATTATTAAAAAATTTTATATATTAAGCGGCTATTCGAAAATGATATTGAATATATTACGTACTCAGAAATTAAAATAATAATTACAAGAAAATCATTTTACATACATACATACATATATATATATATATATATATATATATATATATATAGTGTTGGAAAATTTCAATATATATTATTGGAAAACTTTTGAAATATATTATTAAAAAATTCAAATATAAATATATTTATTTATTTATTTATTTATTTATTTGTCTATGGATAATGATCCTTACAGACAGTTAAATTGTATACATAAATTTTTTAAACATTAGTATAAAACATAAAATAATAATAATATCTACAAAAGTTTAGTACAAAATTATGAGTTTAGATAAATTAATATTTTATTTTTTATTGTACTGTGGCTTGAAGAAAAATCAATAAAATTATAAAATTTGTTGAACTCGTGGCACATCCTTCTCAAAGGATCACCATTGGCACAATTTGCTCTGAAAAATTTAACTGATAGTGGACAAAAATAACGTGAAGGACGTTGTGGGATATTAAAAGTTATATCGTTGATTAAAAAACCAGAGCTTACATCGCCAATAATTATGTTGAAAATAAACGATATGTTCAGCACAGTTCTACGACTTTTTAGAGTTGGCAGCTTGATAAGGGAAAGTCTAGCGGAATATGATGGTAAATTCATTGGGTTAAAGTTTAACCCACGAAGACAAAAAATAAGAAACTGTTTTTGTACAGATTCGATAGCGTCAGAATGTGTTTTATATATAGGGTCCCATATTACCGATCCGTACTCCAACACAGGCCTTACAAGTGATGTATATAGGCTTTTTGTAACATACGGATCATTAAACTCTTTAGCCCAGCGTTTTACAAAACCAAGTACACCTCTAGCTTTATTTATTGCCATTGTTATATGAGCAATGAAATTAAGTTCAGAATCAAGCAGGATACCGAGATCCAAGATATTATCGACCAAGTCCAATTGATAATTTTCAAAAACATAGCATGCAGGAATCGGACGTCTTCTAACAAAACGCATGTATTTACATTTTTTCAAATTAAGTTCCATACGATTTGTTTTGCACCAAGAGTAAAATGAATTTAAATCTTCTTGGAGATGTTTCTGTTCAGATATTTGACTATAACTCAGAAAAATTTTCACGTCGTCAGCATACATCAAAATATTGGATGAACGAATTACATCAGGTAAGTCATTAATAAACAATGTAAATAGAAGTGGTCCAAGGTGACTTCCCTGTGGTACACCAGATAAAACATCAATGCTTCTGGAATATATATTTTTAAAACAAACGGTTTGTTTTCTATCACTCAGGTATGAATATATCCATTTTATACCAAGATCCGTAAAGCCAAGCAAATGCAGTTTAATTTTCAGAAGCATATGGTTGACTTTATCGAAGGCTTTGCTAAAATCAGTGTAGATCACATCGGTTTGTTGTTGTTGAAAAAATCCACGATATATTTCGGTTGTAAGGTGCAGCAGATTCGTTGTAGTAGAGCACCTTTTTTGAAAACCATGCTGACATGGTGATATCAAATTTGATACTTGATAACTTAAGTGATCGGTGACAATTTTTTCAAATAGTTTGGGAATAACACTCAGTTTTGCAATACCACGATAGTTGGCTATATCAGATTTATTTCCTGATTTAACCAATGGAATTATAAAGGAATTCTTCCATACATAAGGAAAATTACCAGATTTTATTGACGCATTGAATAAAAGTGCTAATGGCACAGCAATACTGTCAGCACAGTTTATCAAAATGTTGCTAGGAATTTTATCTGGACCAAAGTTGAAAGAAAATTTAAGGCGTTTTAATTCCATGCGGATTGTTGATATATCAATAAATTGAATAGAGGTTGATTGGCTGGCTGTTATCCTGACTGGATAGTTAAACGAATTGTCGTAGGTAGCATCCGAATAAGTTGTCGAGAAAAAATCGGCAAATAAATTGCTTATAATGGCGTCATCACAGGATTCCATTTGTTGAAACTTCATACAAGAAGGAAAGCCAGTTATTTTTCGCTTGGAATTGACAAATTTGAAAAATGACTTTGGATTACGTTTAAAATTATATTTCATTCTGTTTATATAGTTATCATAGCATGTCTTATTAAGCGAAATGTATCCAGAGCGGCTAATCGAATACCTTAGATAGTCTGCAGGGGAACCAGACTGTTTAAATTTTTTAAAGCACTTATTTTTCTTATTTTTGGCACGAGTCAAAAGTTTATTATTCCAGGGTGGACCAGTTGTTTTCTTAGGTTTTAATTTTGGAACACACAAATCTATAAAGGAGTAAATCTTATTATAGAAGGCTTTAGTCATCTGGTCGACATCAGTATGGCACGATAAAATATTGCCCCAATTTGTGTCAGCGAACAGCTCATTTAACATATTGTAGTTAGTATGTTTGAACGAGTAGACAATTTCATTTCTGCAAAACGAGGACCTAACTGATTTTGATAGAATTGAAACCACTACTTCTATTGAGGGATGGTAACAGTCTTCAGGAGTTGTAATAGGGGATGAGCGCCTAATGAAACACTCAGCCACATCATTGACGAATATTAAATCTAATAACCTATTGTAGTTATTGAAAATTCCATTTATTTGGTATAGGTTAAGGTCATATAAGATGTTGAAAAATTCGGCATGATTCGAATTCTGCTTCGTTTGAATAAAATATTTATCTTCAGGCAGATATGCCCAGACAATGGAAGGTAAGTTAAAATCACCAAAAACAAAGACAGAGTCACTAGCAAAAGCGGAACGAGCGATTAATCCTATAGCTTCGGCATGCATAGTATATAAAATTTGCGGGGAAGATGGTGGAATATAAGAACAGGTAACATATACTCTTTTATGATTAAGTTTTATTACTACAGATATAAATTCTATATCAAGCGAAGAATCAATGATGACGACCTCAGAAGAAAAATCAGAAGAAACTGCAATAAGAACACCACCACCAGTACTTCTGTTACCACGATCACGGCGAAATATATTGAAGTTGTTACAAAGTATTTCGGTATTTAAAAAATTGTCATTGAGCCATGTTTCTGTGAACACCAGGACATGATGATCAATGTTGAAGCTTTCCATATATAGAGTTGATAGTTTAGTTCTCAAGCCACGGACATTTTGGTAAACAATAGAAATATAATCAGTAGTTGCATTTAGTTTTTTGGAGCGTTAGATTGACGTTGTGGCAGCACTTCAATATTTTGTGATCTACTTCTATACACATATTCCCGAACAAGAGTATTATTTGGCCAGAAATTCGGATCAAGTATAGTATCATAATGATCTTCAGAAACCGTAATTTTGAAAGATGATATAGATCTGGGTTGAGAAAAATTGAATTTATGAATTGAGATGGCTGCATGGTTGCCAATTTTACTTTTTACGTAAGATTCAACTGAACCCGAAGTAGTATCGCTTGCCAAACGAGAAACGAAAATTGTTTTTCTTGGAGGTACTGCTCGTAGCGAACTATAAGCACCTACCTCCGAATGTGATTGTAGCGGATCAATAGTAGTATGATTAATTTCGGTGACAGCTTCAGCATAACTTTGCTGTGAATTAGCGATATTTAATTCTGTGTTTATTGAAGGGCATGTATTTAAACCAGTTCCTAAAGATGATGTAGGTTTGCACGAAACAGCCGGAGGATCATCACATTTTTCTTTGTTGTTGATTCTAGGTGACTTACGACGTTTTTTTTGTGGAGGAGACTTCAGATTATCTAACGATTTAAAATCGTCAAACAATTTACCATAAGCGGAAATACGTTCGTTTAACTTAGAAGCTTCATCCTGTAATTCCAGAAACTTCGATTTCGTATTTTGGAAGAAACGATAATAGTCGACTCCTATTTTCCTGCAGCTTTCACAACACCAATGTAGTCCATTAATCTTGGATAAAGCTTCTGCTACTAACCCAGAGATACCACAGCATTTATAATGACAACATTCATGGCAAAGCCAACAGACAATCATTCTGTCATCTTCGCTTGATATGGTACAATTTTTTGCTAAACAAGCCATATCAATAAATATTACTTTAAACGTTAAAAATAAAAATAGGAGCAGTTCAAATTTTTTAGTTTTTTTTTTTTTTTAGTTAATTTATGTTTGCTGGTATATGAATTTATTGCTGATTATTGTTGTTATTGATTAATAATTATAAGTATTATGTTAGTTGTTGCTTTGAATTTGCGGAATTTTTTGCTTTCTTCTTTGTTAAGGGTTTTTGTTGGGTATTTCGTTAATTTTTGTAATTTGCACAAAAGATGATTATTATTGTTGTTTAATGTTAAAATTTTTAAATTACATATATGTATATAATCATTGGTTGTTGTTATTATTGTTGAGAAAAATGTATGCAGTATATTATTCAGCAAAGAAAACAAAAGCAGAAAAGAGACACTTTAAAGATTTAATTGTTAGTGTTATTGTTTGTATGTTAAATATTCGAGTATGCTGGTATGAATGTATGTCAATATAAAAACGTATGAAATGTGAGGACTAGAATAAATTACTTTTATAGCATAAAGTCGTTGTTTTTTATATTTTATTTTATGTATTTTTTTTTTTTTTAGCACAATTCAAAAACAAAAATAAACGCACGACAAAAATTCAATTATTTACATTCGAATTTATTTGTTAACAGTTTTAAGTCAGGATTGAAGGATTATACAGAGCACAGAAAAACACGTCTTACTCCGATGAGTGTCACGCATATTATTGAGCTAAAAAGATTATTCGAAAGAAGGAATAAAAACTTCTCGAATATTTTAAGTAGAGGGTATTTTGATAATAGAGCGGTAAAGCTCTAAACACATAGACGACAGCAGACAGCAAGCAGCAATATGTCAAAAATAAAATGCATGTGTTTAAATGAAAACGATTATTTTGACGGCAGCACAGCAGCAGGACTGCACAACAGCATTTGCTGCTGCTGCCAACTTAGGCTATTTTCTATTTTGACGGGCAGCAATAAGCAAATATAGAGTTGCCATTATATATATAAATTGGACATATTAGAACAAAAACTTTATTTCTTAATATTAAACGTAAAAGAACATTACAAAAATACAAATACATTTATGTATATGTTTTTATAGTTTTTTGTGATATTATTACAGTTTTTATCAATAACTTTAATATTATTCATTATAAAATATAAATGCGGCATCCCTAAAATTTGAAATTGATTTACACACCACCTGATTATTATGTTGTTGCTGTCTTCAAAATAATTATGAAGCTGACTTCAGAGCAGCATTTGAAGCCGTGAAGTTGTGAAGTCTGCTGTCGTCTAAGTGTTTAGAGCTTAACGAAATAAAGTCCAATGATGCCACCAGTATGTTGATATTGTATCTACGAATTTCGTAGTCTTGTTCAAGCATCAAACTTTGTCAGTGTAAAAAGGAAGCCAAAGGAAATTGTGTGTAAAAGTAAAACTCATACAGATTTTTTGTAAAACTTTGATGAAATGAATAGTCTATGCTGCTGGAATGGAAGAAACAATCCATGAGACATATTTCACTCCACCAGATATCCACACTATAGGTACAATCTACATCCGACCGAAAATGGAATATGGCTCCCATGCGCATGTGTGGTCTGGTGTTTCAATGTCTATTGTAAAGTTACTGGACCGCGTGCAGGAGAGAGCAATAAAACTCAGCAAGACAGTTGAATCACTCTATTGACTCACTGGAGCATCGAACCAACGTGGGGTTTGTTTCACTGTTTTACCGATCCTACAACAAAATGTGCTCAGGTTTTAGTAGGGGATTTGTGGCCGAAAATTTCTTTTTCTTAAGAGCTACAGCTACAGCTCTCACACAGGGCATATCCTTTTGTGGTCGAGTTGACCACACATTACAAAGAAAATTGAAATATAAAACTTGAAATATAAAAATTCCCATCTCGTCATCATACACATTTGTTATGAATTTCTCAGCAAAATAATTCAATGGAATAAATATTGGCGATGCCATATTTGTTGTTTGTGAATAACAAACACGCAACTCGGGAATTTTTCCATGGGTATAGTTGTTCGCGATAGGGGTGATTTATTGGAGACGTTTCGGATAAACCAAGCGTAGTTCTCAAACTCTTGTTGTAATTCAAATCTTTCAATCATTCGGATTAAAGGTTTTCATTAAATAAAGGTTTTTAAAACAACATTCCATCGACATTTTTATATTGTATGATATATAAGAAGACTAAGAAACTGGCAACGCCATTGACCACCTTCAATGCCACAGTGTGTTAACATTTATATCTAAGCAGCTCATGTTAAGGTAACGATAGCAATTATAAATGACATTTATTTCTGATTGAAAACCTTGTACCTCGCAAGTCAAAGCCCTTATTCAAATTTTAATTTCTTATGATTGCATATTTCTTTTACAAGTATTATTGATTGTTTACATGTGAACTTTACAACAACTAAAATTCTTGTTTACAAGACATTGTATCTACTGCGTAAAATTTCCTAGAACACCATACTACCAACTTGCTGTTGTGCTTAAAGGAAAACGGCAGCTTGCCATGAAACATGAATGAATTAAACATGCGTATTTGTTTGTTCATGTTGTTGTTTAAGTGTTTGTCCATGCAGTCATATCTAACATACTCGTACACACATATTGCATGCTATGAATAAGAGGGAGTGAATAACGACTTCCAACACTGATCACACTTACGCCTACATATTAATTGTTTTAGCATTTAATGGCTCGCTTCTTTATAACTTTAATATCATTAGTAATTCTCCTGACATGCCACTACAAAACTCATGAGACAATTATTTTGACCATGACATTCCCTGGCCTTCTATTTTTTAAAGCTACAATTAAAGAGAACTATTGTTCTTTTTTTCAAATTTTAAGTGCAATGCAGATATAGTAAAGCAATTGTCAATTTAATAGTTCTCTTGGTATTGTTGTTTTATAAATAGTGGTGTCTATTCTATTTAAATGTATACGTAATTCCAAGTAGTCGGTTTGATTTAATTGAAAACGTTTTAGAAGTACAATTAAAATGATTTGATTGCGACTAAAATTTAAATAAAATTATTTCTACACAAAATGTATAAAGTGTTAAGAGCATGTGAATAATGATTTTAGGTTATAAAAGGGCTGTTGCAAGCTGGCAACGCTACTCAGTGACACAAATGGTGGCAACTTAACAACTACTTTATTTTCACAAAAACCAAATCATTCACGTGACCATCGTTAGTTTACAACAGCACTATTTTTTTTATGAGGAGATAATGAACCCGTTTCTTTAAAGAGTAACAGCTATATGTAAATCAAAAACCTGAGATGGAGAAAGTCTTTTCTGGATTTACATGACAGTTCCAAATCATTTACAATAATATTTACGTTTTCTTCAAAATTAGCAAAGATGTGGTTCACGGAGTGCTTTATAATATTCAACGGAAACCGCTCGGAGAGCGTATCCAAACGACAAGAAGGAGACTTTCAGCTTTTTGTTTTGCTATAATAAGAACTTGGGAGAAAAAGGACTTGAACTTTGGAGGAAAAGTATTTGCAAACCCATATATGAAAGGTGTTCACGATGGATATGCAAAGTGTACAAATGTGTTGCCAGATATACTTTTATTACAAATAAATTTAAATTTAACTGTTAACTTCAGTTAACAGAACTCGTTAATCACTTAACAATTAGAGTAAAATTTTACTAAATTCATTTATTGACCAAAGTCGACTAATTGGAACCCAATCCGTGCGCAGAGTACATGGGGCCCAAGAGATACTTGATGGAGATATAACTAGGGAATGTACTGAAGGTGCGAATTTGCTACAAACACATTCTCCTCCTTTTAATTCTATCATAGTTTTCCATCATTCCAAATATTTTTTATTTTTTATTATTTATTGAATAATTATTATTAAATTGCGCAAGAATTAAGTTTAATGGTTCATTTCGCGTCACTAAATATGGCGGCAGACTTCAAGAAAAGAAAATAATATTAAGAAAAAAATATTCGCGTATCGCCGTTTAACCAAGAAAACGCAGCTTCCCAAATGTTGTTACATGCGAGTGACTTCTTGATAACTGAAAAGATTTTAATTAATTCTTACACTTTACATCTCAGCGTACCCAAATCAACTTAGCGTTTAGATTTGCAAGTGCAATTCGAAAAACTTAATACACTCAGAAGTTTTTACTAACACACTTACAGTAGCTGAAGAAGTTATAAAACAAAGATGATAATGAAATATTACAAAGAGCGACAAATGATATCCAGTTTTCCCGAAATTAAAATCTTTTCATGTCATTGACAACTCCCCATTGAAAAGAACTTTTCTTGACCGTGCAGACACTCATGCAACATTCAAGCCAGTGCACAGTGAACGGTCCCCATAATAAAAGTGAAAAAAAATCGAAGGAGTTATGGTAGCTTAATGAAATTTTTGGCACATATCTCTCTTGGCCTACTATTTTCGAAAATGAATTAAAAGTTTTAAGAATCCTTTTATTTTTCCGGTACGAGGACAATGAAATACCAAAAATTCCCCCATTTCAGTTATAATTATTTTTTTTGAATTTTAATCTGTCATTTCACATACAAAATGATAAAGCCTGGTAGTTTTTTTACGAAATATAGCCAATCACTAATTATTTAGGGTTGCCATATACCTTTTTTTAATATAACATTATTTTAAACTTTTAAGTATTTCTTTTTTGATTACAGTTTTGAAAATAACTTTCAGTATTCAAATAACATTATATGAATAGGGTTGCCAAATTGACAACACTAAATATTTCAAAATTAAATTATTATTTAAGATAAAAAAACATATTTATATTAAGATTAATAATAAAGTAACAAACAAATTCAAATAACACAACAATTGTAAACAATTTCTTAATCACTAAAATAAGTTTCTGAATCTGAATCAGTGTTAAAAGATTCATCTACTATTATGTAATTACTAATTTCTTGATTATTGTAGAAATGCCTGCTTGTATTTATTGTATTTCTATTAGATGAAATTAATGGATCAGAAGAAATTAGGAGTTTATTCATTAAATCTTGGTTACAAATTTCTCTGCTATTTTTTCGAGTGTGCTCAAGTCTGTTCTTTCTAATTCTTTCATAGTTATTTAAATATATTTCTCGAGTTTCCTCCGTTAGCTGTTAGAGCTGTACAAAACAGCTCTTTTGAGTGAGCGCTCTTTTTAGCTCCGCTCTCTTTACTGAATTAATTCATTCAGTTCATTCAGTTGTTTCAGTTCATTCAATAGCTCAGTTGTTTTTTTTTTTTTTTTGGCTGGCAACTCTATAAATAAAGAGCACTACATCCCTGTATGCATTAGCACATGTGTGTGAATTAACTAATTTTTTTCGTATGGATTTTGGCATACAAACTGAAACATCACTGAAAAGAGCTACTGAAAGAGACAGATCTAATGAATCAACTGAAACAACTGAGCTAAAAACGCTCAATTGAATGAAAGATTCACCTCGCTCAATTGACTGAATGATTCAATTGAATTAATTCATTCAGGAGCCGTACAGCTCTATTAGCTGTTTAAAGTTAGATATTTTATAGGTTTTCCAGAGGATACTATTTTTAAAAGTAAATTCAAATTGTATATCAATTTTTCATTAACTCCTGTAATCTCGGACGATTTTTTGAATTCGTTAAGAAATTTTCGAGCTGTATTGCCATCATTACTGGTGCCAAAATTAGACTTCACTTTATCAACTATTAATCCCATCTCTCATCGAAATTTATCTTGAATTTGTTTTTTTCTTTTATTATACTGTGTTTCCTTATCATTCCTAAGCATCTAAGCAAACAATGTCAAGGTGAAATTCCATATATATAATGGTCTTCGTTAGGAGAATAAGTAATGCTAAGTTTATTCATATTTTTAGGTTTAGCTTGGGACACAAAGCACTTCGGTCCCGACTCTTTGGCATTTCTTGCTTAAGTACGTATTTGTATTAATTAACAGGTAGTTTCACATGGTGTCCAAATATGTGAGAATAAGGTTTTATATGTGTTAGTCATCCTACTTGGTATTTTTTGGTTTAGAGCATCAACATTAAAAATATCAGCTGATAATTTTAATAAAAATATAAAATATGGATGATTTTTAAAATCATTATATTTCAAAAGTTGGCATAGAAAACACCTAAACCTTCTTATACATATTTTAGTATATATATCAGAAAATAAGTTTATTGAATCATAAAAGTCGTTTTGTGATGTGCTTGGTTTTTCGGGTCCAATGAAGCTGGCTATTTTTCTTCCTTAAGTACATATTTTGGATAAGTTCTTCACAATTTTTCTTACAATGTTGCTATAAATATTTGAGCTTTAGGATTTTTTTCATTGTTTCTGCTACCTTTTTGAATAATGAATTTTTTATATTCATTTTTCCAAACCCATTTTTTGATACTTAAAACGAAACCACCTCTGGAATCGTGGGAGTTTCGGCTTTCATCTCATATGTATTTTATTGATAAATTCGAAATTTGTTTTATTTTTTTATTTTTTCCACTAGACAACTTACTGTGCAGTGGGGCATTTTCCCGAAATTTTGGTATATAATAATTACACAGAAGTACTTGCACGTCTAAGCGCAGACTAAATCAAATTTTCAAAATTCTTCGACGATATAGGAACCAGTTATTCCATTAGCATAATTTCTTCAATATTAAAAACTATATTTTTGTGTGGGGATGTACTGTAGATCCGTACACTGCTGCTAACTTGAAGCTCAATTCTCTTATTTAAGTTGGCATGTCAAAAAATTACGAGTTACACTGGCAACGTTAACTTTAACATGTATTTAGCGGTGTTACCATATCGTATTATACAAACAAACCCCAATTCTCTATGAATTGCAAAAAATCGTATGACAATTTATATTTTTCCTAACGTCATATCCTTATGTGACACTTTTTCTTTTACAAAAGTTCATAACATATTGTTAGTGAAAATCGATTAACATTCCAAACAATTGAATTACCCACAGACTTATTGACCCGAATTTTGTACTCTTTCCTTGGTTATTATTGTAACCATTTTTCCACCCACTACTCTCCCTATCATATTTTTTACTAGTGCAATCAAATGTGATTTTCTTAATTCATTAATTATGTCAGACTACAGTTGTTAGGCAATTGTTTTTGTTTTATTACAGTTGTTATTTTCTTTCAAATTACTAATGATTATTGAAAAAGGACAACGCACCTCAATAATGTATGATGTTTGTGTTAAGAAAAGTAAACTTCCTCAACAATTACTGCACCAAAAGCAACAATAACAAAACGTTTACAAGAAAAAAGCGCATAAAATATGTATGGCTGTTAAGGTCAAGAACCCCAGCAAACAATTCGAGAAAGATTCTTTTCATATACTGTTATATCTATATGTTAGATATTAATTGGTTTACATAATAGTTTATTGGTATATAAAACGTGTTCCAACTAGCAAACTTTCACAGTTGATAACCGACATCTTGTTGGAGCTAAATGTGTCAAATTAGTTCCGTCTCTTTTGACAAATCACCATTGATAACACGTGCAAATAATAAATTATTGCGTTAAAATGTGTATTCTATTCGGGTAATGTACCGCAGCCGTTTTACAGCCACCATAGTCGTCCTACTGAGGGAACTATTCGCAATGTGGTTCAGTAAACGATTGATCAACAACCTCCATAACTCGACAAAACGTAAGACCTGCCAAAAAGTAATTTATTAACAGGTATGAAACCTTTAAACAACTGCATGGAAGTGTATTAAATTTTAATGGTGGTAGAGGAGGAGTCAGGCTGTCAGAATTGTGTTTTCAGAAATCTTTACTTGCAGTAGGAGCGTAGCTAGAGGGGCTCAGGGTGAAAGTTGACTACAACGGGTGCGAAAGAGATTGTGCGGCTTGTAAGGTGCATAACTTCCGACTGATTTGTACAAATTTGAGTGTATGTATTTAGCGGAAATTTTTTTATTTTGCTCATATATTTTTATATGGTTGTATAAAACTGTTCGCCGGGGCCTTGCATTGAAAATGAAAATTTACTTATTGAATTGTGAATGTTGAGAAATTATTACAAACTAAATAATTATTACGAAATAATAATTATAACAAACTAAAAAGTCCAACTAACTGAGTTGGAAGTAGTACCTAAAATAGTTTTACTACCGCACTGTTACATTTCATAGCTACCACTCCCGCTGCTCGTTATCGTGATACATAAAAACAACAAGAAAAACAAACAAACGGTATGTACAGCAATGCACGGTTACAATGAATTCTCAGTAATAATGAATTGTGCGTTGAAAAATTGTTCGATACAAATTTTTGGTTATGACAAACTCTTAATATATGATTTTAACAAAAATCAATAAATAAAATATACAAACAAAATTTTCAAATCCCATTTGCGAACTTCTCCCATAACAATATATTTTTTTTTTACCAGTTTTACGAAATTCGTCATAATCAATTACAAGTGTGTATAATTTTATGGGTCGATAAGCGGGGCTATAATGCATAGAAATAATAACAGCATTCTTCAACTTAAAGTACGGTGAATACAATAACCATGCAACCCCCGGCATACAAATCAATTATTTTGTATTTCATATTCCACGTAATATACTTTTCATTATAAACGCGAGCTTTTCTAACTCAAGTAGGCATTGATCAATCATGCAAACAATTTATTTTTGTTTTTTATAATTTTACTTTTCATTTAATGGAATTTCGTTGTAAGTACTTGTATTTTTTTTATTTTTTATATACAATCCCTCTTCGTGTCTCTACCGTTGACCGGATACCATGAAGATCTGAGCTGAGTCAGTCTTTTCGGCTCAATTTTTTTTTTTAGAAAGTGAACAAAAAGGTACAATAAGATATTTATCAATATTTTCGGCTGTAAATTCTCACTTAAAGTGTTTTTTCAAGAAGTTTTCTGCAAATTCTTTTCCAATTGCAAAAGAAAAATGAGCGGTACTAATTTCGTACGGAAACACATGGGTTCTGTTGAAACACCCTAAACAGTGAAACAAATAAATGTGGTCCAACATACTACATATACAAAGTCGCTACGTGCTAAGTTTTTTGCATTGAAATATTCACTCCCAGCACAAAAATGTTTGAAATACATGAAATTTAAGTACCAAAAACGCAATTAAATGCACGATAGATAGTTGTCTTACTTTCTGGCATATTGGAATCGTTTGTTTTTGAGAAAGCAGCTGTTATTGCTTCGAAATCTTGATATTTTTGCTAAGTTATTACCCAGCATTTTTTAGAAATGGAAAATGATTTAATTATATAGTGGAATGGATAATAACAAGCTAAATTTGTGACTCAGATCCCCACATTTTGAATTTTATTTTTCAATAGAATCAGAAACTTTCTTTTAGTATATGAATATATGTATGTACATACATATGTATATGCAAGAGCACATTAGGCCTTGATATTTGCAAAATGGAAAATTCTAGAAAAGTACTTTTTTGAGTTATGAGTTATATTATAACCTCTTCAAGACATATGAATTGTTTGTAATTGAGACACATTCAATGCACTTTTTCATGCAAAAGAAAACTTGGAAAATTTTAAAATTTTTAAACATTTTAAAACAAACTGTTTGTTTATACCTTTTAATGCAGTAATAATTTTTTTAATTGTGATATACAAGGAAACAAGTTTTGGACAACCGAAATACATTCGACTTTCTTGTTATCAAAACAGTGGTTGGGAAAATTTCCTTCGAATAAATTTTAAACTATCAGCAAAAACTCATTTAGAGCGTGTATTTTTTTGTCAGATCAAAATGATCAGCTGGGCATTGGTTAGACTTTTTATAACCTCGAGGTGACACAATTCATTTTGTCATTTGCATTTGAATAATGCAAGAAGATTTCTTAAAATCGATATTTGAATTTTCTCTTTAATGGCTAAATTTTAGTTTGGTAAAATTTTCTCTGCCCACTACTTTATTAAATTCTCATATTAAAAATAGTTGGTCTGACATATGACTTTTAATATTTAAATTAGTTTCACATAAAATCACATATTTTTGTAATAACAAATATTCACTCCTATCGTGAATACCAAGTGAAATTTTCATTCCAGTCGAAGGGAAAAATGGTGTCGTGAATCACCCGTGAAAATTTATTCTCTCTATCAATTCTCTGTGAATATAAAAAAAGGGGAGATGCTGAAATCAACATTAAAAACCAAAGAGACTCGTAAGCATTTCCAAAATTCTGCCACCACGTCTTTGAAAAGCTTCACAAAGCCGCAGGCAATCAATCTGTTGCTTTTCATTCTGATAAGCAAAATATCGGTTTGTGACTTATTAACAGATCTTGCTCCTAAAAGAATTTGCAAACTTTAATATTCAAGCTACGAAAAAACTACTTATATTTTCTGGTCTGCTCCCCCATCAATACCAAAGCGAATAAATTAAAAGCAAAATGAAAAATCTCGTGGGAAAAAACCATTCACGATAAGGGGAATTTCACGTTATGGAGAATGCCTTCAGGAAAACATTTCGGGGAAAAATGCGTTCATGATAGGGGTGAGTTTTGGTGCAGGGTACAAAATTTGTTTTTATTTAACAAAATAAAAATTCGTTCCCACATTTTGGAAGATGGTGCACTTGCCTATCCCTGAATTATAACGCTACGCTCATGAAGGCTACTCATATAATATTATAGCGATTATTCTGTTTCGCACTTAATAGCTGATAAAAGCCGTTGGGATTCGTTCCCTGATTTATAGTTTCGATTGCAAATATTATTTACTAATTATTTTCACATCATGAAAATACTTCAAGTGAATGTGACATATGGTTGCTTAAATAGTGTGTTGTTGTTATTATTATTAAAAATATGGGTTTAAAACTAAAACAAATAAAACTTAGTACTGATGGCATTATAATTATACGTTATTAATTCATGCTCTTTAACATACTTTTCGTTTGGATTTTCTTGCAATAAGAAAGTGATAAATATATAGTGAAAATAATAGTTAACCCATATAATTATTTCCATACACGCAATATTATTAGCAAAATCAATTGGTAACATTTATTAAAAAAGAGAGAAAAAAAAATGCCACCACATCACATGTCGATACTAAAAGTTGGTTTTTATATGTAAAGTTTTCAATGAGTTTTGGGGAAGTTTTTTTTCTTCTTCTTCTCCTTTAACTGTCTGGCTTATTGGTCTATTCACAATTGTGATGAATACTCGCAGTTTAGATGTTTAATTACTCTCCTCACTGTCGTGGTATTCGTATTTCTGTCATTGTGATTACGATTGCGTGCGTGTATGGAAGTTAATGATTTCGATTTTAGTGTTGAATATCCGTTTAATACATTTGAATGCCTGCATGTGTGTATTGCATTTATGTAATTGTAAATTGTCGTAGCTTTTAATTACCGTTATTAGTAAAGTAAAGTCGGTGATTTTTGTAAATACATTTTTTTGTTGTTAACTAATACCTATTAAAAAGAAATTTTGTTTTGAAATTTGGTAAAATGAGAAACAAAATGGCATGATGTGATTGCTAATGATCTGTTATAAAGGGTGATTGCTTAAGGGCTTTCGGATTTTATTTAAGCACATAAAATTTAGAGAAATGCCGATTTGATATAAATACATAAAATTTGAAGATATTTATAGCATGTTTATTTGAGTCGACAGAGCGATCTATAAACTCGATGTTTAAAGACTAGTTGAAGTAAATGTTGTAGTGGATCCAATTTTGGCACACTGTCTCCAACATATCGGCCAGTAACTCACGAATAAATTATTGTTCCCATAGACATGAATCTAAAATTACCCCCGCAGAAAATAGGCCAAAGACGATAGGTCGCACAATTTAGGCGGTCAATTGATCGTAATATAAACTATTTATCAAACAATAAAAAACGATAGATTTCTTAAAACAACCACAGTAGGAAATTGATTTTATTGCCATACAAGCATTTTCATAGATTATTTTTTGTTATTTACATATGTTATGTTCGCATATAACATATGAGTTGGCATCGCTGCTTTATTTGACCACCCATTTAACAGCTGATGGTTGCTTTATGTTTAGTTTACTTTGACATTTCATTATGGATCGGCTTACACCAGAGCAACGCGTGCAAATTGTGGAAATTTTCAATCAAAATAATGGTTCTGTTCGTCAAACTTATCGTTCACTTCGTCCATTCAAAATTTTATATTCCGATGAAGCCCATTTTTGGTTGAATGGGAACGTAAATAAACAGAATTGTCGCATTTGGAGTGAGGAGAATCCACAAGCTTTTGTCGAAACGCGATTTCCATCCACAGAAAATTACTGTTTGGTCCGCTTTATGGGCTGGCGGAGTCATTGGCTCATATGTCTTCAAAAACGATGATGGTCAGAATGTTACTGTTTGTGAAAATTGGTGTTCCAGACTGCGCCTTGTACGCGCCAGCCGTGGCGGCCACATGACCGAAATCATATTTAAACATTAATGTCATAAAATTTTGTATCCAATAAAGACCGTTTCATTGATATCAAAAATATGTTACTATGATTTGTTATGATTTAAACTTGTATCACTCTATAAAAAAAACACCCATTAATATATTGCACGTGGAGACGTGTATTAACGCATGTACAGACGTTCGCTATATCTTATAATATTGAAAGATCTGGCAATGTACCCAGAATTCAAAATTGATACTAAACGGTAAATGACGATTGCAAGGAAATCTTAAAATTAGTCTCATTGTGGATAAAATGTGGCATCTCTTCCGTATATTTAAGATAGGAAGCGCTTAATTCCGACTACGCTTACGACAACCCTAATGAAGGCCACTATCACTGTCTGGAAATTGCCAGTTCAAGCGGTTATCAGGTTATTGTTTCTCAATTTGAAGTGTTGTCGAAGTATTTGGCAGGTGCTATGGACCATTGGTCGTTGCAATAAAGCTTTTTTACAACAACAAAGAGCAAAATAATAAACAAAATAAAAGGTAAATAAAATATATAATGCGAACCAAAGTTGTCAACAACTTTTGGCTTTTATTACTCACGCAATTTTCACTGATACATGCATACTTTTAATATGTGATACGAATTTGTTTCCTACTGAGTGTTTTCTATTTTCATGCAAGAAAACATAAAAATTGTGTGAGTGTATTAAAACGTGAAAGTCAAAAACAGCTGATATAAGTTTCAATGAACTCATTGTTTGTTTTAGTGTTCACATATTCTGGCGCCATAGTTTTTATGGTATTTTGTTACATATCAATTAATATATTTAATTATAAATCATGTATAAGAAATCCACCGAATTAAAATATTAACTGCAATTATGTGTTGCAGCATCTTGAAAATAAATTTGCTTTTTACAATTGCGCGCCATTTACGTCACAGCTGTCAATATTTTTGTATACTGATATGCAGTATTTATGAAAAATTTGAAAGAAAAAATTGTAGGTCTGGCCGCTGCATAATTTAAATACCCAAGAAAAAAATTTAAGAAGATTTTAGTAAAATATCCGCGATATATCGGTAACGGATACACCCCAAGTTTCAATAAGTGATTTGGCTAAAATAGAGAAATATTCCATTCAATGTCTTCACATCAATACATCAAATATTGGACTTTTTATGAGCTTCAATTGTATGTTTGTTTCGGGTGTACGATTTGGCAACTTGGTGCGTTCCACAACTTGTTACTCAGCTTTTGACCCTGGTTTTGCTGATAATCCATAAAACTTGTATGTTCCTGCCCCATCGCTGAATTAACAGAGCAACGGGAGTGCATATAAGTAACTAAGTAGTAGGCTTTCTTATGCTGTCAGTAATAAAATCAGCTGGAAAGGAACCTGGGTTAGTCAAAGAAATATCATTAGCCTATATTGGCTTGGCCTGCAGGACTCCACCAATAACCTAACGCCACCAAATGCCGCTGGGAGAAATGTCAGGTACGGATTGATGCTTCAAATGGTCTAACCGATAATTGCAATTTCTATGTGCTGTTGCGAGATCAAAAGAGTGGCTGCAAAGATAGTGCTGTGAAGGCCTGGCGAGCTCTCGTCTATTTGTTAGACTTTTGTCATGCTGTTTTCTTTCCTAGTACTGTAAGATGGGCTCGAGCACTGAAGCAAAAGTATCTGTGGATGATAGACACGATTTATGCATCTGCGGGTTAATATTATTAACAATGTTTCTCATGCGTCACATGCACTCGTAAAAGGCTGTTGGTATGGTTCGTGTTCTTATCTTGTCACTATAATTAGAATAACTAAACAATAATGAACTAAAATACAAGTATTATTATAAAAAAAAGCGTGGACGCTATGTGCTCTATTTTTCGCATATCGGGCGCCTGACGCTTTTTTTAATAACCTATATTTATTACAATTATTTAATGAGACGAACAAAATTTTAGTTGTAGCCTGGCTGGTCCGTAGCCTGCTGATGTGAATGTGTTTAATTCATCAGAGACCAGAATAACTTCAATTTGTTTATCGGTCGTGAAATGTTCAAGTTTGTTTTTATGTTGGCGTATGGCCTTTGCGTTCCAAAAGATTTTAAACCTCATGGTTTTTTATCTACAGCCTGCAACAATGTTGCATTTGCCTTATTTACCACCTCATGCAGTTTAGAATTTTTATTTACTAAAAAAAAGAAATCATTTGGCAAACCATTAATTGCACGAAATGTTGTACAAAATTATTTCAAGGCTAACAGCCATAAGAGAGATAGAAAGCAGGATTATTGCGAAGTCATTAAATGTGCTTAATTCTAGTTACAATAAACTGACTTCTTCTTGACTAAAGATACTTTGTAGCTGAAAGTAGGTCAGTGTTCTTTACAGGTTTCCATGCCATGACCAACTTAACACAACACTCACTTTGCGATAACAAACAATATTTTTTCATTCCGTAGCATAAATAGATTAAATATGTATGTACACATGAGAATAATATATCATGTCCTTTCTATAGAAATTATATATTACGAATTTCAACTATGAAAATTTCTTTTGTATTAAAAACCACGTATTATAAAATGTTTATCTATGCCACAGTACACGATATTTCTTTAGACTTAAATTGTCTATAATTAATGGTGCGTAATTATTTTAAACGTCATTAATTGCTAACAATAACCATCTGGGAAAAAATATGTCAATATTTGACAATATAATTACATTCGGTGTTTTGTGTATGTTAAGAACGCCCCTATACGACATTCATTATTGTTTTTCTAGTATTTATTATTAAAGACACAGCCGCGCACAAATATTGCTTTGGACAATTGTACCGCGATATATTTAAACTCGTGTATTTATTTTCTTTAAGACATGTGCGTGTGTCGCTAAAATAATTGCCAACTTTAGATATTTTCAATGTCAATTTCTGTAACAATTACCGGATGTATAAGAGTGTATGATTTAAAATTTAATGTGCCGCGCACTAAATATTGTAAAATGCTAAATATCATTTGTTTTAAACAACAACGAATACGTAGGCTACACGCATCTAAGAAATGTTATCAAAACGCAAACAAATTGTCGTCAGACGGAGCAAAGAATGCAATAAACAGTTCATACGTTCCGTTTTGAGCCCGTCTCGAACTTTGTATTTCTTTTGATTGAAAAGTTCGCAATGCTAATGACTTTGGGATTATTCGAATTTTTATACCTAAGGTGTGAAAGTAACAATCTGGCAACACAGTAAATGAGTTGAGGTGTAAACTACATCACTGGTATACATACATACATGATGACCAAAAAAACATCAGGGATGTCTTTACCGAACAACGCGCATACATCAGTTTACAGCCAATTGTAATCTATTTACAAAAGAATCGCACAGAAAACTCTTTTTTTGGTCAAAGTAACCACAATCAGTTTTCCTAGTACCAGCACAATACTTCACACGAATAGGGGTCATCCAATTAGTAAAAAGCAAAGCGAGCACAGATTTTGAACTTGTTATTTATTATTGTGATAAAATTATGGCAGCACAATAAAATGTCAAAAATATTATCGACAATGATATAAATAAAAAATACATCGTTTTATATGAATAATAAATCACTGCCAAAATACTTGTTGGCGGCAAATTTTTGTTGTTAAAATAAATATAATTTTCAAAACGTCAATAAGCTATCAAAATCACAGAACTCAAGTTGAATGGTCCGCCATATTATTTCTGCGAAATAGCCTCTCATCATGTAGCATATTTGCATTTCTATATTAAACAAAAACGCATTATTGGCAACACTTTGTGTACTTTGTGGCATGCAAATATTTTTTTTACTACATTGAATTTGCATGTAGAACGTTTGCAGCAAATTAACTGCATTTTAAATTGCTAATTACTTTTTGTGGCAATCAGTAATTTTAATTTTGTTTGTAAGTTTTGAGTAAAAATTTTCCATAGCAAATAATTCCTATTCAGTGAAACATTACGAACATGTCTGGATAATTTCAATAATGGATTTCTATATTTTGTAGTAATTAACGTTTCCAACCAACATTGCCAACGGTTTTATGGTATAATTATAAATATCTAGAAATTAGCCTCGAATCAAAATAATTTTACATTATATATAAATATCTTGCATACAGTCTTCTAAAAGAGCTGGAAAGTTAATTTTTTAAAAACAATAATATGTACATATATCAAAAACATAATAACTTTTCTTTAGTCTTCTTAGGACCCTGAATACAACTTGGCGACAAAGTTCCATACGTGGCTGGTAGCAACTTTCCATTATTACAATTTGCCGGTAAAATTAAATGTATATTTCTTATTATGTGGCAATACCGCTAGCAATCACCGACTACTTTTGAAAGATTATTTAGATCGCGAAAAACTGTAGTGGCAACGACGCACTTGCTTTTACCTTTTGGAAATATATGCAGCTTTTGTTTGTGAAAATATAAGTTTGTGTTATAAAATAAAAAATGTCAGCATCTAAGGAAACAATCGTGCGAGCTGTGAGAAGCCGGACAAAAAACTTTTCAAGTGAAGAAGAACTATGTTTGGTGCTACCATATTAAAAAATAAGAAAATATGGTAACATAAACATAAATCCTCCTGGTAAAACTTATCGCAAAGTCCAACTTGCCTTAAATTTAACATAATGTAATAATGAAAATATAAGGTGCGTTTGTTTACTTTTCCAGTAAAATCTAGTAGTTGAGTAAATTCTGGGTTATTTCAAAATTTTACTCTCCAGAATGTCTCTTGCACAGAAAAGTACGCGAATGGAAAAATTGCAAAAACTTGCAGGTTAATCAAAACGTTAGCGTTGTAAAATAAGTGTTGTTTTGACTACCCAGTATATAATGTTTTTGGTACTTGATATAATGTCTTTTAATAATTACAAATTCGTAGCGAAATATTTTATTAATAGTACTTCTATGGAAGCTATTACACTTGTTTTTTTTTTTGGCACATAATTTATAATTTTCCTTCTGGTTAAATAACATACGACAATACATCAATATCTAATTTTTTATATTCGGTACCCTGAATAAGAACTATTCATATATGTATATGTATATTACTTTTACATCTCTAACACATGAATGTAAATAAAGCAATTAAGAGACAAACATTTTACCATGGATGCCAAAAAAAAGAAAACTTGATATTGTATGGTCTCCTGGAATATTTCGGAACATACAAAGTGATTATTACACACTTATTTAATTTGTTTCAAGTTGAAAATAAGTATTTTCGTTTTTTGCTGCACTTTTAATTCAGCTTTTCTTCTTTTAAATATTTTTATTAAAAATTGTATGCTTTTTGTTTGCTTAATTTTGCTTGTTTACTTTATTGAATCATATGTTTTTCTTTTCTACTGGATTTTACTGGCAAAAATTTGTCCAGTAAAAATTTGCAGACTCTCAGTCAACCAACTGTCACTTTCCTCTCTCAACTGGTGTTCTCTTTTGCAAATTTATGTGTAAACGAACGCATTTCAGTAAAATCCAGTACAAATTTGTGCGAATTTTGCGAATTTTATATTTTTTGCCATTAATTAGTTATCTCGTATTCATACATTCAAAGCATTATTATTTTTTTTAGTAGGACCAGCACTCAGGAGAAGACTTCTATATACATATATCCAGTGTATTACGCTGGACCTGAGAAAGGAGGAGACTTGTTAAGAGGATAGATGAATACAAATTAGAAGGTAGAGTTTTTGTTGTAGATGTTTGTACTTTTTTACTTTCGCAGTGAATATTTTTGCTACACAGGTATCGACGAAAGAGGGTGCTGTATTCTGCTCTCTTAGAACATGACGGTGTTCGTTGCTGTCGGTAATGTTCAGCGACCTGTGTGATATCCCTTCGTCATTGAGACAAGTCGACAACAATTAACACAATCCTGCACTAATTGAGATCGGAAAAACTCAACACCATATTCATGACCAAGGGCGAAGTCGAACTCGGGGCCTCGGAGCAAAATTTGTTATGTAACTTAGGGATGAGTTCTGGTTAAAAAAAAACTAATTCTTCTTGTAATACGTGCATTGTCACCTAAAATACAAAATGGCCTAATAAAATGTATATCGAAATCGAGTTCTTTCCCAAACAATCAAGACAGATTTAAGTAAATTTTCAAATTGAAACTTCTTCGTATCAATATTAAATATATATAAAATAAACAATCTTTTCACTTGCATATGTTTTGTTTATAAAGAATAACGTTAAAAATTGGCCTTCATTAAATATTGATATTTTAGTGAAAAAAGACAAGCGAAAATTTATTTCATACTTCCCTAATTATGTCCATAAATGAATACATACTCTCACCTATCGCGAAAAACTCCCTAGTTTTCTGATTTCCTAATTGAATACTTCCCATGATAAAGTTTTTACAAACAACAATTATGGCGTCGCCAATATTAATCCCTCGAGTTATTTTACTAAACGAAGTCACAACAAATTGGAGCAAGAGATTTTAGTTTGTTTTTAAATGTTATTCATTTAATCAAAATCGGATATGCTAATTTTTACACAAAGTTTGTGTTTTTACTTCTACACAAAATCGGTTTTTTTCTTCTTTGTATGCACTTTTTTACACTACTGACAAACAAGTCAACAAAATAATTCATTCCCAAGCAATTCACAATAGCATTCTTAATACCAAAATATATACATTAAAGATTTGGGAATGCACTTCTGTTCCATACAACGCATTCCCATAATGTTCACGATATTATTATGTACAACGTAAATAAATTTGGAAAGAAATATCTTTTAACTTCCCGCTAGGGAAATTGAAAATTTCCAAATATCAGGAAGTTATTGATTTTACCCCTTCAAAAAAAGCGTCCTGAGGACCGTTCTAAAACTTATATTTCCTGTGAACTGGAACTGATGGTTAATCCGTCCGTAAGATATAGTGAACAAAAAAAATCAGATCAGTTAGGGTTGTCGATTAGCGGGAGGTTATATGGCTGGTCTTTCGGGTCAAACTTTTTCCATATTTTTTTTTTAATAAAGAAAACAAGTGCGTTTATGTAGGGTGTTTTTTATAGAGTGATACAACTTTGAGTTGGCACCACTGCTTTATTTGACCACCTATTTAACAGCTGATAGTTGCTTTTTGTTTAGTTTGCTTTGACATTTCATTATGGATTAACTTACACCAGAGTAACGGCGTGCAAATTGTGGAAATTTTTAATCAAAATAATTGTTCTGTACGTCAAACTTATCGTGCACTTCGTCCATTCAAAATTATAAAATAAATAGAATTGTCGCATTTGGAGTGAGGAGAATCCACAAGCTTTTGTGGAAACGCGATTTCCATCCACAGAAAATTACTGTTTGGTCCGCTTTATGGGCTGGCGGAGTCATTGGCATTGGTCTTCAAAAACGATGATGGTCAGAATGTTACTGTTTGTGAAAATAGGTGTTCCAAATTGCGCCTTGTACGCGCCAGCCGTACATATCATATTTAATATATTAATGTCATAAAATTTTCTATCCAATAAAGACCGTTTCATTGATATCAAAAATATATCACTATGTTTTATTATGATTTAAACTTGTATCACTCTAAAAAACGCTCCTTTCATAGTTGCAGCATAGTTTAATCGGTTAACCGAATAATTGCTACCCGAATAATTATTAGATTTATCTAAAATCTAATGTTTTCGATTAACGGTTAAGCCGAATAATTTTCATCCATCAACTTTTTTAACAAAGTTTAGTATTTTTTTTTTTTTAGAAATTTGATGTATTTATTTTTTATATTTTTAATTGTTTCCTCCCATACACAAAAAGTATGTGATGTGAAAACAATAAAACCGTTGGTTGTTGTTATATATAAAGCTTAACAATAGCTGCGGTGGTCTAATTGAAGGTGAAGGAATGTTTGAAGTGTTGATTAATGATTTGGTAAAAGCCTACAATATATATATAACAAATATGATTCAAGATCATCACGTCTGGCAGCTCTGCTGACATGACCAACATTAAACTGACATTAACACGAACAAATTGTTACGATATTTTTCAAACACAACTTTGTCCTCGTAATTGTCAATTAGAAAAAAACAAGATATCAAACCGTTGTGTCAAGAAAGCAACGAACTTGAATCTGCGGGATTTCACAATGGTCATTCATTGTACTCTTCTACACGAAGATGACAAAAATATCTCTATCATTGCCAAAATACTTAATAAAACTAAAGTATAAAGATTTACTTAAATATATAAAAAAGTCTTTGTTATATTTTTTTAATAGTTTAAGTGAATGACTCTTACGAATTCTGGGGCACGGTTGGCAAGTTAGTTTTTACTTTAGCTGTACGTTATCGATGTTGAGTTTTTTCTTTTAATTGTAGCCATTATTTCTCGCATAACTGCTGTTGAACATGCCTTCAAGTCGATTCCATTCAACAAAATATTTGAACAGAGTAAATGAGCTAATAACCATAAGAGGTTTTATGTTACTGACATCATCAGCGTTTACTTTAATTTGGTAAGACGTGCAGTAGTCCATTGCAAATATGTGAGAATATGTGGTGATTAACGCATATACGTACATACATATTTGAAGGAATATAGATAGGATTAATGTATGTGTATATATACACATGTCCCTTTATATACACCATAATGTGCTGGTTTTCCGCTCTTCATATGCGAGTTGAAATTTTTTTTAAGAATAGATAATTCTTCATCGAAAATCGATGCCAAACTCGTAACTTGTCACTACACGTGATACTTTTTCTACAGTCCTACAATTTATTTTGTAATCTTACTTGAATCGTAATTGATGTAACTTTGAATGATTTCTCCCTCCTAATTTTTTTCGCTTTTCATGTATTTTCAATCATGAAAAACTTCCATGATTAAAATTGTTTGATGTACTCGTAATTTAACCGAGAATAATAACAACATCGAAGAAAAAAATTCCCCTTATCGTTGATAGGTTTACCCGTCGTAATTTTTTTCTATGATATTTTCAATTTATTTCTGCCAGGGAAATTTGATTTGATTAGTATGAGTATTAGAGTTTTTAACAATTGTATCAGGTGCTTTGTATTATATAAATAAAGTTCAGAGTGACATTTTACTAAATATAATATAAATTATATCGATTGCTTGTGGCTTTGGAAAGTTTATCAAAAGAATTAATAACCGAATTTCGGTAGCTAAATACTTCCGTTCGGCCCACCTCTTAAGAAAACGAATCCGTTATTAACCCTGTAATGTTGTATAAATCTAATACAAAAATTAATTGAAAACTAATTTTTTAATTGAATTAATCATGCACAGGCATCGCGCAAACGTTATTTATTTGTTTTAAGCTTGATAAAATTGATTAAACATTTTTCCCCATGCACTCCGCACTGATAGTTGTCTTTGTTTTAAATATATGTTCCATGAAGGGAATAAATCATGATTTTAACAAAATAAGGTGGCAGCACTATAGCAAAAAAAAATCATTCAAATAAACAATTGGGGTATTCACACTTCGTGCTATTTAGTCATATTGTAATAATATCATAAAATTTTAGACCAGGGGCCAAATTACCGCATTCGATATCGATCGAAATTTCAATGTAATTTAAATACAAATTTCGATCGACATCGAGTGCCGTAATTTGACACCAGGGGGCAAATTACGGCATTCGATACGATTCGAAATTCTAAAATATTTCCATGTAAACTCTATTGAAATATTTCGTAATTTCGTTCGATAACGAGTGCTGTAATTTGCCTCCAGTTTAAAAAAGTTGTTGTTGTGCTGCATATAAAAAGTCATAAAATAATAGCACTCTTTCAGGTATGTTTTGTAAAATGCTTTAGAGATCTGAGTCGAAGGGCTGAAAATCTTCAGGCGAGACGGCGATAGTATATGTTTTCCGCCGTTACTTATATATGATTCACGACTAAACAACGGTTAAAAAATTGTTCATATCTATATGTCTGTACATTAAATAACATTTTTATAACATAAAAATATTAAAAGAGCACTAAATCGCCAAAACTAAATATATACAAGGGAAAAAGTTTTCTCGTTTAACTTACGAAGCTGGCAGCCACTAAACGTATTTCCATATGCCGCCGCAAAAATATTTATTCAGCTCATAACAAGGCAGCAGCTGTTAGAGTTTACATATACAAATTTATTTAGCAGACAAGTTTATGACGGGTTGTTCACACTTGTCATATTTTTCGTGCTATTATTTTATGACTCTATGACTACAGAGTGAATCCCCCAAAATGCATTTTTCGTTACTGTTAATCATGCTAAATCTAATATATTACAGCATTAAAATACTTTAAAATGCTGCGCACATAGAAAATTACTAACACGAAAACTTGACATCAATATAGACAAGTAATATTTGAGCAAGAAACTGTCATCTGGCTTAGCACTGCCACCTGTTTATTACATCACGGAACAAACAATTCAGATTCACTTAAGCATTTTTTCTTTCGATAAAAATTTAATGGGATTAACAATTTATTTCCTATTCACGAAAATATAGTGAATACTTGGATTCGATTTCTTCTTTTGATTTCAAATGGCGATAATTTGACTATGTCACGTTTCAACCAGAAGCCTTATCCGATTCTTAATGTGAATATGTTGCGCTAATTTATCCAAAATATCCATACGTACTGTAACTAAACTGAGACTTGTCAATCAAAAACAGCATGACAACTATTTCCTAAAATACAACGCTGTATTTGACTTCGTCATGCTGGAGTTCTTGTCGCAAAAATAAATAAACACAACACATCACAGCCCTAATCGCCAATATGTTATAGATTTTGTTATATATTTTATGTAGTAGCTACTACTAAAACAAAACTATATAGAAAGAGCTTTTAACAAGTTTACTACAAGTCCTTAAGCTTTGTTGTGAAAACTATTGCGAAAAACTAATCACTTATAAAAATATATAAAACTTAAAAGCCTAATATTGCTTATTTATTTAGTTAACAACTTAATAATAACAGTCTAATTCTTACTGCGTAAAGCACACAATATTTATTAAATATTTCAACGATATAACATTAAGATGTCATAGTCAATAACGTACTTTAGCTAATTTGTGTTTTATGGAGTTTTAAAGTTCGATACTGGCAACTAAATCCCTGTTTTAATATCAGCGAATAAGGTAGACAATAGTTAGTTATTCAATACTTTTGATCAGCTGTAGTGTCGTATCCACAATAATTTTTACATGTATATCGACAGATATTGAAAACTGAAAGAATTTGTGGAATTAAATTAGTTTGTAAATTGAGATCGTGATTTTTTCACTGCATTAAATAGTTTTTTTTTAATCGATGACATATGACATGATAATTTGTTTGAAGAAATAATTGTGGTAAAATATATGGGAAATATTTATTGCGACGGGTTCTTTTTATCAGACGTTTTGTTGTAAAAATTTTTTAAAAATTATCCACGATATAAACATATTTATGGATAACATTGAATATCTAATACAATTTGTCATCCCTGACTATAAAAAAGCGATGACATTTTTCAAGAAGCGTGCGATCTTTCTACCCCTTGTTCCATGTAACTTCTCAAATAATGGGTGATCTTATAAGAACTATCGGAAATTAATAAAAAAGAAAACACACAAAATTCAAAAAAATTCATGAAATATTTATTTGGATTGATAGTTGGGTCGATATAATTTAATGTTTGAAGATTATTTCATGCAAATGTTGACCGCGGCTGCGCCTCAAATGGTCCATCCGCTTAGTCCAATTTTGGCATACTCTTTCCAACATTTCGGCCGGTATCTCACGAATAATGTTGGCAATGTTGGCTTCCAGTGCGTCAATCGAAGCGGGCTTGTCGCTATAGACATTAGCCTTAACATAGCCCCACAAAAAATAGTCTAGAGGCGTTAAATCGCACGATCTGGGCGGCCAATTGACTGGTCCCAAGCGTGAAATAAACTGTTCACCGAACTCGCCTCTCAATTGGTCCATTGTTTCGCGTGCTGTGTGGCATGTGGCACCGTCTTGTTGAAACCACATGTCATGCAAGTCAAGCTCTTCCATTTTGGGCAAAAAAAAGTTTGTTATCATCGCACGGTAGCGCTCACCATTCACAGTAACGTTGTGATTCGCATCATCTTTGAAGAAATACGGCCCAATGATGCCGCCAGCCCATAATCCGCACCAAACGGTTGTTTTTTGTGGATGCATTGGTAGCTCTTGCAATGCTTCTGGCTGCTCTTCACTCCAAATACGGCAGTTTTGCTTGTTCACGTATCCATTCAACCAGAAATGAGCCTCGTCGCTGAACACAATTCTTCGATAAAAAAGTGGATCTTCATTTAACTTTTCAAGAGCCCATTCACGAAATATTTGGCGTTGTGGTAGGTCGTTTGGCTTCAATTCTTGCACCAGCTGTATCTTATAAGGCTTCACACCCAAATCCTTCCGCAAAATTTTCCACGTAGTGGAGTAACAGAGGCCCAATTGCTGCGAACGCCGCCGAATCGATAATTCACGGTCATCACCAACACTGGCCGATACGGCTGCGATATTTTCTTCAGTTCGCACTCTACGTAAGCGTGTTGGTGGTTTAATGTCCAACAATGTAAATTTGGTGCGAAATTTTTTTACAATAGCCCGAATAGAAGCCTCAGTAGGTCGATTAAACTGACCATAAAATGGAAGAAGCGCGCGATGAACTTTCTTAACAGAGCACGCATTTTGGTAATAAAATTCAATAATTTGCAAGCGTTGTTCGTTTGTAAGACGATTCATAATTAAATTATAGACCAAACTGAAGATGTTTGACAGTGACACAAGATACAAAACGTGCGCGAGCTGTCAAAACTAGTGTTGCCAAAAAGATAATAGCAAAAAAATCACTCGTTACAATTGCTCTGATTCTACTTTTTTGACAGGTGGTTATAACACGTGAAGCGTTTTAATGCTATCAAAAGTTTATTAAGATATTATATTGACAAACGTATTAGATTTATACGAACACTCGAATCTCTGAATAATATTTTATTGTTTTCGAGCATACTAAACTCTTTTTATAATGCTATTACGACTTCATTCTTTAAAATGTTTGTATGAAGTAAAAACAAGAAATTAGTCGATTGAAAGCAAGAATTAACAAATTTCTGGTTAAGTGGGAAATAAGTATTCGAATGCGAGTATATTTTTATTTGTCACGATTGTATATGAATTAATAGCTCTTTTTTTTCTCTTTTGCATATTTTTTCGAAATTTATTTAAATATATGTATATATAAAAAGATATTTGAAATTAAAAAAGATATTTTCTGCAAATTAACTTACTGTAGGTTTAAGGTAGGCAAAGCCATACAATAACATAAACGGATTATAAAACTCTTTTACCTTTTTATGAAATTGGTAGTACTCTTGTAGCCTTGGGACATTGGCAAATGATAATGTAATAATTTTTATGATATAATAAGGTTTATGATATAATAATTTCTTATGATATTTTAGGAAACAAATATTGTCATATTTATATGAACACTTTAAAATGTAAAAACTTTGTCCCATCCATTGACTGCTCTATATTATTATTATTATAAAAGCTTTAAAATAAAAAAAGAACAACTTATTCTTGTTTTTCATATTTTTTGATTAAACAGAATTTTATTTGATTAAACAGTTTTAAGTTCCAATTCAAAATTGGTTATATTCTAATAATTTGGGGATTTCCTTAGACGTCTGCTTTCAAATTGTGTTCATGTGTCAATCTAAATTTATTAAATACATTTAGCTGTAGTTCTGCATTAATTATTTTTTAAAATAAAATTAGCGGCATGATATTTTAACTTTAAAGAAAATATTATAAATCGGTAGAAAACATTTCTGCACAGCCCCACTTGCAAGAGTCTTTCAAAATGAACTTGTTTTGGGAATTGTTGCCACAAAATTGTTGCTGCTGGCGCAACAACTGAAAAGTAACTCTACAAAGAATATATATTTTTTTATTTCCTATTGCCCTGTTCATTTTGAAATATATTCGAACTGAATTGAGGTGAAATGGTCAACTTCATACATTTAAAGTATTGAAACTTTTCAGAGAGTGGGATGTTGCAAAGTGAAAAGAATTAGCATAAGAAATTACTTATTTTTTTCTATAACAATTTTACGTTAAGTTGTTTTTTTTTTTTAAATAAAAAATAAATTGCAGAATCCAATAAAAAACATTTGCCTAAGAAGCTGATATTTATGTTTGAAAAGCGTTTTAAAGTATTATTAACTTCCATTTGCGAATATGAACAATTCTACAAATATGGACAGGCTTGGTTTTAGTTAGTTCATATTATCGCGAGTGCACTGTAGTTTCTTCAATGAATAGAACACATTTTTTTCATACTTGTTATAATTAAATTTCAACGGCCTGTATAACAAAAAAGAAAAGTAAATAAAATAAAAATATATGTATATATCATTTTAGTAACACACGCGTTATAGCTGGCATTTCTCGAAAACCTATTCATTATAAATAAATAATAACAATGTTTTTAAAAATTGTTTATATATGCCTCATGATGGGTTTTCTTCTCCAATACATTTTATATTATTGTACATGTGAAAGGCTTAAGATTTCGTGTTCCAGGAACCACTCGTACGAATTCGTTCAGACTTTACTTAAGCCATTTATAAAAAAGTGTGCTTGTTTTCATATATTAACATACAATCACGTCTAAATGTATTAGTTTGTAAGTTACCCTTTTTGTAAATAATTGCACTGTTACTTATTGAACATTTTAACACTAACCAACCGACCGATTGACTAAACGAACGGTCATCTATCCGGTTTTTGTAATTATGTTCATATACGGCGTTTGTTTTTGCTTTGTTATTATTATTATTGTTTTATACTTTTTTGCATTCAATGTCATGTATTATTTTGTTTTTAACAATTTTATATCATTTTTATAATGGTTGTTTATTTTATTTATAGTATAATATTTTTTTTTTTGCAATTAAAAAATTGTTTTATTGAAAAATGTTGGCATTTTACTTCAAACAAATTATTTTGAACTGAAATCAAAACTATAACAGTTCAATTAAATATTTAATAATAAAAATGTGTTATGAAAATAGACGCGCCATAATTTTCAAGAGCGTTCTGTCAATAACTTCTAATCTTCGTGCCTTTATAAAATAATTGCGATGTCGTATTCAAGGTTACAGAGCTCGCTCCGTGAGGAAAATACTCAGAGCATACTCCTAAATGCTTCATTTGTTAGTATATGAAGTTTAGAACAAATAGAAATGCCTTTTGGTTCGAAGTAATCTGTTCAAAATTTTTTTTGGAAGGAAATAGTTGGAGTGAGAAAAACTCACACGCGTGAGTTCTCATGTCACTCAGTTTGGCACTCATTCTGGAGGGTTAATGACTATTCAAATTAAAGCTTAATTTATATCTTGTGATTTCTGATATATCGGGTTGTTTTTTAGAACTACCGATATCGATCAGCTCAGTTTGACAGCTGAGAATGTCAAACGGCAGAACAACGCTTCCGAATTGAGGCAAAATATTAAATATGTTCTTAAATTTCATAGAAGACTTCGGCCAAATGAGAATTTACTTGGAAAAAATATGGAAAACGTTTGAGTCCGTTCCTGGAATTTCCCGCTATCAAAACGTGGTTTGTTGTATTGCCTAATTGATGGGATATATAACTTCGGAGTTTGAAAAGAAATCACTTTTATCGAATTTTTTCGTTCACAATATCTCACGAACGGCTTAAATGATTTTGAGTCAATTCCCAGTGGCCGACGTGGTTTTTTAATCTTGTGATCTGATTAGTTTCTGGAATCGATCTTGAGTTATTCAGAAAATACTTTGAAAAATGTTTTTTTAAGTTTTTTTTTATTTCTTGAAATCTGCCGGTTTGAATCCGTTCAAGTTCATAGGATATTTAAGTTCAGTAGAACGCCATCAGTTTAGTTGAAATCTGTAAACCGTCTCAAGGTTAAAAACATGTCAAATACTTACACATATATATATATATATATATATATATATATATATATATATATATATACGTACAGACATAGTGAAGGATTCTCAGAAATAGTCAGAATAGCTTTCTAGGAGCTCAAAACGTCGCGGTCTGATGAGAACTTGATCTTTTAATAAAAAGGGGTAACATTAATAACTTCACAAAAATTCTCAATTTTGGTAGCGGGAAGCTAAAACAAAATAAATTAATATTTATCATCATGTCTTTCTGAGATTTTAACTAAGTTAGAACAGTTAGCCTATATAAATATTAATATAATAAGAAATAAAATGTTCATTAAAATAAAAATCACACACAATTTGAGCTTAGGCTTGAGGTAGCAATGAAAATTGGAAAAACGTTCACATGTACTTAAGTATAAAATTCAAACCATAAAAGTTTGACTTAATGCACAATGGAACAAAAAATTCAGAAAAATGGGACATGAAGAAAATAATCAAACGGTAACACGGGTATTAAAACAAAAACGTGTTAACATCAGTTTGATACAGTTCTCGGATTGTTTTTCATAATAAAATTTGTGTAAATAGGAACTGTTATCACATTCAACTAAGCCACCTAAACAGTGGTGATAAACACAATATACACATGAGCACTGAAGATGAAAGTGTAGCGACTTTCGAAAACAGCAGTTCTGCTCTGCTGTGTAAGTTGAACAAAACTGTGTGCATCATGTCTTTCTGAGATTTTAACTATTAATATTAATATTGCAAGAAATAAAATGTTCATTAAAATAAAAATCACAAAAATAAATTAAATTAAATAATTGGTTATTTAAAAAAAAATTAAAAATAAACCATATTTTTCATGCGAAATATTGAATATATAAATGTATGAAATAAAGAATGTTTATTTATTTCTTAAAATTACAATTGAATAAATAAACTATTATGCCCCACGTTTATATTGAAGGCGAAGAGGTTGAAAAACAACTTTTGACGTAATATCATATCGATGTACATACATATTCGTTAATTTGCGTTAAATTTCGTTTGAAGTTTTGAGAATAAATATTTGTAATAAGCTCTTATGTGCATAGCAGCAAGCATAAGAATATTATATATAAAAAGAAACATATGTATGTACATTCACACATATTTATGTACACTAACACATAAATAAATTGAGATAAAAAGCGGAACATTTCAAGGTTGTTAACTCGTTTCATTTGGCATAAAATTCTGTTTAAATCAAGTTGTTTTATACTATTATTATTATTAATATTATTATTATTATTATTATTATCACTACAAATATCACGTTACTTTTTTCTTTATTATTTGATTGGGAACACACAAAAAAACTCACTTTCATTTAAAAGCAATAAAGACATTTACATATATGCGTATTCATGTATCATATTTTCTTAACTTCTTAAAATAATGCCACACTTTCTAAAGAGAAAGCATTAATTTCTCCTTTGTTTTAACGCCTTTTTAGTACTTAAAAGGTAAATTTTGTTTACTTATATTTTATTTTATTTATTATATTTTTCTTAACTTCACAAATCGCTTTGTTGTGATGAGCAACTATTTTCAATTTTTATTAGTGTTTTCCAGTCGATTCTGAAAGGAATTGTAATTATTTATACAAGGTGTCCGCCGGGAAGATGTACTACTGTGTTTGTTTTGTTTATATTTTTGATTAAATGAAAGAGAGTGAATCTTATATTGATAAATGTTTTATTTAATGTCGGCAATTATGTATATAATACAATGTGTGTTTCATTAATTTCATTACGAATATTTTGTTTTGAGTATCTCAAGTGTTTCTGGTTTGTTTGCATAAACTTTGCATTTCAGATATCCCACAAAAAGAAGTCCGGAGCAGTCAAATCAGGCGGCCGTGGAGGCCAATCAAGATCACTATTTCTTGATTAAAACACGTTAGTTTATCGAATATTTTTCCATAATAAATTTGCCAAATATGACCTGTCAAGACTAATTTTTACCAAAATGGCGGCAAAACCTCGGCGGACACCCTGTAGTAAACACATAGCGATATCATAACCCTATTAAAAGTGTAGTTTTACGACTGTAATGTATTTATTTGATTGACAAACGATTCTTATACATGTGACCAAATACGAAAAATTCGTATTTATATTAAGATATTTTATAAATTGATTATTGGTGTCTGTCTTGAACAGCTTTAAACGAATTATACTAAAAAAAAAGCAACAACATTGATTTGTTTTTATTATATGGCAGCATTAAATTAATAAAGTTAACGCTGCCACATCACTAATATCAAGTAGAGCTGATACAAAAATGATATGTATAATAATAAAAATTATTCTCAGTAATAAGGTCACCCTACTACACAGGCACTTTGGTAATAAATATATTTGAAATGTTTTAGCAATACTTTGATTAAGGGTCTGTATACGAGGCCTATTAAAAAATAAAGTGAATTTCTATCTAATAAAATAACTGTTGGAAATTTTATAATTTCATGAATGAAGCCGAATAATATCTGTGCGACAGCAAAATAATACAATATATTTGACATCAATCCTGAACCCTGGAGTAGGAGATTTTGGTTTTCGTCAATTATCCTAGAATGAATGGCAACTCCACTCCCAACAGTTCATTATTTTTATTTCATTTTTATTATAACACAACATTTTATATAATAACGCGGAAAGTGTGCAAAATTATGAGAATATTGGTTTCATCAGATAAAAAAAAACATCTGTTGAATTTTACATCTGGTTTTGTGGTTGCTTTCTATGATTTGGTTTGTTTTATTTCAACCATTTATATTGAAAATTAGTGATGGAATATTACAATGTTATGCAATTCAATAATGATGTGTATAGTGCTAAAAATGGTAATTGTTGATTGTTTAAATAAGATCACAAATAAAACTTATATTCATTATAAGCAATAAATGCAATTTTAGTTTCTAACTACAGCAAAATGAATAATTTAAGCGGCTATTCTCATTAGATAAAAGATTTTTCAATACCTGATCTATTCTTTGGATTGCTGTTTTTGAGTAACAATAAATTAATTATTTGCTTTTCCATATGATTATAAACAGGTGGCTTAATCAGAAAAACAAAACAAACTAGAATTTGTCTTCTGATAACGTTGGCAATCTTGGCTGGTGTAACTGAGCAAACAATTTTTTATAATTCACACTAATTTAAATATTCGTGCAATTATTTTGTATTATACAAGCATTCTTAACAATTTTTAAATAACAAGACGCTAAAGTAAATATTCTCATTTCACTTGTGTACTACAAGAGATGTTTCTTGGCGAACACATACAAACTTTATGTTCTGTCGTACATATTCAACTGCATGTATATAAATGTCCCAACTTAGTCTCTTTAAGGAATTTTCCGTGCTTAACTACGTTCCCGCTTCTTATGTGAAGGCATATGTCGTGTCACGGCAACGGATAAAATTCGGGTTAACAACATCGCAGGCATATAGTCAAGTCTCTGATAATTAGCAAAATATATTTTATAACATCTAACTACTTTCTGAAATTTAATTACACACGGACTAACCGTCTAGAAACTGCAGAATTACTTTTAATTTTTTCAAAATCCCCTTTCTGTGTGTCTTAATTTTTGTACTTCCAGCGAAATAAGTTTATGTATATTTTAATACACTGCGTCTACTAGTGTGTTCTCTTTTGCCATGTAAATAAAAAATTAATATCGAACTTTTTAAGTCAAAAATCGCAGATGTTTGAAAGATACCGCAGCAACTCTGAAAAAATAATTTTGATAATTCCGTGGTTATCGAGCCAACCGAACTATAATAAACGCTTGGATAATGAAAATTATTATTGTGGCTCAAACTAAAGAGATCTTTTAATTTTATATGAATGGATGGGTGTGAGTCAGACTTAGCGGGATTTGTCTTGATTTTTTATTTTATTTTATTTTTTATTTTATTTATTATTATATATTTACTGGGTTTTTTAGTTTGATGGAATAATCATTTCATGCAGTGCTGCCAGCTTTCCATTGTTGTTCTCCTTTCGTTTTAGTACACCGTACGGCAACCTTTTATTTTGCGTTGAAGTAACGACAAACAACTGAAATTGTGTGCGTAAAACCGTTTCATATCTCAGATCCTATTTGTTTAATATTTTTATTTTTCTGGTAAACGACTTAGAAAATATTATTTATATACAACGCCTAGAGGAAATGCTTGTAAATCTACAACAGAATTTAACGAAGTGGTACGCAAAGGATATTCTGTTAAATTGAAATTTAAAAACTGTACTAATGAAATCAGTACTAAAACGGATAAGAGAATATATAGTTAATTATTCAATATTTTGAGGCAACTTTTAATTATATACATATTCACAGCTTAACAAAACCAACAAAACTTGGACATACATATATAATATAAATACATGTGAATCATTTGTGTTATTCTTTTATATACATTTTATATCTATTTTATTTGTTTTTTAACTTCCCACTTCGAAAAATTTTTAAAAATAGGGAAGTTATTCGTTTTAATGCGCTTTGTAAAAATCGAGTTCTCACAAAAGCTCGACGTTTTGAGGTAATAAGTAGCTTCCCTGACTAATTCTGAGAACCCGTCACTATGTCTGCACGTGTGTGTGGGGGTTTGCGGTGTATGTCAGTATGTGGTGTATGTTGTGCGTGTGTGGTGTATGTGAGTGTGTGCTGTATGTGTGAGTGTGTGCAAGTATGTGACCAGCTTATAACTTTCAAACGGCTTGACCTATTTCAATAAAATTTCCTTTGAATTTGAACCGATTGGAGACGGTAGATTTTAAGAAACTTTAACTTGAAAACTTAGGAAAAAGAAAGGAAGAATTTTTTAAAAATAAATTTTAAATTGCTTTACCGACCGCTTCGAGAAATCGGTTAATTCCTTAGTGATATATCGTGAAAGAAAAATAAAATTAGCGGAAAGTTACAGGGGTGCCCTTTAGGGTCCACCGCTTAACATATTTTTTACTCGAAATAATATGTAAATGTTATATAATAAATTTGTTTTAATAAATGCAACTCTGTGGGATTATTTCAAACAAACCGCCCATTACAATCCGTACTGGTTTTTTGCGGTAACCCAACTGCTGGTATGAAAACGCTATCAGCGTGATAAATGGCGCCTTCTCTCAGCACAATGCACGGCTGCATAAATTGAGCTACGAAATGCTGCCCAATTCCAAAATAATATGTAACTGATAGAGTACTTATTCACTAAAGAGCAGACTGTCAATTAAGTTTATAGTTGTTTGTGTTTCTTTGTTATAAAATCTTATAATAAAATTACAGCGCAGCAATTCTATAAAAAAACTTTTGTCTCTTATTTTATACAATCACATTTACATTTTACATTTTATTCTCATGCAAACTTTAATCACATTTGCGAAATCACAAAAAAAAAAAAATTACAATCTTAAGGATTGTCAAAGGCGATAACAAATAAACACACAAGAATTCTCTCCAATACTAAACAAGTTTCTTGAAGTTAATTCGATGTCAGAACAGAACCTTTTATAATTTCAACTTAAACAAAAAGCGAGGGTGACTATTGATATTGCGAGCGTCGTATGGTTTGTTTAACCGTCCTGGATATTAAGTCAAGCAAAATGTTGATTCCCTTTAGATTGGAAATCTAAAGATTTGTAGATTTAGAGGTTAAATTTTTATATGATACAAATAAGTGTTAGGAATTTTGGTCCCACCATGTGTCCACAATGGATTCTTTTGGATTGCTTGTACGAAATCTGTGGTACCAATAGAGAACTTATAGAACTTCATCAGTCGCATTATGTAGCTGGTTACATGGCGGCATTTGTAGTTAGCGAAATTTGTAGTCGCGTAGCCTGCTATAGTATAATGCCCTAAGAATACATTCACACCACGAATAAAAATATTTCGATTAAGATCCGAGGTTATTAAGGCAAACAGTTTTATATATAACTTATAGACATTGTCAGAAAATCCAATATTATTGGAAACTGTCTAGATCAACTAACAACGGTGTGAATTAAAACGCTTTTCATTAGTGGTTACGTTCTTTTAAGCAAAAATTTGAATAGCGTGAAGACACATTTGACTACAACCTGTCAAAAGTAGAATACATGTGCATATGAGATAGTTAATGGGTGTTTTTTATAGAGCGATACAAGTTTAAATCATAATAAAACATAGTAACATATTTTTTATATCAATGAAACGGTCTTTATTGGATAGAAAATTTTATGACATTAATGTTTAAATATGATTTCGGCCATGTGACCGCCACGGCTGGCGCGTACAAGGCGCAATCTGGAACACCAATTTTCACAAACTTTTTGCAGCATTTGCGGTCGTATCTCGCCGATAACACTTCGAATGTTGATTTCCAGGTGTTCAATTGTTTGTGGTTTATCGACTTACACAAGTGACTTTACATAACCCCAAAGAAAATAATCCAATAAGGTTAAATCACACGATCTTGGGGGCCAATTAATTGGGCCATTTCGAGAAATTATTTTTTCGTCAAAAGTTTCCTTGAGTAAATCAATTGTAGCGCCCGCTGTGTGGCATGTGGCTCTTGTTGGAACCAGATATCAGCAAGATTAATGCCAGCTAATTGAGGTACTAAAGAACTTCGAATCATGTTCCTATACCGTTCACCATTGACAGTAACATTCTGACCACCATCGTTTTTGAAGACACATGGGCCAATGACTCCGCCAGCCCATAAAGCGCACCAAAAAGTAATTTTCTGTGGATGTAATGGTGTATCGTCAAAAGCTTGTGGATTCTTTTCACTCCAAATGCGACAATTATGTTTCAAACATCGGAAATACAATTGGTTGAGTTGAACGAACATAACAATTATTTTGATTAAAGATTTCAACAATTTGCACGCGTTGCTCTGGTGTAAGTCGATCCATAATGAAATGTCAATGCAAACTAAATAAAAAGCTACTATCAGCTGTTAAATGGGTGGTCAAATAAAACAGTGATGTTAACTCGAAGTTGTATCACTCTATAAAAAAACACCCGATATTTTCACGACAATAGAACAACCCGGCTACTGGTTGTTGTCCATGATGCTTTTATGGTGGAAGTCAAATTAAGCTAGTTGCTATTTTTGTCGCTCTCAAAAATATCCGGATCCAATGTTAATGATTGCGGACTTGAATATATAATATATTGTATATTATTATGAATGACGACGTCATTTTAACACGGCAGAATAATATTGTCACTTGTTTACGTATTGTAGACAAAGTTGACTACTGTTATCATGCCGTGTCAATATTATCTGTCTCAAAGAATACTAAGAAATTGTCAATCGGAATTAAATGATTTCGAGAATCCGTAGACAAGCAAACAATTTTTGATATCGTGTTTACGAGACGTCGCATTGGGGGATTGTTTTGTTCGACAAAGGGAATAATAAACTATTTCTTAAAGCAAATGAAATTATATATATCAAAGCGGCACCACTGACGTAAATATTTCTACTATAAACAGCTGGTAATCATTATTCGGTGGTGTCCTTTTCAAAATAATTCAGCAGATGACTACAAAGCGACAGCTGTTGCTAGGGGCACTTGTAGTCGGTAGTCTGCTGTCGTGAATGTGTTTAAAACAAGAGTATATAATGCAAATCTTACTAGTCTATTTTGAATGATACACCACTTTTTTGATGGACAAATAGCATTGAGGGATATAAGAAAGTGGACATTTTCCCACGCGATAAATTCAAAACAGCAATTTTCTGAAAATGCTATAAAGTGTTTGTTCATCTCTCTATAACTTCATAAACCATATTTAGCGCAGAATGTGGTTTTAAGTTGTTTCTGGCACACCATATAAATAGTACCTCTCGTACACAGAAATAAATTAATCAATAAACTCACCAAGTGGGGAAAAAATGTTTTTAATATGAAAATTTAAGTAAATAAATTTTTTTTGGTTTTGCATTTTATTGTTTAATTAAATTTAATTGTATCGTGGCGTTTAGCTGGTAATATTTTAGACACGAATACAATTAATAAATTAAATTATTTATATTTGTATTGTTTTATATAAATTTATAAGGTTACATATGCAGCGTTGTAAATGTTTTGTTACTTCAATAAATAATAGCGCATTGCAATAAAAGTGGATAAGGAAATCAGAGAACTATATTTGGCGAAGGCAATATTTTTTATTTATTAAGTTTATTTAATTTTTATTTATAATTTTTTTTTTTTTTTTTTTTTGCTACTTTCCCCAAATAAAGAGAACTTTTTTTTATACAGCTTTCCAAAATTATGTTTACAATTATGTGTATATACAAGAAAGTTTGCGCAAACTTTTATGTACATGACGCAATCAGTGTCGCAATATTTGAGTATTAGATCACACAGCATATGTTAAATGGTCATCGCCTATGCGACCCGCATGAATTGGGAATTCTTGTTATGACTTTGACATTTTTTAAACTTCTTATTTATTTAAATGAAAGTCTGAGATAATATATTTAGTTATTCTTAAGATGATCTGCATTAACCCAAGTGCTAAGACCCCTCAATTGATCACTTCGAATTTTTTAAATAAAAATTTGGGAAAAACAATAAAAAATATGAAAAAAAAACTAACTAGACCACAGTTGCCACTGCGGTACAATTGAACCAAAAATGGTTGTTTTTTTACGTTTGGTTCGCTGGTTCATTTTTGTCTTTTATGAAAAGTTAACGATTATAATATAAACATATTTTGAAAGTTTTATCATGCCTGTAAAAATGTATTTACAAAAATTATAACTCTTCACATAAAGTAAAAGATTTGATTCGTTTACAACACTTGATAGTAATCGATTATTACCTACCCACAGTAGTAAATCAAAAAGCTATATTGGCAACACTGATCGATTGTTACTTTTGTTTACAAGTCAGAAATTGACAATTTGACTTCAGAGCAAAAAAGTATTGTATTATGCTGGTATGCAAATAAAATTTAAAAAATTGGTTCTCCTTTTTTATTTTAGTTTTTTTATGGATTTTGGTTCCGCAAAAAAATTTAGAGTGGCAACCGTGAACTAGACAGTAAAATATGGATACGATATATCAGCAGAACTGAAGTATGGGTTACATCCTTAATTGAAACATCCTGTTGTGTAAAGCTGTTGAGCGTTAACAGAGTTACAAGTATCTCACTTGAGAACTAATTGTACCGGTTTCTAAGGTTTTGTCTCGATTAATGTCTTCTGTTGAAAATAATACTGGTTTTCATTGAAGATTGTATGTACTGGAAACACTTTAAGACTTTGAAAATAACATTTTATTTTTATTAGCAGTTTGTTACAGTTAACCCTCGTGTAAAGCGGTAGGTAGCCTAAAATATATCAAGTCTAGTGTGCCACTTAATTGTATGTAGCAAAAAAAACTGATGACAGTCGTTTTGATATTTATTTCTATCTGAAAAAAAAAATTAATTGTTTACCAAGAAGCAGATTTATTTTCGCTTGACAGCTCTCATGTTAACAAAATAAGTTTTGAATTCATGTCCGATTAAAACAGCGTTGATTATAACCATGTTATAGAAGGTTTACCTGTGTTTCCATGTTTCGTGATCGTATTTAAGCAGCTACTTTAACAAACTATTTTCTTACGAAAGTAATAAGTGAAAATAAAATCCCTGCTTATTACGAAATACTGTACGAGTGTAAAGTTTGCACATTAAACTTTCTAGTTTGAATAGGAAATCACATTGCAACCTTATAAATATTCACGAAAAATATATATTTTATTATTGCAAACTATTATTAATTGAACTAATTACATTATTATTATTAGCAAAGTATTGTGTTTCTTTAACATTTTATGCACATACAAATACATGCAAAGAAGCAAAAGATATATGTAAAATGTGAATAAAGTGCCAGTTAACATGAAAATTCGGGCTAAATTCAAGATGATAGTTTTTAGTAAAAATGTTCGATCAAGAAAATTGATAATAACAAATTAATACAAGAAATGTAATGGGTGTGTTTTATAGAGTGATACAAGTTTAAATCGTAATAGAACAAGGAAATATATTTTTAATATCAAACGGGTTTTATTTGAAAGAAAATTTTATGAAATGAATGTTTAAATATGATTTCTGGAACACCAACATCCAACAACTTTTCACTCTTCGAATGTTGATTTCCAGGTGTTCAATTGCGGTTTATCGACGTGGACAAATGACTTAACATAAATATCATTAGATTAAATCACACACTATTGGACTTTATAGAGGACCATAAGAGCTACAGAACAAAATTTAGGCACCCACATATTCTTAGAACTTAAAGATATTTGTACCCAAGAAATCACAGCTTGTCGGCATAGCTACACCAAAGTATTAATTTATTATGAAAGCTAAGGATATGGTTGCTTGTTCCGTTAATTTTTTCCAAGGATGGTCCAAAAATGTGGCCAATAGTCCATTTGGCATATATAGACTCAGATTATTCATGCTTAACAGCACTCTGTTAACATGTTATGGTTTATGTCTAGAGTTATAAATTATGAAATTTATCTTCACACCTTGAATATCAATGACACATTTAAAAATCTACTTGCTAAGGACAATAATTATTAGATTAAAAACATATTATAAGTGATGTCAAGAATATCAAACATCTTCGCCGCCACAGGCATTAAACACAATAACGACAGCAGGCTACACGAACACCGACTACAAAAGTCGTTGGCTACAATCGTCGCCTCGTAGTCAGCTACTTAATTATTTTTAGAACGACACCACCAAATTAATAACCATGTGTTAGAATTCTCTTCAAACGCCAGTGTAGCCGCTTTCATATATTTAATACTATTAAATAGTGCTATTCCAATAAAATATATTCAAAGTTCACAATATATGGCAAGAAATCATTTCATTAGCTTGGAAATATAGTTTGTTGTTTTTTTTTTTTTTTTTGCATAATAAAACGGCATATTTTCAAGTTTTCAATAATTATATTTATTTATATTATACTGGCAACATTGCATCTAAACATTGTCGCTCACCAAAATAGAAATTAGTTTAATTTGGCTACAAACACAAAAACAGCATGAACAACAACCCGTAGCCGTGTTGCAAAAGTGTGTAGTAAAAATAGTCATTCGTATATACGCACATGTATTCTATTTTTGACAGGTTGTAGCCTGTAGTCTGCTGTCGTTTTGTGTTTAAGGCTACAAACGTCGGTTGTTTTAAAGAAAACTAAGACTCTATTTCGAATTAAGCCAAGCATATTAAAATATTCTTAATATTTTTATAATTTTTTGTGGTTATGAGACGAGATGTTCTGTGGGAAATAGATTCCTAGGGAATTTCCGTGACTGGGGTGAATGTATTGAATCTAGCCAAGTACACAACTTAAGCTTTACACTATAAAAACTTTTAAACAGGGTTGGAAAAATACTTAACCCAGCGAGTTCGGCTTTATTGGGATGTTTAGTTTGATGGAATAATTAATCTATGCAGTGCTGCCAAATTGCCGGTGTTTTTTTATTTTTATTTGTTTCTACTTTAAAGTTATTTATTCGATCGTTCTATAGCTTGCGACTTCGCCGAACAGGTTGTTATTGTAATAATCCGGTCAGCTGATAAGAAAATAACACATTTTTAATAGCAAATCTATCAAAGAATAAAGAAATTAAAACTTTTGTAATATTTTCTAACAATAATATTATTATTTACAAGATAAAAATTATATTTTTACGTAAAAGATTCTCGAAATAAATTTTGCACGTATAAATAACAACAGCTGGAAAACGTTCATTGGTTGTCAGCCAATACGGAAATTTAACAAGAAAAATATTTACCTGCTATATTTTTAGACTTTAATTCATTTTTACTTATTTCCTTGTGTTACAAGTATGTGAGTTAATGTACAGATATAAAAGTTTGAATAATTTTTAACAAATTCTTACTCATGTATCAAATACAAGTACTACTGCCGTCTCGACCAAAGAGTTTCAGCCGTTTTACTCAGATTTCTAAAGCTATTTTTATGACAAAAAATACTCTGAGAAGTCTTATTATTTTACAATCTTTTTATAAACAACAAAAGAACAGTTTTTTAACCTGTTCTGAAATATTATGACAGCATGACTAAATAGCAAGGTTGGCAACCGAAATGAATGCCGGTAACGGTATCGGTATTAAAAAAAATTTCATTTCGGTATCGGTAACGGTATTCAAATTATATCGGTATAGGTATACCGGTATTAAAAATTGTATTATGTATTACATTAACCAAAATGAAAAAATATGTATTTATTTTGCATATTTGTAAATTAATTACTAGGAACACAAATTCAATATTTGAATTAAGAGATAAAAATTTCACTAGTATAAACAAAGTGAATAAAGTAATTCATTTAATGAAAGTTTATTTCAAAACTTAAGACTTCATCTTAAGTGACTACAAATAACAATAATTTAAATATTTGTAAAATATTTTTCAAAACTAACAGTTTTTAACCTTGTATGATTTTCATTTGTGATTTATATATATATATATATATATATATATATTTATATATACATATATATATATATATATATATATATATATATATTTATATATACATATATATATATATATATATATATATATATATATATATATATATATATATATTAATAAATTAATTTCTCAGATCACTTTCAAGTTAGACCAAGTGAATATAACTGCATTTAAGCTATCCTCGTCTAAACTATTGCTATTTGGGTTTATAATGTATTTCACTCCTGAAAATAACCGCTCCATACTGAACTGCACTGACTGCAGAGCATCAAGTTAACAAACATGCAATATGTTCCATTAAACAAATGTTGACTACTTATAAATATGAATCTTTAAACGCTTTGTGTTCGAAGGTTTTTTTATTTCAAACCGAAACAGCACTAGTAAATACCGGTATAATACCGGTATCAAGAGAAACGGTATATTAATACCGATATTTCATGCAAGAAAATTATTTCGGTATCGGTATCCATACCGGTTTTCACTTTTAAACGGTATCGGTATTTATTACGGTGTCGGTTGCCAACCTTGCTAAATAGCAACCACAATAATACATAACGAAAACCCCAATAGGAATAACGAAAAACCCACTACATGTGGGCAAATGGGCATAAACAAATATAAAGAAATACATGTGAATAATTGGTTATATGTGTCTATATATATATATATATATATATATATATATATATATATTAATTTTATTTCTTTTTATTTATTATATACATATATATTTTTTTAATAAAAGGTAGCAGTAAAATATTTTTGTTTAAATTAACAAACCTTCTTCGGTTATCTTAAAAATAATACCCATTTTTTATTGGAGGTACACAGTGGACAGTCAACCCTTTTTGACGGGACTGCTAGATACAAAATGAGTCCTTTTAACAATCATTCTAAAAGTGGCAGAGTTTGCAGGATATATATTAAAAAAACAAATAATAATAATTCCAACATATTGGCAATCTCAGCCTTTTTGTTTAACCGACTACACAAAGTCTTTAATTTTGATGTGTTTACAATGTTCACAGAAATGTATGTCCTCAGATTTCAATTTCAAATAATTAATTACCAAAAGTAATTAGTAATAAAACAAACACATATGTATATCACATCAATTATATTTATGAAAAATAATTAATTACAACTTCCACATTCAATAAATCGTTGACATTTGAAATATACTACATACGCACAAACACAGATCTATTGACATCAGAACTTAATTTCTATTCTTTCCCTATTCCTAATTACAATTCTATTTTATTATGCATGCAAGTACATACATATGTAAATACATATATGCACATACATATATAATTGTTCATTTTTAACAGCCAGACGCACAATTACAGTCAATAAAGACACTCATATAATGATAAGTAAAGTTCATTGGTCAGACGGTAATTTATATTCAGAAGAAATTAAATAAAAAAGGGGGAATTGAAAACAACATGGTCCACATAACGTTTTACAACTATGATTTATGTACTTAAAATTTGCCTCAGATACTCGTCTGTATGTTTTCTCTATCATTCAGTGTTGCCATTTTTATGGTTTTGGGGTATTTTAGAACCCGTTTTTTCGGTTTCATTAATCTTTTAAGTTTTACGAACATCCTTTTCTAAAACGATATTTGTTAGGATTTTTCTTTTACTTTCGGAACAAATTTTTTTTCGAGACAAATCTGTTTTTCTAAGTGAAGTATGACGTCGCTCTGCTTGCCAGAGAGGGGAAGGAAGAAATAATTTTGTTGGTACCATTTCTAGCTTCAAATGGTGTAGTTTAAATTTTAATTGAACTCTGCTGCTGCTATCTTTTCAATTAAATTGCACCGTGTTGCCACATCATAATAAATGTACAAAAAGAATGCAGCGCAAAGTTTTAATTTTATGTTGAATGAATGCGTATTGAAATTTGTTTATGAGTATTGGAAATTGTTTATAGATCTCACAGAATCAATTGTACAATAGCTAATTCAAGATGTGAAAAGACAAGCAGAATAGTATTGTAGAAGATACGCAGTACAACATACATAAATAACCGCTTGGTTAGCAACAGCTAACATTGGAATTGGAAATAAGTTATATTTTTATTGATGAATAACTTATATTTTTATCATTGAATAACAATTGATGTTAGGCTTTAATTCTTATTCAAATAAAATATACTAACAAGTGCAATAAGAAATTAAGTAACTAGCACTTCAATTGTTAAATAATGGGTGATTTTATAAGAACTATCGGAAATTAAAAAAAAAAGAAAACACATAAAATTCAGAAAAATGCATGAAATATTTATTTGGATTGATAGTTGGGTCGATATAATTTAATGTTTGAAGATTATTTCATGCAAATGTTGGCCGCGGCTGCGCCTCAAATGGTCCATCCGCTTAGTCCAATTTTGGCATACTCTTTCCAACATTTCGGCCGGTATCTCACGAATAATTTTGGCAATGTTGGCTTCCAGTGCGTCAATCGAAGCGGGCTTGTCGCTATAGACATTAGCCTTAACATAGCCCCACAAAAAATAGTCTAGAGGCGTTAAATCGCACGATCTGGGCGGCCAATTGACTGGTCCCAAGCGTGAAATAAACTGTTCACCGAACTCGCCTCTCAATTGGTCCATTGTTTCGCGTGCTGTGTGGCATGTGGCACCGTCTTGTTGAAACCACATGTCATGCAAGTCAAGCTCTTCCATTTTGGGCAAAAAAAAGTTTGTTATCATCGCACGGTAGCGCTCACCATTCACAGTAACGTTGTGATTCGCATCATCTTTGAAGAAATACGGCCCAATGATGCCGCCAGCCCATAATCCGCAGCAAACGGTTGTTTTTTGTGGATGCATTGGTAGCTCTTGCAATGCTTCTGGCTGCTCTTCACTCCAAATACGGCAGTTTTGCTTGTTCACGTATCCATTCAACCAGAAATGAGCCTCGTCGCTGAACACAATTCTTCGATAAAAAAGTGGATCTTCATTTAACTTTTCAAGAGCCCATTCACCAAATATTTGGCGTTGTGGTAGGTCGTTTGGCTTCAATTCTTGAACCAGCTGTATCTTATAAGGCTTCACACCCAAATCCTTCCGCAAAATTTGCCACGTAGTGGAGTAACGGAGGCCCAATTGCTGCGAACGGCGCCGAATCGATAATTCACGGTCATCACCAACACTGGCCGATACGGCTGCGATATTTTCTTCAGTTCGCACTCTACGTAAGCGTGTTGGTGGTTTAATGTCCAACAATGTAAATTTGGTGCGAAATTTTTTTACAATAGCCCGAATAGAAGCCTCAGTAGGTCGATTAAACTGACCATAAAATGGAAGAAGCGCGCGATGAACTTTCTTAACAGAGCACGCATTTTGGTAATAAAATTCAATAATTTGCAAGCGTTGTTCGTTTGTAAGACGATTCATGATTAAATTATAGACCAAACTGAAGATGTTTGACAGTGACAAAAGATACAAAACGTGCGCGAGCTGTCAAAACTAGTGTTGCCAAAAAGGTAATAGCAAAAAAATCACTCGATATTTTTAAACAGCTACAAATTTTAACCTCCTTACTCAGGCGTCGAACTTGAAGAAACATTGTATATAGTGGCATATTGGTAGTATTTCACATTTCCCCAAAATGGCGACTAACCTCTTCAGGAAAGCAATTTTTTTTCAAATGAGTTTGAGTACAATATCTCACATCTTCAGTACATTCCATAGTTATTCAAGTATCTCTTGGGTCATGTATTCTACACACTGATTGTGTTCCAAGTCCTGAATTGTGGTCTATAAATGAATTTAATGAAACTTTACTCAAACTGTTAAGTAGTTAACAGAGCTCTGCTAACTGCAGAATAGGTTTGGTACAATTTTTTTAAGACAGACTTATATTTTGCCTTTAATTGTTGTGAATTTATTTTGTTGTAGTACACAATGGGGATGCCATATTTATTACATATTGCGAATTCGCTCCAAGAAACTTTTTTATGGGAAATATAAATCAGAAACGTGAGAGTTTTTTCACAGGGATAGTTATTGACGATAGGAGCGATTCTTTTATAATAAATAGAGGTTAAAATAAAAACAACGTTCGTTATTATCTTAAACTCATCTATACGAAAGCGTTTAATGCAGTCATACGACTATAAACACAATTTAACTAATAAAGAGATCACCTTATCGCAGACAATATTTTAAATAAATTACATCGAAAGCTTTAATATTGATTTTGTTTATAATTTACCCATTTTAAATATGTATTTTTATTCTAGACCAACGGGTAAATGATAGTATAAGAGTAAAAGAATAAAATATATTCATACCGCATAAAATGTTTGTTGCGTTTTTTAAATATATTTTTTTCTCATTCAGGAAGACTTTGTTCAGTCCTGAATATATGATAATAATTTATTCTCCAGTTTTGAATGCTTTTATATCTGAAGTATTTGCATCATTTACCCTTTTTTGTTTTTGGCAAGTTTAATAACATTTTTAGAATTCTTGGAAAAATTTTATTTTATTTTTTCTCTTGAAGTATTAAATCCTCTTTTTAGTGAGTTCTTACCCTTTTTACCCCATTATTGCTATTGTTAATTTTAGCCGTTTATTTTAGTTGATTTGTCAGTTACATTCGGTTGAAATTTTAACACACAGTGCGTTATGTTTATGTTTAGACCAAAACTTTTTCGCAAACTTTTTTTTTGTTTCATATATTTATAATAAATATAACTGTTAATAAATTAACTATCTGACACACTGTCATTGTACTATTATAATATGAAATTTATTTGTTGGGTGGTTAAGCATTTTCTATATGCATTTCATTGGCGCTTTATACCAAATCTACTGATATTTTGGTAAAATCGCCTATGAAATGCATATAGACATAAAACAAAATATTTTCATGTTTACAATAATGTTATTTATTTATATTATACTGGCAACATTGCATCTGTTCATTGTCGCTCACGAAAATTTAATTTAATTTGCCTTCAATCACAAAAACAGCATGGAAAACAACCAGTAGCCGTGTTGCCTGTCGTAGTAAATATAATCATTCTCATATACGCACATGTATTCTATTTTTGACAGATTTAAGTCTGTAGTCTGCGGTACTGAATGTGTTTAATGCATGAAGTCGCTACGCTGTAATGGTTCATATGTTAAATGCATTAGTCGACAGCAGGCTATCGACTGCAGCCCACTATAAATTTAATACAAGAGTGTATTTGAGTATGATTGTTCCGACGACGACAACGTGACATGACCGCAGGTTATTGTCCCTATTATATATTATTATATAATATATATTATTGCAATATATATATATATATGTATATATATATATATTTATTTATATATAGCTTATTTCAACCACACTCATATATATATATATATATATATATATATATATATCTATATATATATATATATATATATACATATATATATATATATATATATATATATATATATATATATATATATATATATATATACAGTGGCTCACTGCTTATTTCAACCACACTCATTAAAAAAGAAGAAGTCGATATAACTTTTGAATGAAGTAAACTATTGGAAAAATTCAAAAAGGATTTAATAAAATACTTGCTTATCTTCCAAAAAAAATATATTTTTTAATTTAAAATTAATATATTTATAAGCTTAAAAAATAAAAATAAGAAAACGTAAGCTGCACGACTAAAATTCGCTAAAGATTAGAAATGGATCCTTATATGGTTTACGTCATACGTAAGTTTGACCATCAGAGCCGAGGATGTTGAATTTTGATTAATCAGCAAAAATCACATGCTTCCAAAATCTTGAGGTTTTGGTAATGTGATCTTTAGCGAATTTTAGTCGTGCAGCTTGATTTTATTTATTTAAAATTTTTTTCTTCGGGCTACTCTACCATTAAAGTCGTGGTTTTTTAGGACACGGCGAATTGTTTTTGCACTGCAAGTTTTTTTCAAGTCATTTTTAACTTTTGCATCTAATTTTGGAGCAGATGCCTTCGAGTTTTTCTTTATTTTCCTAACTATGTAACGCTCGTCAGCTTCATTAAAATTTTTTTTTTTGGCTTTTCTGCCCTTATCGAATACTCCGTTTTCGTGCAGGAATCTATAAATAATACGTTGCATTGTCAAATCACTTAGACAAACTATTTTATCAATTTTCCGACGAGAATGGCAATTTTTATAAGGGCAAATAACTAATTATATTTGTTCAATCGTAGCGCGTCGTCCCATTATTTAAAAAGGTGTCTCCGAATCAACCAGCTGTAAAAATCACACTAAAAGCTTATCTAAATAATTAAAAACATAACTACAAACAATAGTTATTAGAAATATACCCTTACACTTATCGTGATGTCAGTTAAACAAGTAATAATTGGAAGTGTCGCCACTGTCTCATGTACCCGTACATATACATATGTTAACAAACAGGTACACATCACTATTGCTTTGGTCTGGTAACGTTCTCGAAACAATTGTGCGGATTACTGCACGGCGTCAAATTAAGCAAACAGCATTGGTAGTCGTGCAGCCATAGTCGCCTAATGCTTTGAACATATTCACGACAGCAGGCTACCGACTAAAAACTTTAAATAATTAAATGCATGTTTGTATATGAAAATTATTATATTCACGAACACGGGCGACCCGGCTACTGGTTGTTTTTCATGCTGTTTTATGTGCTTGTAATCAAATTAAAATAATTTTTATTTTGGTGAGCGATAATGAACGGAGGCAATCTCATTAAATATATTAAATTATTCCAAAATGGAATATATATTTTTATATTTGAAAAAGACAAAATTAAATAATTTCTTTTAGTATTTTCTAGGATTTAAATATATTTTAGCAGAGTAACATCATTTAAAAATTTAACGGCTACAATGGCGCTTGTGCAGCAACTCAGCATTATTGATTTGGTGCTGTTGTTTTAAATATTATTTAGCAGCTGACTATATAGCAACAAGTGTTGCTAGCGGCATTTGCAGTAATTGTAGTCGGTAGCCTGCTGTGGTAAATGTGTTTAATGCTTAAGTTATTATTGTAAATGAAAAGAGTGTAACGGTTAAGTAGTACAACAAATGAGTTCGATGACAGTTGTTTGGCAGACAGACTCTAAAAAAATATAATAATAATAATAAAACTGCCTATTAAAAGTACACAGCATATACTAGCACGTGCTTGGTAAGCAAATTGAGCAGTAAAAAATCATTTTTTACATACTAATGATGTTCTGTTATGGGGCCGGGCCCCGTTCTGTCCCCTACATCTTATAAACTTTTGCAAACAAAGCTATTATGCGAACGAAAGGAGCAAGAGACGTCTACTACATCTGCTACTTGTGATACATTTAATATATTTAAGCAGGTTGTTGGCACACAAAAATAACTTGAACATGTGTTGGTTGACTGACTAAGAACGTTCGATCAAAATGTGGGACAATAAGAGCAAAAATAAAATAAAAAAAACATCTTGAACACTTTGTTTGTACATACTTAAAAACAAGTGTATATAATTTCAAATAATAAAAAAAAGTCTTGCTCAGAAGACTGTCCACCATGCGTACAAATAGCGGACAGACAAAAGACAAACGAAAAAAAACGTTTCCCTTCAGTAGAGGGAAAGTTTTGAAGTATGTGTGCGTGGGCGAATGATAGTTATCGATTACTTTATCGCCGTTTTTTAAGCAGTGCTTTCTACATAACAGATATTGTCGATAAATTAAGCACCAAAATAAAAGAACATTAATGGCCCATTTTCGGGACTACAAACTGCCTTTTTAAGACAATACCAATTCGGCTAACAAGCGATTGCTAAACTTGTCAACACTTCTTTCTCTATGGTATGGTAAAATTATACTGGGTAGTCTCGAAGCGCCATCGGCACACAAACTATTAAGAAACATTTTGGCCGATTTGTTTACAAATAATGGCGCGTACAAAAATTGAAAGAACACGTGCTATTTCTCTTGTGTTTGTTCGTGTGCTGTTTGACAGTTTGTAGCCATGTATAACGATAAAACGCCCTGTTCTTGTAAACTTGTTGTATTCTTGGGGCTACCTAACAATTGTACAATGCGTCATGGCAGAAAGAAGAAATATTATAAAAAATGAAAGATTCTTAAACACTTACCCATCATAAACACGACACGTTGAATTATTAATCCTTTTGTCTGAAAATCGTCTTCGACGATCTTCAAAGAGATCTTTAACCGCCGTTACACCCAACACAAATAAAACCGGTATCATGGCCACTTCTTTACCGAACGCGTTGATAGCAGGAAACCAATTAAGTAAAACGATAAAAATAAAATATAAATTGGCAACGCGATGAAATTGTTCTAATAAATTTTTCGGTATAAACGATAATAGGGTATATTTTGTAGTGCGTATTTTGTTGCCCACAAAATGACCGTTCGGATGATCGCGTTTCGGTGTTTTCGGGGGTACTGTATGATTTGGCACTACTATCCGATATGGGCGTTCTTCCAAGTTTTCTGTGCGACAAATACCGACACGTTTCCACCATGGCGGAGCTTCAGAACGACGCAGGGTATAAATCGACTCGGAACGTGAAGCCTGACGTGAATGGCCACGTCCAACAGCTGAGGATGGCGCTGATGGACCAAATTCGCGAGCTTCGTTTTCTTCTTTGTGTCCAGGTGGCAAAATGAAATCGGTTTTAGACCCTACCCGACTATGACCACGTGGCGTTTGTGTAGCTCCGGGCGAATCTGTAATTTGTCCTTGGGAAAATGCACGCTGGTGTCCTTTCATGGCTGATTTAATGGGACGGCCACTAGGGCCCACAATCGCTCCACCACCATGACTAACAGAACGTGAATGCCCTCGTCCCGTGCCAGCCACTGTTAACGAGTGGGGATTGTGATTTATAAAAGCTACGCCAGGTATGGCGTTTGTATTTATTGTACTACCGATAACGCTTCCACCAACACCACCGGGGCCCGGGAATACATATGTTCGTTCTGGCTCCTGCATATTCAAAAGGCCAGTTGTTGTATTGCTTAAGGGTATGGAGGAGGCATTCAATGGATCGTAAACTGCAGCCGCATTCAAAGACGGCGTTGTCATTCCGGCAAAGCCAGGCGGAGCTGATCTTTGCTGTTGTACAACTGTAAACTTTCGCCTCAACTCTTCGGTATTCGCAGAAGGCATTTTCACAAGACACCATTAGTTTCAAAAGTTTAAATCACAGTGCTATTTTTGTTGTTATTTTTAATTATCGATTACAAATTCTGGTCTGACATTGACTGACAGTTACGTGTGTGTCATTACATATTTAAAAAAAGCCATTTTGTACTAATTTCCAGCTGCTTCGCCAACATTTTGTGGCTTATTGTTGTTGTGTGAACTGTAAAGAAACGAGAAAATCGAAAAATATTATCTAAATCATATTAATCACAATTACATTAATTTAAAGACGATCATGTGTAACGAGTTCTACGTACTCGTAAAGTAACTATTTATGCAAGAAAAACTATTTTAGTTTATAAAAAAACGCGAAGATCACAAATTTATTGATGTGTTCACATCAGGGTTGCAAAAGTCGGTACAATTGTACTTTTTTTTGTACAATTTCAGACTCAAAAGTACAATTTTTTATTTGGTACATTTGAGGGTGCTGTTGGCTGCAGTAGTTAACACAAGACCACGAAGACTAAGATCCCGAGTTCGACTTCGCACTCAGTCTTGAATATGTTGTGGAATTTTTCTCCCCCTGCATTAGCGAATGGTTGTGTTTACTGGTGTTGGCCTGTCTTAATGACAAAGGAATAACACTGATTGCTAAGCATTGCCGACAGCGATTAACACCGTCATTTACATGCAGCAAATATTTTTACTGGCAAAGTAAAAATGTAAAATAGTGTAGCTATTCTCTATCTTCTAATATTTTTCTATCCTCTAATATTTTTTCATCTGTTTCCTTAACAACATTTCCTCTTCTGACACAATGCATGACAAATGTAGGCGTCCTTCCTTGAGTGCTGAACAAGCAAAAGGTAACAGGCTTTCTCAGCTCATGCTTTTATGGAATTCCCCAGTTTACAATTCTAATTCATTTACGGTGGCAACTCATCTTTGCTACCATTTCATTGTGAATTAATATTGTGTTAATCTGTATATATTCAAAGCACAATCAATAACTTCACTTGGTCAGTCGCGAAGCAGCTCTGAGTCAGTCAGAATCAAGCTTTGTTGCCAATTCTTTTTGAAGCGCAGCCAGACCATTGATCGTTTACTATCTTTCGAAAGTTTTGGGTTTCGCTCGCACTAGTTAACTTCTACGGATTACAGTTCTTCTAAGGAATTTTCCGTGGTTAACCACTTTCCCGCTTCTTTTGTGAAGGCATAAATCGTGTACAGTCAGTCATGGTAACGGATAAAATTCGGGTTAACAACATCGCCGTAATGATCTCAGTCACTAGTGGGTATTTGTGAGCCGATACTTTGTAAATTTGTTTGTTGTTTTTTAGTTTCTTTTGTTACGATTCCAAAAATAAATTTCATATTAAATTAAAATGCATTTGATTGTCAGTAATTTGTATCGAACTATATCGAGAAATGTTTTTTCATTCAGAAAGCCATAACAAGTATTCCAAAGCACAAGGGAAAGTCAACATCTGAAAAGGCATGGCTTGTGATAACCCAACAAAAGGGCAAAAACGTTCATATGTACCTAAGAAAATTCAAACCAAAAAAGTTTGACTTTAGAAACTAATTTGAAATACGAGCTGAATGAGCCATATAAAATAAAGTTAATAATCAATTATAAAATTTAGAAAAGTTCAAAATGCAGCACTGTAGTAAAGTTTTAGCACCCAACATTTTGGATGACAAAAAAAAAACCGCTAACAAACAAATTGTAAGCCAAGTTTGTTAAAAGTATATTTATTACTAGTTTGAATATATAAAAAATTCTGATTTCAACTTAAAGACCATATACATATATAAAAAAAAGTATTTTTTTATTGTCATACGATAATTGAATAAACTAAATTTTGTATTATATGATCAGTAAAATAACTACCCATGTGAAGTTCAATTTCGAAATTTATAACCCTAGACACAAACCAGGCACGTTGACAGACCTCTGTTAACCTGTTAACAGAGCAATGTTAAGCATGAAAAATCTGAGTGTATGTGTTCCAAATAGAATAATGGCCACATTTTTGGACACACCTTGGAAAAAATTAACAGAACATCCAACTAGGTCCTTAGCTTTGATAATAAATTAATACTTTGGTATATCTATACCAATAAGCTGTGATTTTTTGTGTACAAAGATTTTAAGATTCTAGAGAGGATAAGCCAGGATCCTGGGAAAACGGGAATATGTGGGCGACTAAATTTTGTTTTATTTTAAAGCTCTTGTGGTCCACTATAAGGTCCAAAAGTCGGAAACCTTAACATTTGCGTTTTTAATAAAAAAAATTTGGACTATAGTCAAATTTCATCAATGAAAACTCTCCAAATTTTGTTTATTAAAAACGCAAATGTTGAGGGTTCCAACTTTTGGACGTTATAGTGGACCACAAGAGCTTTAAAATAAAACAAAATTTAGTTGCCCACATATTCCCGTTTTCCCAGGATCCTGGCATATCCTCTCTAGAATCTTAATAAAATAACTCTGTCAATAAAGTTAATGTTGACTCAATAAAAAGTTTATGTCCAAACATGAAGATGGCAAACAAGTTCCCCAATTACAGTCTCGTCGGGCAGCACTGCTGAAGGGGTGAAGAATATTTCAACACTTGTCTTTTTTTGTTGTGGTGGAGAGTGCAAAAATTCATAAAAATATCTCAATTGGAAAAAAATTGCTCTTAACAATTGTGTGAAAATATTTAACATTATGTTTTCAAATATGTAAATATAATAAATTATGAAACCATCAGACGTTTGTTTGAAAGCTCATGACGTTAATAGTATTTTACTAAAATCAGTTAAGATTTGTTAAACACAACAAAAGGAGCTCGTTATTTCAAAACCCATTGCCAAATAACTCGTATAGATCATGGCCGTGTGATCAACTTAAAATTTTATTTATTTATTATTGTTTTTTTCACAGTTAACAACTAATTAAGATTATAACGACATTGAAATCAAATGAATTATAAAGGAAAACAAAAGAATGTAAGAAAAAATGTTTTTAAGTATCCCATTTCACAAGCATCTGTGGCCAGTAATAAATCATATTTACACTGACAGTCTGGTTATTTAATCGACCTTTTAAATCTCTTGAAATTTACGAACTTGATACTTCAATAGGTAACTCAGCTTTTTTAAAGGCTGATCCATATAATATTAACGCTTCCTTCAGAGACGCACAAATGTAGTTGGGGATTTCTAAGGTTACAAACAGATTGGCTACTGTTGATGATGCTGATATCTGAGATGAAAAATAAATATAATGCATTTATTTTCAAAACAAGCCATGCCTTTTATTGAGAATGAAATGAAAATGAAGAGACACACAAAAACCATCACTTTCAAAAAATCTTACAAGTTTATAGAAAATTCACAATAAGTGAAAGGTCCAATATATTTGCAAATATATAAAATTGAGAATTTTGCAGTTTTTATCAAGCACTTTTCTTATCACTCGAATAAATTTTGATATAAAAAATATATATTTTGAAAAAGGTCATTTCGTACTGTACCTTTTTAGGGGTAAGAAGTCACAATATGAAAATTCGTGGGATTTTCAAGCACCCCACCGAAAACGCAAACTAAGCGATAACAATAACTTCTAGAAGAGCCATTTTGTTAACAGGAATTGCAATCAAATTCACTTTATAGGCTAAAATTAACACTGATCTCTTGTTCTCAATTTTCACTTATAATAAAATTTAGTGGTGTATTTTTGGAAATTTTTTATCCTAAAGGCTTAGAAATATTTAAGAAAGTAAAAACTAAAACTTTTTTTTTTTTTTAAAGCCTTTAAAGGCAAGCGTTGAAAATACATTTTGAGCCTCGAGAAATATTTTCAAGTTGATAAAAATAAATTTTAATTTTAAAAGCCAGGGTTAGGTAATCTTTTATTCTCATATTTCACCTATAACACAATTTTGTGGTATAATTTTGGAAATAGCACGCAGGACCACATAATTTCACTGGTTAAAACTATGTGCACACGGTTTCCAGATCTAACAATATTGCCAGTAAAATATGGTTAACAATGTCTTACAACGGTGTGAACTGCCTCACAACGTTGCCAGAAAATACAATGTCAGCCAACTCTAAGTCAATAATTTTGTCAAACATCTGACAATCTCTGTTGCCATTGTCATATATGGTCAGACATTATAAAGCAATAGTATTATAAGATGTATTCAACTTGATACAGCTGACAATGCCAACACTGACAGACAAATATATATGTTGGCATCACTGCAAATCTAAATTCAACGTTTAATTTAGAGACACAAAATAAGAAATTCATCAAATAAAAGTAAAAAAGTCAAAGAAAAACTTTTTTTGTGTTAAACATTTAATTTTTTAAATTGTGTGATCTGCCAATTTTGTCATACAATAATCTAAAGGCTGTATGAAGTGAACATTTTTATCGACAAATAAATATATCAGACAATGAAATTGCAATGGTTTTTTATAATCATTTTATAATTTAATGGTATATTTGCCATTGTTATTATGTTGCCAGATCTCACAAAATCTTAACTATTTTCATAATGCAAATATTTCAAGAAACCAAAGTTTTGCACTAAAAAGTTTTATATTTTATAATTTTAAATTTAAATATATTATGGCGTTTATTTTTTGCCACGTTTATGTTTTATTGTACCTTTCCTCGCGAAACTATATGGCAACAGTGAGTCAGTAACTTGTTAGAATTATAGCACATTTTTCAATTAATTTCTTTTTCACAAAAGTAAAACTTTTCCACACATTAAGATTAACAAACAAGTGAAAGTTCCATTGTTTTGCCAAAAAAAAAAAACAAATGCTTTCTTATTCATCGTGACGTTATTTCTAATTGTTATTCATGGAAAATTTAGCTCGAATTTATGTTTCTGCTTAAGCATGGCTCACAAATTTATTATGACTTTTTATTGCTGAACACAAATTATATACAACCATATTTTACTTAATAAATTAAAAACTTTTTTTCTTTATTTTAATTATGGCATTTTAATTACTTTTTGTATTCTGATATTTAAAAGTTTTTCGTTTTTACACCAACATTGACCAACCGCTTGCAAGCCTTGTGCTTTGAAAATTCAAGGACTTTATGTGATACATTTCCAACAACACCATTAATTTTGCCTTCATTTCAAAATATGTGTATATATAAAAACATGTGTTGTCATTTCTGCCATGTGTTGAGATTTCATCATTAAAGTCATTAGGTAGACACTTACAACCGTCTAACAATTACGGTGGTTACAAATGGTTTAATCAATATGTTTAAATGCTTCTTTCAAATATACATATAAAATAGTCCAGCAAAGAGCTTATTGTTTAATAACAAATTTTTTCCCTTTAATTTAGTTCTTTTAAGTGGGAATTGATCACATTAAAATCAAAAATTGTCACGTCTTAACATACTTGGAATATTACAATCTTATAACTAAAGTTCTTTAATATACATATCTAAAGGCAAACAGAGACAAGGGACATCTTGCAGGGACATATACAACAGAAGATGTATGAAATAACAAGGAAATTACTTCAGTATAAGAAATTTTCAAATTTTACATAAATTTGTACAAAAACTACAACCAACCATATTGAAAATATTATAGGAATATGTACAACGATCTCAACAAATCGGTATTGTGAATTTTTAGGGAGTAATTCGCTCTATTGTGAATTGTTTGGTAATAATATTTTCTGCTGTGAACTTTTTATTTGTATGAAAAGAAAAACAGAAATATTTTTTTATTTTTACGTCATTTAAATAAAAGTTTACGCCTTTTACAAAATAGAAATGCATATCAATAGAATTCTCTCTTAATTTAAAACTACAACTTAAAATGACGCAACATTAAAGGTGGCAGCACAAGCGCAACAAAATGGAACATGACAACATATTATGGAGTTTTTGTTACTGTAAAATGACACGGTACATGTCAAATATTATCACAATAAAACACATTAAAGTACTGCACAGATTCACAATTATTAACAACGTTCACATATACGAATACAACGGGGAATTAAGGGCCACACTTTTCCCTTTAATTGAATTTTTTATAGTGAGAATTGATCATATTAAAATCGTGTCTTTTGCAAGCTGATTTGGCAAACAAGTCCGAAATTTATGTTCGTAGAATTCTGTTGCTCATTATATGGCGGCGTTGTCGTGTTTGGCGAGATGACGTCCTGGTCAACCACACATACTCGTAAGTAATTTCCTCTGTGTTCAGCAGAACACGCTAGTTAGGCAGCACCATGATGAACTGCACCAGAGAGAATTCACTGGCATCACTACCAGAAGAGAAGGCATCCTGTGTGAAGAGCAAAAATAGTTGATTTCCTGGCCAAAGTTTCCCAATATTACATGAGCACATGCCGTTGTAGTATCGGTAAAGCAGTGAAAAACGCACCACATTATAGCGACGCTTCAGAAGTCAACAGGGTTGGCTACCCTACTGGCACCGATGAGCTTCTTCGCTTGCTCCTGTACGCTGTGGAATAACTTCAAAACCGACTTCAAAGAGCCGGTCGATATAGGAGTTGTATTTATAGTATTTGAAAAAATCTTTTTTCAAATACTATTCAAATGAATAAATCTTTTGAGACATGAAAAATTTACTGGGTCCATCCAACATCACATATTCATCCTGAACTCATTTGATGGAATCCATCTTTAACAGAAGGTTCAATATAAAACGAGAGAAGTTATCCGCGATATCAAAAACGGTCCTTCTGACAAAAGTGCCATACCACACTCTATAAAATGCTTTGGAAATATCTAGAGCCACTACCTAACTTTTATTTATTTAATCAGAATATCAGAACAATTTAAGCAATTCAAAACAAAAATTTGCGAATCAGAAATATTTAAGTACTTGACAAGATTAAAATAAATCTCATAAATTTCATAAAATGCCACAACTTATTTCCATTGAAGTTTAACATAAAAACATAAACATCCAGAACTAAATTATATTTAATGAAAATATTTCCAATGCAATAAATTATCTTATATATGTTATAACCATCCGAGCAAAATTAATATAATATTTTTGCTACAAAATCAATTATTTGACAGCTGAATATGACAAATAATGTTCGAATGTCAATCAATATTGACATATTCAGGTGAAGTTTAAAATAGCGTGATGTAAATTGTAAACAACAACAAAAATAATTCTATCATTGGGAATACATTTTTGTTATATTTTTTCCCAACAATAATTTGGGTCAAATCCCCACGTACACTTCAATACATCTGCTATGATTTTTTATAATTTTTTTTTTGTACATCAAACAGAGATAAGCAAATTCAGGAAAGTTTGTGTGTGTAAAAGCTCGTTCCAGGCAAATCGTTTCGTATTACATTATAAATTGTAAAAATAAACAATTTCGTTTGAAATGTGGTCTCGTCCATTTTGTTTGTCTACATGTTTTCAATTTTAATTTTCTATTAATAAAGCACATTTAAATTGTTATGAATATAAAAATATTATTGCACAAATAAAAATAATAAAAAATAAAAGTTTTAGCATGTTGTTTCAAATGCCACTTATTGAATATATAAATTATTTTCCACATACGAACAGAGATGTAAAAGAATAGAATACATTCGTATTGTCATCTATATTAAATTGTAGTTTCAAGGTTTACCCACAAGTCTCATTCTTCGTTTATAACTCACCCAAAATAAAGCCAAGTTCTGCTTTAATATTTTTTGAAAATGTCTGAGACGTTTCAATTGAAAGTACTAAAGATTGCGAAGTTTATTCGGGTATTCCCGGCATTATCTCGACAGTGTCTTGACAAACGTTGCCATAATTGCGGTGTTATTCGCGATCTTTAACGTAACCTCAGAAGATTAAACGACGTCAAATATTATACTTTTGGTGGCCAAATGACGTCGCCAAAATGTGATATTACGCGTTCTGAAAAGTTGTCATGCAGTATAAGTTAAGTCGTTCATAATGTATGGCTCTTGACCCAGTCTTGTTGGAACAACATTTCATCCAGTTCATAGACTTCAATGCAGGAAGAAAAGTCGGTTGTAACGCTCTGTATTGAGTGTAACTGCTTTTGGAGTGGCATTTAAAAAATAATATTAATATTCGCCCATATTCTATTTGGCAGCGTCAATGTAACACAATACTGTTTTTAGTCTTTGATGCAAATCGACATTCCCAATGTCAATATTGAAAGTTATCGATTGCTGTCAACATGTTTTTTATATTCTCTATGAAAATGTGACGGCGATGCTGTTCAATATTGACTCTGATTTTGTCGTCAGTGTTTTTGGTGTTGTGTTGTGTTGACAAAATTTGTTTGTGTTATTTTGAAAAGAAAAAAATGGATAAAGATAAAATTTAAATTACAAGTCCCAAACAATTTGAAAAATCGGTGGAGGAGATGGAACAAAATCCTAAACTAGCAAGGGGATTTCTCAGAGGCAGTGTACTCAATTATTTTAAGGAAATGTGGGAGAATATTTCCACAATGTTAAATGCCCTTGGACCACCGCAAAAGTATGGCGATCGATGGCAAAAGGTACAGCAAACAGTTTTTAAGCAAAATATGTTCTGTAACAAAACGCAAAAACTCTCAAAAGAAAGTAAACAATCAGTGGTCTGGTTGCACTTTATATTTTATACCGAATTTTCCACAAAAATAGTAAACAAAACAAACAAGCTGTTCCAAGAATTAGATATGGGTGTCCAAATTATCGATAAACAGGCAGCGTCACATTTCAACCCTTATAGAATATCAAATTAGTGTTGACGCGGTGTTGATGTTGAGTAAAAGTGATGTTGACATAATATTGACGACGATGTTGACGCTGCCAAATAGAATATGGGCGATTATAAGAAATTGCCGAGTGAAATCTACAACCCATAATGCGCCCCAAATAGTTACTTTTTCCGAAAGCAATTACCTTTCGAATTTCCGAGCCCCATATGCAACAATTTTGCTTGTTGCCTTAGCCACCGAGTGAGATATAAGCTTAAAAAATCAGCAGAGCAACCCTATTGTTGTGAGACCCAATCGGTATATCTACTATGTTGTTAATGGTGAACCGGCGTTAGTTGTTGCGGTAGTTGGATTTTGTATGGATGGAGGTTCCAATTTGCGTGCTTAATAATCGTAAGAAATGCGCGATTGTTAAAAACGCGAATCGGCAAATTGTGGCTATCTGAGACACTTTCACTAATATGGCGTATATATCATGTGAAATTTCTCTCTATGTATTACTTCCCTTCTCCCAGCACCACATAACGCTATTCATTTCTTCAAAATCTTTATATATTCTTTAATAGAAATAATTTATTACAAACTAAAAAAATAATTCACAAATAGAAACTATTAGTCTGAAACAATTCACAATAGAAACTTTTACCGCCAAAGTATACACGATACCACAGTTGCCGCTGTGGTACAATTCAACCAAAAATGGTTGTTTTTTTACGTTTGGTTCGCTGGTTCATTTTTTTTTTTCTTTTATGAAAAGTAAACGATTATAATATAAATAAATTTTGAGAGTTTTATCATGCCTGTAAAAATGTATTTACGAAAATTATAACTCTTCACATAAAGTAAAAGATTTGATTCGTTTACAACACTTGATAGTAATCGATTATTATCTACCCACAGTAGTAAATCAAAAAGCTATATTGGCAACACTGATCGATTGTTACTTTTGTTTACAAGTCAGAAATTGACAATTTGACTTCAGTGTAAAAAGTATTGTATTATGCTGGTATGCAAATAAAATTGAAAAAATTGGTTCTCCTTTTTTATTTTGGTTTTTTTTATGGATTTTAGTTCCGTAGAAAAATGTAGAGTGGCAACCGTGCACGATACTGTTTCTTTTTTTTTTGGAATTTGAACGCAGGAGTGCTCCAAACAACTCACTGCCATAACACTCGCGATATGGTTGAATGTAATTTAAATGTTTTAAATTGTCACACAAGCCCAAATGATAATTTCGAAATTGTTACCAACAATTCAAATATTTTAATAGTCTATGAATGAAAACAAAAATTAAACGGACAATAAAATGTCATCTTCTCGTAAAAAATCTTTGGGAATTTTGCATTATTCACAAGTCGTAGCATGTTTCTTCAATAGCTTTCAAAAATAGACAAGGAAAAAATTTATTTTCGCATTATATTGTAATTTATTAAAATTTATTGCATTACTAAACAAAATTTTCTTTATCTCATTTAGAAATTACCTTTCCATCAGCATTAGTATTGTTTTGAGTGGCAGATATATTAAATATTTATGCACAAAAAAAAAACAAAAAATAAAGGAAATGAAACAAATATTTAGACTTAACGAAACTTTTGCTAAAGGGAAAAGAGTTTTATATCTTTGTTCTTAACGTTTTTGACTTTTGTGCTAATAAATAATTAAACATGCAATGCCCAACAGCTGCTACTAAAATATTTGTATTACGTGGCTTTTTTTTTTTGCTACAAAAGAAAAATATATACTCGTATGAGAACTGTGGAAGCTCCCCCTGATGTCGTCGACTTTAAGAATGAAATAAACAAATTCATAATTCAACGTTGTACGAATCAGTTTTACATACATTTTTCATTTATTCAATTTTTTAAATTTGGCAGAAAAGTTTTATTTTGAAAAGAGAATACGATATGCCTACAACGGCATAGGAAAAACTAAAAATTTTTTACGGTTGATAGTCTCAAATGTTCTGATTCCGATTCTTTAGGTGACACGAAAAAACGATCTTTACTAAGTGATTTTATTATATATAGGCTAAATTGTTCTAACTTAGTTAAAATCTCAGAAAGACATGATGATAAATATTCCTAGGCACAAAGGAAGTCAACATCAGTTTTATTCAACTTACACAGCAGAGCAGAACAGCTGTTTTCGAAAGTCGCTACACTTTCATCTTCAGTGCTCATGTGTATATTATGTTTGTCACCACTGTTTTAGGTGGCTTAGTTGAATGTGATAACAGTTTTCTATTTACACAAATTTTATTGTGAAAAACAATCCGAGAACTGTATCAACCTGATGTTAACACTTGTGTGTTATGATACCTGTGTTACCATTTGATTATTTTCTTCATGTCCCATTTTTCTGAATTTTTTGTTCCATTATACATTAAGTCAAAATTTTTTGGTTTGAATTTTATACTTAAGTACATGTGAAAGTTTTTCCACTTTTCATTGGTAGCTCAAGCCAAAGCTTAAATTGTATGTGATTTTATTTTTATTGAACATTTTTATTTTGCTGTATTAATATTTTTTTTTTATTAGGCTAAATTGTTCTAACTTAGTTAAAATCTCAGAAAGACATGATGATAAATATTCCTAGGCACAAAGGAAGTCAACATCAGTTTTTTTTAATCAGATCTTTACTAAGATTTTCGATGACTTATATCAGCGGCCAGCATTTGTGGATGGCGTGCTACATTTGACCAAACTGTTCGTTGCATATTCAATTCTGACTCTTAATCAATCTGTCCAGTTTTATGCGGGTAGTTCGACAATGGTATGTTCAATCTGGCAACCCTAATCACAGTCAATATTCACTTCACTAGTGCACAGGAATGCAGTTATCACAATGGTGCTGTTGTGGCCATTATTTTGTATGATCAGCAACGATAGACAACATAATTCTGTATCATTTAGTGAATATTCAAGGTTTTTAGTTGAGTTTTGTCGTTTTCGTTGAGAAAATCGTACGCAATTTTATTGACTTTTTACCATTTTGTGAAGTTTCAAATAAATATTTCTATGGTGATTTTTATAATATAACATAATAATTTTATTTTAGGCTTTCATGATGAATTCTTTTGTTTGTTATTTACGATAAAATTCCAAATCTCTGCTTTTAGAAACAAAACAAAACTTTGCGGCATTTTGTGCCATATTTTATGATTTTTGCAAAAATTTCGCCCCTTTCTATTTCTTCCTGCTATACCTTTCGAGCAAATCAAACTATTCCCATGTGATAAACGGTCATTGATGTAGTTTTCGATTACTATAAAATAGTCGTGAACATCAACCGATCAGATAAATGAATGCTCGTTCACGATATCTCACGAGCGGATTAACCGGTTTCGTCGCGGTTTGTAGTGTTTTTATTTTATCTGATTAGTTTCTGGAATCGATCGATAGCCATTTAAAAATTATTCCACTTAAAAATATGTTTGTTTTTTTTTTCTCTAAGCTTTTTAAATATTTCGTGAAATCTCTCGGTTCAAGTTTAAAAGAAATCTTAGTTTGGGAGGATCCTTCATAGCGCCACTTGTTTGGTTTGGTTGGATTCAGTTAAAGCGTTCAAAAGTTATATAAAAAATTGTAAGCTTCTTAATCGAATATCTTCGAAAAAAGTAACGGAAACCATACATAGCCCACTTTTGCTTGGCATAGACATATATTTGTTGTAACCTCGAGGTGACCCAATTAGGGGTCTCGATGCTCCGCAATACCTTTTCAAACTCTATATTTTAATTACAAACAGACTGCCCGTTTTTTCCCCTAAATTCCTCCGCTGCGACGGTATGTAACACAAGCCATATTGTAGAAGAGTGTAGATTCTGCTCTGTTGTGGTCCTCATTTTAATACTTTACGGTTTTGGTTGCACCAAACAAAAACAATTTGCACTGGATCTTTCTCAAATGCAAAATAAGCCCTTAAATGCTCTCTCTTATCGCGTTTGGCGTATTCGCCTTCAAAATTCGACAATTTCTAATAGATTAAAGACAAACAGCAAAACTTTTCTTTAATCTATAACAAATTGTGGAATTTCAAAGGCGGATATGCTAAACACGATAAGGGTGATTATTTAAATTTAAGTGGAGTCGCTTATTGACTTTAAGGTATTATTATGTGTTTTATTTCTTCGTGAAGAATCGTTATATATAAGTTTTCCAATGCATGTGTTATTTTGGAACGCCATAATAGATGCTCCTTAAATTTATTAAATCTTCATCATAATTGATTAATTTTTATTTATGAATCTTATTTAAAAATAACTTATTTTTCATCAAAAACAACAATATTTGATTTCTCAAGTGTTCGCTTCTATTTGCATGGTGTTCCGTTTTATTTCAATATCTTTGCTGCAATTGGAAATGGATTTTAATTTATGATATGAATTTCGCTGTACGAGTAAAAATATTCGATAAGAGACGTTGAATAACAGAAATAAACTACTAAAAAGCAAACTGAAAACTATTTTTTTGTTTAGTTTTACATTATAGCTGCCGTATTTAAAAAACTAGGATCGATCATTGTTCCAAATTAAATCACTTGGCGTTCACATTTAAAATTGTAATATTCTTTCCTAATATTATGGGCTTGAAATTTAAGGAAAAAATACCTTTTCATATTTCCTCTTATTACTTACACAATCAAGTTTACGAGAATAACAATAGGCACTGTTTTCTTTCTAGCAGCCATAAAAAATTTATATAGACACTTTCGATGTGTGATCACGCTGTTGTGTACATCTGTGTTTGCATGTACAAAACAAAAACAAGAAAAATTGAAATTTTTTGCTGTTGCCTTTTAAGTTTTTAAGAAAATTATTCATATTGTGCACATTTACACAAAAATACCCTTTAAATCATATGTGTTCTATCAATATTGGTGGACGATAAGATAAGTAAATTTGTTCCACAGGAATATGTTTATATTTACATACATATCAAATAATGCAGAAATGAAATGTACTCTAAAACAGAAATTGAAATTTAAAACAATCTTCAAATTTTTTTTTTATAAATATGGCAGCAAGCTTTTAAAATTTTAATTTAAGAAGAAGTAAATTAAATTAAAGTGGTATATATGAGAATTATACCTATAAAGCGACGGAATGTCACAGCATTTAGCATTTTAGAACACAAGAGAAATGTATTCAGGACCAGCGCAGGCTTTGGAAAAATTATCTTGAAAAAAAGCCAATAAGTCAAGTGTCGTTGGCAGTTATTTTTTAAGTACAGACAGATCACTTGCACTAGCTAACTTCTACTCCTTAGATAACTGTACAGGATTATGGTTCTTCTCAGGAATTTTTCGCTGCCACTTTTTATCAAGAATACAATCATTTCATAAGTTTGATCCGAAAAAAGAAGTGTTGCCATTGTGGGACTTTGGGGATTTGAACCAAAACTTTTGGAGCTTATAACGGATTTGTCTATCTACTGAATAGTTGTTAGCTCTACTTGTTGGTTTGTCTTGGCTAGATATCACGTTTAATATCTATTTTCGGGCCATTATTACAACTCGGCGACAAAGTTAGTGGTAGTAAATGGCAACGTTAGCATAACAGGACGATAAAGTGGCCGGTAGCAACTTTCCATTTTACAACTTGCCGGTAAAATTATATATATATTTCTTATTATGTGGCAATACCGCTAGCAATTACCGTCTACTTTTGAAAGATTATTTAGATCGCGAAAAACTGTAGTGGCAACGATGCACTTGTTTTTACCTTTTGGAAATATATGCAGCTTTTGTTTGTGAAAATATAAGTTTGTGTTATAAAATAAAAAATGTCAGCATCTAAGGAAACAATCGTGCGAGCTGTGAGAAGACGGGCAAAAAACTTTTCAAGTGAAGAAGACCTATGTTTGGTGCTACCATACTAAAATATAAAAATATATGATAATATAAACATAAATCTCCCTGGCAAAACTTATCGCAAAGTCGAACTAGCCTTTAATTTATTGCGCATATTTAGATTAAAGGAAAGTTGTAATAATGAAAATGCATTTATCCGACCGATAATATCGCACTTTAAGATAACACCAAGTTGTAATAATGGCCCTTAATAGAAAGTTATCAGCTTTTTAGCTTCACTTGCATGTTCGTTCGTTTGAAACCGACTCTTTTAGACTCGATTTTGACGTACTTAGTACGCGCAGATTTAGTTTACACTTTGCATATTTATCAAGAACCGGTGACGATACAATAATTTTATCAATTTACCTTATCTCATTATCCTGGTCGGGATCACCAGAACTGAATAGTTTCCTCCCCTATACTCTGTGTGAGAACAATAGACATTAAAAAAAGGCGCAGTCTACGCAGGCGTACCATTTCGACGCTCTGCTCAGCAAAATTATATATTAACTGAAAATTATGGGTACACTTCCATCAATTATTTATAGATCGAATTTTAAACAAAGCTAACGAACACATTTTTATAGTAACTCAAATTAAAAAGTGATAAATATTTATTAATTTGAAATAAATTTATAAACAAAAAAGTTTGTTAAGAAAATAGTATGGGGTGCTCCATTTACTATTTCTTGAAAAATGTCAACGCAGTTTTAACTATTTATAAATTTATTTCTATATCGTCAGTCGATTTTGTACCTTACGAATTGACATTTCTTCATAAATTTAGGACAGAATTAATTTTGAGTAGCAGCACCCGAGCCCCTAGTAAGAATTAATGCAATGCAGACATATAGACGTGTTTAAACACACAATATATATAGAGCTTGCATATTTGAAATATATGGTCCTTATATATGTATATATAAGGACCAAATAAACTGCACAAGCAGTTGGGCAAAAAAAGTTTTTTTTTGCAAACAAACTACATAAGACTCACACGTCCAATCATGGATTATGCATTGCTTTTTGTGACAAATTCAAAATGATAGCCAAAATATCTAAACTATTTGATTTTTCTCTAAGCCGTTTATGGAACTCGACAACGACGCCATGTACCATTGAAAAGATTTGATGTGTGTGAAGATAAATTTAACTAGCCGAGACACAAACCGGAATTTGTACCAAACCTGTGCTGCAGTTAGCAGAGCTCTGTTAACTACTTAACAGTTCGAGCTAATTTTGACTAAATTCACTTATAGACCAAAATCCAGGAATTGGATCAGTGTGCAGAATACATGACCCAAAGGATACTGATGGCCCAGAGAGTCCTTTATATAGCAGATAAGGTCTGATGTCTGAAATAATTTTGGAACTTTAATAATATCAATTTAAAAAAATTCTCTTGAAAAGTGTGCTTGGCAGGATTAGTGGCCATTGTGGGAAAATGGGAAATACTACCAATATGCCACTATATAGAAATTATGGTCAGGAGAGCCCTTTATATAGCAGAAAAGATCTCATGTCTGAAATAATTTTGGAATTCGAGTAATACCAGTTTTAAAATTTTGTTTCTCTAGAGGATCAGTGGCCACTGTGGGGAAATGGGAAATACTACCAATATGCCACTATATGCAAATGATGGCCCTGACTGTGTTCCAATTCCTGGATTTTTGTCTATAAGTGAATTTAGTCAAAATTTGTTCGAACTGTTAAGTAGTTAACAGAGCTCGCTTACTGCAGAACAGGTTTGGTACAAATTCCGGTTTGTGTCTCGGCTAGTTAAATTTAAATTTATCTTCACACACATAAAGATTTGTACAAATGTGAAATGTCTGTTTGTTTACCGAACCGTTTGTTTAGTTTATTTGGACTTTTAGAGCTTTGGCCCTTATTTTTATATGGTCACAGTACTTTTCATGATCCAAGAGTTGGAATCACTGTTATGCAACACTTATGGCTGGAAATAATTTAATAACCAATCATAAATTATATTTCAGCGTTATGCTACAAAAAAGCATCGTTTGTTTCGTACAATTACAATTGGGGGATTCACACTGTAGTCGTAGAGTCATAAGTCATAAAATAATAGCACGAAAAATATGACAAGTGTGAACAACCCGTCATAACTTGGTCTTCTAAATAAAGTTGTATATATAAACTCTAACAGCTGCTGCCTTGTTATGAGCTGATTAAATTTATTTTAGGGCGGTATACAGAAAAACGTTCAGTGGCTGCTAGCTACGTAAGTTAAACGAGAAAAATTTTTCACTTGTATATATTTAGTTTTACCGATTTAGTGCTCTTAATGTACAGACATATAGGTATGAAGAATTTTTTAACCGTTTTTAGTCGTGAATCATATATAAGTAATGGTTTTCAGCCGTTCAACTCAGATCTCTAGCGCATTTTATGACAACACAAAAACATACCTGAAAGAGTGCTATTATTTTATGACTTTCTTATATGCAGCACAACAACAACTTTTTTAAACTGGGGGCAAATTACAGCACTCGTTATCGAACGAAATTACGAAATATTTCAATAGAGTTTATATGGAAATATTTTAGAATTTCGAATCGTATCGAATGCCGTAATTTGCCCCAAGGTCTAAAATTTTATGATTTTATGACAATATGACTAAATAGCACGAACTGTGAATACCCCAAATATATTTATAGATATGATGTCATAAATACCGCGAAGAGCCGATCGAACCAGGAAATGCCATCAGGAAAGTTCCAAACCATTTTTTCACCTTTATGAAACACTTCACGAAATCATCAACCAAAATCTACTCAAGGCACTAGCTAGGCCGGAAAAAACTCTTTTTCTAGTAAGAAGTTTTGCCTATAAAAATGGCGAAAAAGCGGAAATAAATTCCAAATTGACTTTTATTAAAAACTTGTTAATGTTTCACATATTTTTAACTTTTTTGCTTTTCATCAAATAAACAACTTGAAAAAACAAAATAAAGTACATAATGAACGCTTTTGTTTACAAGGTAAAACCGTATAGAATGCTAACGCTGTACTTGTAGTATTTTTTTTCTTTGTTTTTTGTTATAATTATTTTAAAGGGTGTTTTTTTAAGTTTCAACATTTAAAAAACGAATACATCGGAAAAATTATTATGTTCCATTAATGCTGGGATATGATATGTCCATTTCCTCAACATTTCTGGTTTTATTTCGCCAATACCCCACCGAACTCTGTTTGCCAAGCGTTCATTTATGTTTGATTTATTGGCGTAGGCAACTGACAGGCGACATATCCGCAAAAGAAAATAATGTGTCGCACGATTTTAGTGACTAATCAATGGAAAATATGATAAAGTGAACTAACTACCAAGGAACTGGCACATGGGAACGCCCAAAAAAATAAATAAAGCACTTTTTTATTTATCAAAAAAAATTAATAAATTTTAAACACCTACTGGTTGTTACACCACTAACAAGCCAGACTGAATGACTTACTGAGTACGCGAATGAATCAACTCAATGCGGAATAGATAAAAATATATCGAACTACAATCGAATTATAAAGTCATAAATTAAAAGCTCTGAAAAAAAGCACAATACTCTAACAGTGCTAAATTTATTGGAAACAATGAAAAGTTAAAACTTCTCATAAGAACACATACAATTGCTTGGCTGTCCATGGATTCAATGTGTTTTTATTTTTATTTTTTTCCAACTTTTTCTTATACATACTCGTATGAGTAGAAAAGTTTGCGTGTAAAATATTGAGTTGCTGATTTATCTATTTAAACAGTCAATCATATTTATTTATTTTGTGACTGAAAAACGACAAAAAGCATAGCATTTGCTCTACAAATATAATTGAACATGTAGAAAAGTTCACATTTATTTCTTTTCATTACCGCTTCTTTAGCAAATTTCATATTGAGACGTTTTATTACAAGGTTGTATCTAACAATTATTATTGATATTCAAAAGATTTCCGATAATGTCAAGATATGAAATATTTCAAAAACATAAAATTTCGTGTACAAAGAGAACAAATGGAATTGATTTGTTTGCAGAGCATTGAACTTGATTATTATCTTGCACAAGCAATTATTCCTACTACAAATTAAATATTTAATAAAGCCCAGCAATATACCACATGTATTTCAATAAAGGACTCAGATAAAATAGTTTTTATCAAAGATATCGCATTCCCACGTAATTGAGTCATTCCTTATTTTTCTCCGTTTTATTTGAAAATTGGCAAAGTAACAATTTATACAAAATCAAAGCATATACCATGATGATATTTTACATATGGTGGCATCGCAACGCCAGATGACAGCGTGTTGCTCAACTATTGCTTATGTTGATTTCTTTTCTAGAAAATAGTGCAACATTTTTCACACTTTTTAACAGAAAATGCCAACATTTTGCCATTTCAAAATAAGGAATTCATTAAAAATTAATCCAACAACCCTCACGAACAATAATTTCTTTTTTATAATTTTTCCAAACCGCTACTTTTTAGAAAATAAGTGAAAAAATGTTGCATGTTTTCTAGAAAAGAAAACGCCATTAGCAAAATTGATGTCAGGTTCTCGTGTCCTCGTCATGTTTGCATATGTGAGTGTTGTTTGCTGTGATTGTTGTATTTGTTGCCGTAACCAGGCCATCTTATCATTCCACTATGATACTTTTTGATGTTTTAGGGTACTGAAGGGCCAAATAAACTACACAAGCGGTTTGACAAAAAATATATGTATATATGATTTCACGTTTGAACAAACCTTTTGCTTTATTTATGGGAGAGTTTGATTCTTGGTACCAATTTGTACGAAAATCAAGAACTTCTTGCTATTTCGTAGACATTTTGAAAGTTTGTCAAATTGTTTGTGCTATCTGGAGTAAAAATTTATTGTTTTACTGAAAATTTTTAAGACTGAAGACGTAGAAGGAGAACAACAACCAAAATAGACATGCAGAAAATGTTTTAATTTTATATAATTGGAATTGTTTACTTTTGTATTTTCCATATAACAGAGGTGTACTTTATATTTTTTTCTGATTTCTAATAGGTTAATAAAACTAATTTTGATACAAAAATTATTTTATGAGCGTCTATGAATATTTTCTTTTCTTTTCATTAAGTATCTCTTGAGTCATGTATTCTGCACACTGATTAGGTTCCAATTCCTGGATTATGGGCTATAAGTGAATTTAGTCAAATTTTACTCAAACAGAGAGAGCTCTGTTTAGTAAAATTTTCGATTTGTGTCTCGCCTATTTAAATTTCCCACACACCAGACATTTTCATTGTCACCAAAACGAAAATTAGACACGTCAATGTAATCAGTTGCTTTGAAACCGGCGCTAAATCACAAATTTAATTGCACACCTTTTATTTTGAATACACATAAATACATACATACATATTTGTAGTGTCATTGATTTTCTACAGCAAATTTCTGTTTTTGACAAACACATTTCGACTCCATGCATAAATATTCTATATGTGTACACATAAAATACACTTGGATTGCAATGAGAACTTATGAATTTCATGATTTCATTTGCCAATAGAGTAAACCATTTTAATAAATAACAAACTAATTCACGTACTGAAGCCATTGTTTTAATATAATTCCAATTTGTTTAATTTTATTTTTTCACGTTGTTGAAGCAACACTTTCCGCAGTGTAAAAAGAGATAGAATAGAGGAAATATTGAATGGGTTGCTAGGAAATATTGAACAATGAAAATGAAACATAACACACGCGCTAGAAAGTTTACATTTATGCAATTTCTATGAAGTTGCAAACAAACAAACAAACAAACGCAAAAGGCGAAATTAGGTCAACAATTTGCGTACATTGACGTATGTCACACATACATACATATTTACATCCATCCATTTTCTTGGTTAAAGATAATGACCTCGGTAATTGAGATTATTTTTTATTTGCGGTAAGAATACTGATTAAAAACATTCTTTTTGTTCATTGATATCAAACTCTGCTGTTTATAAAAGACAATTCATTGTCATTATGAATTTGATATGAAAGAACTGTTTACTAGTGCATGAGAAAATTTTTTTTTGCAATTTGTTACAACCACATCAAGAACTTAATCTTGAATGATTTGTCATAATTTTGATAGGACTGAGTGATTTTTTAACAGCTTTCCCTTTGGTAGCTCAGCTGTTTTCGAGGTCAACGCTTGCAGAGTATTGCATTTTATTATTAAAACTCATGCTCAGTTAAGAAAGAGCAGCCAGAACCACTGCAAGAATTGCCAATGCATAATGAAATATCCACTGTTTGGAGTACTTTTTCAAAGACGACGAGGATAGGAACGTTACTGTGAATGACACTCGCTATAGTGCCATTTCTATTTTCATCCAAATATGGAAGACCTGGACTTGACTGACATTTGGATTCAACAAGACGGTGTCATAAGAAACACAGCAAGCGAAACAATTTATTTCATATCTGGCGCCGCGCGAAGTAACGGTGTGTTCATACTCATGTCTATAGCTCTGTTCATTTACTGAAAATTGTTAGAGCTGTACGGCTCCTGAATGAATTAATGTAATTGAATCATTCAGTCAATTGAGCGAGGTGAATCTTTCATTCAATTGAGCGTTTTTAGCTCAGTTGTTTCAGTTAATTCATTAGATCTGTCTCTTTCAGTAGCTCTTTTCAGTGATTTTTCAGTTTGTATGTCAAAATCCATACGAAAAAAATTAATTAATTCACACACATGTGCTAATGCATACAGGTATGTAATGCTCTTTATTTATAGAGTTGCCAGTTACTGAAACAACTGAGCTACTGAATGAACTGAGCTAGTGAAACAACTGAGTTACTGAATAAACTGAAGTACTGAAACAACTGAGCTACTGAATGAACTGAAACAACTGAATGAATTAATTCAGTAAAGTGAGCGGAGATAAAAAGAGCGCTCACTCAAAAGAGCTGTTTTGTACAGCTCTAAAAATTGTTAACAATTGTTGTTAGAAAAGTGTTCATTAACTCGAAAAACTATGAACGAGAGAGCCACAAAAGAGAGCAAAAGATTGGGAGACTTGAAAATTCTTGATAGAAGGTGTGATCCCGTACTTTTTGGGTAAAGTGAGAGTATGCAAAAAATTCTCTCACATATTGTTAAAAATGTACAAAAGTACGGGAACAGAAAAAACCAAATTTCTTTACCAAAAGAAAACATCGAAGTGCATTGAATTTTAATACATGGTATATGGTGTCTGCATGCAAGTTAAACTCAAACAATATTTAGTTTATTCGCCGTTTACTCTTAGTTTATTACAATCTTTATTTAAAATCTTTTAATAATAGCTTTTTGCTGTTTTTTGAAGTCTTTAATTGTTTATCCTTTTAAAACAGCTGATCGTTTGTGTTTTCCCGATCTGCCCGAAAAAATTTTGCGGGTTGTTTCGGGCAAGAAGAAGAAGACGTTTCTTCTCTCACAATCTCTCTCACTTGCCCAAACTTTGAGTATGGGAACAGTTTTGGGTAAGTTTGGGCATCCGCGGGCACCCAAAGTAGAGTACGGGATCACACCTAATAAAATTTTCACTTTCAATAATTATCCAATCAGCTGTTTTGTGTTTACATTTAGAAATCAAATTTTCTAAAAGAAGCTAAAAATTAAAATATTTTGCAAAATTTGAGAAATATTAAGTAATTGCAAGTATTTAAAACTACTAAATATGTTTATAATTATTTTTGTTAAGCTTAGGATCAGCAGCAATCAAATATTACGTATAAAGCAAATGAATTAAGTAGCAAAACGCCTAAAACATCAGGGACACAGGATGCCGAAGCGATTGGAGGTGATGTAAAAACTATAAGTACCTAGATACTCGACACTTCACACAATAGCAGTAGATATTCGAATTATTTAAGATCTACATTTTAGAGCTGTACAAAACAGCTCTTTTGAGTGAGCGCTCTTTTTAGCTCCGCTCACTTTACTGAATTAATTCATTCAGTTCATTCAGTTGTTTCAGTTCATTCAGTAGCTCAGATGTTTCAGTACTGAAACAACTGAGCTATTGAATGAACTGAGCTAGTGAAACAATTGAGCTACTGAATGATTCAGTGAATCAGTAGCTCAGTTGTTTCACTAGCTCAGTTCATTCAATAGCTCAGTTGTTTCAGTAGCTCGGTTATTTACATAGAAGAAACAGAAAGCTCAAAAGTGACATGGTTATCTTTAAACACATGTTTTGCAATTTATGCAAATGCAAATAATGGTGGTTGAAAATGAAATTGTGAAATAAATAATAAAAAAAGCATTTCGAATCAGAGGTACAAATTAAGTTGAACTGCTACAACAAAATTGGAAATTCCACAGACTTAGAAAAAGGTGGTACGTATAATTTGTTTCTAACAAAAGCTATGCTTATAATAGATCTTTTATAAAATTTAATTATGTACAATTTGTAATTACATATATTTTTGTACTAGGCTTGCGTTGACTTCAATGAGCATTTGGAAGTGCACAAAACTACTGATACTTTACAAAAGATCCATCTGCCTATTCTTTACCCCGATGTTACTGATAGCTTCGAATCCTTCATGTTTTCCCAGTCCTTCTAAATATATTATTTTTTAACTGATAATATGCTGTACAGATGTCAAGGTATTTATATTTGTCAAAATATTTATTTATTTAAAATAAATAACAGTTTCCTTTTATCATTTATAACATAGTGTTTTTCCAACATGAGCGCCTTTGTCAATTTCAGTGGCAAATAAGAAAATTGGAAACCAACATGAAAATCAATTTTTGGATATAACACAAGTCATGGAAAACATGCTGAATGAATGTTAGACCGTTTTCATAACATACATACATAAAGATCTAAAAGCAATTAGTGAATAATATCAAAGAAACGAAAGGATAATACAACAAAGGATTGCATTGGAACGAGCAAGAGTGTATATAATGTAAGTAGTATTCTGTTATAAAAAATGTGAAACTATATACATATATATATATATATATATATATATATATATATATACATTTATATACATATATATATATATATATATATATATACATAATACATATATATATATATATATATATATATATATATATACATTATACATACATATATATATATATATATATATATATATATATATATGTATATATATATATGTATATATATATATATATATATATATATATATATATATATATATATATATATACATATATAACTTCAAAAATACTTTATATGCATATATATAATGAGGAACTTTCTATCCTATTCAATATCAAAACTTTGATCTCTATCAGTTTGTAGGTGTGCAATAGAAATAATATCTGAATTGTTGCAATATACACAATTCAAGGTATTGTATATGTTCATCTCATCGGTGCTTTACGATATCATCAGTAGTTTTAAAAAATTTCAAGCATATTAAATTATTTAACTAGATTGTGAAAATATATAAAATATTAAATTCAGTTATTATTTTTCATTTTGTCTTACAAGCGCTTTGAATCTAATATTGACGATTACTGAATCTAGGCCTCCCTAAGACATAAGTTTTCTTTACAGAACTTCCCTCATGAAGAATATCTCTAACATCGATAATGTTTTGAATTTTATCTGGCAACTCTATAAATAAAGAGCACTAAATCCCTGTATGCATTAACACATGTGTGTGAATTAATTCATTTTTTTCGTATGGATTTTGATATACAAACTGAAACATCACAGAAAAGAGCTACTGAAAGAGACAGATCTAAAGAATCAACTGAAACAACTGAGCTAAAAACGCTCAATTGAATGAAAGATTCACCTCGCTCAATTGAATGAATGATTCAATTGAATTAATTCATTCAGGAGCCGTACAGCTCTACTACATTTGTATAATGATTTTTAAAAAATCAAATATTTTATTTAATGTAAGCTCGGTCAAAATATATTTTTGACTCCACACAGTGCCTGGTTTCTGCAATTTGTGAGAAGTCTCCACATAAAGACCAAATTATCATTATGATAATTATTGGTGTAGGGCGATCCATAGAACAATATGTTGGTTTGTATCCAAATCTAACAAAAGTGTATAAAATAATGTTATATATTTTGAGTTATTCTGCGTTTCAGAGAATAACAAACATTTTGTTGGTGCAATGAGATCTCACATTAGAATAGAGGCACTGCGATTTGACACCAAACCATAGTGAAATTAGTAACTAGATAAGATAATCTGTTAAGATCGAGAAAAACTCTTTCGTTCGTTGCAATAGTTCACAATTCCAGGAAATAAACTTAGATATGTTTTTATAATAAAAATTATACGTATTGATAGTGCTAGTAAGTTTGTGTAGATAAATTTGTATTATTTACTGTCTTTTTGTATGACTGCTGCTTGTAAAAAGCAATTATTTATTGATTTCACTGGTAAGAAATATATATACTTAAAATCACGTTATTTTCATACTAATTTCATAAAATTTTCGCAAATATTGGAGTAAATAGTTAGTACTCGCGTATACCTACATAACACATCACTATGTTAAGTTGATAATTTTGGATGGAAAAGTGACACCTCCGGGTCTGAACAATATTCTACTACTATGTATGTTAAATTTTCTATTTTCTTACTTGAATTTTTACAATTTGGATGTTTTTCTCCTAAGTAATGATAAAATTTCAAAAAAAAATTTTTTTTTGGTCTTGTTTCTGTATTATTGTGCTTTTTTTATTTTTTAGGTTTATTTTCTTAGCGCTTAAAATTAATATTTACCAGCGTGAAAGTGTGGAACCTGGTGATAATCCAAGGCGATATTGATTGAAAATACGGAGAAAACTTCAGTACTTTATACTTATTACTTAAAGGCCAACAAGAGAAGACTGCTGAGGGAGGGGCAGGAACCAGAATTGAACAATATTAATGAGAATGCATTTGTTTGTAGTGCTTTATCTTACCCAACAACATTGTTTTTGTCAATGATATTAAAGCGCTTGTATTGTTTTGTTATTTGACTTTATCTTAAATTGAACAAGAAATAAACCACAGACAGAACTGGTTTTCGTTTTGTCTTAAGCAAAAAATATATCCATACATACAAAAAAATCTACAGTAGTAAGCAATAATCAGAAAATAAATGTTTTTCCCTATCTTCGTCAGACAGTCTGTTTTGCTTTTTTATTTTATTTTGCTTATAGATGTACGTATATATTCTGAACGAATTATTGTTTTTTTTTCTTCAGGGGCCATAGCAATTACGATATTTATTTTTAAAATGAACACACAATTGTTATTCTTTGATTTTCTAATATTTGATGGAAATAATTAATATTTTCTGGTAGTTACGTTTATGGCCGTTATTTTTTTATAAAGAAGTTAGGTATTCTCACACAGTTTTTGCCGGACAAGAATTTTCGGTCCAACACTGATATTTAATAACGGTTTAGTTATTCAATTTAGTTTATACAGTCTTGTATGTTAATCTGGCGACTAGATGATCATAAAAAATTCTAGTCTATAGCCCATAATATATCCCATTGTACAACTCAGATTCGCTCGCAGTTCTGACAAGGAGGTCACTGTTAAATACTTGTCATCTGCAGTGTTAACACATGGGTTGAAAAGTCCCGGGCCTGAAACATAGGTGGTGCTACTTTTATTGCAGTCACCTTCTTTTAGTTAATACTAACCTTCAAAAGACAAACTGTTAAAATTTCATGATATTCTACGCATTATTTTCTGAGTTATTGTGCTAAGATTGACGCTACTTTTGTTATTTTCAAAACAATGGATCAAAAACAATTTCGTGTGTTAATTTTACACAGCTTCTTGATGGGGAAAAATACCTTTTAAGCGAAGCAATGGCTTGAAAAGTGTTATGGGCACTCCGCTCCATCAGAAACAACAAAAAAAACGTTGGTTTTCTGACTTCAAACGTGGTCGAAGAGACACCGATGATGCAGAACGCGGTGGACATTCAAATGAGGCGCTAACACCAGAAAACATAAAAAAAATCCACAAAATCATTTTGAAGGATCGAAAAGTGAAGTTGCGTGAATTAGCTGACATCGTAAAGATATCAAAAGAACGTGTTGGCTTTATATTGCATGAGCATTTGACTATGAGAAAGCTCTGTTCAAAGTGGGTGCCGCATTTGCTCACTGTTGACCAAAAACGAGAACGTGTTGATGATTCTGAGCATTGTTTGGCCATGTTATTCAAATGTTAGAGCCGCGCTGGAATGATTGCGTTACTCTTGATGGAGATTACGTTGATGAATAAAGCTAATTTGGAAGAAAAAAACTGTGTTCTCTTTGTTAGGCCCGAGACTTTTTAGCCCATGTGTTATTTATATAGTTAAAGGTATGCCATTCACGAATAAGTATCCTATAACACTATTGGTCATCAATTGTCCACCAAGATCGAGCTCTTTAATGCCGTTGGACTTGATCCAATATTCGCTAAATTCCATATGAATAACATTTGTAAATAGATATATAGCATACGAAACTTTGATTCCATTGCTTTTTTCTGTATCTTCAATTTTTACTACTGATTTTTTATATACATCAAAAAATGAATAAGATGAATTGAAATCTTGTGATATAGATAGATAGATAGATTTTTATATTATTTTTATAGTACGAAAAGTGTTTGCAATTCAGAAGGACAGAACAACTATTATAAAGCACAAGGGAAAGTCTCAAAAGTTTTAATTAATAAACTACACAGCAGAGCAGAACACCTGTTTTCCATAAATAATTGTTATTTTGTTCTATCTGATTTCTGTTTTTCTTTAAATAGAAAAAGGTGGTAACTCTTTTTTTTTAACAGATATAGTTGTAATTTTTTTACTTTATTTTTTGCGGAAATAAAAGTTCGTTATTGATCTTTAATTTTTAAAATAAATCAATATATGTATATTTAAATTAATTTTCCTTTACTCTAAACATTAAATTTATTTAAAAACCAGTACAGAAATAAAAAGTATTTCTAATTAGAGAATATAGTGGCGCACTAAAATATTGGCACAATGGATAATCGTAATCGTGAGTGAGATTTTTTGGCTCAGAATTAATGACCACTATAGGTGAACATAATCATTTCTAACTTTATTAAACATTGCATCAATACTTTTGTGCATTTTCGTAAATTTCCATTTCACCTCTTTAAAGAGAAATAAGTTGGAGAGGAAAGTTTGAAAGCGCTTTTCTTTGCTACATTTCACTGCGGCTGTGTGACTTAAAACACAAATATTACTAATTGCAAATAAAATAAAAAATTTTCGAATTAAATGTAAAATATAATAATTCAAATACTGATCAAAAATTATCAGCATTAAGTTTTAAAACCATAATTGCTGTCAAATTCTCTTCAGATAAATTATACTGCCAGTCTCCAACGGTGCACTGCAATGCTGAAGACAACCTTTCGACGCCAACTTCTGTTGTGGGTACAGAGTGTACAATCAAGGCGAGCTTTCGTAACCACGGCAGAACAAACTTTTTACCATTCCAATATTCAATTAAATCCTCATCAATATCCATACGCTTTTCTTTGTAGTTGTCAATTTCATAATAAGCTTTACGGGTATCTTCATTAATATCACAGTCATCATCATCACTATCGGATGATAAGTTTGAGACTTCCATTTCGCGCAAACCAGTTCTCAATAGAAAAGACGACTTTGGCATACTGCTTTCATTAATTACCATCGTTGTATTTAGTTTCCTTGGGCCCGACTCACAATTTTCCTAGGTTTTACCAAAAGATTTATAATTATTAGACAACATAGAATAAATTTTGCAAGTGAATATATCTGAAGTAGAGATACCATCGTATATAAATATTCTCTTAAAAGTTCAAGTTCATGCTCGATCGCTTAACAGCACATAATTCTTCACCGATGTCCATCTCTAGTTTCCAAGTTAACTGAATATAACTTACCTTTCGCAAGCTTTGCATTTGTTGAAAAATTTTTTTTAAATGTTTTTTTGCCCTTTCTTTTTTTATGTTACTTAGCAAGCGTCTAAAACGTGGATCCACATATAATGCTGCATACATTGTTTCATTGTCTAGTAAATCTGATTGCCGGGATTCAATTTGAATAAGTAGTTCCTTACTAGCTTTACTGCTAATATTTTTTAAAATAAAAATTAACTCCATCCAATTTTTATAAAAATCGCCTAGAAGTTGTTGGGAGCCTTGCAGTTTCAAAATTAAATTATTTACCGGGCCTAAAACTGACACTATATTTTTAATTGCTTGCCATTCATTGTTTTGCAGTTGGTCCGATTTCGAAAGGTTATACAAGCAAAATTCTTTCAGTTCTAATAGGCTTTTAAGCATATTGTACGTAGATTCCCACTCAGTCACAACGTCTAATTGGAGTTTTGGCTTAGTACAATCTCTGAATCTACGCCTGAAATTGAAATAAATGTAAATAATTACATTGAAAAAGGAGAGATGGCAGAATGATTGTACCGGAAGGTAGTAGCTCCCAGAACTTTTACTGCAAGACGGGCTCGTTCAATGACAGCTTCGTATTCTCGAAGAAAGTCTTTAATAGCAAGTCGTAGTGTATGTGCAGGACATTGAAAAGATATAACATTATCAAATCTAATATTTCTAATAGTATTTTGGACTTGATTTGGAGCTTCATGTTCACCTGCAACTTCTTCGTCTTTAATGGAACTATGCAACGACTGAAGTTCCACCTCCTTTGTTACACTCTGCATATTACCGATTGTTACTGAATAAAGTTGGTTATTTTTTATCTTATAATGTTCTAACACTTTTACGATTTCAAATTTTATATTTTCCGCGGTATGGCTATTTTTCAGTTCCATCACCGCCAGAGATATGTATTTGACTTTATTTTTTGTAATAATTTGAACGTTAATTATGAACATGAATCGATCATTGCGAGTTGCATTGTCGATTTTCAAATTTATTAATTTATTCTTTAGTATATCCTCAATTTTGGTTTTATTCTCTTGTGACTTGCTCATCAGGAAATCCATAATGTTTCTAGAATTTATTTTTGGTATTCTTAGTCCATCGAATAGAGGATTTGTTAGAATTTTATATGAATAGGAATCGAAAAATGAAATAGGAAGTGACTCTTTGATGACCATGTCAATGCATGCTTTTATTACTTCTCCTTTACTCATTTCCACCAGAAATTTACGTTTTACATCCATATTATTGTTTACACCGGGTCTAAGTGGAAGGCCAACTGAAACATTTTCGGTCTTATCAACGCCTGCGTTTACATCTTTTTCTGTAGTCATTTCCACCAGGAACTTGGTTTCGATTTCCTCATTATCGCCTTCGGGTATATCTGAATGGGGAGGTGATTCCTTATCAGCCATATCAAAGGAAGCGTTTATTTCTTTTCTACTCGTTTCCACCAAAAACTTGGATTCAGTCGCTGTGTTATTGTGCTCATCAGCTCTAAATGAAACATCAGGTGAAAATTCGGCTACCATATCATCACTTGTGTTCATTTCTTCTTTAATAATAATTTCCTCCAAAAAGTTGCTTCTGTATTCAATAGGCTTAAATTTTTTAGCAACATCCTCAAAAATTTCGCTGTGTTTCTTTTTCAAATGCCTTTTTAAATTTGTTGTATAATTACTTATATTCTGGCCGCAAGATTTACATTGAGCTTGATCATTTCTTTCAATAAATAATTCGCGTAAAAGGTGATTGCGTTTACGGCCCATTTTGAATTCGAAATTGACAACTATTTTAACGGTGCTGGAAACTTAAATTAATGTAATGAAAATTATCGGTTGTTCAGCATTTTTGGCGACTTTTTTCTGTTAAGATATAAAAATCCAAAAATTACAACAATTTCTCTCGTAAAATAGAAATCAGATACATAATAACAATAATTTCTATCAAAAACAGAATAAAAATCGGAAAACAGAAACTTAAAAAATATGCATCGATGTTTATAACAAAAAGTTAAAAAAAAAAAATTTAGAACACAACACAGTTTGCACCATAAATACACAAAAATTTATTTGCAGTAAGAAATAAATAAAAGTTAAGAATAATCATTCGGTTTTGCAAAGTTATATCTAGTTTAAAACACCAGACCAGTGCACCTGAGACCTGTGCAGTATTTTCTTGTGGGCTTTTTCTTCATAGAAATGTAAAAATAATCATTCTTTAGTTTTCCTGTTATCTTCAAAGTATTTGCTAAAGCCAATCAAGTCCATACTTTTGTTTGTGCAAAACAATTCTTATGGGTACAATTTTCATTAATATTTTTTCTTTTTGAAAAGAAATTAAAAATATATGTTCCCTTGTTTTTTAATCACATTATTCGCTTTTTGTCAATATTCTCGTATGTATGTATGTAAACGTATGCAATTCCAATGCACAAACTTATTTATTTACTTATGTTCATGGAGTGGAAGTACTTACCTAAAATAGTTTTTAAAGTAAGTGGGTACAGATGCACCGACCAGCTTTCTTAATATAAATAAAAAAATTTTTTGCAGCAAGTAGTAAGTTGTATGTATTTTTAATGAGAGAAACCCTTGAACTTCTCTTTTCTATTTAAACATTAATTGTATTTTTGGGATGTGAAAACTGGATGTTTAATTTTAATTAAACAAAGAACAATTTTTTATTTTCAAAGATAAATTCACATAGACACATATAACGGAGATGTACTCAATGAAACCACTTGTGGTCACACAATTTGTTCACATTTAGAATTTTTTTCTTCCATTTTTCTTTTATGCCACTTTTTTTAATTTTATAAAAACTTTGGGGTTGCAATTATACTATACATTTTTATTTTTTTATTTATATGCCCTAAATAAATTTATATTAAGAAATATATATATAGACACAAATATATTTTTTGCATTTTCCTTTGTTGTATTTACTAATTATTTTTCCTTCTTGCTACGTCCACACAATAATTCTTTGTTTGCAACTTTGCTAGGTATTTGTCCACATTATTAATAAAAAGCCTATATGTTACTCTTATTATACTTGTTGTTTATAATTATGTTTTCTATTAATTAATTTAAAAAATTAACATTTTACGTTAAACATAACGCGTACTCTCTAACACCGACGAAGTAAACACGAACCCGAGCAAACGTCAACTGTTTCCATTACGTTATTCAGAGTTGTTAAGCTATAAACATTTTTAGTGCTGCCAATCTTGGCAAAGCACTGGTGAAATAACTAGCAGTGAAACGTGCCTTATCGACAATCCATTGCCATATGATGCTTTGCGATGAAAATGTTAGGACTTCAATATAGGACTTATGCCCAGTTTTTGACTTCGTATTTAAGTTCAGAAAACATGTGTTTTGGTTTTGATTCAAGTCATTTCAAATATTGTGCATGAAATTATTTTAAGTTTTTCAATTGTGTTAAGAGTCCATTTGTGCAATAAATATTTTATTGATTTTCGACTTTATTCAACTTTTTTAAATTTTTCAGCAAATTTTTCTCTCAACACAATGTTTTCTTTTTGCTAAAAGAAAAAAATTCAAAGTCATATGTTTTCTGTGCTCGATTTAAATTGTTATTTAAGTGTTATATAAGTCTTATTTAAGTATGCGGTGAAAAGCTAAATTTGGTATTTAAATGGCATTTAAAGTTAAAGGACGTTTAAATAGCCACTGATTTATTGGGCATTAGTTTGTCAAACTGTTATGAATAATTAGATTCCGTCTTGTATGTGATACACTATATACACAGGCTCTTTTTCTCAACGTTTATGTTAACATGCACTGGGCACGTCTTTGTACATAAACAATTTATTTGTAAACATATATTAGCAGCTTTGTATATATGTGAAGAGCATACTTTTGTTGTTGGTTTTGGTTGCCGTATGGAGGCCACCTTATATAAAATTCCTGCATACTACGGACTAAAGAAAGCAATTTGTTGTTTTTTCCGCATTCAGTAGATATACAACTTATATAAATCCTTCACTCACCACGCTTATTTAGTGATGTATATTCTATTATATATTATTAAAAAGACTTTAAACAGTAAGCGTGAGCTAGGAGCATAGTTCATTCAACCGAGCACCCATGACATTTGCCCAATAAATCAGTGAAAAGTTGAACACAGTTTGAGTTAATTTTCATAAAAATTACAAACATTTTTAAGTCATTGAAAAACTGTCTTTGATTTCCGGTAAAAATATGGTAGCACTTTGGTTCTCACGCGAACAAATGCTTTCCGATATGATGGCCATTAAATTCTCATTTATTATGCATAATTAACTCTATATACCTGGCCAAACTTCTTCAAATATATTAACAATATGTTATCAATATCACAATGACGTTTTGGTAAGAACAACAAGCATAAATTCATATGCTCTGTTTGCTTATTTCAAATCATGTGTAAACATACAATGCGGGATAGTTATATCTAATTTAATTTTGTAGTAAAAGGAAACATTTTATGTTCAAATGGAAATATATATACAACATTTGATATACACTGGCTTATTGACGATCAAACCCAATACGTTCTTAAACAGATATAACTAAAAAAGTACATTTAATAGCAACTCTTCTTTTAATCAGTAGTGTCAACATTGACTCTCGAAAATCTGAAGCGAATTGATGCAAACGACAAATTTCGGGCGAAATTGAAAAGAAAGACGAATAGAAAAAATTTTATTGAACGTTCACAAAAGTGTTTGCAGTAGTGGAGAAAAAACCCGACGAAAGGAAAAGAAGTAGTCTTTCTGTGTATTTAACATTAACGATACGCAAAAACAAGAGAAAAATTTAACTTTATAATCAGTAATATAACATATAAAAGTATAAATTGTTAAAAAAAGAAAAAGTCAGAAAATGAATGAAGAATACGATGCAATTGTTTTGGGCACCGGTCTTAAGGAGTGTATCCTAAGTGGTATGCTTTCTGTATCCGGCTTGAAAGTACTTCATATCGACCGTAATAAGTACTATGGCGGTGAATCTGCTTCTATAACTCCATTGGAAGAATTGTTTCAGCGATTTAATATAGAGGCTCCTGCTGATAAATATGGGCGCGGCCGAGACTGGAATGTGGACTTGATACCTAAGTTCCTGATGGCGAATGGTAGCCTGGTTAAATTACTAATTCATACGGGCGTTACCCGATACCTAGAATTCAAGTCCATCGAGGGTAGTTATGTATATAAGGGAGGAAAAATCGCCAAAGTACCCGTCGATCAAAAGGAGGCCTTAGCATCTGATCTCATGGGTAAGTGACCAAGTAACTGACTTTTTTGAAGAAGCTAATAACTCTACATCGTCATCGGTGATTCCACTTTACAGAATTATAAATGTAATTGCTTAGTTTATTTTGCATTTTTGATGTTCCTCTTCATTGAATTTTCGTGACACGTATATTATATCAAAAAGAGTTAAAAAGAGGTTACATGAGTAAATCAAAAGATTCGCACAATTTGAAAGAGAAATATTTTCCTTAAAAATTATTCATATAAGAATTTTTAATCCCAACAAGATAAAATTTTCATGTTTTGTTGTAATATTCAGACTTAAATTATTTCATCTATTATTTTGCTAAGAGGTGGGGTGAAGAAATTCTCTTCGTCACTTGTATTTTGTATCGTTCTTCGTCGTTAAACAGAGCGAAGTTAATTGTTTTTTTTATTGCTCTTTTTTTTTTGTGCAACAGACATAGTTGCCACATATCTGCAACATAAACTGTCCGATTTCGTGAAAGGAATTGTGTAAAATATTTTGAGCAATCGAAAATAAGAGTGAAATTTCTTAATGTAATGGAGTTGATTAATAATTACATAAATTTTTTAATAAAACGTTTTGTTCTATTCAGAATAAAGTATTCTTTTAACAATATGGTTGACAGAAATTCTGTAAAACAACATGTTTTAGACAATGTACGGAGCAGTTAATATGCATATATCCTCTTGAGACCTGAACATGAACCTAGTGCTTTTTGTCACTTTTTATATTTGAGGAAGTAAATAAAATTATTGTTTGGCGTTTTGTTTAAATTTTTTTTTTTAAGTTAGAGAAAATAATGGTGCACATATGTGTACCTCAGGTTTTAACATGGTATTAATTTAGGCAAAATTCTTAACTGAATTTTATTGTTTGAAGCAGTTATTTTTTTTAAATACATAAATAAATGCTGCATTTTACACAAATAGTCCGGCAGCGCGAAGAACAACCAGGGTAGCGACATTTAGATGCATATATTGCTGAGTTTTGCAACTAGCTTCCAAAATTCGAGGTCCAAGTAATGAAAGAACGAATGTAAAATATTAACGTCTAAGCTACCCTGGGTGAATAACACATCATCGGTAAAATCTGGACCACCGGTAGTCATACTTTTGCTCCGCCAAAATAATCGGGGTGAACTTGAAACTTACTTGCATGTGCTCCTTTTTGGACCACACTCTCATCACCAACTCAGCAGGGATCTGAAGAGCTTAAACTGCTTTTGGAGGCAAGTAGTCCACATCATCGTCATCCGCAGAAAAATCCAACTCGCTATCATATAAACAGAACTAATGTCTACATAAAACACTATTAGAATCCTGAGGTACACATACGTGTACCAAGAAAATAATGTAGCACAGCACCACTATGATCTACAGCTATATAGCAAATTACCTTCTCAAACGTTCACGCAATCAATGTGCTTTAAAAAAATACAAAACTTGTAAATCTAACTAGTAAAATAAATATAAAAACAGCGAAAGATAACTTCAACTCATGGCCTGCTAGAAAAAGACAAACCGTTTCATTCAAATGCAAAAATAAAATCTTTCAGAAAAAAATATTGGGATTTTTTGGTACGTAGCGAAAGTAAATATTGAACTGTAAGTAATAAAACTAAAAATACCTTCCACAAGATGGCACAATTTTATAAAATTACATATTTCTCAAGGTTCACATATGTGCACCCACGGTCTCAAGAGGAGATATATATATATATATATATATATATATATATATATATATGTATATATATATACATATATATATATATATATATATATATATATATATATATGTATATATATATATACATATATATATATATATATATATATATATATATATATATATGTATATATATATATATATATATATATATATGTATGTATATATATATATATATATATATATATATATATATATGTATATATATATTTATGTATATATATATATATATATATATATTCATATATTCATATATATATATATATATATATATATATATATATGTATATATATATATATATATATATATGCACATATCGCTCATATACTCAAAAAATGCATTTTGAAAGATAATGATGCAGATTTAATCCACCTAACCTCATTGTTATTGTGTAAAAATTTCATTTAAATGTCTTATACTTTGGTCTTAAGAGTAAAATTAGTTTTTGGATTTCCTTTGAACAGTTAGTAAATTTAGATATTTAAAAGCGTTTTATGCAAAACACGTTAGTTATTTCACTATATTCTAATTGTTCTTCAGCGATATAGCAAGCTGAAAAGAACGATATTGCAAAAAGAAAAAAAAAGATAAAGAATATTTAAAAGTGAACTACAGTGAAAAATTAATTATATTGAGTTAGAAGTGTTCTCAACAGTTTTAATTCTGTTGAAAATATAGTAATTGATAAAGACGTTGAAAAATTATATGAAAGTAATATCACATATAAGTAAATAACAAAATCCTTTCCGAAAGCAATTGAAATATAAAATACAACATTTTCAAAAAGAAAAAGTCTGTTATTAATATGGTGCATTTCATTCCTAAGATATACATATTATTTTTTATCTTAAAATGGCAATATATGTTGAAATGATATTATTAGAATGATAATATAAAAATGTTTCCTTATTATCTTAAAAGTATTTCTTTCTTAATTGAAAAATATAAGTTTTTTAGCACTTTTAAATTTATATCATTTTCTGTCTCTTAAAAGACAGATTTCAAAAAAAAAGAACGAATATTTTTAAAATAATACAACTACCTTTTTTTTGTAAATTAAATAAATATTTTCGCTTGGGAATTGATACTAAAACAATAATAAAAATCTCCCATTTGTTTCTGCTTATAAATTTTCAAACAAAAATGCATTACTCGAAAAGAAACGGTCAGTAAAACAAACTTATCTCTTTTGCATAAAAGTTTCGATTTTATATGAAATTTGTTCTTCTTCATTTAACGTCTGTTTATGGGGTGGTTACTTTTGGGTATGAAAAAATTAACTCATAATTTATATAATTATAATTATAATTATATATATATATATATATATATATATATATATATATATTATTAATTTATTTTATTATTTTTTAATAACAGATTATGAACTCTGCTCAGAGTAAAATTTTTTATTATAAAAAAAAGAGTTATACATATTGATCTTTAAGAAAGTGAAAAGTCGTTTTCAATTGTACTTAAAAGTTTACTTTTGTTTAATCCAAAATGATAAAATTAAATTTAATTTATATCGCAAAAAACCGAATATAACTTATATGTGGTGTCCCGAGTTGAAGTTTGGTACCAACCAAAAAGAAAAAAAAACTTTGCTCAAAATCATTTATACCGCAATTAGTTAATTACTTTTAACTATATTAATTTATTTGAAGCTGCAAAACAATATCTTTTAGCAATTAGTTTAGCTGAATTACTTTTATTTCAAGTTTAAATAAGTTAATAAATTCCATGCTTACAATTTTTCAACCTTATGATTCATTCATCCATGCCAAATTATGCAAGTGGTTTACTTGCTTTCCGCAAATATCTTTGTTTTTAGTTATTTATTAATGTTTATATATTATCACTTCCTTTGGTTATTATTTAGTTTTTATATTGCAGCTAGAGTATGATGAATTTTGCAATTTTATATATTATATATTTATATATATTATACTATTTATTTGTATGTGTTTTACCTTTTTTTTTTATCAAATATTAACCCATCTTAAGCGGTAGTCTTAAAGATAGTTAGAGAGACAGCTGAAGTCAGCAAGCAACATAACTGAAAATGGGAAGCGTAGTTTTTCTTTTAAATAAGATGAATTAGTTTATTGTGCAAAATATTTAATATATGTCTAATATAAATTAGATAAATCGAATTTCTGTTGGGACATCCGGCTGTAACTATTCCTCTCAACTAATCTTATATGTAAATGCGCCACATATATCTTTGTAGTACACTTCAATGCCACCTTGCCAAAAAATAAGGTAATAATTAATTTAATATATATCATTCGAAAAGTCCTCTCCAACGATATCCAAAGCCGTGTAAGGACGCGGCGTAAGGGCATATGCGTATATGATTAAGTCCATATAACTCCCAAGCTAAGAGTATAAAATATTTTATGGGTATCACTGTTATACTTATTCTAAACTTGTGTTTAGAAATTTCAAAAACAAAAATGTTCGATTCCTGCAAAGTTTTTCATTTTAAAACCTTTACAGATTTATTACTATTGGTAATAAATACCGAGTTAAATACATCTACAAACATCCATTCAAATATGCATACGTAAATATGTCTGCACTAAGAATATTTTTGTAACCAAAGTTATTACTTAATTGTTATAAACACAACTAAAAATCAATGCTCGATCTATTATATACTCCCTCTTATATTATTTTTCGTAAAAAATAAGTAAATAACTTAAAATAATACAACGTTCCTTCATAATCATTTTAATTGTTCACCTTCTTTATGTTTGATTATTTTATAATATGTATTGTTTTTTATTTATTGCACTTTATTATATTTTGTATAGATAATCAGGTCACTGAACTACGTTGGTTTTTTCTTATAGCTACATGTTTGCACCATGTTTTTTGTTTGTGTGTTTTTCTATAAACTTGACTAATAGTACTTATAACTGCCTTTAGTTATTTGGTTAGAAATGCTGTGTATTAATGTGTACACACGTACATACGTACATGCCTTTCACTTAACTGAAAAATTTTTGTTACTTTTCTCTTGCATACGTAGGAACATACGTACTTTCATATGTATGTATGAACATAAGTACACATATGTACATATGAATATATCATATCACAAGTGAGACACAGACAATTACCTATGTATATATATGCGGTGCTTATTTTGTAATGGTATGTTCGAAAATTAATTTAATTTAAATATAATTTGGATATGACCGTCACGGCTCGGAAGTAATATAATCTGGAGATCCCATTTCCAACATATGTGATCGCGTATATCGGCACATATGTTGGTCCGAGTGGTCAGTCGTCTCGGGATTGTCGGGGTGGACCAGCTACTTCAAATATCCGCACAGTAAATAGTCCAAGCGGAGTTAAATCGTACGATCGAATAAATGGACGTTTTGCGTGATACGTATTTCGAATAAAAGCATGATTCATTCACAAAGTAAATTTGTACAATTTGGGAGCGTTTTTCAGGCGTTAGTCTATTCATGTTAAAATAACACACTAAAAAATCACAACAGATGACAATGTGGTTGCTAAATTAAAGTTCTATTCTATTCATCAGTCTTAGGGAAAATGTAATATGATCCACACAATTTTAATGGATTTTCATAAAATCGGGAAAAATTATGTTTTTGATTTATTAATTAAATAACTTTTGCCTTATGAAAAATCACACCTCAACTTTATCAGTTACTAACGTTTTTAGTAGCATGCGTAACTTTCTAGGTAAATATTTCGCAAGAAATATAAGCTAACAAATTAATTAAACATACATAAGATAAACTTATTGAAAATGTTTTTATATTATAATCCTAAAAAGAGACCCAAAGCATATATGTAATTCTCAATTAGTTTTTTAAGTTTGTGTAAATTTGTTATTTTGGAATTAACTGATGGTTCGATGTAAGGCAAACCATATGTTTACATTTATCAGCACAATTTTTTTTAACAAAATATTCGAGAAATGTTTATCCAAACGACGGATACTAGTATGAATATCTAAAAATGGCCAAATATTTGATAGCTTGAGTAGGAATAACAGAACTAACACATAAATATATTAGGTACTTTGGGAGTAATAAAAAAGTGCTTCATACTCGTAAATAATGACTGTATATTTTTTTGTTTTGCTGGGATGTGTATATAATGTAGGTTCCTTATACATATATGTTATTACATGTTACAAATGGGGGCATGCATATGTATGTTTATGTGCCATGTGTGTTGTGGTGACTAATATTAATAGCTCATATTATATGTATAAAAATGGGTGCACATAATGATGATGTTATATTAAATTTGCTAAAATTGCTGATGTTTTAAGACTAGCTCTTTGTAATAAATTAGAATATACATGTGTGTTGCTTATAAAAAAACGCCTCCAAATTAGAGGCGTATAGTTTCTTTGTATTTTTTTTTTACTTTTCGTACTTTCAGGAAAGAGACATTGAAAGTCAATGGAAAATTGTTGTATATTTTTAACTTATTCTTGTTCTTTATTACGTTTGTAATTATAAAAAACTAGATGCTTCTGTATGTCTGTAACCGAAAAACAATTGCAAATATAATTTATTTTTAATTTTGTATTTTAGGAATGTTTGAGAAACGGCGTTTTCGCAATTTCTTGATCTATGTGCAAGACTTTAAGGAGGACGATCCAAAAACATGGAAGGATTTCGATCCAACCAAAGCAAATATGCAAGCACTTTACGACAAATTTGGTTTGGATAAGAATACACAAGATTTTACAGGACACGCTTTAGCCCTATTCCGTGATGATGAGTATTTAAATGATCCGGCCGTTAAGACTATTCAACGTATTAAATTGTACTCTGATTCATTAGCCCGATATGGTAAATCTCCTTACCTTTATCCCATGTATGGCTTGGGAGAATTGCCACAGGGATTTGCACGTTTATCTGCCATTTATGGTGGAACGTATATGTTGGATAAGCCCATTGATGAAATCGTTTTGGGTGAGGGTGGCAAAGTTGTGGGTGTACGTTCTGGCGATGAAATCGCCAAATGTAAACAGGTCTACTGTGATCCCAGCTATGTTCCAGATAAGGTAAATAAATATTATTTTAAATGCATATAATTGGCTATTTTTCTTTATGCTAATTTGTTTTTTTTTTTAGGTACGAAAGAAGGGTCAAGTTATACGTTGCATTTGTTTATTGGATCATCCAATTAACAATACTAAAGATGCATTGTCTACCCAAATTATCATTCCACAAAAGCAAGTCGGTCGCAAATCAGACATTTATGTATCGTTGGTGAGTTATGCCCATCAGGTTGCTGCTAAGGGCTGGTTTGTGGGTATGGTTTCCACTACTGTTGAAACCGATCAGCCTGAAAATGAAATAAAACCCGGTTTAGATTTATTAGAACCCATTGCACAAAAGTTCGTTTGTATTTCGGACTACTTTGAACCAACTGATAATGGTGCCGATTCACAAATTTTCATTTCTGAATCTTATGATGCTACAACTCATTTTGAAACCACTTGCCTCGATGTGTTGGACATTTTCAAACGTGGTACTGGCGAAGATTTTGATTTCTCTAAAATCAAACACGAATTGGGTGATGAAGATCAGTAAATTAGAAAATGTTAGAACACAACAGAAAGAAGTACATCATCATGATCATATTTTTATTAGCGTGCAGTTTAACAGGGGAATCAAAAAATGGCTAGAACTTCAACAACAAAAATAATAATTTAAACGGCAAATTATAAAAATATAACGATGGTATTAAAAATTATGCATTATAATCGTAAATAGATGAAACAAAGAAGATTTGCTTAAGATGAAAACACTTAAAAAGCATCAATAAAAAATAATATAAACTAAAAGCTTAAAAATGTAAACAAAACTCAATTATATTTAAATAAAAACTGGAAGAGGACAGCAAAATGTTAAAAGAGATTTTATAAAAATAATAACAAATATATAATAAAAACCCATTCGAAATCTTATCCAAACTTTCTCACACCAAACCCCTGCTCTCTTTAACACATACTCTGCAATAATTCCAACTGAATAGATTGTTAACAAAGACAAAATCTTTAAAAAAAATATTTATACATGTGTATGTATTGATAAAGAAAATGTGAACTTAAATTACAAAAAAAACATTCTTCTAAAATGCAAGCGAAAACTATAAAATAAACATTTTATAAATAATAATATAGTAATGAAATAAAATTATATTTTGCGTTTTTAAATTCAATATTCAAATCAATAAAATATTCAATAGTTTATAGATGAAAAAATTATAAACTATAAAAAAGATTTTACATCGTATGTTACAGAAACAAATCATCAAGCTTCTTGTTATAATTAAAGAAAAGGTATAAACGATAATTATTGACATTTTTTTAACCATGCCTAAACGAATTATATATTTTTTTTTGTTATTGCATTTTCCCTAACTATGTCAAGTAACAAAAAGTAAATTATTTTGCATGCAATGAATTCATATATACAAGAAACAAATTCTTATAAAATTTTACGTTTTTGCAAGCAAATTTAGAAATCTTTGATATATGTATATATATTTAGAAATCTTTGATGTATCTAGTAAATTTTGCACCATCACGTTTAAAAATACAGTTCATGGATATTCTAAACTGAAACCTAAGCGACATGTTATTCGAAAATCCTTTTTGGACGAAAATTGATTGTTTTCTATAACTTGAACCTCCCGTCAAAGTATCAAAGACCTTCCAAGTCCTCCTAGCGAAGTGCAACAAGAAAAGTTTTAGTTTAAAAGCTTACATTGTTGATATATTTCACTGTAAACAGTGTCGATTAAGCGAATTTAAGTTTTCAAGTAGCACAAAAATTGCAAAGACGTCAGTCAGTCTAAAATCAAAAAACGTGGCAAACGAATGGATTTCCAAATAATGAATATTGCCTTAGCACTAATCATCTCTGTTCTGCTCAGTAGGATCAGCGCCAATTCTTCGCAGAGCATCCCTTAGCATCTTAGGTATCAGGCTCAAAAACCTGAATTCATTGGGATCGGTGGCTGGTGTACTTACTGACTCCCATAAAGTGAACATTTTCTTCTATTCTGCAGGCCCTCAACTTTTTCTAAATTCTTCCTTTCGCTCATACTACCCCCTCTTTTCTGTTTTACACAGGTTATCGCAGACATCACTTTGGAGACAAGTGGGCTGGAAATCTTTCTTCGTTCTTTTCCAACCAGTATCCTGTTACCCTAACCCAATATCATGTAGAATATTTTTGTTCTGGATGAAATATGTCTCGCTATATCGTCGCCTCGCTGGCCGCTTTCAAAGTTTAAATTTTGCTTATTTAGCGATTTTCGTGGTTTATCTTCATATTAATAAGAAATTTAGTTTGAATTAGGGAAGAAAGATAACACTGCTCAGCAGCCAAACCCTCCTATGAATAGAACTATGTGCCCTATATGGATTTTGATGCGCTAAACTCGAATCCGTTTTCAGTTTTTTTCCATCAGGTCCAGATTTTTTTTAAGGGCGTGGCAATTTTTTGCCCCTAAATTAGCCAGGTACGTAGACATTTCACCCTAACTCGGGAGCGAGGCACCCGATTTTAAAAAGTGAAACACCAGAAGATGTGCAACAAATTTTTATTTCAGTCAAATACAGTTTTTCTTTATTCTCTTATCGCTTTGGAATTATTTAGAAATTAATCGAGAAAAAAATTTTTTCGTGGAAAATTCGTAATTTTGTTCAGATTAAAAATGTAATTTAAAAAAATTTAAAGCAAATATTCAACACTTTGCACCTTTGTCCAATAGCTACAGATCTTAGAAACAAAAAAAGATTTAAACCATAAACATCGGGTAAAAAGTTTAGGTTTTTTCAATTTACCGCAGGTACCCAATATTGTAATGCAACCGAGCTTACGTATGTATTACGATAGCATTTCGTTAGGTGAGCAGGTAATGGAAATAAAGTACAACGGTATTTTGCATGGTTCTTGGACTTAAAAATTATAATATAGCATTTTTCATTAAGCTGTAATTCTAAATCGAAAACATTAGGGTAGATTCTAATATTTATTGTAGCAGTGTATGCAGAAATTGATGGACAATAAGTGAGTCAGTTTTAATTTGATATCGTGCGGTTAGATAAGAGATGAAAAAATGCATTGAACTGATATAAAAACAAATTTGTTACACATCTTCTGGTGACCTGATGGAAAAAAACTGAAGACGGATTCGAGTTTAGCGCACCAACATCTATATAGTGCACATAGTTTTACTTAAAGGAGCCACAAAAGGTTATTTTTCGCAGAGCAGTGCAATCGGGTGGGCATTGCTAACTAGGGTCATATCGAACTTTTAGCTATTTATATGTTAAACTTCCATCAAATTCGCCGCAAATAATATCACCGTATATAATATTAGTAGATACTACTAGACTTGTCACTAATTTTGTTTTAATATAACTGAAATTGCCATAACAAAACCATAACCCAAAAGTGGCACTTATATACTGCATTTACAACATAGCAAATGCACATTCCGAACGAAACAGCCAATAATTGTTTCATAGAATTTTTATTAAACATCCAATAAAGTTCCTCTAGGTTTTTTTGTCTGTGGACCTTCATCTATCTTTGTACGCGTTGTGCCTTCTACGATTTTACCTCCTTTACGTTGTAATTGCTTTTCAATAATGCGAGCATTGTTGGCATAGCTATCCGCAATTTCTCTCTAAAAATTAGAAAAAGATCAAATATTTAGATTAACATGCCCACAAGGAGCAAATATTCTTGACATAGTCCACTTTATGAAATTTACCGCTTCAATTTCATCCTCCTCTTCATCAATAGTAGAAACCGTAACAGAACTAAATTTGCCCATGTTTTTGGTATGGCGAGTAACCATAACTTTTTCCGATTCACAATGCACTAACTTTTTAGTTAAAGTAGATGGGTCTAAGTTCAGATGTATATCATTTTTGGTTTTAACCAAAGCATGATGTATTATGAATGTTACTTCGGATTTGGGTTCGTGGCGGTAGTATATGGGTAAGTTACAGGATTTACACTGAAATTATGTAAATTATATAAAGCATTTGTAGACTTATGATTTATCTTTTCTTACATTATAACGATATTGTTTCTCGATTCCTTTTTCCTTTCGACGTACGTAAATAGTTTCACCTTCCTGGAAAGTCAATTTGTGTGCATGATGTTTGCCATCAATTACTCGGGCTCCATCTGTTCTTCTCAGTGGCAACTTTTCGATGGAGCAATCTAAATAATACGCAAAGTAAATTTTCGAAATGTTGGTTAGGTAAACTTTTCTGTTCTCACCCAGTATTAGAGATAATTTGCCACACAGACAATAGTAAATATTTAGTGGGGTCTGGTCGTTATACTCTTCCTGATCTTTGGAATCGGAGCAAACTATACTACGCGATACAACTTTTGGCATTTTCTCTAATCTATTTTGTTATAAACTATTAATTTTTGTAAACAACATATTTTTATCTTTCTTCTGGTAGCGACATTCACTAATGAGTACTAGCTTTCATAAGCTACTATAGTGCTGCCACAGCTAACATGAAGAGGTACACTGATAGAAACAGCAAGTAAAGTGAATATAAATTTTTCATGAACGTACGTCAATGTTATAAGATTACGTTGAAAGCTGCGAAACTGATTCTCAGCGATATAATATATTGTTGGTGAGAGGTAAAGCGTTTAGTACACAATAAACTTCTCCACACATGTAATTTTTTCGCAATATCATCCAAATAAAACGTGTGCAAAGGATTAAGTAACATAACATCAAAAGTATTTAGGATTATCTGAAAAATTTTACCATTATTCAACATAAAGTCGTATTAGTTTATATTCCTATTAAAAAAATAGATTCATATACTACGATAATTCAATATTTGATTGAAAACTTTAACAAATTATAATTGAACTTCGTTACGGTATTTTATTTTTATTCATTGTTAATGGCTATAGCAATTGACTTACTAGCGACTTTTAAGGCATACTTAATGTTTTTTTCGCTTCTTTTTTCTTATATCTAATATAAAAATATAGATTTAACAAAATATTTTCTCTTTAACTGAGGTTAAGTACATTTCACAAATAAATATTTATCTGAAGTTTCATTTCAGCTAATTTGCAGCAGCTTGAGGTTGCTGCTCTTGGGATTGTTTCAAAACATCTGCAAAAGCTGGTAACGGCTTAAAGTTCAAAACCTCTTTGAAAACTAATTCCTTCCACTTATCAACTGGTAGATCCATGTCTTCAAAGCTTTGATCATATAAAGGTGATGTTTGTTCATCAGAGGGATCATGATATTTGTCCATATAAGGATGTGCCAACGCTTGTTCGGCTGTAATCCGCTTTTCAGCATCAAGTTCCAACATTTTTTCCAACAAGTCAATCGCTTGAGGATTTGCTCCACGAAAAACATCGCGAAAACTGCGTTTTTTCATAACGGGCAACGATCGTATATAATTTCGAGCACTATCAGATGATATTTTCTGCATAAAATCCTCTGGAGGTGTACCAAAAATTTCCATTATCAAATTAAGCTGATGTATATGATCTGTTCCAGGGAATAACGTGCGTCCTGTTAATAATTCAGCCATAATACAACCAACTGACCATATGTCCACAGTTTGGTTATAATGCATCCAATTTAACATAATTTCCGGCGCCCTGTACCAACGTGTGGCTACATATCCAGTCATCTCATTTTCAGCTGGTCGTGCCAACCCAAAATCTAAAATTCTTAGCTCACAATCTTCATTAACAGCAATATTAGAGGGTTTCAAATCGCGATGTATAATTCCTGCGCTGTGTATATATTTCAGTCCTCTTAATATTTGATAAACTAAAAACTGAACATGATCATCTGATAACTTTTGTGTCTTGATTATATTGTTGAGATCAGCATCCATAAGATGGGTGACCATGTAAACTTGCTGGAAATTCTCCAAAGAGTCAACAGGTTGCCCAGGATGAAAAACATCTAAAAGGCCAATGACATTTTCATGATCCATATGTTTTAATAATCTTAACTCTCTGTACGTCCTTTTAGCATGTACGGCAGATTGAAATGGACGTGCCAATTTTTTAATGGCTACCTTCATATTTGTACCACGTACCAGTGCTGCAGGAAGCGAAATGTTTTTAATTATCACATTAACAACCTGTCTACAGGTACGTTGATCATATTTTCATTATTTACCTTTACATACTTGACCGTAGGCTCCGCTACCTACTGACTGCAGCTGTTGGTATGTGTCAGGTATTTCCCATTCCGTACGATTTATGTCTAATTTATAAAAATTGGCCATTGTCTTGTATTATGCTTTTAACTTTTACTTACACAATAAAATTAATCACAAATGAATTTAATATATTATTTAAGAATATATTCACGCAATCAACACACAAAATAATGAATGAAAATAAAAGCTCAAAAGAAAAAACGTAAACCAATAATGATGCCAGACTAATGTATATCAAAAAGAGACGATACAAATCGTATGAATCTGCACGTTTTATAAATGAGGTTGATATCTAACTTGTAATATTATCTAATAAGAAATTTGTATCCTAAACTGCATTATTGTTTTGTATGTTATTGCTACTTAAACAACAAAGAATTATTTGTTATTTCTTATAAAACTTGTTTTATACCATGCGGGGATGTGTGATTTTCCAATATCTTCCTGCCACCATCGTCCTATGCCATTGAAATAGTACAATTTATGACAAAACAAGAAGTGTTTGATATGCATATTTATATAGACAAGCTTGGTACATTTTCTTTGTTGGATGTACCATCACAATTAACTCAATAAAATTGTAGATAGTTTTTGTAGTCAAGGCGTATACATATAAGTTTGCTCCAAGCTGAAACGAAAAAATTTAACAATAATAATGTTTGTAAAATAAGTTACGGGTTTTTAAAACCTTACCTAAAATCTCCTTATTAATGTGTGAAATTAAAAATTAATCAAAATGAATAAGTTTGATATACTTCTACTGTTTGTTTACAAACAAATAATGGTACTACGGTTCCACTGGAAATCTTTGATTGGTTTGGTGACAGCTTTATTTGGTTTACAATTTTTAATGTTGTATTTTATGTATCATCCTATAGAGGAAATGGTACAATTTTATGATCCTGAAAGACCGGATGTTTTAGTAAGTAGAAATTTAAAAAAAATTTAAAACATTAAAAAGTGTTTCTTTATTGTTGTGATTTAGAATAATGGCTGCTTGTTTGACGTGGAAGTAGGTCATAAACAAACTTTCTATGCTCCTGACACACCTGAAGTTTCAGCATTTATTGAACATGTATGTGGTAGCGATTTAAATATAAAAACATTTGCCCATCGTGAAATTATGATGAAAGCTATCGAAGAATGTAAAGAGCGATGTGAAGGCATATATTTCCAATTGCCTAAAAGTGACAAAAGAACTCTTGAATACACAATTTACACAAATCGCATGAAACTGCGTACAGATCAAAGATATGTCACGGATAGTTTGGATACATCATTTAGTCGTAAGTATATTTCATTGTGATGTGCACATATCCATATTTGTAAATATCTTTGTCTCATTAGTATTCTGAATACGAATTATTGATATTGTAAATACATACACATATATACATCATATGTATGTATATGTAGATACGTAGAAGGAGTAGATGTTTTTATAAGGCACTATATTGTATATTAGGAGGCACAGATAAAGACTGTGTTGTTAATGAAATTTTTTTATCATGAAAAATACATCCCGTGTTTTCTTGATGAGAAATAGCTACTGCCGTATTCATAAAATAATAATGTGTATTTGAAGCGTTTTTTCAAATACATGTTTTATGAAAAACAAGAAATACGTTTAGACGAGAAATTAAAAACATTGGCGTTAAACTTTAGAATTAAATTTGTTCATGAGAATGGGCTTATGTTGTATTGCACGCTTGAGCTAAATTACACGGCAGTTAAATTTTATTTGCATTTCATGTATTTCCGTATTTCTATTTATTTTAACAATGAATTTGCAGCGTTCTTTCTGTTTCTCAAAGTTATCTAGTACTAAAAAACCTAAATTCATTATAGTAATAATAATATCTCTATATACATGACTAGTGATGTTTTATTCGTTTACCTGAATTTTGAATTGTTACTTTTTTCACCTCTATTAAGCGTTTAAAAATTTATTCGATTTTTTTACTTCCAAAAATTTTAAAATCCCATTAATAATATTTTATTTGTACGCAACTTGCCAAAATTTTGCGAAAAATTTTTAGAACCGTATTTTGAAATCTGTTTGAATATTGACAGTTGGATCTTTAAAAATTATTGAAACCGTAAGTAAAAGAATCGTATAATATAAAAACAGGTTAAAAAGAGGTGTTTCAAATGAACAACAGCTTTTTTTATTAAGTTTTGTTTTTATGACCAATCTGTAAAGTTTAGTACTTATTTTAATAGAGGTAAATCCTACGGGCTTTAGTGGTCAATAATATTTATCATCAAATATGAATAAAAACTATATCATATATATATATATATATATATATATATATATATATATATATATATATATATATTACCCAACGTTTCGTTTGTTTTCTGCAAATTTTTTCAGGGGTGTTATTTATTTGTTGTTATAATATACATATATAAGAAATAATGTTAAATAGTTGAAAAGTCATTTTATATCGCAAATCATTAACTTACGATTTACATATGTTATTGTCAAATTATTTATTCTCAATATTTATCATCATAACACTGGACTACACGACACTGATATGTATAATAAATATATAATTAAATAAATAATTTGGTACATCACAACAAAAATCAGTGGTCTACTTAATCCTACTATCACAGATCTTTAACTAATTTAAGTTATTGCAATTGAGTATTAGAGCTTTGTGTTATCCTTGTCTTCTTTATAATTCATAATCCTGTGTACTTTTTCTCGGATGCGCAGACTATCTATACTGAAACGTTTATTTGTCATTTTCTCTTTATTTAAAATTTTAATATCGTTAAAATTTACTTTTTTATTTTGGTATTTTATATTTGGTATTTGGCATTAACCAAGGAAGACAAAGGAGTTTTTTTAACAGTACATTAACTCTATATAAAACAATCGCAAAGCTGGCTTTATAAATTATTATAAATTCGCGAATTCGAATTTAAACCTAAATAATATATTTTACCTTTTAATAACAAATTTATAATGTAGTAGAGTATTAGAATATTTACATAAAAAAATTAAATCAAAAATAAATATTATATTGAAAACGAAAACTTTAGCAAAAGCCTGAATGTAATTTGCATAGCGTAGTTGTTCAAAAATATTTTTTAATTCAGAAAAATATGATAAATATTCCAAGAGACAACATGAGTTTTAGATATTGAACTTACATAGCAGAGCAGAACACTTGTTTTCGGAAGCCGCAACATTTTCATCATCATATGTATTCTTGTTTGTTACCACTTGTTAGGCCTGTGTGTGGCCTGTTTTATAAATAAAAATCGAATATTAATAAAAACAAAGAAATTAGAATACATAAAAAGTTAAAAAAAATTATTGCATATTGAAGATTTGAACTTTGACCCTGTTAAAAAAGTTTTCAACTCAGTAATTTACAATGAATATGTTCAACCATGTTGACGTGTTGATTGTAAATTGTGAACCGAAAATTCAATAACTCGGACGTAAGAAACCAAAAAAGCTTTAGAGAAAAAATTGAACAAAGATCCCTCATGAAATGGCGTAGCGGCCTCGAAATCCGTATTAATCAGTTATGCTAGTTTGATGATTATAAAATATTCAAAAAATGTATAATTTTTTATATAAACAGAAAATTAGAATTTGAACAAATTCATGAAAATAATTGCAGATTTGAACTTAGAGACCGTTAAATAATTTTCAACTCAGTAATTTGAATAAATTTCTCGGCCCCAAGTAATGTATTTTACGTCATATATAATAAATTGATATTGGACATAGAAATCGGCAAACAAAACCGGAAAAATATTGGTATTAATGGATTTAATCTCGGGTCGTTTTAAATCCTCTCGATTTTAAGAATTTTTTTTAAACCGTTCAACAAACAAATTGAACTTTTAAAACTAAAACGAGCATTTTTTGTTTAAATATGATTCGATAATAGAAAAAATTATAATTAAAAATGCTGCATTTTGAAAACAAAAATTCTTACTTTGAAAATCATTTTTTGGGTCAGAGTCCTATTTGTCTGCATTAATAGTATGTAGTTTATTTAAAATAATTTATAAAAATGTACTCATGTATGTAATATTAATCTTAATGGAACTATTAATAACCTATAATTACAGAATCTCGAGAATTTAAGGACTTTATTAGACTACAACATTCCGTTGATATTAATTATATAACACTAGAAACCAATATACAACCCGATATAAACGTTGAAGTTGGGGCGATGCCGTTTATGCGAGGTGGATACTTTCAAAATGAGTCTGGCATACAATTTGCCGTAATATTTCCGCTGTTTTTTATCTTACTTTTGGAGAGTACATTTCTTCTGCCCTTAGTTGAAGAGAAGCAGGACGGTTTGAAGGTGAGTGCAATTAATTATATATCAAATAGCTTAATTTTAAATAAATCTTTGTATATATTTCTTCCTAGGAATTCCTTGTTATAGCTTCTCCTTTGTCATATCTTAATGGTGTATCATTTTATATTGTACGTTTAATTTTATATATAATATATTCTGCAGTTGTTTTAACTGTGGCTGGTCTGTACAATGCTTTGGGTATAATACCAGCACTCTATGCATACGTATTAGTGTTTCTCTTTATGTTGGCCATTATGTCGTACACATTTTTAATCTCAGTATTTTTCAATTCAGGTTCGTTAAAATATTTTATATAAGTTTACGTAAATTTTTTTACATTATTTTCCATTCTGTAGTGTTTTATGCCAAATATTGTGGTATGCTGTTAATTGTAGCACCTTTAGTATTTGCTTACATAGATGGAGCTGTACAAAGGTTGTTTATACACATTTTCAGCCTTAATGCTTTTATAGATGCTTGGAATAAATTTCAAATATTTGGCAATAAATGTAAGTATTGCTAAGACCTATAAAACAAACTTTTCAATAAATATATGTTTTCATCATTTTAGATGCCGAATTTGAATTTTCTCAGATATTCGAGCATGTAACGAGTTGTTCGCTAAGCATCTTTCAAATATATTGTATACTCCTTATGCAATGCATAGTTTATTCTATACTTTATCTCTATCTCAGCAATTTAATACCCGGACCGGGGGGCATTAAGAAACCGTATTTGTTTTTCCTAAAGGTATCAAACTAAGATTAAATGTATAATAATAAAATGAATTTAATTTATTTTATTATATTGATTTGCTTTTTTTTTTTTTTTTGCAAAAGTCTGAATATTGGAGAAAGCAGGAAAGTAATGAATGTGAGTGTACAAATGAAGAAACAACTGATGCCATTATAGTACAGGATTTGGAGAAACAATTTAAAACTTCGGGTCGGAATATTTTAATAGCTGATCGTTTGAATATGTTAATTAAAAATAGGCAAATAACCGTTTTATTGGGCCATAATGGTGCTGGTAAAACTACTACAATTAATATGATTATGGGTAAGTTAAAATTGTTGATTTGGCAAGATTTTTATTAGGTATTGAATAATATGTATTCGTTTTTCAGGCTTGGTGCCTAAAGACAATGGTAAAATCGTGGTCTGTAGTGAACGTGATGCCTCTTGTTATCGACATTTAATTGGTTATTGCCCTCAACATAGCATTTATATGCAATATATGACCTGTAAGCAACATTTGGTATTTTTCGCTAAGGTAAATATCTTTCAAAGTACTACCAATGTAAACTTCGCAAAAAATTAATCTATTTTGATTTATTATAAAAAGCTTTTCTAAATTGTTTCCATTTCCCTTCATATATAATAGTCTTATTTTATCAATTTTAATGTGTTTTGTCTTGTATGAGAAATATCGAAAAGTAAATAATATTTTAACTTAAAATGTAGAGATCTCAAGCTTAGCTATTATTAAAAAAAATGATCACTATTCTGCAACCAACTTCATGTATAACTACATATAATAATTAATAAATAAATATTTCTTGCACCTTTCCATACTTTTCACCGCTCACTCTTAAAAGCACTTTTGAAAATAAAAAATAAAGTCGTTCACGCGAGAAAAAGTTGTTTCTAACCGGGGAGTATATTATGACGTTCGATACCTATATTTACTTTAATAATAATTTTTAAAGCTTGAGGTCCTTTTATATACAAAAACTTTTTGATATATACTTTTATATTTTCAACACTAATGGGTATTTATTATTCGAATTTTAAGGATTGATTATTTTCTTAATATCTTAAATCATGTTTCAAACAACACACTTTTTATCGAAATTTATTCTAATTTTGTGTGAAAACTCAAACTCATTTTAATCTGTATGAATATGAGAATAAGTGTTTTTTGATATGCAGAAGGATTTATTGATACAATTATTCATTTCTTTTCTTATTCATCGTGAAAATTCTAATAATATAAAATACTAAATTAAATCGGATGTGTCTCATTACATCAAACCCAAGTGGCAAGATGAAGCAAGAATCTTTCGTGTGAACAGTATGATTCACATTTACATTGTGTGAAAGTGCCATTAGAATTACTATTTAGACTCAAGTTCGATACCGCGAATTTACAAGCAGTTTGTAACATCCATCAAGATCAAAATTTTTTATTAAGAATGAAATTATATTAAAAAACAAAAATTATGTTTATTAAACACAACTCTCTCTCTCTCTCTCTCTCTCTCTCTCTCTATATATATATATATATATATATATATATATATATTTATATATATATATATATATATATATATATATATAGTACTGTTACTTTTCTATCACTTTCCATCAACTAGAGAGTAAGAAGAAATTTGTGAAATGTCTCTCAATAATAACAAAAAGTAAACACTTTTCCATCCAAAATTATCAACTTAAAATAGTGATGTGTTATGTAGGTATACACGAGTACTAAGTATTTACTCCAATATTTGGGAAAATTTTTTTTATATATTAGTATAAAAATAATGCGATTTTAACTATATATTGGTTTCTTTTCAACGAAATTAATAAATAATTGCTTTTTTACATGCAGCAGTCGTAGAAGAACATTTCAAATAATTAAAATTTACCTACACAAACTTACTTACACTATCAAAAAAATATATAAAACCACAGGCACAAGTATATTTTCTGGAATTTCGAACTATTTCAAGGAAAGAAATATTCATATAAGAATATTTCTCGATATTAGCCGACTATCTTATCTTGTTATTTATTTCACTATGGTTTTGTGTCAAATTGCAGTGCCGCTATTTTAACGAGATCTCGTTGCAATAACAAAACGTTTGTTATTCTCTGAATAAGTCAAAATAAATAACATTATTTCATACACTTTTGTTAGATTTGGATAATAACCAACATATTGTTCTATGGAGACTTCTCAGAAACTGTAGAATCCAGGCCCCCTGTAGAGTCAAAAATATATTTTGACCAAGCTGACATTATATAAAATATTTGGTTTTTTAAAAATTATTTATTTCATATGCAAATGCATATCTTAAAAAATTCGACTATCTACTGCTATTGTATGAAGTGTCGAGTATCTAGATACTTATAGTTTTTACATCACCTTCAATCGCTTCGGCATCCTGTGTCCCTGCTGTACTAGGTGTTTAACTATTTAATTCATTTCTTTATACGTAATATTTGATTACTGCTGCTTCTAAGCTTAACAAAAATAGTCATAAACATATTTAATAGCTTTAAATACTTGCAATTACTTAACATTTCTTTTAGAAAACTTGATTTATAAATGTAAATACAAAATAGCAGATTGGATAATTATTGAAAGTAAAAATTTTACTATTTTGCTATCTTTTGTGTCTCTCTCGTTGATAATTTTTCGAGTTAATGAACTCTTTTCTATCAACAATTGTTAACAATTTTCAGTAAATGAACAGAGCTTATATATATATATATATATATATATATATATGTGTATATATATATATATATATATATATATATATATATATATATATGTATATATATGTATATATATATATATATATATATATATATATATATATATATACATATATATATATATATATATATATATATATATATATATATATACAATTAAAACAAAATTGGCTTGCGAATCGAGAGACACTATTATCATCATTTGTGAAAAACTGCACTTATTTTATTTTTATTAAAAGAGAAAACGTATTTATTTTAGCTAAGAGGCCTCTCACACAATGAGGCTAATATTTTGGCCAATAAGCTATTGCAACAATTGAATTTGACGGATAAATCCAATGAATTTGGTAAGAATTTATCTGGTGGTATGAAAAGACGTTTATCACTGGGAATCGCTATAGCAGGAGAAACGAAGTAAGTGAAAATAAAATGAATGTTCCAACAACTACTAAAGTGTAATGAGAAATATTTCTATTTAGAATTGTTATATTGGACGAGCCCTCTTCCGGCTTGGACATTGAATCACGACGTGAATTATGGGATATACTTTTGCATTTGCGTAAAACCAAAGCCATTTTGATAACAACTCATCATATGGAAGAAGCCGAAGTTTTGGGTGATACCATAAGTATATTATCTAATGGCCGTTTGCAACTGACTGGTTCTCCTTTGGAGTTAAAGCATAAAATAGGCAGTGGATATATACTTAAGCTGTGTACAAATCCCAGTCAATTTAATATAGACGAATGCTTGGAGTTGATAAGAGAGCTTATACCCATGGCCAGTGTTATTGTAAGGTTTATCAAATATGTTAGCTTTATGAAAGTGTGGCATCAATTATATATTTTAGAATGTTGTACCACCCACTGTATCTATAAGTTTGCCTTATGGATATAAAGAATATTATTCGAAAATGTTAGCCAGTTTAGAAAGACATCAGTTGCAATTGGGCATAAATACAATATCGGTAACCGACACAACTTTGGAAGATGTATTTTTAAAGTAAGTAAAATAAATGTAAAATACCATGCAAATCTATGATTATAACAATAATCGTAATTTCAGTTCTGTACCCAAAGTGGACACAAATGACGAAGTTGACGGTTCAATTAACTGTCATGCAGATGTCAATATACGGGTACCATATCAGCGTTTAGATACATTGAAAAATATCAATTTAATTCATCAATTTATAGCTATTGCTTATAAAAAGCTATTATTTATGAAAAATGAATGGCTCTTAGCTGTGATTTTGGTAAAATAATAAAATTAATAATAATTTTGTAAAATATGATTTTGATTACTTTTCCTTCTTGCCAGATCTCTATACCATTTTTTATGGCTACAATTGCTATTGTGACTATACATTCCTCGACTGTTATGAAACTTGGTACTGGATTGCGTTTATCTTTGGATCATTACAAGAGTGGCATTGTTTATATGAGTGTATCCGACGAATCATCTCCAAATGTTATTAGATTTTCTGAGTTAGTGCGGGAACAAGTCGAAAGTCATTCTGGCTTAAAAGTGGAAAAATTATATCGAAATCACAATTTTACCGGAATTGAAGATGGTAAGATACTTAACTTACATGTGTATTTATCTACAAACATATATTAATCTTACGAGAGGAAAAGATGTTTTATTACGTTTCGCATCATACCTTAACCCGTAATAACCTGCTAATGTGCCGCACCTCAAATTAAACAGCATAGTAAACAACATTACAATGGCTTGCTTAATAGGAAAGTATAATATTAAGCGCTGCAGATTGTTTTGTGGTTACATCAACGCCCACCAGAACATTTAAAAGGCAATCACATTAGCGAATTTTCTCTTTTCCTAGTTATTTAATTGGTTCCTACTTAAAATTTTACGTTATATACCATTTTAGATGACCGCGTGGTTAAAATCAAAATCTCATATATTTTTAGAATTAGTTGAAATAATGAAAAATGACTTCCATAATTTTCAACAAAATGTTCTGGGTACTATACAAATATCGGGTGAAAATCGACCAACTGCTGTGGTACTCTATTCAGAAAATATGATGCACAGTTCAGCGATATTGACTAACTTAATAGATAATGCCATCTATATGTGGATATCAAATAGTAGAGATAGAATATTAGAAACTATTTATGCTCCAGTAGATGTGTAAGTAAAAAAATTATATTTTTAAATTAACTATCTCTAATAGCAAAATTTAAAAATTTATTTATAGACGGGACGATTCGGCCGGTTCTTTAAAGCTGTCATACTATGCCACCCTTTTGCCTTTTGGTAAGTACATACATACTTGCGTTGCGTTATTGTTGATACGTGGTGTGTTCAAAAATAAGGTGGATTTAAATTTTTCTCAAAAATATTTACTTCTATCAACTACTATTTAGTTTCTTTCTGAGATGTGCTTGAAAATTCGATATATATTTTGAACAGACCCCACATATGATATTAAATACCTTTTAATTTGTGTTAACAATATTTTTTTTTATTATATCTAGGCATGTTTTTGTTGATGTTTTATTTTGCCATGTTGCCGTTTAAGGAGAACCGTAGTGGCTTCAAACGTTTGCAAGCCATGTCAACGTGCGTTTATTGGAGCAGTATATTAATATGTGACCTTATGCTATTATTTTTAATCTGTGCTGCCTTGTATGTTTATCAATTGGTTATAATGCCTCAAGAACTTTATAATGTCACGGACATAAGCAGCATTACGGCTTCATTATTCTTCTATGGCTTGACGTATTTACCAATAATTTATTGCTTTACTAACATTGCAACTACACTTTCCACTTTGTCGACCTGCATGGCAGTATTATTTTATATATCCTGTAAGTTTAATAATTTCTTTTAGTATTATAAAACAAATTTTATAAATATAAAAAAAAAGCGAATTGTAATAATATGCTCTTGTATTGAATATTCTTTCAGTCGTACCACCGTTTATTGTATCATTTTCACTGGTTGACATGTTGAAGTTCAAAAATTATATCATATTTTTGCGTTTATTACCCGATTTCAATTTGTGTCAACAATTGCGTATTATCAATGAACGTTTCATTAACAACCACGCTAGTCATTTACCAGATCGTATACGTCAGGAATTAAATAGTAAAGACGTTTTAAATTTGAGCAGTTATTATTTTTATGTTTTTCTTGTATTTCCTCTGATGATGGTAAGTGTAAAGAGATGTAAGATATTTAATTTCAGTAGCAAATTTTTAATCTTGAGGTGTTTTTGTATAAAAAAATTCATTTACGCAACTTACACACAGATTAGAACAGCAGTTTTTTAAAACCGTCATCATCCGCACTCATATGTATTTTGCTTATCACCACTTTTAAGATGGCTTAGTTGAATCTGAAAACTCGTATTTATAAAGATTTTATGATGAAATAGAATCGGACCGACTGTAAAATACTTCGAAATAACTGACTTTCCCTTTACCTAAGAATTTTATAATGTCTGTCTGAAATAGAAACTCCTTACGTATACTAGCCTTATCAATCATAATTGAATTTACTATAATAAAAATAATATATTAAACATTTTTATTTAAAAAGCCCTCAAGGATAAAAATAGATTATTCTAGTAATATCGAACTCTCAAGATTTATTAGAAATTAATAAGCTATTTCATTTACTTACATATAAATTTATTAATATATTCTTCTTTTTTAGTTTATATTCTTGTATATTGTGGAGAATAAACGTCGTCGCCAAATATTTAAAAATTCTTGCAAATTTTCTAAATCCAATAGCAAGTCCGAACAATGTCCAGTTAATAGCGAAGAGGATAGATTTATACAAGAAGAAAAATCTTGCGTGGAGAAAATTATAAAAGGTATGTTGCAATCACGCCGTATCTATCATTAATAGTAGATATACTTTGTAAATTTACAAAGTATCGGTGTTTGGACTATACGTCGACGTTGTTATTAGCCCGTACTCTTATCTGTTCCTGTCAATAACTGTGTCTACTTAGGCCTTCATATAATTAGTAGCAACGTAGTTAACAACGGAAATTCTTCAGATGAACGTTCAATCTATACAGTTTTCTGCATTGTAGAAATCAACCAGTAGGAATGAGATACAAAATCTTAGAAAGAGATCAGCCAGATCACTGAAATTATTTGCCAATAACGTGTGATGTTGAGTGGCTCATAGTTGCTTTGTGACTGCGCCCTCTATGTCTAGAAAAACTATGTGACTCATTAGAAAAGGGAGGGCACAGCATTTATTGTAGGCGTGCTGAGCATCAGAGAGATCTTTCTGAATGGTCTCAGCTGAATATAATTTTCTCTTTCCAGGAAAAAGGAAGTCAGACTTATCGGCCTAAGCTCATTAGGGTTAGTGTGCGATATATTTCTCCCTTTGGGGATGACGACAATCCTATTCGTATGTCAGCATGTTGGTATGTGAGCCATAAATATTACGCAAATCCAGGGTAGGATCGCATTTCTCTGTAGCTGGAATTATTCCATCTGGCCACGAAGACTTAAGCGGATCGAATCTGTTTGTAGCCCAGCGTAGCCTGTAAGTTTTTGAAACAAAATCTTTGATATTTAGACCCAAAACTTATCGTTGATGGACCCAATGATAATGACTGACTAGAATCCGTAACATCCCTCTGTTCAATGAAGTCACCCACCATCTCAGAGAGTAAGAAGGTGTCCCCTAGATAGGATTAAGCTTCGCTCTCTTGTTGTAGGTCGCGGTTCTCCGTTATATTGCTTCGGCAGAGGATCACAAAAATCGTAGAGAAACAGAAGATTTTGTGGTTCCTCTTCCGGAGTGGTGTGAGAGATTTTTAGCTTAGAATCAGAACAATTTTCAGCCTGGATCCTTTGGCTGCATCGACCTTAGCTACCCTGCGAACATGTTTAAGCATATCGGGGTTACAATTCCTAAAGTCTAGAGCGCTGAGCCCTTGACCGAATAGAACCTCAACTTCACTAGTGCTAATCAGTATCCATGCATAGAGGCAGTGATCACAGGTTTATAATTGCATAAATTGGCAGCTGTGCTCTCGATAATGGCTCTGACGAGACTACCTTTGACCATCCTACGGAATGAATCAGTCGACTGGACATGCTTTTGGTGTTTATTCTCCTTCTCCGATGGTTGCCTTTTTAGGTCTCCCTACCTTCACGTTTGCAGTGGCAGGTCCTTGTTGTCGCCCACGTGGGAGAGGCTGTCTGCTTTTCTGAAAACTAACAAATCTCAAAGCGGAGCACTTCCTTCGGCGGCCCTATGACAAGGTGGAGTTGGCACATTACTGGAGCATGAGATCTTTTCCTTTGCCTTTTTTATATTTCTATGGAAGGTGAAGTGCTTAGACGGTTGTGGCTCTTCCACCCCTTTCTAACTCAAAAAAGGAGATTTTACCCTTTTGCCGGTAAGTACTTGTGCAATATTTGAGGTAATTGGAGACACATTTTTCCGGCTATGCTGCCCTATAACGAAGTGGTCACAAACGTAGTTACATGTAAGCACTGACGATGAGAGTGTACAAAAAAGCGGAAACCATTGACAATAAAATTTTACTAACAACATCTCATCCATGATAAACACATCCATTTACCCTCTTCTTGCAATATAGATTTTAATTTTTCTCATTCAACTTAAGGTAATTTTTGTATTAGTGATTAACCCACACTTTGTCAGCTTGAGGGAGGAGAGTCATAGGAAATAGATTGTTGAGATTTTGGACTTCCCTTGTATTGCAAGGATCATAGTTCAGGCTGTCTTATACAGCGATATTTATTGTCTTCTCATAGAAAATTTTAAGGGAATTGCTTGAGTTTTTGTGGAGGAAAAAATTAACAGGCCGCACAAAAAAACCGAAGTTTCCGGTCGAGTATGTGTTTCGTTCCTCGTTTCTGTCTTTAGAAACATTTAGGCAAGTCTAAAAAATAATTCAACGAATTTCTGTCCCCAAAAAGGTCAGAATTTGCCGGAAGAGAGTAAATAAGAGAAGAGGACTACATTTTTGTTGGTACCGAAAAGATACTTAATTCTCTTTTGTTATTTGTCTTTCATTATTTTAGTATAATATTTTAGCACAGACTGTCCGAGTGCCAAAGGAGGAAAATTCTAGAGATTTGCTACCAGAGAAATTTAACATATTTATCAGCTGGCACTTCAGCATTATAAAGCATATCCCATTTGTCTGTTCTTTTTCTTGTCTTTTCTACACCACTTGAATTTCTTTTTGATTTTTTAACACTTTATTTCTGTTAAGTGTACGTACCTATTCCTTGCATGTTGGAAGACACTGTTATAAATTCTCTACATCCGACGAAAAGGGTTACTGACGCGTTCTGTTTGATCTATTGACGAGAAAAATAGTTACTGGAACACGGGGGATGATGTGATCGTTGTCTTATTTTAGATAAAAGTAAAAACAACTACAAACTATGTAAAAAATTAATTTTCAATTATCCGACGTAAACTATTCGAATTATTCGTTAATCGAGCAGTTTTTAATTATTGAAACAGTTAACCGTCAAAAATTAGTCGAACAACAATTAATCGCTTGAAAGATGAGCTAAACATTATACTTGTAGTTGGGAAACATTAATAAAAAATATTTATTATTTTTTATTTTAATAATTTCAGATAACTGCGAAAATGAATTCCCACTCATCGTTCATAACTTACATAAGCAATATAATTGTAAATTGGCAGTAAACGATTTAAACTTTGTTGTACGTAAAAAGGAATGTTTTGGTTTGTTGGGTGTGAATGGTGCCGGCAAAACGACCACATTTGAAATGATTGCAGCAAATCAAATCATTTCAAAGGGTACGATCAAAATTGATGGTGTAGATATTTTGCTAAATGAACCAGAATATCGTTATCGTTTTGGGTATTGTCCACAAAATGACTGTCTTAACGATTTCATGACTGCATATCAAACGTTACGTTATATGGCATTATTACGTGGCATACAGATCAAACATGTACACGATGAGGTGATGTATTGGATGGAGAAATTAGATTTAAGCAAATATGAAAATGTACAAGTTAAACATTATTCGGGTGGTACGAAACGAAAATTACAAACAGCAGCGGCAATGGTGAGATTTTTCAAATGAAAAAAAAGATAGTCCAGTAAATTTTTTGTTTGTTTTGTTTATGTTAACAGATTGGCAGCCCGTCTTTGGTGCTGCTAGATGAACCCACGACGGGTGTTGACCCCATATCAAGACGTTTTCTGTGGCAATCAATGCAAGACTTTCAAAAACGTGACAAAACCTTAGTACTTACATCACACAGGTGGATCATATTTAAAAATTTATTTGTAAATGTAAAACTAACTGACGATTTACTTTATTATTTAGCATGGATGAATGCGAGTATTTGTGCAATCGCCTGGCCATAATGGCTGATGGCCAATTCAAATGCTTGGGCTATGTTCCCGAATTAAAACAACTTTATGGATCCGGATTTACTATGAGCATTAAACTTAAAACGCCCGAAGCCTCACACTCTGATGTTGCTTATATAACTGAAAAGTTGCAAAGCTATTTTACTCACGCTAAACTGCGTGAAAATCATGCTGGCATTTTGACTTACTTTATTAAATCATTCAATAACTTAGTGTGGTCGGAGATATTTGCTAAATGTGAATCATTTTTAAAACTAACAATGGATATAGCTGAAGAGTACTCCGTAAATGAAACGACATTGGAAGATATATTCCTAAAATACGATACAAAAAATAAAAGACATGATAATCATTATCATGAAACGTTATCCAATGGCAGTGGCAATTCGCCATGTATTGAAGATGTTTAAATACACATATTTCCGACCAATTTGTCGGACTCAATGACTCTTCAAATGGTAAATAATATATGTATTTACTTACATACATACTAATACATATTATGACTTAAAAATCTCACACCTTAAGAAAAACCTATACAAATGTCACTTCAGTTTTTTTCATAACTCATTCTATTTAAACCATATTAAAGGAATTTACATTAATGTTTCAACATTTTATTAATTATTTAAAATATTGTAAGCTTAAATTATACTTTTGTATAAATAAAATAAATAATATATGTAAGTACATGTTACAAATAAAATAGTTTTATTTACCAATAAAATACATATAGACATTCTTTAACCACCCACTTTTATATTATATTTATTTATATATTTCAAATATATTTTGTGACACGCACTGATACAGCGTCCGTGGAATAAAATTGTAAGTGAAAATTTTAGCAGTTTCAACCTCTTTCATTATTATTTGGTTTTGTCGTATTTGATGAAAATAGATCATCTGCATCATGTCCGTGTTGGTTACAATTTTATCTGAGATGTATTTTGCCGTTTGTATATTGTAACCTAAAATGCAAAACAACACACAATTAATAAGGCCCATAACAACATTCGTATTCGAATTGCCAATTATTCGGTTATTGTTAAATATTCGTATTCACCAATTAAGCAAATATTTCTCGAATATTTTATAAGCCAGAAATAATAATTGCTTTAAAAAATTTTTACTAAATGGCAAGTTTTGTTGTTAAAATTTCATTACTGTCAACTCATATTACACTAAAAACAAGTTTGTTTGTTGTAAAACATTCAACCCATGAACAACAGATTATATGTAGTTTTAAGTTTATTTTTTTAATTTTCAACATTTGTTTTCTTAATATATATACATACATATATAATGTAATAATAGCCCTTCATGTTTTATATTTCTAATGATCTTTTTTACCATAGAGCTTCAGATTTTAATTTAGTATCAGAAAAAACTGCTTGCTGAAGTAGTAAGACAAAAGACTACGATGCTGCATTGGATCCAGACTTCGACTCCGCATTCAGTCACGAATATGGCATCCTCCTTCGTCGGTACCTGTATCAAAAATATTTACTGGCAAAGTCAAAATAGCTCCAACAAAAATCTCTATCTTCCAATCTGTTTTCATCTGCTATTTTAACATTATCCCTTTAACATTAACGCAATGAAAATGTAGGAGTTTTCTCCTCAGTGCCTGTCCAACTCATAAAAAAACTTTATCCACGATAGAATTAAGCATGATCTGAAATCGGATTTTTACATCTGAAATATTTTTCTTATTTCATTTTAGTCTAGAATTGTTTCATGTTATAAAATTTTTTGCTTCACCTGCTGACTTGAAAACTGGCGATTCGTTGTTTTGCATTTTAGGATTCGATATACTTTTTGTAACAGCATCATTTTTAGTACAAGGTCCAGTTTTAAACTATTACACTAATTTTTAACATCACTTAACGTCACAATGTTAAAATAACATTCAAAATAGCTACGAGCTCCATATCGTCTTTTTAAATGAAAATGGGTGTAACTACACAAGAAATCGAAGTGGTGGTTTTGACTGATTGTGGTTTCTTTTATAAAACATCTATCTCATTCAAATATTCACGGTTTTGCTACCAAATAGTATGATTTTATTAAAAGAACTATGATTTTGTCTATTCGGAACTACATTTGTTGAGAAGAACTGAAGGAAATAATTCGCTCAAACTTATATTCAAGTTTGCTTCTGCAAATTATTCTGAGATTGTTTTTATACATAAACAACTAACTATTTGCATTGTGTAAAGTTTTAAAGCATGCTGTTAACTGTTTCTTAAATTTCTTGTTCGACGTGTTTTAGCAAATTTATTTAATATGTTATATTGTGTATTTATAATAAACCTCTGCTTTACGTTTCTAGGTTTTTGGGAAAACTGATTGTCCGTTTCATTCTTAGAAATAAAACTCGTGTTGTTTATTGACAGGAAGCCAATTTCTAGTTGGTTTCATAATTAGTTATTTCGAAAAATATGCAGGAAACTCCATCTTAGTAAGTATGAGCGGTACTTTAAATGGATGATACGAACTTGAATGAACTATGATATATTCCCGGATACGCTCTTGTTCTGAATTGTGTTGCTGATACAGTACATAAAAAACGAATAATAACATTTATAAATTTTTAAAACTGTTTGGTAACTTTGGGATTATGCCAATGAAAAGCAAGCGTATGAAGGTAAATAATTAAGCGCAATAAGCCAAGCAAACGTGTAGTAAATTAATGCATTGTATGTATTTAAATATTTATAATATCAACAACAATAATGAATTTAATTACAAAAGCAAATCTTCTAAATATCGTTCAAACTCTGTTTCTCTTGCAACTGGTTCTATTTCCGTATCTGTTTTCTTATTCCAAATTTCTTCTGAAATCTCCATTTCTTCTTCAGCATAATCTGTTGAAGCTGTAGGAGCTTCCTCATCTTTTTTTGTTTCGGTGTATTTTTCATCTTTGGTTTCGTCTGTGAAAAGAATCTCATTTTCTCCGATAACGTCATTGATGCTGTCACTTTTTTGTCTTCTTTTCCTCGACTTGGAAGATTTACTTTTTTCTCTTTTGGCTTCTTTGGCCTGTTGACGTTCCATATGTTTTAGACGCTTTACTTCACGTTTCTTTGAAGTAAAATTCAATTGGTCGGAATGCTCTGGGCATAGTCTTAATTTAACTAAAGCATTTCTACGTTCACCATGCTCGTGATATGCAAAATTTACTTCCCAACTACGCAAGTTTTCCTTTTCCATACATTTACGACTGCCACACTGAAATTGTCCAACACCAGCCACCACTTCTGCTTCTGTACGCCAACGCAGCGCAACCTTATTTTCCTTATACCTGGTAAGATCAGCTATGCAGTATTCTTTGAAAAGCTTGTCGTAATATCGTTTAGCCAAACGTACCTCCCAAGAATCTTCAATTCCTGCCTTAGTCTCATCGTCCCATAAAAACCGATGATGTTCACGTATCACATCTATATCGCGTTTGTGTTTTCTTCTCTCCGCAGCATAATTATTAAGTATAAAGGTTTTCAGTATATAATCATGACGTTCTTTATCACTCAACGATTTTAGAGAAATTGGAAACATTTCGTTTGCTTTGGAATCAAACCTAAATAATAACAATAATAGCAAGACGAATTCGCCTTGAATAGTAGTAATTGCAAAAACTGCAGCAGAGAGACAGACTACATCGATGTGAAGATATCTTCACCACCAGCTGTTTTGAAAATATTTCTACTCAGCCGCGCCGCCGTCAAAATTACACCATTCTAGTCGGCAAAAGTATGTATGTATATAATGTTTTTACCATCTACATATGCAGTTTATTCTTTAATACAGTTCGAAACCATAATTTATATATACAGTTGTATCTATTTAGAATTTATTCTGTTATGTAAAGGTACTATAAGAAGATATAAAAGCAAGTACTAACATGTGGACTAGTTATTGGATATATACTTGGACCGCTAATGCACGGCTCCGATACGAATGCATATGCCGGCTCGTTGCTCAATTCACCAGCTGATTATTACATACAACAGTATACGATATTAACTTATATTACATTGTTGCAAGCAGATGTTATTTTCTTCATTATATATATATATATATATATATATATATATATATAACAAAACGGAATGTTTTGTTGTAAATGGTGATTATAATAAGCATATCTATGTATGTGCTCAAATGTGTATATAATTGCCTATACCTATAAATCATATATATAAAATTAGAGATTAATTATTTCAGTATTATTTACCAGCCATATGTATTTAGTTTTTCACTACTTTATTAAATAACCTCTTTATATATTATATTGAACACAGAAACGATCATATTTCTGTACATAACTAGAACATATAATATATTGCTTATTAACTCCTCATGTGGTTCTTAGAAATTTGCTACATATATGTGGGTATATAGAAAACCACAAGCGGCCTTGATATCTATATGGCACCACAATTTAATACTTAAAATCACAACCATGCATTGGAGCTCCAATTAACAACAATAAGCCAATTCACAATAAGACATATACAGAAATGTGTAGAAAAAAATTTGCTCCACCAACAAAACCTTGCTTCTTCAGTTGTTTTGCGAATTTCATACAATTTGCATCGTTCGTGTAGTGAAAATTCCAATGGACGTGGTAACGTCTGTGGCGAGAGTATAGTGCGGTTTAATGCGGCGCTCTTTTTTTTGCATGTGTATTTTTTTGTTTTGAACTTTTCCATTCAGAAAAAACTGAACCAAAACAAAAAACACAACATACAACAACAACAAAGGAACGCAGCTGTTTTTCTAAATGGTAAAATACATTAGAAAAAAACGCGAATAAATTTGTAAAGGAAGATATAATTTATGTGAAAAAAGACTAGCAAAAAGTAAACTTTTAGATACACCAAAAAATAAGCAGAATTTCACAAAAATGCATATCAAAAAAGTTAAGAAAATGAATGAACAAACAGTGCTTACAAATCTACCTATAATTTAAAAGAATGAATATAACGAAAATATACATTCATATGTACTTATAAATTAATATATGTACCTAACTGCATATGAAGCTACGTACATCCATACAAAAAAAAAAAAAAAAAAATATATATATATATATATATATATATATATATGTATATAGTATATATGTATACAAAGTGTGTACGATGCATGTATGTAACTATATACTCCTTTTAATGTTAATTAATCGCAATTATTGTAGCTATACGAATTTATATACATAATTATAAATATGTATATATAACATTATATATATATATATATATATATATATATATATATATATTTATATATATACATTGTTTTTTAATGAAATGATTAATTTTAAATTTCGCAGTAGTTAAATTAAAAAGGAATGAATTAATTAATACAAGTGAAGTTATTGTTCTGCATGTGTGAGTAAATATAAATGATGGTGGTTTTTTTCTTTATGTTTGGATGATGTGCTGCTGTAGTTGAGAGTTTTAAAAGAATTTCGTGTTTTTTTAAAGTAACTACTGATTGAACAGATTGCAAAGGGTTCAAGACGAAAATAACTACATGCAAAATGAATAAGAATGCAATAAAAAGAACAACATTATTTGCACACTGCATTTAGAAGTCTCAAGTTTGTAAACATTTTTCGCTTCAATTTTAAGGTATGGAGATGAAGATGGAGAATATGAATTTATCTTTTTGAGAGATATACCAACAACGCGCTCACATAAATGCTTTAATTTTGTTTGTGTTATTGTGGAATGTAATCATTGTATTGAAATCTTATTGTTTTACATTTCTTTTTAAATCTTTTCGAATTGTATTTAAGAAATAAATTTTATGCCTTGAATAAAAAAGCACACATCTAGTACTTCCGTTAGAGTCAGTGCTACCATACTATTTTCGTGGGAATGATATTTAATATCCGGCCATACCCAACAAACACTTATTACATTGTGTTCCAAATATAAAATAAAATCTTTTATGAACGTTTGGTGCGAACTATGTATATATACAACATTTAATTATTTTGTAGAATTTCATACAAAATAAGCCAGTGTAATTCTGGTAAAAGCGGTTTTTCTATTTTAATAGGCGCTCTGCGGGATCCTAATAAAATCGATCCTTTTTCCCATTCTTTGTTATAGCGTTAAACGCATTAGCCTCTTTTGTAACAAATACTGCATTGGGTGCAATGACGAGGAAGAGGAGATAATTATTTACCTACTCTGCCTCTGTCCTGCTCTAATCTGGTAGCCTTGGCTTTGGGGCACTTTCATCTCTTAGTGCCCATGGTACAATAAACAGGTATATGCATCAGCACAGGTGATAGTGAACTCTCCTCCCAAACTATATTCATTTGACTTCCATTGTCTTACAGTATTTCACTGATGCAAATCCCTATTGATCCATAATTAAATGTAAACTAATAATATGAAAAAATTATGAGTGCAAACAATGCTTGTCCTGAATCAATTCCAAGCACTGTCTGCCACTTAAACTTTTCCGGAAGATGTTTATATCTATCACACACTTACCTTTTCGGATTCTTGGGAACCTGTAGAATTTCTGAGCTTCTTGGACACCCACAACACGTCTGTGTCTCCTAAAATATAAATTTTGTTTTATTTTATTTCATAACTTTTACTACAATTAATACTTACGTCACCACTTTGATATTTTACAACACAACAATGAATAAAATTAATTTTGTTTACAAAAAATTTTATTTTATTTGAGAAAGGCGAATTAATGAGTTCGCCTTGTTTTTAACATTGTGTTTCACCAAAAAGATGCTTTGTTGTAATGAATTCGCTTTGCATATACCTGATAATTGTACCATGTTAGTGCCGGTATTCAAAATATTATTTCTGTAGCTCAATTTTTGAGTTTTATTATATGACATTTCTTTTCATTCTCTGTTACGCTGTCAAAAAGTATTTTAAAAATTAAGAAGCAAAAGAAAACAATTCGTGAAAAAGATTTCTCTATGTGAATACTAGAGCAAGTTTAAAAGGATATTGAAAAGAATTTGAGCAGCAAAAACTGTACTGTGTGAACCGGAACTTATTGAGAGTAATTTTTTTTTCTTCTTAGCACTCTTAGTGCTTTTTTCATTTATCTATGCGAAACATTTTGATGTTGGCGCTCGGTGGTTTTTGACATTAATTTTGGTCGTGACAGTGGCACTAAAATCAAAATAAGTTTTTTATTGAAAGAAAAAATATACCTTATTCTGTAACTATGTGATTATATAAAAAATGGGACACTTACGTAACGGTTGTGTAGAAAATTGACTAGTGCTGGTGGTATCTGACTATCTCTTGATGACTAAAAGAAAAAGCGTAAGCAACTGTTCCATTTTCAGTATTGTCTTGACGTTGGCGTAGAAAAATAGTTAAAGAAAAAGGTTGACTACTCCCTTATGTCACATAGAACTAAGTCACGAAAGATATCGTTTTCACGTGGAAATAACTATAATATTAATATATAAAATATCCTTCAATCCCTAATAAATTCCAAAATTATTTCAGGCATAAAACTTTTTCTGTTATATAAAAGCCTGCCCGGACCACCATTTGTATATAGTAGCATATGGGTAGTGTTCCCCATTTTCCCACAATGATCACTAATCCTTTCAAGCGCACTGTTTAGAAGCAATTTATTGCAAATTTGTATTAATAAAGTTTCAAAATTATTTCAGACTACTATTTACATATACATATAAATAGCATATGGATAGTATTTCCCATTTTTATACAATATTTCTTATCTTCAGTACATTCAGTCTACATTCAGTATCTTTTGGGTCATACATTCTGAATACTGATTGGACTCTATTTCCTGGGTTTTGGTTAATAAATGAATATAATCAAATACTACTCCAACTGTTAAGTGGATAACATAGTTCTCTTAACTATAAATATATTTATTAAATTCAAATTTATCTTCATACACATAAAATTAATATTCAGAAAATGTCGATATTTTTAAGTGCAGATATATCATCAAAATCATCTGGAAGTCTGGGCTGTGCTGTGTATGTTGCATAATTAAAATGTTGTTATATTAAATTTACTTTTTATATATTGATTGCTCGAAACATAAAAAAATTTGTTGATTTTCCCTTTTGCTTGATGTATTATACTTTTTAATTCTTTAGGGGTATAACCACTTGGGATTTATAAGAGCAAAATAGTTTCACATTTTTTTTTTGCTGTTACTCTTTCATATCTGCAATTATACCAACAATTACTATATTATAAAATATTCAATACAAAAGGGTCAAGTCTATTTATTTATTTGGCTGTTTTCATTTTTGAAGTAAAATATAACTTTTTAAGCCCATTGATCTCTTGCTAAAACTACGCGCTTTTTTCTTGGGCTTGGTGCTTCACGGATATTAAAAACATACGGGACTGCACCTATTATTTAGAGCTATAATTGATAGTTAAGAACAATTTTAGATTTTTAAAATAAGACTAGTGAAATAAAACATGCATTTCCCGCACATTATCTTCGGTATGAATATTTTCGTATGTGTTGAAAAAATATGTAGTTATTGGCCGTCTCTGATTAAAATTGAACAAGTATCTTTAACAGTATAATATACGTATAAAATTGTATGTATGTATGTATGTGCACTTTAATAATATACATAAATCCTTAAGTACAATTTAATCTACAAAAAGTTGGAAATACTATTACATGCTGCAACAAAATACAATATGTGTCAATATAAAAAGAAAAATAATAGAAACTTTACTCTTTCAAGGTGAACGTGTCGCGGCTTCTGTTAACCCACCACAATACAACGTACACCACTGTGTAGTAAACTAATTAAAATTTTTTTCAAAACCTAAACGTCAAATAAAATCGTTCGATTTGTATCTAGTTTTGAAACGAAATTCTGACTTTCTTATAATAAAAAAACGTGCGCTATTGATCGCACGTTACTTAAAATTTTTTTCCTACAAATTGTCTAAATAACCGCCACTTTGCCGCGCGGACGTAAGTGTAAATCCACCACCTCCGGTAATATGGCCACTACGGGAGGAGGGGGAGCAGCTGCTACAAGTGTTGTAGTTCTGGATCGTGGCAATAATACAACATGTACAATCAATTTGCATGGTAAGTGCTATTGCTGTTTCTTTTTACACACGTAAATATGTACGTCTAAATAAATACTATATTTTTTATATGTATACACTTTTAAGTAGGTTTTTATTTTATTTTCAAATACATATATCCAAGCTTCAAATTCATGGCTCTCTGCTATAATTATAAATTATTTCATTTTGTGCTTTGCATTCATTTTGTTTACTTCCTTCTGTTATTTCACGAATATTTTTTGCAAGAATTAACAAAATTTTGCACATATATTTTTTTATAACTATTTGAGCTTTGTTGAATATTTGATTGCTTTGTGATTAATTAATCATTATTAGTTATTATAATTTGTATTAACGAAAATCAATTTAAGCGAAAAACATGACTAAAAAGCTGTATGTTTTGCTTAATGCTAATTTTATATTGAGTACACATACAGTGGATCAATTAAGTTTAGCCTCGCCACAGTTTTCAACCGTAACTAGTCCGTAAGTAGCCTTCGTCTCCTTAATTTGATGAAATAGTGTTGATCTAATTATAAAATTTCTATTGATCGTTCCACAAAAAATTTAATATTTTATTATCTCTAAAATTACGCGTGCTTATTTTTAGTTGCGTGAGAAGTACCTAGATTGATGACTATGCTTTGACAGCTGAGAATGTCAAACTGTTGACATTAGGTCTGTCCGCGTTCTTTTCCAGTAGCAAATACTCAGTAACTTTTTTTGGGAGAGTAAGACCGATTTTACTCTGTCGGCTGAAAATATATCAAAAAGTATGCAGACAGCATCCAGTGAAATCTTGCAAGAAAACAGCTGATCGGTGTGTGAACAATAAAGCAATACAAATGTATTTGAAGAAAAAAGTACTCCTAATACGGCAAAGCAACAAAATGTTGTACCTATGTATTTTCTAAAACAACAACATCAAGGAACAATTTTATTGTTTGGTCGATTATAAAAGTACTGCGTAATATTATGTTCGAGTCATTCATCAAACAAGTCGAATAAGAATTGAAGATCAAACTTCATATTGTACAATAAGTTCCACGTGAAGGTTTACAGATAAAATAAATTATTTTTATGTTAAGTTTTAGACTAAAACTTTTAGTCTGAATCTACATATGTGTCTGCATAGTAAGATGGTTAATTTAAGAAAATGGAAATAAATGAGGCAAGTGTAAGTACATATATAATTACATATTCACAGTTATAAATATTTATTGGTTAGTTTTAGACTCTTGATAAATCTGCTTCAAAATAATTCAATGTGTTTTTTACAATTTTCAAAAGTTCAACTCTGCAGAAAATTTTAATCAAAACCATATATGTAGTAATCTTGAGGCACAATTAGAAAAGTTTTCAAGTTTTATCTAGAAAATAATAACATTATTATGAAATTTAACATTGCTGTTAAAGTATTTGAAGTACAAGTAGGAACAAAAAATTTGAGGAACTTATTTTTTTTTATATTCTCATTTTTGTATGTTCCGTATTTACTGAATAAGTACGAAGTCAGCTACATACACGTTGGTATTCGTCCATCAAACCTTCTCTTCTCTTCATTACTCGCGTTTTGTTCGAATGTCTTGACTTATCCGAAATCTTATTCGTTGCAGACCTTTAGTGAACAATTGAACTAAAAAAGCAAAAGAATTTTAGCAAAAGTGAATTCTCGCGGTAAATTAAAAAATTATTAATTAAAGTGAAACCAAAAAAGTGTTGTAAATTAAAAAAACTTGTTTATTACACTGTTATTATTTTGGTAAGTTCAATTTCATCTTAGTTTTTAGCTTTATTTGTCGGGTTTTTTTATAAAACTTCTTTTGCTTACATTGCCCAACATAGTGTCAGCTTAACAATGGATCACCTGCTTCGGGAGGAAAGATTGGTGAATCCTGAATACTGTTTGGATAGTGAATTCTTCGCTTCCAAATAGTTGAAGTTTGCTTTGAAAAAGAAATAATAATAATAATAATAATAATAATAATTATAATAATAATAATAATAATAATAATAATAATAATAATAATAATAATAATAATAAACATAAATCTGTTCACGAGCTTCATACATACATCACTTCGTATTTCGATGGCTTTCGCCCTAATTTTACTCTCCTCAATTCAAAACAATCAAAAAGGCAAAGAAATTTGAGTTTACACGCTGACAGCATAATCGATCTTCATAGTTGTCGAAATGTCCAAATAAGAGCAACGGCCAGATTTATTAAAAAAGGAGTCAAAAAGTAAACTCCTCAAATGAAATACGTGATTCCAAGCCGCGGGGAAAACATGTCATAAATAATATACACTAGCGTTCAGAAACTTTCACTCTGTCCACAGAACTTTCATAAATCATTATGAAAAATAAAATTAAAATTGTATATAAATTGTATTGAATTTCGATCGATATCGAATACAGTAATTTGGTCTCAGATTTCGACGCGCAAGAAAAAAATATTAGACGCGAGGGGCTGATTATTGTTGTTAGCAATGGCTCAAAACACAAACATTTCGGTTTTAAATTTTAGCAAAAAATAACGTTTTAACGAAGACTTTAATCCACAAACGACAAAAAATGCGCTGCACGACGCTCGTTAGCATGTGAGAGTTCTTCGGTGGAAATAGTTTCTTTCTAACCTAAACAAGAGAAAGAGGTTAGAACTCGATAACTTCAAAGCGTTGCCACACCATCTAGGGGTTTGGCTTTATGATTATGTCACGTCTAATTTGAGTTTTATACTGTCAATCACGGTATTGACAATGTTATAGTTTTATATTTTCAATTCTCGAAACAGTTTTTATATGCACTTCTTGATATATCCCTAAGCTGTCGCAGCTTTTTAACTTTGCACGTTTTTCACGTAAAATATTGGGAACAGGAATAAGTCGTATTGAGGAATGATTACGCAATTTTATAATGAACTTGGATGGCATAAGCCAACCGTTATGCCGATTTCTTCAGCAATATCTATTAGACGATCCTCTATACCAATTTTCTTTACTTTCTCAACATTTCATCGGTCGTTAATGTGCTGGAGTGTCTAGTGTACTTGGTAACATTCCTCTGACTCAAAGTACATTCACCGTATGACATTGTCAACATTTTGAGCATTTTATTTTATTTTTTACAAATTGTTCCCTTTCCTTAACTTGGCAATCGTGAAAAATCTCTGTAAATGATATTGTTGACTTTTCTTTTTAATTAATTTAGTTTATTATTTTGGAAAAAAGAATAAAATACTTTTCATTATCAATTTAAGAGTTCTCAAAATTTATTTTAAGGATCATAATTTAAGTTTATTTTATTTTCTTGCTGTTTTTACATTCACTGAGAACTGCTAGAGGGAAAATTCTTCATGAGCGATTCACTATGGCATTGTTTCCTTCGAGGACTGATTCTTATGCTCAAACTCAAATCCCTGAATTTACAATTAATTTTTTAATTATATTGAATTCGAATTTTTTACTCACAGTGCACTAAGAATATTTAATGTAAACATAACAACAGCAGAACCGACCAGTACTGATGTCGAGGCCGCTACGTCACCTCGTCATAAGCGTTCTTTGTTTGTGGTATTTGTCAGAAGGAATGTCTACTATTTAACTAATATTTTTAACGAAATAGAATATGAGAGCCAGCTATTCTTGCATTAACTCAACTTTCTTTTGATGCGTATGAAATTTCCCAACTCTGGTGACTATTAATCTAAATATTCTAATTTTCTTTACCTTTTCCGTCCAGTGGAATATTTTATTTTAGCCACCAACCAATAATGAAATATTGTTTTGTAAATGTTTGAATCCATTTTTTTCAACAGGATAAAATCTAACTTCTATGACAGTGGGAACACTTGTTCAAGACTAGTGTGCCAAATTAAAAATCACAAATGGAACGTAGCTTGCGAAATTAGAAAGTTTGTCTAATTTCTTTAACATACCTCATATACTATAGGCGAAATTGTAAATATATATATATATATATATATATATATATATATGTAAATTCGCAATATATATATATATATATATATATATATATATATATATATATATGAAGCTTTTCTTTAAAAACAAGTAAAAGTGCTATATTCGGCTTACATACTCGTCACCAACGTACATCTGGCGTTACATACGGGTATATTTTTAAGTAGCAGTTTTGTTCTTCCTAAGTTATTAAATAGTTTTAGTGGAAACAAAATTGTAATAGTTTTAGTTAGTAAAAAAACGACAGTAGTTGCTTTTTTGCTACTTTTATGTATAAAAAAATTTTCATTTGCCATCCCTGGAATCGAAAATTTAACTTTTTTGGGCAATTTTTAAGTAGGCATGAAATAGTTTTGTATAAGAAAAACTTAAAATTTGTAACCATTTTGGTCTCTTTCATGTACTACAACGTATTGCAGTTATCCAACCCTGAAATCGAAAATTTGATTTCTTTTATTTTTGAGATCAATTTTGTCTTTCCTGAATTAAAAAATTGTTTTAATAAGTAAAAAAACGATGTTAGTTGCCTTTTTGTTTACTTATATGCATATAAAACTAAAATTTCCCATCCCTGGAAGCGAAAATTTATTTTTTTTTACCAATGCAACTCCTAATGAGGCATGAAATAGTTTTTTTAAGAAAGACTTAAAATTTTTAGCCATTTTGGTCACTTTCATATACTACAATATATTGTATGTGCCAAAAATACTTTAAATTTCCCAACCCTGGAAGAGAAATTTTATTTATTTTTTATTTTTATTCTCAATGCAACTCTTTATGAGGTATAAAGCAGTTATATATAAGAAAAATTTTAAACTATTTTGGTCACTTTCATGTGCTATAAAATATTGGTGTTGTCCAACCCTGTATTCGAAATTGTTAGTTTTGATACCAAATTTGTTCTTCCTAAATTATAAAATAGTTTTAGTTACCAGAACAGAAAAAACAACGTCAGTTGCCTTTTTGGTTACGTTTATGTATAAAAAAATTTCAATTTCCCAAACCTGGAAGAGAAATTTTAATTTCAAAATTTTTTTTTGTCAATGCAAATCTTCATGACGTATAAAGCGGTTTTACTTTTTAAACATTTTAGTTATGACATGTACTACAAAATACTAATTGTGCAAAAAAAAATTAAAAAGTTTAATTTTCCATCCCTGGAAAAATGTTTCAATTTATTTAGTTTTTTGTAGACAATTGAGGCTTCCCAAAGCATGGAATATACAAACAAACAAAAAAATAATTGGTTTTTGGTATTAATTTTGCTTCGAGAAATAGGTGTAACCTTCCCAGCTCTGGAACCATATTTCGGATTTTTCATTTCCAATCCATCAGTCCAAGAAAGAAGTCTCTAGCTCTTCTTTTGTGGGGGCTTGGGAAAACTGATTTCACGTACAGACAGACGGATAGACGGACAACGCTCAATCGTCGTCGCTATTCATAAGGATCCAGAGTATATATATTCTATGGCGTCCCATATTAATATCGAAGAAATTACACTCGGAATGACAAATCTATATATACGCTTTCACTTTTTTGTGAGGGGCATAAAAAGTGGCACTAAATAGCAGAAAGATCGGAAAAGCCGCAAACTGCCACGTAGTCGACGAACGGTAACGCTGCGTGTACGAGTAAATATTTAATAATTGAAAAAAATGAAGTTTTACGTATTGAGAAAACAATTTGGCCTATTTTCAATATTGTTACAAGAATGTATTTCTTTACAAACACACAAATGCATGTGCATTTGTATGTATTTACTTGCATGCGATCATTTATACAAAAACTTTAAATAGTTTGCGTATGTCTAGCGTTCACATCTGCAAACGGAATACATGTTGCTACATTGAAACGGTGTTTGAATGAGTAGGCATAGATTTTGGTAACAAAAAATAAATAAAACTAAATAAATAACATCAAACAATGAGTTTGAAATTCACTTTGATATTTTTCATAAACTACGCAAATTCATTTTTCTGAATTTATTGAACCTACAATTAACGAGAATTAAAAAGTGTCTGTCTATCACTAATCCAACTTGATGATGTTGTTCAAAATAAGCGGTCTGCTCAAAAAATAAGGTGCATTTTCATATGAAACTCAATTTTGATTATCTTTAGTCATCAGTACTCATGTGTATGGTTGTTTGTTCCCAGTTGTTAGGTGGCTTAGTTGCATGTAAGACGATGGTGACACGATTTTTTCCAGTGTTGCCGTTTGATTATTTCCTTTTTGTGTTACATTTTCGGAATGCGTTGCTCCATTTTACCTAAAGCAATTTTTTTTGGTTTGCATTTTCTTAACTACATATGAAAGTTTTTGCCTTTTCGAGTTAGAACAAGCTAACTACTTGTTGCTCAGAAAGGCATGATAGAATAACCAAACGGCAACACAGGAGCTTAATAAAAGAGTGTCAAATCGGTTTGAATCGTTTTAAATATTAATTATTTTGGTATCGTTTTTGATATTAAAATAGTAAACAAAAATATACGCATGCATACTGATAACGAAATTGTAGCGGCCTTCGAAAGCAGCTATTATGCTATGCTTAAGTCGTATATTTGGAACTATCCTTTATGCTTTGGAATATATATATATATATATATATATATATATATATAATATGTAAAAAATATAAATTATATATAAAGTGAATTCGTCTCCTCAGCTCTCGAGGCCACGTCTTATAAATTCGCCTTGTCTCAAATTGACTCAAATGAGTATTTTTTCAAAATACATTTCCTTCATGTCCGAATATTATTCAAAAATATAGTGGTCCCTGCAGAGATTTTTAATAATTTCTACTTGAAAGTGTTATTCTCATGTTCCCATTAGCCATACGAATAAGTTTGTGGATAAAACAAATGAATTCCATAACGATTTCTTTATTTTCTTTCTAAAAATCGAAAGCAGACTTTTGGTTTATACACGTTATATATGGATTCCCATTTAGCATGTAAATTGTACAAATTTATATTCAAGGAACTGTAAATAACTTCACTTTGTTTCTAGATTTATTTTATAACAAAAATTCCAAATAAATGTTCTTAATGTTATTTAAAACAAGTAAAGGTGCTGTGCCGAATCTTATATACTCTTCACCAACGTACGTCTGGCGTTACATGTATTTTTAAGTACATACATGCTTTTTGTGAAGGAAACATGGTTGAATAAATTCCCCACCCCTGGAAGCGAAATTCAATTTTTAAATTTGTTTTATCAACGCAAATCTTCATGATGTATACACAGCTTTTATTTAAGAAAAACTTAAAATTTTTAAACATTTTAGTTATTACATGTACTACAAAATACTGAATGTGTCAAAAAAAACTTTTTATTTCCCATCCCTGGAAATTTTTTTTTAGTTTTTAATAGACAATTGAGGCTTTCCAAAGCATGAAATAGGTTCAATTTACAAACAAACAAAAAAATAATTGGTTTTTGGTATTAGTTTTGTGTCGAAAAATAGGTGTAAGCTTCCCAGCTCTGGAACGGTTCTTCGGATTGTTCTTTTCAAGAGTTTTCAATATCACTCTATTTAAGTTCATTTCCAATCCATCAGTCCAAGAACAAAGTCTCCAGCTCTTCTGGTAGGTTGGGAAAACCGATTTCACATGCAGATAGACGGACATCGCTCAATCATCATCGCTATTCATAAGGATCCGGAGTATGTATGTATACTCTGTGGGGTCCCGTATTAATATCGCTCCTTTGTGAAGGGCATAAAAACACAATTATCACCCATATTCATAAAAAATTAAATGTATATGAAATCTATTTCAAAAAGTTTTCTATGAAAATATTTCAATCAAATATATTTAAAACTCGTTTTAAATATCACGAAATTTGTACATCCTAATATAAAAAAAATTGATTCAAATTTGTTTTGTCAACTGTTAAAAATGTAAAAACAAATTATAAATTGGGTCTCTATAGTAAAGAAATGGAACCTGCTGAATTAACAAAATGTCCGAATGTCGAAATAGTAAAATTTTGTGAGACAGCCTGGATGCTCTCATTTTGCAACCCCGGTACTTAGTCAAATAGTTATGGGTACTGCAGAGATGGTAACTGCGTCTGGTGGACAATTTGGTCAAATAAGAAATATGAGATTTAAAGAAGTAATGAATAGGTAATTTCTTGCCTACGATTGTTTGTTGCATAGTTGTGATGCTTATTTCCTCAAATATTTTATTTTAACCGGTGATGTATTTTTTTAGAAAACGATCCTTTCAATAGTTTTCTTAAAATTTTGCTCCAAATTGAATGTGTGTGCGTAGACGTAGGAAATCTATGATTTTACTTTATTATGTTTTACACATATTCATACATATGTATATGAACTTACATGTATATACCACGTAAATGTTTACATATCGTCACCTGAAATTTAAACGGAAAATACAAGAGAAAGAGGATTAATAAAATGAAAAGTATTACGGTTATAAGTAATTAATATTACTTTAGTAGTACCTAAATGCAATGTTGAGTTTTTTTCATTTACTCTTTTGGACACCAGCGAGACTTACAACGGCGAAGTATTTTGGGAACTAACATCTACTAACTGATTTCGACAACCGAGAGTTTGTTCGATATTCAGATATGTATGTATTCCGCTTACTAGTATTACCATGATGCCTTAGGTCCCAAGTTCAATTCCGCACTCAATCAGGCACCCTCCTTCCTCGGTACCTGTAGCAAAATATTCACATGCGAAGTAAAAGTAGCTTCAATAAAAACTCTATCTTATAATCTTAACACTATCCCCTTCTTTCCCAGTTTCAAGGGTTTTCTCCTCAAATAATTGACAGTGCCAACCGAAACTTGCTATCATTTCTTTGTGTTTTAGTTTTTATTTTGTATTCGCGTATTCATATTCAAACAATTGCAAATAACTTCATTTTGTTTCTAGAATTCTTTTATTACAAAAATTGTAAAGTAATGCTCATAATGTTCCAGGGGTCTTCTCCTGAGTGCTGGTGCTACTCATAAGAAACCATGGCATATTTATATACTAGGTAGTCTCGAAGCGCCCTCTGCTTTTTATTGTGGTAGAACCTGCCAAATATTGTTTGTGTTATAAAAAAAATGCACACAAACTTTTAAGAAACAAATAATGGCTGAAATGTTTACAAATAATGGCGCGTGCAGAATATAGAAGAGCAAGTTCTATTTCTCTTGTATTTCGTCATGTACTGGTTGAGAGTCTGTAACCATTTAGAACAATAAAACGTCCTGTTGTTTTGATTGTTGATCAATGTGTGAAATAGCATAGTTATGACGGGTTGTTCCCACTAGTCATATATTTCGTGCTATTATTTATGACATGACTTTATGACGACAGTGTGAATCCCCCGAATATATATTTGCTATCACATGCATGATAGTCGTAGCATTTATGGTGAATAAGTTATACAAAGCGGCATTGTTGTTCCAGTTTACTCATGCAAAACATATAAATATGGAAAAAAGTAAATGTTAAATCAAAAATATTTTCCGAAACAAAATAACTATTTTCTTTGTAATGCAATTAATTAAATTGAATACGCATATGCGTACTTATTTTTGCATGTAGAAGCGTTCACCTTGATAACAGTGTACTAGATTTTCAAAAACTCCGAAACTGTAGTGAATAAAAATGTCCTACAATTATTATAATTATTATTATTGTTTTCATGACTTTTTAAATTACAATAAAGAATTTAAACGGTAAAGCTTAAGCTTTCAATATTCATTGACAAATAAGAAGTGAAATTGATTTTGAAAACCAAATGTCAGTCTTATTGAAAATTTAAACATCTTCAAAATTCTTCGAGACTTTTAGTATCCCTGTACTTAAGGAAAGCTAAATAAGTACGAACTCTCTTTAATTTTTTGTGAAATTAACTGATGGAACTTAGAAAGTGTATGTATATAAAAATGAAATATTTCTTTTACAAATATTTCCTTTGAAACAAGTCCGAAATAAAAGAATCTAAAGTTAAGATTCTAAAGAGACTTAACATTATATCCCATAGGAAATTTTTCAAAATTCAAAAATCGCGATTTATAGTGTTTTCGCTATATATTTTTAAATAGTTTTTTTAACTTCCCGCTAAGAATATTTCACGTTTTCTGAAACCAGGAAATTGTTGTTTTCACCTCACAATGCAAAAATCGAGTTCGCATCAGATCAAAATACATCTCGTGACTCCATAGACTAAGTTACATCTTAAGATTTATTTTTAAGCTTAACAAAATAATGCTGGTATTTGGTGTAAGAAAGGAGATTCTTTCATTTAAAGCAACCGTGTAAATATAAAAATTTCGGTGATCATAAGCAGCTTCTAGTAAAGAATGTTTTTAAAGAGATAAAGAACTTTGAAAGGGAATGAAACACAGATGAATATTTTGAATTAAAAATTTACTTTATTTGAAAGATAATCTTCTGGCACTTAAATTTGACTCCTGGCATATAACTGCCACGCATGGCTCAGACGCAGTCCATTTTCAAAATTTGTTGACTTTTTCCTACGTATAAGAACGTATAACGGCAATAAGTCAATATTGTCCTAGAAGTGGTCTATAATTTCGGGCTTTTCGAAGTAGATAATTACCTACCAATTTCAGCGAAACGTGAAACGATGCGGTTACTTAACGTTTCATTCAATAAATCAATTATGGCACGAGCTGTGTGACATGTTGCGTGGTCTCGTTGAAAGCACAGCTTCTGCACATCATGGTGGTTTAATTGGTGAACGAAAAAGCCATTATAGGCTGTAACCGATGCCATTGACTGTAACTGTGAGTGAATTCGTCGCTAAACACAATTTGCGCGACAAGTATTTCGAACAGAGTTGTTCCAGCGTTTGTCTATTCATGCTAAAATGCCAAACAAAACTAAAGCATAAATCAGTAAATAGTTGACAAAACGGACGCCAGTTAAAAATGTTTGCCAAATCAAATGTTTATACTTACGTTTATACGTATATAAAAAACATTATTTTATTACATTTGAAATAAATGCAAATTTTTTTATAATTCCACCGATTTTTTTCAATGCATTTGAAGCTTTATTATATTCACAATGTCGAAAAAATTCTATCGTTCGTGTAATTACATTTGAAACAAAAATAATTTATAAAATTTTGTTATTGTTTTGTGGAACAGTTTGCTAATATTGTGAAAATATTTGAATGTGACATTATTAAATTATAAAAAAAAACGCTTGATATTCTGATAATCTAATTACGTGTTCTCTATGCGCTGTATCCTTATCACTCGAAAACTAAATTTTAAATATTTTACTTGTCGGGTCAGATCACATTTCAGGTGACGTTATGTACCTACTCCCATACATATGTTTTTCTAAGTTGTGTGTCATTATTTTATCTTTTTCGGCTCTTGCCACATATTTTGTACTGTGTTAGAAACTATTGAAAAAAAATTTATATTTGAAAACTTGTCCGCCGTTGTATTTAAGTTTTTTTTCTTAATTCTTTTTTTTTTTTTGGTTTAATACATGTGTATGAATTACTTGTACTTGTTTTTCGTGTGTGTGTGTGTGTGTGTTTTTAATATTTACGTGGGTTGATATCTTAGAGCGTAATTGTTTCAAAAGTAAGTACAGTGTCTACGGATGTTGTATACAGATAAAAATACTTGTTCATATATTCATTAAACGCACACTCACTCGTTTCGAAGTTTTGGCGAAGTAGTCGTTGCACAGTGATTTAGAAAAGTCTAAATTTTTCACTTCAGAAAGAGCCCTATACATATGTGCGCCAAGCCCTGAAAGCCAAATATGGCACATATTCTATGCAAAAATATTAACCGAATTGTTAATTACATTCAAACTGTAATCATGAAGTCATATGTAATAATAGCACGAACAAATATGGCTGGTGTAAACAACCCGTCATCGTAATTTTGTGTGCTCTTTCGAAATTCGGTCAGCTGATTCGAAAATAACTCATTTGTAATTAGATGCTATCAAAGAAAAAAAATAAAGAAACAAATCGTTTTTTGACAAAGGCTTTGATCATACAATTATCTGGCGAAATGTGAGCTAAAAAATTTTTATTGACAGATAAATTTTTAAAACTGTGACAAGTTTTATAGTCGGCAAATCGGCAGATCTTACAATATTGTAAAATCCTTCTGTTCAAAGCTTAATAAGTTTGTATTTACGAACAAAAACAAATGATGCCGATAACATGAGTTGAATAAATTTTTTGGCTACAGTAGGCGGAAAAACTTTCAGAGAATGCCAGTTTAATAAGCAAAATTCTTCACTTGTATATTTTAATTCTTTGCGGATTAATTCTTTTTTGTGATATTTTTATATGATAAAAATGGGTGTCAGCGACCAAATAATTTTTAAAGGAACCTTTAGAAAAAAACTTTGATATTGTAGCATAATATTGAAAATAATATGTTTTAAAACCACTGTGCGTCTTGTGCTTTATTGTTCATTCATTACTTCGATTCAATAACGCTTTCATTGATTTTATTCATGTGTATGTCTTGTCATTTGTTTTAGATTAAAATCAATGAACAATTTTTTGTTATAAATGTGATTTCTAATGGTGTCGATATTTATCTTGTCATCTATACCAGAGCTCCGCGCAAGGTATCATGATGACGTCTTTAATAGCTGAATTCCTTAGATGTGGCAATTCCTCTTTTATTTGGTTGCCCTTATTCTCGATTTATAAAGTTTGTGCAGATTTCATTTTCTATTTTTTATGAACCTATTATTCAGTTTCAGAAAGTTTAATATGAATAAACAGATTTTTCGAATACCTCCTGACCGACAGTCGCCTGCGCGTCACTGTAGAGATATCCTCAATCTTAACCCACGAGAGTTTCGTTTCTATTTGACTGAAGGTACGCGCGTGATGCAGGACGAGTCATTACATCCACTCAAAATCACTGTTTAATGCGATGTTCTTGAGGGCCACATTTGAAGAATCCCCACTACCGGAATTGAAAGACGATGTGAATATACAGCTGGACCTACAGTAGATAATGTAAAGGAAACGTTTACTTCCCCGCCTTGTTAATCTATACAGTCAGCATGACTGCGCTATTTAAATATACGAGAGTTCAATCCATGGATCTACTTAAATGAGCGAGTTTCTATCAGTAAGGCCCAGACAAGCAATAATATTTGGCACGATGCGAACAGTTATCACCGCGGAAAGCCATGAAAAATAGCGGCACCCTGTTGACGAATACCATATATTCCATTTAATAGAGAACAATTTTAAAGCTTCAAATAAACACTTAAAATTATTTTTAGGCCGTGCTTTTCAGACGTGTGTTAATTTCAAACTATGATTTTTCGGGAAAATGTGAAATTTATTTGAGCAGAAATAAGCTGTTACGTCGAAATTTTGCATACAAACTGTGCAATGACGGCACAAATATGAGTGCCGGCTAACTAAACTTAGTATAACTGATATCTCAAAAACCCAGCCTTCTTCCTTAGAAGGTTGTCAAGAAACAAAATTGGATGATTAATTTGACAGCACTCTATATCTCGTATTTAATATCGAAATTAATTTGTACCCTTTTATTTTCTATTTCCAGGTGCAACTGTAGTATCTTGGAGGGTCAATAATCAAGAACAGTTATTTGTCAGGTAAGACTACCAGCCTATGAATTCTGTTGATTTTATAGTTCCTCCTTTAATCGGAAAAATATTCTAATTGTGATAAAAATTTTAATTTAGGATAAAAGCCATGTCATAAAATCCGATTATGTTCGGAAGAAAAATTGATTTCGTATTTCGTTTCGTCAGAACACAAAAAAGGCAAAAATGTTTACCTTTTAGCTTATTGAGCAAAATAAAACCTTTTCTTTGCTGTAATTCCAAAAGAACCTTTTTTTTACATAAAAAAGTTCCAGGTCAATTATCTAAAAGGTAAAAATTTCAAAAAACTGTCCATAAAATAGAAGGCATTTTTCGAAATGAAATCTTTTCAATGTTCATTCCGCGGTCATGATATTAAAAATTTGCGAATGTAATTCAATTCTGTCACATGAGTGAAAGACTTATAAGAAAACTAGCAGATTTGAACTTAAATCTGATTAATAATTTTGTTTTTGTTTTTTAATTATGATTGAACAGTGTCGGCAGCGATTGACACTATTATGTATTAAAGAGCGCGTTGCAGCAGCCTGATTCGATGGTTACATTTTGGTAGTCCCTAAGAGCCGCTCATATGAAAAAGAGAAAACAACTGTACCCTACTTTCTGCCATATGTGTTTGTTAAATAGCCGAAGGACCGTTAAATTTACATCGTTATCCGTTGCTTCAATAGTGCTCGTTATAGAAACTAGCAGTTGTCTAATTTTCGGTTACACATACATATAAAAAATTATCATAGATTGTCGAAAGAAACATAAAGCTGTCGAGGGAAAAATTGGATAAGGGTAATTCCATTATCGCGGGTGCAACATTTAGACACCTGTTTTAGTTTACCGTAATGAAATAAAAAATATTTTTAATCAAGTTAGCCTCTAACAGACTACATTTTTATATGCTGACTTTAAATTAATTAAAAAAAATTTGCGTATGATACTTTAAAAGCCAGGAGGAAGGTTCGAATTGCCATCGCTGGTGCAACAAATTTGGCCCAACATTTCCACATCACAAGCAAAAAAGGCCTAAATCTGTTAATCCTAATGCATTTCATATGACATGGCTTAATTTTTTGACATGTATTACAGTATCAAAGGACATCAAATAAAAACTCTAAACAAACTGCAAATAAACAATGAATAATTAATATTTTTAGTAACTGCGGGTGCAACACCAAATTATCGCGGGTGCAACCAGTCTCACTTAAGTGCGCAAAAACATCAATTTTACTTATACAGGAACAAAATAAGAGATAAAACCATATACTATGTACATATATTAATTGTTTCCTTTCGAGATTTCGATGCTTATATTGCATTGATGCCCGATTATGCCTTGAGCACAAAAACTGAAGTAAATTTTGTTTTTCTTTGAATATTTACCGTTGTTGTGAAAAATGCTGTTTTTTTTTTATTATTTTGTAAGATTCGAGTGTAGTGCATACATATAAAAGCAAAAAAAAAATTAAATAATATTTTTATTTAGTTTAGAGCACATACATACATATCAAAGAAATGCTTGTCCGATTATGCGATGTTTTCACTGTATATCAAGACCCGGAATTATTTTCTGTAATATGAAATTTTTAAGAGCTTCCAAGTCGTCATCGGCCCAATCGCTATCTCACTATTAGCGGTGGGTTTTGGCGACTTTAAGATTAATGTGCAAGACAGTGAAGTGAGCGCCACAGAAACGCTATGAGCCTCTTTAGATTGGAAGAAATGTTTGGATTGAATATTGGATTGTTAGGATTGTATGTTTTTCGGTCCTTCCCATTGATCATTCAGCATGGCTATCTTTTCTTCAGCTTCTTCCTTTGCTACAAATTTAAAGATGATGTTCTTAGAGAGGCTGCGTGCTAAATTCTAGAATTCTATTGCGCTGTTAACTATGGCTTTCCGAGACTTAACCGCGATCCACACTGATCTTTTGACACTGCCACCAATTCCATCAACGCCACCTTTTCCGTGTGAGGAAGCGAAAAAGTTCCATTCGAGGTGATCAAATCCATATTCTGCTTTGAGTGAATTCATACTTGACATTACATATCGATTCTTAAATTGAGCGGCGCAATTGTAGCTAAATATATACAAATTTTGTAATATTATCATATGTAGACTGATTTTACTTCGACATCGCGGGTGCAACCAGTTTCAGCTATCGTTCATTTGAATCTACCAATTATTACACTCTTAAAAACAAATTATTTAAAATTGCTTTTGACTTCTCACTTTTGCAAAGCTTCAGAACGATAGCTCTTTATTTCTGTGCATCGCGGGTGCAACATATTAACAGTGTATTCTAGCAGTCAATAATTCTTCATAAACAACAACATATAATTATATTTTTTGGAACACGAAGATAAATGAATATTGTTACTTCACTTTTACCCGGTAAAACATAACTTCAAACAGTCAACAACAACTGTTTCGCGCCACTGTTTACAATTTTTAGAAATTTTTCGAATAGTAATATTTTCAAAGCCGCCAAAAAAGAAGATATGGTATAAAATTAAACAAAAATTGGTTTTTTATTATATTTAGACTGTCGTCTTTGCACTAATAAGAAAAGAGAAAAAAAAAAACAACTAATAGCGTGATTGAAAAAATCAAGTCGGAAATCGTCTACAGCGGAATATCCCATAACAGAAATAAATTATCACTTGCAGTTATTCTGTAATTCCTTGTCGATGTCACTGCATCACTTTGATACAGTTAATGCAAAATATTTCAAATAAGACGCATAATATGTGGGTAAAATACACATGAGTACTGATGATGCACTGATGATGGTGTAGTGGTTTTGGAAAACAGATATTCTGCTCTGCTTTGTAAGTTGAACACTGAAATTGATATTGACTTCTCCTGTCGTCTTAAATTTAAAAAATGTACTAAGTATAGCCCTTGAATCTTAATGGAATTTAATATATTAGTAAATAGTTGGAAGAGAAATACACTGGAGGACATTCCCCTCATTCTTTAAATGTTTACTTAAGTCACTTCAAGATTGTATAAAACTTACATATGTACGTACTTTTTGTCACCTGTAATTGACTATTCTTACCACTTTCTTTAATTTATTTTTATGCATAAAACTGTAAGTACGCACTTTCATTTATAAAGCCTTTTTTCTGTATGACCTTAAAAAATCTTTTTGCTAAAAAAGGTAAAACGATACGGTATGTGTTCATTACTTATTTTCGAAATTGATGGTCCCTGTACGGTCAACACACGTGTATGTTGTAAGAAAAATAGCAGGGATTGTCTGCCATACAAAAAAAAAACTATCAAATCGGTTTTCGCTGATCGGTTTTCGTTTGAGAATTTGAGATTTTTTGCTTTACAAATAAACAATTAAAATGGATTCTACATTATTGTTGAAATAATATAAAAATTGTATTAGTTACGAGTAAATGAAATGAAACATTTATTTTAAACCGTAGAAATTAAATTGCTTTAAACCATTAAATTAATCTGAAGAAAAAAAAAAAACAATAACAAAAAATATGGGAACTGTCTAATGATGAGCTCAAACTACGTTAAAAGAAAACTAACCATCGAGTACTAAAGTGTTTCAGCAACCACACAAGTGATTCGCAAAGTTTCATGTTTTAGTTTTTAGTTAACCCTACAAGAAATGAATGACTGAAACTAATGCACACAAAAACATTTTCACTAACACAATTAAAAATATTTTAGCCTAACAGCGTTATCATTTTTGGACTTTTCATACCCAAATTCTTACGATTTGTTTTTAGTTGATCAAATATATACTTTTTCAGTATGTTTGTGTATGTACAAGTTCAATGAAGTTGCAAAAATAGTTATATAATAAACCAATTAACAAAACTTACTTAAATTTTGCTCTAATTGTTGTTTTAAATGTTCCACGAGATTCAGGGATTTTTGGAGCATGAAAAGTACATATATATATAGGAATTAAGAAAAGAAGTATGAGCGATAACGCTGGTATTTACAGGCTAGAATAGTGTGTGCAAGAGTTAGACAATAAATTTGTCAACCTTTTGTATAGAAAAATTCTCAATTGAAGCAAAATAAAATAAAATTTACAATATAATAATAATAATACAATAAAGTGAATTTCGAATACTAATGACATCCTTGCGTATTATGATGTCCACTGATGATCATTTGGGATACGGAGAAAAGGACACTACAAGAGGTAAATCTATTTTTTGAAAAACTCTTGCGGTGATACTTTATTCTTAAATTGCAGCTGATGACAGTTTCCTCGCTTTCTAGGAAATGTTGGAATTAGCTGTACGGGAGATGTCGATTTCATTTTGTTGGGCGGTGATTATTTGCCAAGCCAAAATGCATTGCACAAGTAAGTTTAGTTTTAAAGAAAAAACAAGATATAAAACAAAATTTATTTCCATCTTTAGATGAAAGAAACTATTCACAATGTATACTCTTGGTGATCGTGACCTGAATATCTCCATACGGGTATACTCCATACATAGTAATCACGACGACCCTAGCGTTTTTGGTGGCTTGTACATTTTTGTATGTATATATAAATAATAAATTTGCTATAATATAATTGAAATGATATTAAATGCGTTTTATTTCATCGAATTTGGTTAGGTTAGGATTGTTAGCAACCCCGTCATCGGTGACACCATACCCATCAAGGGTGACCGGTCACCAGTGAAACCATACAAGCCAGTAGTGAAAAATTTATATAGATCAAAAACATTAGAGTAAGTAGTTTGAATATATGTTTAACAGGCAATAATATACCACAAGTTAGAAAGGGATGCAAGATCACACGTACACAAAAGTTTCAGGAATTTTTTTCCGTTTGCCCTTAATAAGACGGATGATAGAAACTTTGTTCTACGTGATGACCGAAATTTGGTCATCAGTGCCAGTCATTTTACCGGTAATATGACCGGCACTGTTCTTGTAGGGTAAGAAGTGTGCAGAATAGAGTGAAATGTTATCTGATATAAAAAATGTACAGGCAAACTAATCAAGCTACAGTATAACATTTATTCAAATACTTTTGTAAACTTTAATAGTGCTTTCAATATGAATTCTAAACGCCGATTAATAACGATTATGATTAACCAGCTGGTTAATCTGAAAAAAAATTAATATACTTGCACCTATGTAACTCTCAGCTCGAAAAACTGTTCGACTGATATGACTGAAATGAAATAAAAATGGCATAAACAAATAAAAAACAGATGTTTTTCTCACCAGACTGCATCTGTAATTTTTTTTTGTCGAGTAACAGATGTCACGTAAGCCAATTTACAGAAAAAGCGTGTCTGTAAAGTTTTTGTACGAAAAGTTCTCGCTTTGAACTGTCAAATATACTCACAAACAAAAAGGAGGTGGGATAAAATATTAAAAAAATATATACATATATTTAAATTGCAAAGCGCAGCGATTGGAAATATGGAAACAGTAAGAAAGTGATTTTTTTTTATAACTTTAGAAAAATATGCGAATTTCTAAGCATCAAAAGGATAAAGGTTTGCTATTTTGTAAACAGCAAAAGTCGAGTTTTATATTATATGATGTAGCCGACAGCTGTATTTTTGTCGCCGCCATTTAAACACGTTTGGTCGCCAATAACTCATCATTCTTAATTATTTTTTGGTTTTGAGTTATATTTTTTGATTGCAAAACGCAGCGAATAACAGTATGGAAAAAATAAGTAGTTGGCTTTTAAGTTATTTTTCTTTTAAAAAATTGTGTTTCCTTTATAATTTTATAGAAATATGTGAATTTCTAAGCAGCAAAAGGAAATTGTTCTGTTATTCATTAAACATTAAAGTCGAATTTTTGACACCGTCACAGAAAGTCTTTCGAAATCAATCAGCCTGATTATGGTTGGCGTTTTTCGCCTAGAAATTCGAAGGTTTGTAATAGGTTAAAGTCAAAAAGCTGAAATCTTCTTTAATCTTTTACAAACTGTCGAATTTGAAGGCGAAAAATACCAGTCGTAATCAGGCTGAATATCTTTGGCCGTCGACAAGGATACGAATAGTATCGGCTTCGAGCTATGTTGTCTGACCTTTCTAAACTAACTGCGTAATCTTATTATAGAGTTATAGATGGACATTTTTCTCAGATTTGAAGAAATGAGGGAATATTTTGCATAACAACTTTTTGATACGTTAAGTTCTCACTAAAGTTATAGAACATGGGTACTGGACGTTTCTCAGTACTTGATTAAACCTTATAGGATTGCCATACGAAAAGAAAGTTCAGATTGGTTTTCTGAATGTGGCCACACAGTCACTGTAACAGCAAATAACAAGTTGAATTGTTGGGCCTGTTGGTAAAGGCAACACTGCGCTGCATGTTATGCGCATCACGTTCGTAAATGCAAAAATTGGCAACACTGCATATGCCAAGTGTTCGAAAATGCAACAGTGAAGCATATTATGCGCAAATAAATAGAAAAAACTAATCATAAAAATGGCTGATGCAATGAATGAGAGTATAATAGATTTTGTCTATTTTTTTTTTATTTATTTCTTTTTATTTAATATTTTTTTTATATTTAAGCTTAAAGTGAAGAATATGTCAACTACTAATCAGAACACGATTGGATATGGAGGAAGTTTATTAGAAAAAAAATAAAAAATGAAATGAAGTAAAATTCTCCGTTCGTAAATGCAAGAATAAAATCAGGAAACAATAGCATCAGCAACAGCTGATGAGCAGTGGCATCGCAAAATAATCATATTGTGCAGAGTTGTGATGCATTTACGAACAGGCCCGTTGTTCCCATGAAATGTTCCACTCGAAAGGAGTAAGAAAATTAGTAACAACGAATTTATCTAATTCATTAAAAAATTTCTTTGCAATAAATTGTAATTGGCCAAATTTTGTTTTCTGTTGTTCGTGAAATAAAAAATCGATTCTTATTTACATTATTTTGCATTTTATTAGCGTATCTGGACCCAAAGTAATTTTTTAAAACTCTTACCTTACGCTTATATATTTTCATATAGATTTAAATATATTCTATGTACAGATAAAAAAAAATACAGTTTTATAGAATACCCAGCATGTCCGTATCTTTTTAGAAAAAAATGTATTCGATGATTGTGCCAGAACTCGAAAAATTTGTAACCGGATGGAGCATTAAAGTAGCTCTTAGTGGAGATCTAATTTGCATTTTCCCAAATTGCAAATGACAAAAAGGACTTTGGTAGGAAATTAATAATGTATTTCACATAAGAATTGTTCAGATGAAGAACAAATTATCTGAAATTGTTATTGCTACCTTTTTAACTTGGTTTCATCTTTTTTGATAAATTTTTGAAATAATCCATCCATTTCTAAAGCATGAAGTTTTCTTTTAAAATAATTATATTTATTATACTATTAATCAAGCTTATGGTGGTTTTATATTAAATTATATTCGATATTTCGTTAACAGCTTGTTAACATCTTCAGGAAATAAAAATTATTAAAATCTTAAGACAAATGGTTTTGAAATATGACATGAAAAACTATTCACAATATTAAAATGTGAAATTTATTTGTTGGGTGATTAAGCAATGTCTATATGCATTTCCTTGGCGCTTTATACCAAATCGTCAGTAGACTTTAACCACAGTTTTGAAAAGTTTCAAACCTCTAAACCCATTAAAGGACTTTTATAAACCATCTGAGAATTGTTAATAAATTAACTATAAAAATTCACAAATGATTTTATAAAATCATATAATAAGTGTAGCAGGCTATGAAACTTATACAAACCAAAACCCAACAAACAACTTTTATACAATTAGAAATCCTTTGAATAACAATGAAAGTATTTATAAGCCAAAATGAAAAATAAAATCTCAATTCAATGACATTATGTCAAATAGTTAATTTATTATTCACAATATTTGTTTTTCAAATTCAATAACATATAAAATATTTTTTCCAACATTAACATTGCTACAACAACATTGCTAGGGATAATTTATTGTATTATTTTTATTATATATTAACTCATACTACTACAAATATTGTGAATAGTCATATTTCAAAACCATTTGACTATGTGTTGATGTTAACAAGCCGTTAACGAAATATCGAATAAAAATTAGACTAAATAAAATTTAATAAAAAACGACCATAAGCTTGATTAATATTATAATAAACTGATAAGGTCAATAAAGATAAATCAACATAATTATATTTATTTTTAGAACGTATTGATTAACATTGCATCCATAGTTGTATCCAAAACCCGTGTGTCTACTATAAGTGAAACACTGATCGAACGAATTTCCATTCGATATTGTAGTGCAAATTCGACGAAGAATTCGGCTATTGTGAATTACACTCAATTAAATAGTTCATAATAGTACTCATTTTTCAGCTGGCATAATAAGTGTAATTAATTTCAATTAATTTGTTTAAAAAGTTAAAAACTAAAATATTTGTATTCATTAATAAAAAAGGAAAATGTTTTTATTAATTAAAGATAAATGCTTATTGGAAATGGCTACACATAGAAAAATATTGGGGCACGCTTGCGACATTATAAAAATTAATTCCATTGCCCAACCATATGCAATTTTCATAAGGGTATCGTTCAAAAAGATTGTTTACAGATTTATACAAAATATTCGACTGTATAAAGGGATGTTCCGATGAACTGGAACTACAACTCAAAACTCAAACTTAATTTCAAAACTCAGTGTAATACCGAAACTTTTTGAAATGCTGATATCAGAACACTTAGCTTATCAAGTTTCAAATATAATTTCATCTTACCAACATGGATTTAAAAAAGGATGCTCTACGACAACAAACCTCCTTCACCTTACAACTGTAATCAATCGTGGCTTTTTCTTAAAGAATCAAACAGATGTTATCTATACGGATTTCAGCAAAACATTCGATAAAGTAAACCATTTACTTCTTATAAAGAAACTGCAAATATTGGGTTTTACAGATCTTAGCGCATAGTGGACATATTCCTATTTGTCGGATAGAACACAAACTGTTCTCTTCAATAATAAATTCTCCAGATCAATAAAAGTGTTGTCAGGAGTACCTCAAGGTAGCCATCTTGGACCGCTGCTGTTTTACTGTTTATAAATGACTTGCCTGGAGTTATAAAATTCTCAAAAATTCTCATGTATGCAGATGATGTAAAAATTCTTTTAAGTTACAAACACTTTAACGACCACCAACTTCTTCAATTGGATTTGAACTCATTTTATTCATGGTGTGGAACAAATCTAATGGAACTGAATTTTAACAAATGCAAGATAATGCGATTTGCAAGAAATAATCCGTATAACGTTTATTATTTTCTGGGAGACTATCAAATTGATACAGTGGACAATTTCTTGGATCTTGGTATACTGTTTGATTCCAATTCACACGTGATGTTTATGATAAATAAGGCTAGGAGTACACTTGGCTTTATAAAACGCTGGGCAAAAGAATTTAATGACCCGTATATTACTAAAACTTTATTTATGTCGCTTGTTCGGCCAATTCTAGAATATGGATCGATTATTTGGGATCCCATTTATCAAACGTATTCGAATGCAATTGAATCAGTACAGAAGCAGTTCTTGCTTTTCTGTCTTCGGGGATTACATTTCAACCCGCTAAACTTGCCTTCATACACGGCTCGTCTTGCTCTTATAAGACTTCCTACTCTAAAAAGTCGCAGAACAATGCTCAATGTGTCATTCATTTTCAATGTAATTAATGGTAATATCTGTGCTGGATTTTTGACTAGTGAGATACCTTTTAGCATACCTCTCCGATCATCTCGCAATTTTATTCCGCTATCTGTACAGTTTTATGATTTCTCCCAAATGTGATAAATAATTCTATAATTGTTTTCCTAAACTCCTAATAATTGTTGTATATATGCTATATGGTCTAATTGCAATTTTTTTGTTAATATATAATAATGTATAATTGTGATATTGTCTGTAAGGAGTAATCCATAGACAAATAATTAAATAAATAAATTCAATCTGAAGCATATTAAAATTAACAAAATCTCTTAACATTTCTGCTCAAAGTTCAAATTAGTTGAGCCCTGGGAATGGAAATATGATGAATTTTACGCGTCCAATGCAGTTTAGGTGCTGTCCGTCATAGAAAATTGTATATGTCAACAAAGCATCAAATTAATTATAAGTTGTAGAAACTACTATAATGCATCTAAAAGAAAATTGTGTTCGATAAAAAACTCTATGTACAACGAAATTTGCGTCAGTGCAGCCAAATCAGTCGATATTCAGCGAAAATCGAAAGCAGTTAATAATAAAAGGATTAGTTTGCACATAAATTTGGATAATATACGAGAAAATGTTAAGAAATGGTTCACCACACAATTAAAAATTTGCGTATGTGTAGACCATGTACAGTGTGTAACAACAAAAATTTTTGTGATTATATCTGAAACTGATCAAATGCATCTGGTGAATTTATACACCACATAGTCAATCTAACATTGGTTTTGTGGTAGTGCAGCAACAAAAACAAATTCTATGCAGCTTAAAAATTAAATGATGGTTTAATGTTTTCCGTCCGCCAATTCTAGAGTGTATTTGTATGTATATGCTGAAATGTTCTTGTTTCTCTTCAATTGCTTTCTCACTGTCGCCAATTTCAAAACATGAACGACCTACAGAATTTTAATGTCTGTGCATTTCATATAAACCTAATAGCTAATAGAAATATTAGAAAAATTTTTTCCACGTAGTATTTGCTCTTGGAACTTGCCCTGCCTACATTTAGTAGCTTTTCCAATTTTTTGATTTCTTCCAAATAATAAGTTTTCCCCAGGCCCTGAATATAGACATTTGTTTCTGTTATGACCTCTTCAGTCGATCTCTTACCATCCACCCATTTATTCAAGTTTGGAAAAACAAAAGTGGCAGACCTGAATGTGGAAAATATACTAGATGGGGGTACCACAGTTCGTAGCCCAATTTATAAATTTTTGTCATACTGACCACACACGTGTGCAGTCGTGTATTGTCTTCGAGGAACAGCACTTGTTTTCGGAAAATGTAGTCGTTTTTTCTGTAACAGTGGTCCCCACGCATAATCACATTATTCTTGTGCAAAAAAAACTAATATAAAATTTGTTATATACACGCATTTCACAAACTCCAATCGGACTAGTTTTCATTACGTACTTCCGATTCCGATTAATTTTGTTTTAGGTTCTTCAGATGCCGAACGATTTTTCGTTTGTACTTGTATTGAAAATATTTTGCAAATAAATTTCCAAAATATAGGTGCACAGGGTGACTGTGACCATATGTCGGCGATGTCAGTTTCTATGACTGACTGCATACGACTTATGCCTTCACATAAAACGTGGCAACCACAATATACACATGAGCACTGATGATGAAAGTGTTGCGACTTTCGAAAACAGCTGTTCTGCTCTGCTGTGTAAGTTGAATAAAACTGATGTTGACTTTCCTGCGTGCCTAGGAATATTTATCATCATGTCTTTCTGAGATTTTAACTAAGTTAGAACAATTCGCCTATATAAATATTAATATAGCAAGAAATAAAATTGTCATTAAATGAAAAACCGCATAGTTAAGCGATATTTTGAAGTGCTGATTAGTTATTTGGCAAAAACTGATAACACCTTTTTTGGGCATCATGCCAACATTGGGAAACTTTGGAGGCCCATAAAAAGAAAACGGTCACCAACTAGACCAAACTGAGTATAGGGTTTTACTACATTCTGATGGCATAATCGATCTTGCACTTTTCAAAAAGTCTTCATTTGCCGCATAGTGTAATCAGTGGTCTGGCTGCACTTAAAATTCAATCGTCCACGAGGGTTGATGTTGATTGACTCAGAGCTGCTTTGCGACTGAGAACGACTTGGTTTATTCTTAAAAGTTCTTTAATCTCTGTTTTTCAAATATGGTATGGCAGTGTCGTACATGACAAAAGAAAAAAATATCATTAGTGAATAAAAAACAGAACAAAAAGCAAACAAGAAAAAAGTCCTTAATTCAAACATTTTCAATCTAACAAAATAAAATTGAAAATTGGTGTGAAAAAATAAGGAAAATGCTGGGAACATCTTCAAAAACATAGCGGTTTGAAAAAAAAAAAAAGAAAAATGTGCCAGTACTTCAATTGAAAAATATATCAGTTTGTTTTGTTTCTCTTAACAAGTTAGGAATTTAAAATCTGTTTGTATAAATAATAACTAAATGATTAACAAATCATTGAAATAATTGATTTTAATTTTATTAATATATTTTTTTATATATCATTAAAAATATCAGTTCCACTTTGAACATTTCAACTGGTTTCATTCCGAAGAAATGTTGTTTTTTTGTTTTCTAAGAACCTGACTTTCGGAATTGAAATGACTCGATCCGAATTGAATTCTGTGACATATTTTCGTGATTGGAATGGTCAACAAAGTCTCACAAATACTTGTTCCGAATAGTCTTGGATGAAAATGCAGCCCTGGCTAAAAAAAGAAACCTACCACACAAATTACATTCTCATGTTTTAACTATGAGAGGATTCGGACATGTGCAGTAGTTTAAATATCTATGGCTTCTATCGTCCTTTGGTAATATATACATGTGAACGATACCGCGCGCATCCCAAAAAACTGTGACCATGATCTTGATGGCTGACAAACCAAACTTGGCCACACGTTAACGCGATGGTCTCTGGCGTCGCAAAATATTTCTCCCTGAACTTTATTGATGATTTGTGCCGTGATGACCCTTTTAAGTGGCGTTAACGTACGCCGTAACTTGTGTAAACCTCTTCTTAACAATTGAAATTGATTGCGGAGAGTTGCCGAAATGCACTTTTTAAATTTTTGCTAACATTCGGGAGGTTGTCTACTTCAAGTAACTGTAAAACACAAGCTAAATTAGGCAGCTTGATCAAACTTGATTACTGAATGGTGGTTGCAGTCACAGTTGCCACTGTGGTACAATTGAACCAAAAATGGTTGTTTCTTTACGTTTGGTTCGCTGGTTCAGTTTTTTTCTTTTATGAAAAGTTAACGATTACAATATAAACAAATTTTGAAAGTTTTATCATGCCTGTAAAAATGTACTTACGAAAATTATTACTCTTCACATAAAGTAAAAGATTTGATTCGTTTACAACACTTGATAGTAATCGATTATTACCTACCCACAGTAGTAAATCAAAAAGCTATATTGGCAACACTGATCGATTGTTACTTTTGTTTACAAGTCAGAAATTGACAATTTGACTTCAGTGTAGAAAGTATTGTATTATGCTGGTATGCAAATAAAATTAAAAAAATTGGTTCCCTTTTTTATTTTGGTTCTTTTTTTATGGATTTTGGTCTTGAAGAAAAATTTAGAGTGGCAACCGTGGTTGCAGTTAAAGTTATTGCGAGAGAAATGTGTATGATTTTTTGTTATTCTTTTATAAATATTTTGTAACTATTTAACGATTGTGAATCCGCATGCGAGCTGCAAATCGCTAAATTTGTTTCTGCCATATTCTGAGTTTTGCCATATTCAATGTATCAGCAAAAATCTAGAACATTTTGAAAATTAATTTTATTGTTTTTGTTGGGTTTTTGTCGAAATGCATTAGTTGACTTCAGTATACTCTTGCGACTTAGCTTCGCTAAGAATCTAGCAATTCCGATTTACAGAAAATCTCTCTTCTAAGCTGAAATCACAATCGCAAGTATTAATCGAGTGTCAGAACATGCCCGAAATGATGTGTTTAAATGAAAAGCACCCTCGTTGGTTATTTTAAACAAAATTTCGGCTTTCTTTTGTGGTTAACCAGCCAACGCTTCCTAGATAATATATTGCTCAACGATATACACATATATGCGCGATTTGAAAGATAGCGACTACTTCTTAAATTCGTTCATATAAAAAACAAACAACGGGACTCTACATTAAGTCGAATTCAGATTCATAGGCTAATTGTTCGAACTTAATTTAAATCTCAGAAAGACATGATGATAAACACTCCAAGGCAGGGAAAGTCAACATCAGTTTTATTCAACTTACACAGCAGAGCAGAACAGCTGTTTTCGAAAGTCGGGACTCTACACTCATAAAATTTTGTTGTTTTTAAATTTGAGCGACAGGGTCTTCGGCATTTTGTGCCACCACAAACAATAGTGCAAACTATTGCCTGGTACACGGACAGCAAAAATGAGATGCCACGAACAGTATGTTTTCGCTTTATCTTTAATGAAAATATTGCCACACTAATCGTCAACGATTAGTTGCATATCGTGTAATTGCTAAAGAAAACTATCGCTTTTAGCTATTTGTTCGAAAATTTCGTCAACGATTTGTTTGAGCCATCGTCAGTATGCATTTCACTATTTGCAATTCTCTAGTACACGGCGATAAACAATTCTTAAAAACATAACCAATTGGATCGCTTCGGCCGAAGCAATATTAAATGCAACAACTATTCGGTAGTCTTTTAGTTTTTATGAATGGATTTTCGCGCTTTGTCATTGTTTTCTATATCAATCGATAAAATTTGTTGACGATATACTACGAGGGCTGGAGAGGCAATAATGCTGCTGTTGTTGTATTCATACTCGCACTCATGTACGAGGAGTGGATACTCATTTTTATTTCCAATTGTTTTTTTCCTGTGGTTAACTGACTGACTGCCTGGCTGGTTGGTTGGATAGTTTTGGCTCTCAGTTTTGGCCCTACATTTGCAACGCGTACTAGTGCAATCCTGTTTAGTTCTTCTTCTTGTATATAGAATGTGGATGTTTATAATTTTTTGTTTTTCTTTCCTATTACAATTCAGCCGATGATGAGTAGAATGCGGCGATGTTGTTTGGTTCTTCTACTCATGTTGCAGTTGTATGTTGCTTGTTGTTGGTAGTTCGGTGTCTTATTTTATCGTTTTGTTTTGTTAATTCCGTTTTGTTTTTTTCTGCAGTTTTATGTTTTTTAGTCGGAGTCGGTTTGTTGCTGTTTTTATCATCTTGTTGTGTTTGGTGGTTCTGCTTGCTTTTCAGGCGCTTTTTTCTCATAAGTTTTTGTATTTCACGTTTGGAAGCTTTTTTGTTTGAACTTTAGTTCAAATCTTTTCTTTTTATTGTTTTTGTTGCCAGCGTTCGATATGGCTCCACATGGCGTAGAACTTTTTCTAGCTGTTGCATTTCGTATTTGCTGGTGTTTTTGTAGTTCTTTTTAAAGAGGTTTTCGCTTTATTCAATATTTTTTCTTTTCCTTTAGTTACTAACGGCAATTTCTGCCCGCCTTTTATGATGAGGCTTTGATGTGTGTGTGTAAAGCTATTCCTTTTTGTATTTTGTGTACATGCATCGGTATGTAGATGTGAATGTGTGTGATCCGTCGCATCTAGGATCATAAAAATAGGAGAAAAAAATTTTTAAAACTGCTATTGGAATGTATGTGCGGCTGTGTGTATATATCAAAGAATGTACCTATTTGTGTACTTGGTTAGGTTTGTGCACGATTTTTGTGAAACAGAGCCTTTAAGGAACAAATTTTTTGCTCGTGTAACGTTCTCAGCAGATGAAGTTAATGGGATTGCCATCAGCTTTTCACTTAAGAGTCAAACAGTTTAAGTTTTATTTAAATACAAAACTCAGGTCATATTTAAAAACAAGTTATATCTCCTACCAGTAGCATGATGAAGACTATATATATGGGGGTTAATAAGAGAAAATTTTACATTTAGGAAGAAGTAAACCTGTTTATTTTTAAACATTTGGAGCCTATTTGAAAACTTTATTATAAGAATGAATCATAAATGGATGTTGGATATCTCTTAATAAATCATCTCTGTTTCTATTTTTATGTATTTAAAATTTTTGGGTTTTCACTCATAAAAGCAAATTAAGATCTAATTTATTCTGATTTTTGTAGGCCGGTGTAATTTGTTTACATGCAGTAAGTTATGAAAGTACCACATTGACTGCATTTATTGTTTCATAAAAATATACACATTTATAAAAGATAATGTAAAAGAAATTTAACTTAAAATTAATTTTTTCGTTACATGAAAACTTGTAGAGCAGTTGTTTATTAAAGAAAACCATCGCAATTTTCTTAACATTTAATTGTGCTGCCATAGTTTTGTCACAATTTAATACCACACTTTAATTTTATAGTACGTTTTAACATGTTGAAGCGTTTCTATTATACATATATTGTATGATTTTGTTTTCGAATTTTTCAATTAATTCGACATTTTAGAAACAAATAAAAAATAATTTTAAAAGACAAATTAAGGGTGTATAGCAAATTTCAATTGTTTTTAAAAACACAATTGGAGAATTCATAGTGAGTATCTTAAAATTTTAATTTCGCAACTTTATGTTATCTTAAAATGTTCTTTGTGAGCAGGTAACGATATAAAACACAGTTTATTGAGGTATAAAAATAATAATATTTTTCAAATCAGGCATTTTTCAAAATAGCACTAATTTCAAAAAATATCGCAATAGTGCCAACAATATTATATACATATGTATATCGGTTTACGTTGAAAATTTTCACATTTCTTGTATGGAACTTTCAGCTCATACATATTTGTGCTTCTAGCATAGTATGCATAAAAATCATTTTTTTTAAGTTTACTTCAAGTGAAATTTGCACACAAAAATTCAAATTTTCTTATTTATTTATTGACTAACAGCTTTTACGTTGTTTTAGCACAACATCATCATATTACAAAACAATCGGATACGGTTCCTTTTTTCGAATTTTTCAATTACGATTGCTTGATGACACCGAGTTCAGCAAAACTAGTTTTTTGTTTTAGGTTTTAGAACATAAAAATGTACGGGGAAACAAGCAACAAAACACTCGTTTTTCGAACAACATGTGCATGGAAACCCCATATTAAATAAAAAAAAACTCAAAATGTGCATATTTCAACTGAATTTAATTTGATGGAGAAATCAATTAATTTTGTGCTGAAATAATAAGTTAAAAACTGGTGATGAATCAAAAATAAATTTAATTTAAATGTTCTCTAAATAAAACAATACTTTTGATTTAAACAATGATTTAATAAGTGTTTAAGTAGTAATTAATACTTGCCGTTCTACGACGAAGTTATTCCTTTACTTCTTGCTTAATTGCAGCAAAATCTTTCAAAAAGCAGCAACTGATTAATGGGAAAAACACGAAATGAAAAGAAATGTGTTCGTACTTTTTAAACATACAAGGAATGAGTTTGAATACGTGAGTGGGCACTTTGTTCTTTTCTACGAGCGACTAAGTTCATTCGTTTTTGTTGTATATAATGATATTTCAAACTTTTCTTCATCTGTGTACACATTATGAGGCTAGAAAATTTTTATGAGTTGATTGATGTATGTGACGATATTATTCAATGCAGCATTAATTCATACAAATAATTTTTATTGAGGTGAATTGGCTTGAATCCGTTTTAGCACACATATTCCAAACTTTCTAACGACAATGGAAACTGTTTTATTTTTATGCACATTCTGAAAAATATAGTTATGAACAATGCATACCATCTCGTGTTTCAGCATATTTTTATATCAGTGATTGAAAAATAAAAATGTTGTTGCATTAGTGACTTTTAGCTTAAAAATTACTTTTTTAACTCACTGCAGCCATGGGCATATATAATAACATTCTTGACCAGGGCTGCCAGATGATTTTGATAAAAAAATCGGCGCATTAGAAAAAGAATATTATTATTTCGGCAAAATGCCCATTTGTAATAAAAAAAAAAAATATGGAAAGCGATGAACCCTAAAGGACATACCTGTAACTTCCCGTTTATTTTAACCACAAAACTATCGTAACCTGGTTATCATGCTATTATATTGTTACAGAGATTAGAAATAGATTTAAATAAAACGACAATGTGGCTATATGCACTTGGCAGCACTACCAATTAATCTATAGTTGTCAAAAGGTTACAACCCTGGTCAACACTATATAGATAATATTCAAATTAACGGAAATGGAGTACTCCAGAATATACAAGATCATTCGAGGCTGTGCCAATAATAAGTGTAAACAACAACAACGAAAAAACTAGCAACATAAATGCTAAGAGATGTTATTCTTAATGATCTTGTATGCAAGTATTCGCTGCTAATAGAGCTAAACAGATTCACAAGTATACACATAGAAGAAGAAACAAAACCACAACACACAGAACACTCATCCATACAACCACTCGTAGTTACCATAGGCAAAACACACAGAACACTCATACATACAATCACACATAGTTACCATAAGCAAAACACACAAGTTAGCATTGTCATGTATACAAACACACGTATATAGCTACATGTCAAGTAAAGTACAACCACCATGCCCAGAAGTTTCGCGAGGTTACCAGACGACGTCATTTTTGCTATATAAAGGCGCTGCCAGAACTCAGCGAGTGAGTGTGATTTCAAATATAAACGTGTTAACATCGCTAAGTGTTGAGTAGTACAAATACTCGTATTAATAAAGTAATAAATAAAGTGTTGCCGCATTATATTTCTAAAATTAATTTGTCCGTGTTTTAATTTGATGCAATAAAACGAATCCTTGAAAGATATGTAATGAAACCGTTTTTACTAAAAGGTCTAAAAACGTAACAATATGCTTTTTCGCTCTTAGACAATATTTTTTAAATTTTCAAATCAACCGATTCTCATGTTATAAGTTCCGATGGATGTACTTTTCGATTGCTATGCATGCTATGCAAGAATTGAGAACACTAACTGCATGGAAATTTTTGAAAAAATCACTTTTTTCATTAAATTACATCAATAAAAAAATATTACTCTCTCCCATATCTTATAAAATCAAACGTTTCTCAGATTTCTATGCGTTTTTTTTTTCAATTATTTGTTTATTACAAGAAAAATCGTTTATATTGTAATTATTGTGGGTTTATACAAAAGCAGTTCCTATTATGGTTTTTGTATCGATGGGCAAAATTCTATGAATTTTTTCAATCCTGTTGCTAACATGCAATACGCAACACAAACTTCTAAGAACAGTTTTTGACTCTTCCATTATGACTGCTTGCGACAGTGACTGTTTGCGACACGTAAAAGCAACGACCCTACTTTTACATTAACTTGCGATACTCACCAGAATCAAAAGTAATTCAAAATCAATTTTTTTTAATGACGACTGCTGAAAGTTTTGGTTAACTGTGATTGAAACTGTTATACATTAGATACATTCACTACAGCAGACTATAGAATACAATCTGTCATATATAAAATACATGTGCGTATGTGACAATGATTATTTTCACTATGACGGCAACACAGATACTGGTTGCTGTCCATGCTGTTTTTATGCTTGTAGTCAAATTAAACTTATTTCTATTTTGGTGAGCGACAACGAGCAGATGCAGTGTTGCCCGTATAATATCAATAAATCAAATTATTGTAAACTTGAAGATATATATGGGGTATTCACACTTCGTGATATTTAGTCATATTGTCATAAAATCATAAAATTTTAGACTAGTTTAAAAAAGTTGTTGTTGTGCTGCATCATAAAATAATAGCACCCTTTCAGTTATAAAACGCTCTAAAGATCTGAGTCGAACGGCTGAAAATCTTTAGGCAAGACGGCGATAGTATATGTTTGCCGCCGTTACTTACATTAAACCACATTTATATATATATTAAAAGAACACTAACGGCCCTTTTCACAATGTATGATTAAATCAACGTTAACGAAAAATTAGCTAATTGACACTTCTCTTAACAAGCACTTTTTAACCGATGGTTAATGATTTGCGTTTCACCATCATATAGTTATTTAACCAGTACATTCTGCTTTTAGTATGGCAACATTTGAAGTTTTTGTTTACGAAAAACAGTGTAATGGAAGACTCAAATATATGAATTCTAATTTTTTCATTTGTAAAAAAGGTGGACTTCAGTGTTCCGAATTCAAATTGAAAACACTTCTCTTAGAAATATCTTATATAAAAGACTTTTATCATTCGCTTTATTTCGAATTTATATTAATTTTTATTTCAACATATAGATATATGTAGTTACATAAGATTACATCGCGTTTTCGAAAATTCATCGGAACTAATTTCTTCTTCGTCACTTCAACTGAAAGTGTGGGGCTGTTTTTCTCATGTGCTCTTTAGAAAGCTCCATTTTTATAAATTTTTTTTATAGTCTAGCGATTGCCTCAGAAACTTTTTTTACCAACACGACAAGCAGTCGCTATTGAGACACCACAACTGCTTGTGGCGTAAAATCTTAGGGCCATTAACACCATTTGGGTAGTAGATAAAGCATGATTACTTTTAATTAAAGAAACATTATTCAAATATAACGAAGGAACTTACCGGCTTGTTGCGGACTTTATATCATTGCCTATGGCATCGACAATGTACTTTACTGCAGAGTTTGATGATCTAAAGCTTTTTCTAAATTCTTCACTAGACAAAGAAATGATTTCGACGTTCAAGTACAATTTTTTTAGATTTTACTCTACTTGAATTATAAATATTAAAAAAAAAATATATAAGTACTGATTGTAGTATTTGCTCATTTTGTTTTCTTGTTGAAGTAACAATTAACATACTAACCAGAAGAATTTCTTCGGTTAAATTTAACAGCAACTTTTCACAATTTCAGCTAACTGCCGGTTAAAGTGTCAATTAAATTTTAATCACACATTGTGAAAAGGGCCGTTAAATGAATTAATTATATGAAAACGGCTTTACTGGCGTATGTGTAGATATCTACTACAAACAGCAACTCATCATTATTGATTTGCAGGTGCCTCCTTCCAAATAATTCAGGAGCTAACTACAGAGCGACAATTGTGATTAGCGGCACTTGCAGTCGTTGAATGTCTTTAATGCTTTATTGATATCATAAACACAATCAATTGAAAAGAAACTTGTTATGTTGCAGTTGTGCGATTTGTGCGTGTGTGCTTCACATTATACGTTTTTGTATAATTTTAGTGAATTTAATTTTGCAAACATTTCGACATCGCTTATGTTCTTTTTATTATTGATAATTAACTTCATTTGCTTGGCAAAACTTTTTTGATTTTTCTCAATATAACAATTACGTTTTGTTAAGAATAACAAGCGTGAAATTCGTATGTTCACATTGAATATGGATGCATTCCTAAATATCAAAATAGTTTGCAGTGATGCCACCTTACAAAAACAAATCGCATGAGATTTTGCATTACTACAATGAATTTTAATTTTTTGAAATCAGCCTATACTCGGTATTTTGTAGAATCACATGAAATCGGTGTCATGCTTATGTCTGTAAGCGTACGCAATTTAAATGTGGGTATGCATCCCATTTATTAAATAGTGCAAATATCTTTTATTATTTTCGATGTTGTTATAGTCTTTCCTTTAGATTGTTTTTGTAAATAACAAGCAGCAGCAAAGTTACAAAATATTCTTATGCACTTCGAAAAAAAGAAATTTAACTTCCAACTATCCGACCATCTATTAACTAATTCCGGTACACTCAGAAAATGTTTTTGGAATTATTCTCAGTATTGATTCGATATCTTAACTCTTAATAAATTAACTCTTTAATAAATTTCCATTATTAATTAATCAAGGGGAAACTAAAAAGTAAAATAATGATTTATTTGAGATTGTTTTTATATCGAACTGCTGGTTTTTACTCAAATTAATTTGTTTAGTCGGCTTTAGTTCCAACTTACTAGTATGTACGTTAGGTTGTACCAAATGGAGCGGATAGGCTCAAGTATATTTAAGATTTTTCTGAAATTTAAGGTCGTACAAGTCGAGTTTTTGACAAGCATCGAGTTTGAAAATGTTGTTGTTGTGAATGATAACGAACTATTATTGCATTTGCTTGCGATGCCACTAAATGCCGTAGTGTATTCGCAGCTTAAATAAATTAAAGGTAAAACAAAGAGTATGGTAGGCTGTCAAATGATTTTTTTCCTTTGTTCAAGATTCGAGCGAAATGCTATCAAACTACATACAAAATGAATTTGGCAGCAGGTTTTTTTAAGAAAAAAATTGTTTATCATAACTATTTTCCACCTAAAAGAATGTTGCATGCATTCGAGCAACAAATTTAGTCAATATAAAAGAATTTAGGTTCTTATGTTGCAAAATGCAACACTGATCGGTCATAAATTTCGAGTTTTCAATATTATTGTTGTAGTTCAATAATATGAAAATTGTAAGTATGCTAATGTAAATTGTCAAATGATGTGAGAAGTTTCGATTTCCAGTTGTCATTTACATTTCGATTATCTCTTACAAGCTTTTGGTTTTATACTCTGTAGTTTTTCACTTCAGTATAGCTAATTTGCGCAGTGTATGCTCATGACTACACAGTGTTGTGCAAATTATTAACAACATATTGTATTAATGTAACAGGAGAAAACACAAATTTGATTTTTTTGTCTTGGAACAGAATTTTGAGGATGAATCCTATACATGCGATGCATTTTGTATTAACATCAAGAATTTAAGTGGTTCTTTTTATAAATATTAAAGGATTCTTTAGTCGTTCATAATAAAATCAGCTGATTGGCAACTTTTTCTTTTGAAATGTCAAACCACATGTAACATGCGAAACAATGCTATATATATATATATATATATATATATATATATATATATAATTTAATCTTTTCTTTTAAACCCTTACAACATTTTGTTATGACTGTAATTATGTATGTATGTATCATAATATTTTTCTAATTTAAAGTTGTTTTAAAAACGAAACGACTTTATATCTTTTTTTGCATTGAAGTAGGGATGTAACTGATACTGATTTATCAACGATACGTCGTTTTTTTATAATATCGATATATGTCAATACAATTAGTATCAAAAACATTTATAATATTAATTTTAAAAATTAGAACTAGATTCATATTTAATTTAGAAATCTGCTTCCGCTAGTAATTCGGCTATATGATTATAATTCAAAACGAATCATTTAACATACAAATTTAATTTAAACAGCATATTCGGACAGAGCAGAAGTCCACATCAACGAATAAGTGCAATGTTGCTGTGAGATAGGAAGCTTATAAATTATCTCCAGTAAGATTACTTTAAAGAATCTGCCACAGGGTTGGTAAATTTGGTTCAACTGTGGTTCTTTTGATACATTTCCATTCTAAAAAATGCCAACCGCTTAGTTAGTACAATTTACAAATTTTTCCAATTAGTATTTTTTATGGAATTGCCCTAGTCTATTATTTAATTCTTTTGCGCAGTGGCAAAGCAGTTCTAACGCAGTCATCTTCAAGCCCCTTTGACAATTATTTTTTAAATACTCGAGAGTTTTGCTACTTCTTATGTGAAGGCCGCAGTGGTCACTAGTCGACATCCATGCACCTTTATTTTGTAAATTTATTTAACAAATAAAATTTCATAAAAGTTTATTTAGAAAATATTTATTTATTTATTCATTTATGTATTCCAAAACTTTTTTTGTAGTTTTCTTCTGTTACAACAATTCCTGAAATTCCGAAAATTTCATAATTTTATAAAAAACAAAAAATATTGTTGAATCATAAATAAAACAGTATGTATCAAATTCAATTTGGAAATCGAAAAATGTTTTTAATTCAGAAAGGCATGATGAATGTTCCAAAGCGCAAGTGAAAGTTAATAGTTGTAAATATTTAACTCATACAGGGGATCGGAAATCTGTATTTGAAAAAAAATTATTAATAGGGGCTTATAAAATCAATTTTTGTACGAAAATATGCTTTATGAACTTGAAAAATTTTTTTACAGACTTCAGTAATATTAAAACTTTTTATATGTAACAGGAATATGTATGTTCTCTAGCCGAAATGTCGGAATGGCATCCATTTACACTGTGCTGCATTGTATTTCTGGATGAGAATATAAGTGATTCTCTTAAAACTACGATATAACTCATATTTCTCGTCCATCGAATCTATAGCAAACACCTGGTACCAGTTCTGAAAATTCTACTCGAGGTGGTTTTTGTTTTCTTACGGAATTCTAGAAATGCCTGTTAAAGGTACCCACATATTTTGAATATTTTTGTGCAATAATTGATGTTGTACACTAAATTTGGCTGTTTGTGGTATGTTGCAGACTATATTTTATAAAATCCAATACGAAATATTTTTTTTAATAAGTTGACAACATTGTCCAATTATCAAACTCAAGTCACTAAATATAATCTTTTTATTTTTTAAATTACTTAACAAAAACTGAATTGATTTGCTTAGGATTTTGCACGTATCACGAAAAATAACTATTCAAATTTCTGAAACTCATGTGTATGTGTGTACGTGGATTTGGTTTAGATTTGTGAGCAGAATTGCGCTATATATCTATATTTTTAAATATTGTGCACTTTATTGAATAATGTTGTGGCGTACATTCCCTCATATACAACCTTGAAACATAAAATAATAACTCGGCAACACGGAACAAGAAAATTACAACTGTTAACTTTTTTCATAGAAATGTAAAAAGAAAAAGAAAAGAACATTCTCGATTTATAACGCTAAGACAAAAAGACACGCGCTCTTAACCTAACTTAAATAAGATCTCTTTTTATAAATAAATTTTAGTTTTTAATTACTAAGAATTAAGAGTGTTTTATTTACGAGATCTAAGTGTAAATCGTTGAGCGGATTAACTAATCCCCTCATTTGGTGACCCCGACAAGCAAGCAAATGAAAGACGCAAAAAACTCCCAAATGCAGAACAATCAAGCGCAAGGTACCGGAGCACAGACCACGCTAGTGCCACCTGGCCAACATCGTGAGGAGCTCGCCCGCATATCCGTAAAAATTCCTCCATTCTGGCATGCACGACCAGAACTTTGGTTTGCGCAAATCGAATCGCAATTCGCCACTACAGGTGTAACTACCGAACATACAAAATATCACACAGTGGTAGCAGCAATCGATAGTGCGATTTTGTCCCAGGTCAGCGACGTAATATTGAATGTACCAACCGAGAATCAATATTCAACCCTTAAAAAACGTATGCTGGAAGAATTCTCAGTATCCGAACAAAAACGCTTGAAAAAACTACTGCAAGACATCGAACTAGGAGACTTACGTCCATCGCAGCTACTGCGCGAAATGAAAAATTTGGCCGGCAACCAAGTTGACGACGCCTTCCTCAAATCAATGTGGATGACACGTCTACCCAACCATATGCGCAGCATCATCTCAATCAGCAACGAGCCGCTGGATAACATCGCGATTATGGCCGACAAAATTTCCGAAGTAAACGACAACGCATCCCTCAGCGAAATTTCAGTGCCAAGGACTACAACAACAGATGCCAGCCTACAACAACAAATACAGCAGTTGACAAAAGAAGTAAGTAATTTAAAAGCGCAACTGCAGCGTTCACGTAGTCGCAACAGATCATCATCGAACAACCGAAGCCGAAATAATTCTCGTGCAAATTCGCAAACCAACGAAAAATGCTGGTATCACAAAAAATACGGCCCCAAAGCCAAAAAATGTAGAGAGCCATGCAGTGAACATTTAAATTAGACAGTCTGTCATTATCGGCGGTACATGGCAGACAACCCGTTTTACATCACCGTCTAACAATCTTTGATAAAAATACTAATTTAAAGTTTCTTGTGGATACAGGTGCGGAAGTTAGTGTAATCCCTCCTGATCGACGACAACAAAAATCTCCAGACAACAACATATTTTTGTTTGCCGCTAACAAATCGGCAATCAAAACATACGGTGAAAAAGAATTGACATTAAACATTGGCTTGCGACGTAATTTAAAGTGGAATTTCATCATCGCTGAAGTATCTCAACCTATTTTAGGCGCAGATTTTTTAACCTATCATAATTTAATTATTAGTATGAAACTACGTAAATTATTCGATGGTAGCACAAATATTGCCACCAGGTGTAATGTCGCAACCATCGAATCGCCTATTTTAGGTCTGTCAACGATTGACAACAACGACAAATTCCATCAACTCCTAAAATCATTTCCACAAATCACACAGCCTCAACAAAAGCCACCCGCAGCCACACATGATGTCACACACTACATAATTACAACCGGTCAACCCGTTTTTGCAAAACCACGCCGCCTCGCTCCAAGTATGCTGAAAGCTGCCAAGGCAGAAATACAATCTTTGCTTGATGCCGGTATCTGTCGCCCCTCCTCCAGCCCATGGGCAAGTCCACTTCACATGGTAAAGAAAAAGAACGGCGAGTGGAGACCTTGCGGGGACTATCGTAAATTGAACGCCATCACAGAGCCAGACCGGTACCCAATCCCGCACATCCACGATTTCACCCATTGGCTAGAAGACAGCAAAATTTTTTCAACAATTGATTTGCGTAGGGCATATCATCAAATTCCCGTAGCCCCATCAGACGTCCCTAAGACGGCCATAACGACACCATTCGGTATGTACGAATTTACACACATGACATTCGGCTTAAGAAATGCGGGACAAACCTTTCAACGCCTGATGGACCACATACTTCGTGATCTCGACTTTGCCTACGCCTATCTGGACGATATTTTAATCGCTTCAAAACATATCGAGCAGCATACACAGCACGTGCAAATGGTATTTAAAAAACTTCAAGATAATGGAATCGTTATAAATCCATCGAAGTCCAATTTCGGTAAATCTGAAGTTAAATTTCTTGGCTTTACAGTGAGTGAGAATGGCATCCGCCCACCGCCGGAGAGAGTCGAGGTTATAACCAGTTATAAATTGCCAGAACGAGTTTGTGACTTAAAACGATTTATGGGCATGATAAATTTTTTTCGAAGATTCTTGCCTAAAGCCGCCGCTCATCAGGCAACACTATTTGAATTTACTCGTGGTAATAAGAAAAACGACATATCAGTCATTAAATGGACCGAGGAAGGGAAGTTCGCTTTCGAGCAGTGCAAGCAACAACTACGTGAAGCCACATTCCTTGCTTTTCCCAAATCTAACGCGAAACTCGCACTAATGGTTGACGCGTCAAACATCGCCGTAGGTGCCGTTTTACAGCAAGAAAATAACGGTAGCTTTCAACCACTCGGTTTCTATTCAGAGCGTTTAACCGAAGCACAGCGTAAGTACAGCACATACGACAGAGAGCTTTTGAGTGCATACAAAGCTGTCAAACATTTTCGCCACCTTTTAGACGGACGAGAGTTTTGTATATATACAGACCACAAGCCCTTACAATTCGCATTCAAACAAAAGCTAGACAGGGCAAGTCCTAGGCAAATTCGCCATCTAGACTTTTTGAGCCAATTCACTACAGACATAAGGCACATATCTGGCAGAGGAAATGTAGTGGCCGACACGCTGTCGCGTATAGAAGCTATTCATGTAAGCCACACGATTGATTTTGAAAAATTATCATCCGCTCAGAAAGATGATGGAGAGATCAAATCCTTATTGAATGGCACTACAGGTCTACAACTCAAAATATACGTGCTGCCTGACACAAACATTTCCATTTATTGCGACATCTCAACTGGTGCGCTCAGACCTTTTTTAACAAAAGAATTTCGCAGAACAGCATTCGAATGCATTCACAATTTAAGTCACGCCAGCGCAAAGAAGACTACCAAGCTTGTAGCCGAAAAATTTGTTTGGCCAAATATGAGAAAAGATTGTCATCTTTGGGCTAAAGCTTGCATAGCCTGCCAAAAAAGTAAAATTCATCGCCACAACAATGCACCACATTGTGAATATTTTACCACTGCCGATCGTTTTGATCACGTCAACATCGACATCGTTGGTCCTCTTCCAGTGTCTAGAGGATTTCGCTATTGTTTAACGATGATCGATAGGTTCACTCGCTGGACAGAAGTATGTCCAATAGAAGACATTACAGCTGAGAATGTTGCTTTTGCATTTTATTCAACGTGGATCGCAAGATTCGGAATACCACTAAGAGTTACCACCGACCAAGGACGCCAATTTGAATGCCATTTTTTTAAAGAATTAACGAAAACCCTCGGCATTAAGCATTTGAGAACAACAGCTTATCATCCAGCCGCAAATGGACTTATTGAGAGATTCCACCGTTCTTTAAAAGCCGCAATTAAATGTTATGAGTCGGAAAATTGGGTTGAAATATTACCGCTTATTCTTCTAGGATTCCGAGTTACGTATAAAGAAGATATCGACGCAACGCCTTCTCAACTAGTTTATGGATCAAGTCTACGCCTCCCAGGTGAATTTGTAACAGTGAGTAAAGAAAACGAAACATGTCAAAATGAATTCGTCAACAAACTTAAAAAATTCATGAACGACTTGCGCCCAACTAGTACGTCTTCACACGACAACCAGAAACCATTCATAGAAAAAGATTTGTTTACTTCGCCACAAGTATTCATACGCAACTCCATGGTATGCAAGCCACTACAAACACCTTACGAAGGTCCATACCCCGTTTTAAAACGTTACGACAAATATTTTACTCTCGACGTCAAAGGAAAAAAGATGAACATTAGTGTGGATCGTTTAAAGGCAGCATACATTTTGAATAATCAAGATTCTATAAACGAGCCAGCAGTTAACGAACCTACAGCTAGAGAACCAATCGAAGAACCTTCAACCTCAAATATACTTCTAGATCCTAACGGCAAAGCAAAAATTATTACTTCTCGGTACGGTCGTAAAGTGCGATTCTGTCTCAACCGGAAGGGGGAGTAATGTGGCGTACATTCCCTCATATACAACCTTGAATCATAAAATAATAACTCGGCAACACGGAACAAGAAAATTACAACTGTTAACTTTTTTCATAGAAATGTAAAAAGAAAAAGAAAAGAACATTCTCGATTTATAACGCTAAGACAAAAAGACACGCGCTCTTAACCTAACTTAAATAAGATCTCTTTTTATAAATAAATTTTAGTTTTTAATTACTAAGAATTAAGAGTGTTTTATTTACGAGATCTAAGTGTAAATCGTTGAGCGGATTAACTAATCCCCTCAATGTGATGCAAAACGACAACAATAATAGCAATTAGTTACTCAATAGTTTTATTTATAAAAATTTTAAACAATCTGAAATTTATTTGTTGGGTTGTTAAGCAATGTCTATATGCATTTCATATTATAATAGTACAATGACAGTATGTCAAATAGTTCATTTATTAACAATTAAATTGAGATTTTATTTTTCATTTGCCTTATAAATACTTTCATTGTTATCCAAGGGATTTCTAATTGTATAAAGGTGTAGAAAAATAATATAGATTCATATCGAATAAAAGTTGTTTGTTGGGTTTTGGTTTGTATAAGTTTCATAGCCTACTACACTTATTATAATGTGATTTTTTGAAATCATTTGTGAATTTTTATAGTTAATTTATTAACATAATTCTCAGATGGTTTATAAAAGTCTTTTAATAAGTTGAGAAGTTTGAAACTTTTCAAAACTGTGGTTGAAGTCTACTGACGATTTGGTAAAAAGCGCCAATGAAATGCATATAGACATTGCTTAACCACCCAACAAATAAATTTCATATTATAATAGTACAATGACAGTATGTCAAATAGTTCATTTATTAATTTTAAATAATCTCTTGCACTATAATTTTGTACAATGAAGAACTTTTGCTTATGTCAACTTGAATTAAATAAAATTCAATATGTATATTAAAGTCATCGATATATTTTATTTTATATGATTATATCACTACTCTTGAACTGTTGATTTGTGCTAAAAATTTAAAACTAAAATAACTTGAAATATCTTAATTATTAAACAAATATAAATTTCGTTGCTTCCGTTTTGCACGTCACTGTTCATTTCTTGCTCATGTATGTTTGTTCAGGCTCTGTAGCAGATTTTGATGAAAGCAAATAAAAACTTTTACTTCATTTAAACTTCAAAAGAGATTTTTTTGTTAAGAATAACAAAACAAGAAACAAAAACCCCAGACACTTTTTTCCAAGTTAATATTACTGTGCAAGTGTACAAGAATTTAATGTTAAAAAAATATGCGAAATATCTTAATGTCTGGAATAGTTTTTCACAACACTTTATATTTGATTGAATGTGCATTTATTTATGTATGTTCGTGTGATTATGTAGCCATACATACATGTACATACTAGTTATAATCATATATTTTACATGCAGGCGTGTGTATATTAGGCCCATCCAAAATGAACATTAAGATTAAGTGCTTAACAAGCGTTCTAATCGTAAATATATATAGACAAATCGAATAATTAAGGTCGGGTTCTCTTGAACTCTATCCGAAATATGAGATTATATGCCCTGTAAGGAAAACTGTGAAGAAATACAATACTGCATTCCAATGATATTTTAAGAATTATTATTTAAAATTTTAACTTTATGGAATCGTATTTGATGAGTGGTTAAGCAATATTTGTTTATATTATATTAATCATCTGAGAGTTATTATAGTAATTGTAGAAGGCTATGGGATTTATCCAAATGAAAACCAACAAACAACTTTTATTCGCTAAAAATCGATTTTATGTTTCTAAACATTCATACAATTACAAATCCCTTGGATAACAATAAAAGTATTTCTAATGAAAAATAACATCTAAACATCTTATGAAATTTCCTATTTGACATGTTGTCATTAAAAATGAAATTTATTTGTTTGATGCAACGTCTATATGCATGTCCCCCTTTTCTCCAACAAACTTGAAAGATGAGCAGCAAAAAAAAAAAAAACATCCTCGTGCGAAACTGAACAAAGTACAAGGAAAATACTTATGATACTTCCGATTAATGCAATTCATCCGAGTCGTACATAAGTAAATTCGAATAATGTTAAATACTTTAATGTTCATTCTTTGCTTTTATCGTCAATATATATATTGAGTACAAGCGAGTCTAAATCAGGGATGGAAAATAGCTTTGGTTAAGTGGTGACAATTTCGAAAATAAAATGTACTTTTGATACCATGACGGTACCATTTTTTTGATATTGTATATTTGAATCGAAAATGTAAAAATAGAAAATTCAATACATGGCATACAATGAAAAAAAAAATAATAAAAACAAAATAAATATATTTGTTTTGATAAACGGAATATTGACAGAGTTGAGGCAATAGAACAGTGAAACATTCAAACATTTCTTTAATTTAATTTTAATCGTGCTGACTTTTTTTCGCAAATTATTTCAAAAATTTAAGATTTCATATATTCCTGCGCAAGTCTAATGTACACACTTACACACCCTCATATGTAAAATGTATCCATGTACATGAAAGATTCTTTTGAAGTTTTATTTTGTGATGTTTCCCAAAAAACGACAACATTTTGGATTTGAACCGAAATGATTCATTTCAAACGGGTATGAAACGTATTCTACGTGAGAAGTGAAACTTATTTTTAAAAAACTAAAGTTCAGAACAAGTAGCTCTAAAAAAATACTTAAAGTGCTATGACACTAAATCAATAATAATACTTTGCAAAAGCATTGAAAACACACATATTTATTGAACAAACAAAATTACTCATGAGTACTGATAATGGCTTTGTGGCGACATTCGAAAACATCTCTGCTTTTCAAGTTGAAAAATAAAATTAATCATAGGTATTATTTCTAAAATATAATTTTAATCGTTCTGATATTTTTAAAATAGAAATTGATCATGGAGGGGTTTTGGCTAGCTTCTATGAGTATTTTATTGGGGCCAATGGAAAACATCGGGGAACCTTTCTTTATCCACCATTTCTAAAATAATTAAAGATATTGTATTATACTTTCAATTAAATGAATAAGAAGTTTAAATAAGTATCAAAGTCGTAACATGATTTCAATTTGTTTACAAATAATGGCGCGTACAGAAGTTGCAAGGGTGCTAATTTTCATTAAACACTTTTTTTTATTCACTAGCCCCACAAACTTGGAGTGAGACTGCTCGAACAGTGTATACTTTAACCCTAACAAGTCGCATGCTTATATGCTCTCGCATAGACGGCTGGTGGATGATGCTACCCCATCCGTATTTAGGTTTCGTAGAGGTATTGAGTAATCAAAAGCTCTTGATGTTTTTGGCATGAAAATACCAGGTGGTGTTCGATGGATTGAGTACATCTTTTAAATGCCTCGGTTTTTTTAGACTTCACATTATCTAATCTTCTCACTACAACACCTACATCCGACCGATATAGGAATATAACTCTCATGGTTCTTCAAAGTATATTTTCAAGTTACTTGACCGTGTAAAGAAGAGGGCGAAGAAACTCTTCGGAGATGATTTGGGAGCCAACTCTATTCGACCTCTTGAATCGTGTCGTTGTTTTATCGTTACTATCCCATTGTGTTCTATTGAAATCAGAGATTTTGTTTCCGAAACCCATTTCTTGTAACTCCTACAGCTACCCGCAGAGGTGTTCTTCGTCACTTTCAATTTGAAGAGGCTGAAATCGAATGTCCACAGGCATTACTTTTTCCGCCCTTCCAAAACCTATCTTTCCACTTCCAGCTCAATGCATTGCATATCTGAGGTCATCCCCTTAGTGCTGATCCTACTCATAAAAAAATCACTATATAGTAATGAAAAGCCATTTGATTCTGCCAAGTGTTACTATTTGATACTGTCAGTTATTAAACTGTTGTACTTACTCAACACATATTGACATTTAGTGCTTACGCCTTTTTGACCAAGTATTTGACAAGTGTGAACGTTGTGATCTTAGTTCTGATCTGAATAAGTTCATGTTTGTGTTAATTGTTGCCAGTCTATCTCAACGACGAAGGCATATCAATGGTCACTGACATACTGACAGCGATTAACACCTTCGTGTAGCAAAAAGCAGAATACAGCACCTACCTTCGTCTGCATGTGTAGCGAAAAATTCACCTGCGATGTAAGAAGTAAAAATAGTTACAACAAATTATCTATCTTCTAATCTGTCCTCATTTGTCCTCTTCACACCATCTCCTTTCTAATTCCAGCACAATGCATTACGTATTTAGGGATCATCTCCCGAGTGCTGATCCTACTCTTAAAGAAAAAAACGACCTTTAGAAATAGGAAACAAATATATACAAACCAAACTCTTCATACATATAATAGAATATGTAAATATAAATTAAAATGTGCATTGATATATTTACAGCAAATTGGCGTCATTTGACGGGAAAAAGGCAATACGCGGCGGCATACCATTCGTCTTCCGTGAGTATTGTGCAAATGTAGTTGACCGTTGTTAAAACCTTTTTCGATAATATTTAATTTCTTCTCAATAGCTCAATTCGGTCCATGGACATTTGGTGCTCAGCATGGTTTCGCACGCATAACGCGTTGGAATCTGGAGAGACCACCAGAAAGACTGCATAATGGTGATGTAGAGGCTATATTTTCTTTGATGGACAATGAATTTACCCGCTCAATGTGGAACTACCAGTAAGTAGTTATAATAACAGAAAAAATAGAAAAGAAAGACTTAAATAGAATGTTTGTCTGTACAGATTTCGCATCACGTATCGTTTGATATTGCGAGAAAAAGAATTACACTTCCATATAGGTGTCTATAATCCTAGTAAAGACTTAGCGCTTACATTTAATCTATTATTGCATACGTATTTAAAAGTTCCTGATGTTAGACGTTGTCAAATAACTGGACTGCATGGTTGTACCTTTATGGATAAGGTTTGTGATTTGATAGTTCTTAATTAAGGTTAATTTTTGCATTTCTATAGACTCGAGATGGTGCTATATATCAAGAGGGGCGAGAAGTTGTGACGGTCAATGAATGGACCGATCGCATTTATCAACATACACCTCAAGAACATATTATAACGAATGTTGTGTCGGGCCGAAAAATGCGCATACACAAATATAACTTTCCAGACACGGTCATTTGGAATCCATGGATTGATAAGGCTAGAGAGATTGGTGATTTTGGAGATGATGAATTTCCCAATATGTTGTGTGTTGAGGCTGGTCATGTCTCTTCGCCGGTTGTACTGCTGCCAGGAACTGCTTTTGAGGCAAGCCAAATATTGCAGGTAAAATAGTTGATTTCAGTGCTTTCGAAAATAATGTTTATTTATCTTTATCTCTATCGTGAATAAAAAATCGTAAAAGCTCTTGTGAATGTTTAGGATGTATCGACTATGCATCTATTAACATCGCAACTTTTTAATGAATGATTTTTTAAGATCTTTCGGATTGACAGACATCTTATAGTCTTTGCCATAACTACGTTCTTGAAACAACTAAATGGATATATAACTCTTTATAAAAGCTTGCTTCTCATTCTTCACCCGAATGACATTATTTTTTTTCAAATTTTCGTGGTAAAATTTAGCTTTTGAATAAAATCTATTACTAAAATTACTTATATTTTGTAATTATCTGTTTCTGATGTCACATTTTCTAATATTTAACTATCGAAGCAAACCTACACCTGCAAAATTAAAAATTTATTAGAGAATTATAAATTTAAATATCCCATTATAGTTTAACACATTAAATAAATTGAGTACTATAAAAATGAGTTCTTTTACCCATAAACTGTGGGATTCTTTTACAACTCAACTCAAAAATAAAAGCACAGTTTTGTTGTTTTTACATTCACACGATTTAAACTAAACTGGATAATTGTAATTAATAAATTTTTCCATTTACACAGATAATCATCGAGGGTAATGTCAGCCGAAAGACTAAACGGAATCGCTAGCGTTTAAAGAATCGGAACCCAATGAGGTAAACCGATTCTTAAATAAAGCAATGCGAACTTATTCAAAAAGAAACAAAACTCAAAAACAGCAGCAAACAACTGATATAAAAAATTACTCAAATGTGACTCAAATTACTACAAACATATAAATAGTACGCATGTATACGATTTACAACAAGAATGAAACAAAACAAACAACACACGCACATCAATTAAGCATAAATAAAAATATATATATACATACATAAATAATAAATAACAAAATACACAATTTCATCATGATTTTTGGGTTTAGTTTTTTAAACTACTGAATATACATAAAATTTAAAATTTTAAGTATAATAATATTGTTTGTTTTATGATACATATTTGCTTCTTGATTCCACTAAACTTTTAATCACATTTTACATTGCCATTTTCGTTACTGTATATGTTAATTTAAAAAAAAAAAAAAAACTTATGAAAAAAGGAAAATTGTGTAAAGGCTCAAATAATAAACAACGATAGATATACTTTATATACTTTTTTATTTTATCAATATTTATACAATTAATATAACAATATTAATCAATATCCAAGATTTTTAGATAAACGTCATAAAGTAATAATGAAAAATGAATAATTTTTTTGTTTAAGTTTCAACAGTGATTTATAATAAAACTGAATTTGAAGTTGTTAAATTTTGTAGAATTGCCTAAAAACTTTATTTCATAGAAATAAAATTATAATTAAAATAAACTCAAGTTTAGTTTTTATTTCTTTTGGAAACATGTATGATATTAGTTTATCTTAAAAGAAATGTGTTTTATACAATTAGAATCGCAAAGAGGTATAAAACGTGTGCAGATATGACCACTGCAAATTGTATTCTTGCAAAAAGTAAAAATTAGACATTTAAGTGTTAAACAATAATTTCAAAATTTATCTATCAATTTAACAATTTTCAGCTCATATACTTTAGTTTTCATTATGAAAGTTAGATAAAAAAAGGGATTCATGAAAAAAACTTATGAATATTAATAAAAAATTGTGCCTCAGAAATGAAGTTGTTTTCGAGATGTCTTAACAATCGGGCACTGCCACACACATATAAACTTTTCATTATATGACTTTTTCTTCAGTTCACCTATATATCTAAGAGACATGTAAAGTAGTTGGAATATTTTAAATAAACCGCTTTTGTTTTTTCTTAAACTGCAATTTCAAATAGTGTGTACGTTTAGAAAAAATTAAATGTATACTTTGGGGATGAGTTAGTTATATACTTATATTAAGCTTCAAGGTATGCTGGTTTAGTTTTGTGACTATAGATTAACAAATAAACAAACACAGATATGGATGGTCTCAACTAGAACGGCCCTAACTCGTATTACGAAATCTATTTTTTCATTGGTTATTTCCTACATATTTAAAGTAATAGTTTCTATTATAAAGGCTACAGTTTCTGTCGTTACAATTATTGTGAGATAGGACCTTTGTACGTAATACCTACTATAAACAACCTTGCTGTTTTTTCGATATGTGATATTTTGCTACTCTGTAAGGCACACGAAGTATTTTCCAATAACTAATTGAATAAAATATATCGCACTTTTTTATTTTTGAACATGTGATTGTTTGCAAATGTAAGATATTTTTTAAGTTACCGCTTTTCTAAAGTTTTTTCATATCATGTATATGGAGTTGCGACGCTTTAGGTGATATTCAAATGCAGTTTAGCAAAAAGCTCTAGGAAATTCTTAACCTTGGTATATTTAATTACCACTCTTTTGTAACTGCCGAGGAATTCCCCATAAAAGTCGGAAATAACAAGGTATGCTTCAGGCAGTGACGTCAATTGCGATTGTGTTGGTGAACTAGTCTTTTCTCTTACATTCACAGTGAGCGAAATGTGAGGTTGCGAGGCCTAGTGAAAGGCCTTTTCTAAAAGAGATGTGTTCTGGTTGCAAATTTTTGCAAATCGAATTCACACGTATTTTTATTATCTTTCATTTTAAGCCTTATTAGAGACAAATTTTTGCTTATATTTTTACTAATTTTTCTCAAACAATAAACACACCATATAGTAGCATAGTATTATATATATATTTCTATTTAGAGCGATACTTCCCTGTGATTGAGTCACTGATGCCAGATGATATATTCAAAAAAACCTACGCGAGCAAAAAAAATCCTTTTTTCCCTACATGGCTATAAAATTTTCCCTGCAAATATGAAAATAGTTTTTTAAATTAATTATAGTATATTACATTTAAAGTTAAAGTTTGTATATTTATTAGTATTAAAGGAACACAAATTACAGTCTTTAAGGATTAAAAATCACTCATTTAATATATATAAAACAAAATTAACAATTCATTCAAATTATAGATTATTCTATAAAAAGAAAAATAAATAAAAAAAGTTTAATGATAAAGAACACTTGAATTAAACTTTTCAAAATGATTTTGATTGCACTTAAAATTTTTGCAATCAATTTCTCCGTTTTGCAAGATTTTATGATGGATATGGAATTTAAATTATCGTGGCTCAATTTGTTTATTTGGTGCGAACATCGGTAACTACCGAAAATATACGTTCAGCATTCGCATTTGCATGATGTGATGCAACCAGGTTTTTTACCAACTTTGATAAATTCGGAAATATAAAATGGTCATTAAAATTTTTCGGTTGCATAATTTCGCACCAGAATTGTACGATGCCAATTTTTTCAAAAGATTTGATTTCATTTTTAGAAAAACTGTACTCCACTCTTGTGTCAATTCATTTAAATTTAAGTCAAATTTTTGGCACAAATAGAAAAATTTAAATTCCTCCTTATTTTCTCCAAATGCAGCCATAGGATTTAAAAATTCTATTTTTTTAAAAAAGATTCTGTTTTTAATGGAAGTCGGTTGTGAATTTCTTCCAATGCTTTGATATAAAATATAAGGCAATCCATTTTTATTTGCGATATGTATTTTTCGGGCAATTGTTTCAAAAATTCTTCGCATTCAGATTCCAGAAAAACTTCTTGAATCGGTAAAGATACATGGAGAGAACGAACTATACAATTTGTTTTTAACTCCATTTTTTTATATAATTTTGTCCAAGTTTTAGAAATATTTTTACTGACTCCGAATGAAGTACATGGACTAACATTTTTTTCGATTGAAAAAGTGCATTTAGTTCGCTGAGGTAGTTTAAAGCAAACTTTAAAAACAATAAATATGGTTTGTTGCATACGTTACTGAATTCGGTGCAAATCCATTTAGCCGATTTTAATTTATCACGAGCGTGTGCGCTTTTAAAGTATTCGATTAGGACGTTTCAATAATGCAGTATACGTTCTATACATTTTTGACGAGACAACCAGCGAGTCTCGGAAGTTCTTAAAATTCTGCGTTTTCCTTCCTTCATCATAACATGGAACTGCTCCAACTCTGTACACCTTTTTGAGCCACCTGAAATATATGTGCCAATTTGACGACTTAACTCCTCGAGTGCTCGCGGTAGTTCCAAGCATGCTTTGTTAGCAATAAGAGCTGCAGAATGACATATACATTTGATATTTATAATATGTGGATTGTCCTTCAAGAAATGGGAAACAAATGAATCGTTTTTACCAACCATGGTATTTTCTCCATCGGAACCTACTCCAACTACGTTGTCAAGTAGAATAGAATAAGTCAAAATTGTGTTTTTAAACAGTGTACATGTACAATGTAGCAGTACCGTCAGTACCGACTGGTATGAGATCTAAAAGATTCTTCGTCAAAAAATTTGACCAGAACATCTACTTAAGCAGAAAAATTATACTTTCTTAATTTTGAAATCAATTTGGATTTTTCCTCTTCGGCTAATATGTTTTGTATAATATTTGCACATTTAGTTCTTCCCAATCTGCACTTTTTTAAAAATTCCGAATCCAGTACAATTTTTTTAACAGGTGTATTAGGTGATCAACAACTTGGAATGCCACATTATGCTCTGCAAAAAATATACTGATTCGCATTTCAAAATTTTTAACTGGGTTCTCTGCTTTATGTTGTTTGTTGCCAATATGTTGTGCATTTTTGAGTGAGACCACTTCTGCGGCCATGTGAGGATTCACTTGAAGACATTTTCTGTTTAGAGATAAAACTTCATTAGTCCGACTCCAGAGCATTTAAATTATGCTAATATATTGTTTACCTTATAATTTCACTTCACAATTCACATAAAACAATTTATCTTTACAAAGAAATTAATTAAAAAAAAAAAAAAACAAACACCTGATATTCCCAATATGACTGGTTAACTGATGCTAACTATAGCAAAACAATAAACGTTAAAAATCTAATCAAAAAACAGTTTCCGAAGGATTTAGAAAGGAAAATTTTTTAAAAATTAAAACAAAAAAAAAATCCCTACTTTTGGTCAAATATGAGAAATCTGTCCCTATTTCCCTACACTCTTGTTTTTAAATCAAAAAAACCTATTTGTAGGGAATTTTCCCTACTTCTAAGATCACTGATGAGATTATAAATTTTATAAATGAAATTATATTTTACGTTCCCAAAATAAAAGAGTTTAACCGTTAATCGAGCTTTGTATCAAAAATGATACATTTCCTTTTTATTTCAAAAATTTTTCTGAATGGCAACACTATATGGCACACCTGTTTTCACAATTTGTAAATATTGTTATTTCCCGTATTAAAACATCGTTTGAAAAAATAAATGTAAGTAGGCTATGAGAAATTGAAAAAGTTCATAATATTGTCTTTGTATCACATTTGATACATACTAAAGTTTTGTTAATTTTGTATAGAACAAGTGTAATTTTTTTGCCGCTCGTGCTATTTTGTGCATTTTTATTATTTGAAAAAAGATATTTGATTGTGTTAATTTATTAAAATGTCTAGTTCACGGTTTTTGACTTTGGAAGAACTTGTAAATGATGTTCTTAACGAGAGTTCTGGTGAAGAAGATGGAAATTTATCAGATGTCTCTGATATTTCGAATATATCTGATGACGAGTTGGAAGATCAGGAAAGTAGCTCTGATGATGACGAAATTCGCAACGCAAGTTCTGATCCATCATATATAGCCAAAGATGGAACTTCTTGGCAAAGAGAGCCTTGCTCAACTGGAAGATTGGGAACGGAAAATATCATCAATATGCGCCCCGGTAAATAAAAAGTAATTTGAAAAAAGAACAAATATGAGACCAATGCTTTTAGGTGTTACAAGATTTGCTTCAAGTCGTGTTTGTAATATTCGGGACTCCTTTTTATTATATTTTTCGCCACAAGTAACAAAAATTATAATCGAAAACACTAACAATTATGGAAAGAATCGCTTTATGCTTATTTGGCTGTTTTATTATTGGGCGGAGTGTACAAGTAAATAAAAATAATAGATTTTCAAAAGAAAATGTAAATATATCTTTTGCATTATAGATCCAAAAATGAGACCTTACATGATGTGTTTGATGAATATTATGGACGGCCCATATTTCGTTCAATAATGTCTGAAAGATCATTCTTGAACATTCACAAAATCATACGGTTTGATAACGTTTTAGCCAGGCGTGCTCAGAAAAGTTCGGATAAGTTTGCGCCAATAAGGAACCTTTGGGACAAATGGTCTGAAAGTCTATCACAGTTTTATAACCCAAATGACTGTGTGACTGTAGATGAGCAACTTTTAGGTTTTCATGAGCGCTGTAAGTTTCGACAGAATATACCATCAAAACCAGAGCGGTATGGTCTAAAGTTCTGGCTGCTTGTTGATTCGCGTTCATGTTATGTGTGGAAAATACAGCCGTATTTGGGCAAAGATGTATCTGGCGTTCCAGAGCGAAATCAGGGTCGTCCTTGACTTAGTTGATGGACTTAAGGGGCATAACGTTACAATGGATAACTTTTTTTCTTCGCACAGTCTTGGTCAAAAACTTTTGCAACGAAATTTAACAATGGTTGGAACAATGCGGAAAAATAAAAGATCAATTCCTCCAAAGTTGTTAGAATGCAAAAAAGTACCAAGATATGAGTCATCATTCGCTTTTACCCCTAATACAACTCTTGTTAGTTATATCAGCCACAAAGACAAATGCATAATTGCAATGAGCACAATGCATCATGATCAAAAAGTTTTGAACGGTCCAAAGAAACTACCCGAAATAATATCGTTTTATAACTCCACTAATCCAATCGCTGGACAATGGCTGTTTTTTCGAACGTAATTGATGTTTCTGCTTCAAACGCCTATATTATTTATAACGAAGTAGACACAAATTGGAAAACTACTCAGAAACATACAAAACGTAAGTGTTTTCTTCATGAGTTGGCAATCTCACTCGCAAAGCCATATATGGAAAAACGTAAAAACCTTCCTCGAAGTGAATTTTCTTTGATGATATACTCAAAACTTTCAAATCAAAATTTTAATGAGTCAAATGACAGTGAAGCTGGTCCTCCTAAAAAAAGAAAAGTTGATGATTCTGCAAAAAAGAAACGTGCAAGATGCCAAAAGTGTTACACTTCGGGCGAAAACAAAAATAAATGGACGTCTTATTTCTGCTGCTTGTGCAAAAAGCCATGCTGCAATGAGAAGCATTCTAAAAGTATTTGCGCAGATTGCATTAGTAGTCCATAAATTAAAATTTTATTAAATATTGTATAATTTAAACAAAGTCTCAATAAAAACAAATAAAAAAAACAAACATTTGTACTTTTTTAAGAGTTGTTTTCTTTCGTTGTTCAGTGTGTATCAAATATGATACAAAGGAAGAATTATGTATTTTTTTTGAAGCTCAATCTACGGTTAAACGTAAGTGTGTTTTGTTTCGAAATTGTGTATGTCGCTGGCACCCCTGGTCTATAGAAGATATGAGGTTAAGAAACAGTGTTACCGGTGAGGAATTTTGTATGAATTTGTTAGTACTTAATAATATATAAGTATTTATTTTTGAATTTGGTGTATTTAATAAAATTAAAAAACTTAAACGAAAACAAATTTTTAAACAACGCATCCTAATGGAATTTTAAATATATAAAAAGTTAAAGAAAACATTATGTTTAGTAACATATTGATATTGCAAAACGGCAATACTGGTTTCACTAATTTTCACGCCAACATTTTTATTTGCAGAAGAGTAACTTGGAAGACTTTCGGCTCTTTTGTGGCTCACTTACAAGTGGCAATAGGGAGTTACTTACATGATTTTACTTGCTATTATTTTTAAATTCTATTTATTTATTAACTTACCAGCAAAAATCCTTCACACACATATTTTTCCAGTAAAACAAAAAGTTTTTTAATTAACATATTTTTATTTAACATTCTTTTAAAAAAAAGTTGGTCTACATATAATCTTATGCTGTTATGTAATTTCCAATAATATATATTATTTACTTAAATTAACTATCCCAGAACTGAAGTAGAATTGTATGTGAGCTAAAATATATATCGTAACATAAGTAATATATTTTGCTTATTAAAAATAAACAGTTTTTGCTTAGCATAAAAATTTTTAATTTTATTTTTATGTTAACAATTTTAAAAAAGCTGGTTAAAAACCAAACCAGCTTTTTTAAACCGCATAAGTGCGAGTCTGTTTGTAATTACTATGCCTTGACTGACACATTAATTTACAGTGTTTCATTTTCTAAAGTTATACTCAAAGTAATATAATACGGTTTTACAAATTCTACGCTTAGACTGCCACAGGTGTACAGCAATTTAAATATGTTTCAAATTTATAATCTCGACGTATAGAGAGTAAGTTTGCCAACAATCGATGCATACCTCAAGATAGTAAATTTATTGCTGCTTCTTATTTAACTAAATTTTTCAATTTGTAGTTTAAGTAAAGTAGATAGTACTGATTTCAATAATTAATACAAGAATTAAATCGCCAATTCGGATTATGCCGATGGCCATTTAAGTTCCTCTAATCTTATAACATCAAATAAAAATTGAGTTCTTTATTCATGTCCATATAACCATTATGATGGCATTGCTTTTGCGACATCTTGTAATTTAATTTTACATTTCATCTTTTACATAATAGCAGTCTTTTATTTCTATTTATAGAATATTTTTTATTAATACATATTAAACAGTTTCATTAAAGAGATGTAAGTGCAGCACTGTATTAACAGCTGGTTTTGTTATTGGTTGTTATGTTTTTGTTAATGTAAATATACAGTTTGAAGCCATGTTTCACTATTCCACACTTTTGCACGATTTATTTAAAGTAAGATCACAGGAAATCTGACCAACTTTAAAAAATTGCTTCAAAATGGAATTTTAAGTGACACATTATTTAACAATAATGATGCTACCCTGACCGTATCGAAACTATAATTTTACAGTTACATACGAGTATTTAAGCTACACTACCATACTCTTTGGCAGATATGTCACATTTGGCAGATAGCGGTAATGTGTGGGATAGTGGGAGACGGAATGCTTTTGTGTTTATAATATATACAAAACATCTTAAAATATTGGTAGGATTTAAAGAATGTGTAGAAATGTAACACATTTTGTTTATATTAACAAATTTTTTTACAATAATACATCTACATATAAAAAAATTTATAGTGTGTGTTCTTTTTACATTATGATTAAACAAAATATAAGAAGCCATTGTATTATTAGATTAGATTAGATCTAAAAATCAAAACAATTTCACTTAACAAATATTAATATTAGAATTTAGTTTTTGTGCAAAATATTTGATTTGATTTTTGGTTTCGATTCCTTAAATAAAACAAAAGCTTTCTATAATAGATGTCTGACTTTTGCTATTACAATTACATTTGATTTTAATTATATTATTTTTATTTGTGGCTTAATGAAGTTAACAATTTCATACTTAACACACCTGTTACTTTTATTTAAGTTGGCAATACACAAATAGTGCTCTTAACATTACTAAGACATTTTCTTACAAAAATGAAAACGTGTTTTATTAAGAATTCTTTTAATATTAAATACTATGGAGGCACGATTTAATATGTACAATTATTATTCTTGTTCGCGCTCTAGGTCTCAGACCTATTAATAAAACTCCTGCTGCGTTTTATCATCGTTAAATAATTTTATTTCTTTCAATATTTCAAACACCTTTGGTATTCTTCTCAAGGAAAATTTTTTAGTAAAGCCGTTCACTTTAAGGGAGGGCGAAACCTTTAGTAAAAAGGACTTAATACCAATCGAATAGTATATAAAATTTTACTTTTATTATAATATCATTATATTTCTAAGCCCCTAATTGTTCTATAGAGTTTAGCTGATAAATCGCGATAAGTTTTTTTTGCTTCATTTAAAAAAATTATATTTAGAAATTACCGTGTACGTGTGTAATGCCCAATAAATCAGTGGCTATTTAAATGTCGATTTAGTTAAATAAGCTTTCAGTTTTACATTCAAACTTAAATACTTCAATTAACTTATGCGAAAAATGTGGTAGCCCCATGAAATATGTAAACAAAAATCGCCATTGTTCAGAAAACAGATGTTTTGGTTATGATTCAAAGTGTTTCAAGTGTTGTGCATGAAGTTATTTTAAGTTTTTCAATTGTGTTAAGAGTCCATTTGTGCAATAAATATTGTTTTATTGATTTCGCATCTTTTTAAAATTTTTTAGCAGAATTTTCACAACATCACAATCTTTTCTTCTTCTTAAAAGAAAAAAAGTCAAAGTCATATGTTTTCTGAGCTCGAAAACATATCCGGTGAAAAACGAAATTTGGTATTTAAATTGCATTTAAAGTTAAATAACATTAAAATAACCACTGATTTGTTGGGCATAAGTATTACAAACTAGATTTACTTTGTATTAAAATTCCTACATAATTAATTTTCAAATTAATTTGATGTTTACTTTTAAACATCTTCCGTATTTGCATTAGAGCAATTGATAGTCAACTCGTTAATACTATTCACAATATTGTGCAAAGAGCCTTACATCACTGCATATGCAAAGTCGAGTATTTTTAGTGAATTTTGTTGGTGTTGAATACAAATATTTTGCAAACTCGATGATGATTTGACGAGACTGTTACAAATTGTACAACCTAATATTATTAAGTGGTGACATTGTACCTTGTAATTGGTAATTATTAAATAAAAATCGCTAATTAAGAAAACAACTAAAAAACGATAATAACTCTTAAGTACTCAATTTTGCACCTGTGCATTTTATGAAGAATTTGAAGAAAAGAAAAGTACCGTTATCTTTACATCTTTTTGCTTTTTATTAGCTTTTTTTAAGAAGGCATAAGCTCGACATTATTTAAATCGCATGTGGTAAAAACATTATACAGTTTTAAACAGAAATCAAATAAATGCCTAACCATAATAAATAGTGAAGAAACTTTCAAAATCCACCGAGAAGAGCATCCGGGCCATGACTGAAAGAGGTTGTTCTACCCGGGAAATTGCAACAGAACTTAAAGTGAGTCAATCAATGGTCATAAGGGTACAAAAACGGTGTACCGTTGTTCCCAAGCCTCAAGTTAGAGGTGGTAAAAAACTTCTAACTAATGCGGACGCACGTCTAATGACAAGAGAAATGAAAAGAGATAAGTTTTTGACACCAAAAAATGCTTCGTTAGCTATTGGAAAATCCGGTAGTCGGTGAATGGCATGTAGAGCCCTTCGTGACATTGGTTATATTGCAGTAGTAAGGAAACAAAAACCTGCATTGTCGGAAAAAAATGTAAATGTAATGGCACGATTAAAATTTGCCAAAGAGCACAAAACTTGGACAGTGGCCGACTGGAAACGTGTGATCTGGTCAGACGAATCCAAATTCAACCGTTTCCAACCCGACGGCAAACAATATTGCTCCGCCTTATTGAAAAAATGCAAAGACGCCATGTGAAGCAAATTGCGAAGCACGGTGGAGGAAACGCCTTGGTCCACTGCAAAAAATTTATAATATAATGAAGAAAGAAGACTGTTTAAGGACTTTGCAGACTCATCTTCCCGATTCTGTAAATAAAAGCGCCTATCCTGCAGAAGTATTTTTTTTAGCAGGATGGTGATCCAAAACACACGTCCAGAATCGTGAAAGAATGGCTTGTTGAGCAAAATTTTCAATTAATGTAGTGGCCAGCACAAAGTCCCGACCTCAATCCTATTGAGAATTTGTGGTCAATCGTGAAGAGACGGTCGGGACAGTACCAATCAGCCACTACCAATTTGAACGAGCTCTGGCAGGAGATCCAAAATAAATGGAAGAATATTCCACAAGAAATTGTACAGAAATTGGTGGAGAGTATGCCAAATCACTAACTGGTGAAAAGTTACCAATAGTTGGAACGATTCTCACAGAATTTTTTTTTTATAATATAGTTTATGAGACTTATTTCTATTCAACATGAAGTGTACCAATATTTTAGGCCCAGGGATGGCATGAAAAATGAACTTAATCAAAAAAGTAAATTTAATAGGTTGACTGATACCGGGAGTTACAGCGCTTATATACTGATGCAGTAAGGAAATGGCTGAATGTGAATTTGATGACAGTGACAAGATTACAGGTATGTTGTGTCATAGTGCATACGCAATGAATTTGTCATCTGGTCGTTACGTAGAATAAAAACAACAAAGGCTGACTTCAAGAGCAAAGACAACAGTGCCGCGTTCATATATAAGGAACGCATCAATAGTGTGTAATAACGTAAATAAAGTATTGCTGCGTTTATTATTTTTATATACAAAAAGTTAGTGTTATTATTATTGCAATCAAACGAGTCCTGGAGAGAATATAAAACCGCTTTTCTACGAAAAGATCTAGAAAAACGTATATATATATATATATATATATATATATAAATATATATATATATATATATATATATATATATATATATATACATATATTACATATATATATATATATATATATATATATGTATATATATATATATATATATATATATATATATATATATATCATCATCGAGTCTACAGGAGCACAAGGAGAAATCGTATCCGAAGTTAAATTTTCCGATATTGAGGATAATATCTGCTATGACGATGCACTCCACAACGGGGAAGATGACGTGAATATGGTCGCTAAAGATGATCTGGTGAAAATAATTATGGAAACAGCTGAATTCGTTACACGTGATGGCACGGTAAGAAGCACGCACTCAAGGCTAGCACGCCAAGCCAGACAGCAAAATATTTTAAGACAGCGATGTAGACCGGTAAAACATACAGCTACAATGTCAATCGAAAATACTTATAACGTCAAATATCCTGAGGCACAACTAGAAACTTGGAAGCATGCATCATTGGGCGAAATGTATGCATTTATAAGAGTGCCAGTAATAACTGGCGCCAAACGTAGTAGCGGCGGAAGTGTGCCGGACTTGTGGTCGGTAGAAAATTGCCCACTTTACCGTGCTGCAATGGGTATCAACAGATTCCAAGCAATATATGGTTTTTAAAAAGAGTTAGGCCAACAAAGTGAGAAAGCTGCGCCAATTTTCGACTTATGGGCAATGATGAACTACAATTTATAGCGTTTGTACAAACCTAGCGAAAATCTTACCTTGGACGAGCAGTTATTTTCTTATCGTGGTCGTACCCGTTTCACCCAATATATTCCTTCTAAACCGGCGAAGTATGGTATCAAAGTATGGTGGATATGTGATGCCAAAAACTCTTACCCACTGCATGGGCAAATATGTACCGTTCAAGCTGTTACGGGGCGAGAAACTAATAAGGGTGAACGAGTTGTAAAGGGTTTGGTAAGCCACTTTCGTGGAAGCGGACGTAATATTACAATTGACAATTTTTTACAAGCCTTAATTTGTTTCAAATCTTATGGTCGATGAATTTGACACCGGTCGGAACTGTAAGAAAAAATAAATCGCTTATTCCCAATGAAATGATGGTCCATAAGGATCGCCCTGTGGAGTCGACCGTCGGAGAGTATACTTGCCAAAGACAAACGAAACATTGGCCATTATCTCTTTTTTTTTAATATGATACATTTGATGGCATTGGCAGCATACAGCCGGTCATTGAACAGCGGCCATTTAATGCTCAGGTAATGTGGAACCTGAATTCGAAGCTTGCCGTAGCGAGCTTTATAAAAAAGTCTTCACAAGAAAGAGCTGAAGCTTTACCATCAACGTCTGAAACTGCTCCGAAATTTCAGAAAAAAATTTTCAGAGGTTTAGGAGGTACATTACTAGGAGATACACACTGGCCACACCTGTACTCGGGTGTAAGGACTAGCGTTAATAGCTCAGTTTATATTTAGTACCGCAATTGAAGTTGTGAAAAAAAATAAGAACAAAGTATTTAAAATATTTTTTTGCTGAAATTTATTTAGGAACTAATTTTACTATTTTTGTATTTCAAATAACATGTTTTTAGAAAAAAATGCAGTTTTGTAAGTGTGTGTCTTATATGTAAACATTTGTTCAATGTTCAAATTTAATTAGAGTTTAACTGGGAATTTATAAAACTTTAATTCGTTGATTTGTGTTTTTGTAATCTGTATGATTGTAGCTTGCCAATATATTCAAAATTAGCAGCCAGTTTTTGCCGAAATGCTTTTTATTTGGTTTACAGTTTATAATGTCCATTAGCATGAGGGAACTATTTGATGCTTGGTGTAGTGAAAAACAGCAAAATAAGAAACTTAATGCCCATGTATACGTTTTTGCTAAGACTATAAGTTTTTGAGACTATAAATAAATATTGGCTAGATGGGAATTTTGTAATTCCAATTAAGCATCTCAGGATGACAGATTACCGGATCGGCCATCGACATCGAACTATGGGAGAACTTCCAAGGAATTCTTCTTAAATAAAATTGAAAAAGCAAAGCGACAGAAAGTTGCAACTTTATTGGAGACTTGACGAACTGACATTGTCAAAACCGTAGACTCTTCTCCGTCAAGAGCAGCAAAAATTAAAACTAAATTGAGCTTTTCTCCAAAAGTACTAATACCATACACAAATGAGAACGCGTTGGTTTTGTATATCGATAGTCGATACACTAGACACATCAATGCAATTTGATATGATTACCCACCCATAATATGGATTTTTCGAATTTTCCATTCATTTCTGAACAGAAATATGAGGTAACGGAGAAGAACGATAGCCACCGTATGCCGTACTGCATGCATCAACATTACATGACAGAGATATTGAATGTCTATTTGATCAAGTATTCTATTTTGGAAAATGAGGACCAACGTTTTACCGGTGAGGCGATTCCGTACAGGGTCATAGATGCTGACAGACATAACATACCCTAAATTTTTAAGGAGTATTTATCGGGAATCGCAATCTCTCTGACGCCATCAGGGGCCAAGGTTCTAGTGAATTTGCCTGCAGCGGCCGTACCACAGCACACGGAACTAAATTCATATAAAAGTTCTTCCAATGCCTTCGATCATATTGTATTTTTATTTTTTAATATTTTTATATATAGAAAAAATAAAGTGGATCTTTTGCTCAAAATATTGAAAAATAAATATTTTATATAAATTTCAATTTTCGCTTAACCAAATTCAACTGTAAATAAAATCAATTAAAATTCACAAATATATAATTTCACGAATATTTTATGTGCGTGTAATTTTCTTTGCGATACATGGTGAATGCAAGTAAGAAACAATAAACAATTTAATATCGCACGGGAAATGCTGCGTAAAGATATGTAAAAGATCTAAAATGCGTTTAAAAGATTTAAGATTTTTTGAGTTCTCCTCTGCAAACAAAATTTTAGGGTAAATTTGGCAGGAAAAATGTCAAATTCCTGAATAAGAGTACACAAAAAATCTTTATATAGCGACCGTCGTTTTGAAAGCTCATTCATTGGCATAAAAAAATTAAAGGCGAAAGCCATTCCATTTAGATGAAATTGAGGAATTCCACAGTTTACCAACACACAAAGAATTTATTGATGCTCTCCAAAATATCAGCATCGAAAGCAAAATATTTTGTAAGCTTTTGGTTACTTCTCGACCAAAGGAATATTCTGAACAACAAACAAATAATATCAAAATTTATATTACAAGTCTCAATTCATATATCATTTTCTAAGAAATAAATAAAATTTTAGCTTGCCGAATATTTCCACAATGAATCGGTGGACGCCAACAAAATTTCTTCAACTTGGCTTAAAAAATAATGCGTTTGAGGATGTCAAGCAGAAATGTGCAAGGTTGCATATGGTTTCTTATGGACGAAATGGCTAGAATAAAAGAATTGAGGTATAATCAGAGTGTAGATTTAATAAATGAATTCGAAGCAATACCTTTATAATAACATAATATTTGGTATTATTCAACTGTTTATGTATTTTAGTCTTCTTTTAAACTTCAAACAATAAACTTCTTTTCTTTAAGAAAAGAGAAAATGGGTGAGTTAAAAAAACAACTGTTCTTTTGGATTGATTAATTAAAAGAAAAGAACTTATTTTGTAGAGAAAAAGGAGATTGAAAAAAACAATATGAATGAGTTTATTATTATACCAGTTTGAGAAACTGGACGGCAACAACTTCGAATCCTGGCTAATCCAACTGCGTAGTGAGTTTATACACAGTGGATACTGGAAGCAAGTTGGTGGTGAGCTAAGAATAGAAGGAAATGATGTAGCCGTAGTTGAGAAAACTGGCACAGTTGAAATATATTAAGAACTGCAAGTTGTCATGTGAAGCATGGGAAAAGTAGCAGGAGGTGAATAGGCCACAAGAACCTATACAAAAAGTTACAGAATTTGTCTATGGCACTAGATAGTGACATGGTGAAACACAAATGTTTTCTCACCATCACAATTTGAAAACTTTGCCTTGGCATTTGGTGTACGTGCGAAAAGTGAAAAAGAACAATGGAATACCAAAACGCCAAAACTGAAAGGAAAATGTTTTGCGTGTGGTAAAGCCGGCAATTGTGCACATAAGTTTGACATGGAAAAACAACAACAATTATTGTTTTCAAAAGCTGACATATTGAAAAAGGGAAAATGGTACATTGACAGTGGCGTAACTGCACACATGTGTAATGATTGCAACATGTTTAAAACATTTAGGCAACACAATGAAAAGATCTCGTTTGTAGACAACAAGCACATAATGGCAATAGGCGGCAGTATGGACATATTAGCTCTTTTGGAGCTAAATTTAGCTTTGTTTTCATGCTCTTTTATTCTTGTACCCAATTTTCTCTTCGTTGTCCCAATATATACTTTATCACATTTTTCATTTTATGTTCTCGGACATCAGGAAAGGAAAAGAAACAACTGCACTTGCACAGCATGCAAGAGAGAAAGATCATAAAATAAATTTTAACAATGTTAAAATTGTAAATAAAGAGAAAATGGTAAACAAACGTTTCACTATAGAGAGTCTACGCATCCAAGAAAAATACACAGGACGATGAATTATAAAGAAGACAAGGATAACACAAAGCTCCAGTACTCAATTGACATAACTTAAATTAGTTAAAGATCTGTGATAGTAGTATAAAGTAGACCATTGATTTTTGTACCAAATGATTTATTTAATTATATATATATATATATATATATATATATATATATATATATATATTATAGATATTTGTATCTCCTAGTTCAGTATTATGATAATATATATTGAGAATAAATAATTTAGCAATGACATAAATCGTAAATTAATGATCTGTGATATACCAAGCCAATTAGACTATTTTATTTTATTTTTATACATATTTTTTGTGCTAGATACATACATATATAATAAAAAATATATAAAAAACCTGCAGAAGTTTGTAAAAAAGACACGAAACGTTGGGCAAAAATAAATATGATATAGTTTTTATTCATATTTGATGACAGATATTATTGACCACAAAGACCGTAGGATATACCCCTATCATAATAACTAATAAACAACACAGATTGGTCACAAAAAAACAACAACTTAAAAGATAATAATAATTGATGAAACCCCTTTTAGGGAATTGTCAATTTTTGAGATGAGATTTTTAGTTTTGCCTTGCAGTAACGCAGAAGTTGAGCGCGTATTCAGTGGTATGAATATAATAAAAACTAAAATAATAGCATATTTCTGATTTAAGAAAGAACGCTTTCATTCGCATTCTATGAGAAAGAACATTGATTTCGATTTCTCTACACACTTTCTATGCGAACAGTGACCCGATCTAGAACTCGAATGAAAACGTAAGTGTTTTCATATAAAATCCGATTTCTCTTTTAAGAACGTGTTGTCAACACTCAGAACGAAATGTCAAAATCACTCACTTTTTGTTTTGCTTTCGTAAGAGAATTTACATATGCGTATACATACTTATAAACAAAAAAAGAAGAATAAAAAGTAATACTAAAAAATCTAAGTGCAATAAAAAAGTATTTACAAATGGATAACAAGTAGTAAGTATAAACTATTCATATGATATACATATGAATGTATGTATTTAACAATTTTTTTTTTTTTTCAGTTTAAAGAAGTCAACAGTGCAGCAGCTGAAAACATTAGTGCTATTTATGGAAGCAAATCCTGATTTAGCCAGGAGTGCTCCAGTCTTTGGTGCCAATAAGTTTACGGTGGACGAGGAGTGGAAAAAAATCTGTAGCAATTTAAATGCGCTTGGACCTCCTTCACGTACTATTGGCGAATGGAAAAAGGTTAGTAATTTTGTTTGTATGTTAGAAAAAAATATCCATTAAATATTTATGGTTTTATAGACCTAGGCAGATTTGAAATCGCGAACAAAGAAGAAAATTGGGGAAAACCAAAAGAGCCTTCGAGAGACGGGTGGTGGCTTATACCGCTATAACAATTTAACAGAACTAGAGGTTATTATAGACCGCACGCTGTTTGTATCGTCTGCTGTAGCTCCCGGAGGTAAAGTGTTTGGGGTAGAAGACCAATCAATTAATGATTGTTTTATTGCGCTGGTGGAGTCACCAGCTAGGTGCAGCAAATCTGTTGCAGTGGTTACTCCAACTAGAAGTTTGGAAACTTCCCAACAAAAAATAAAACCTACAAATGACCAAAACATACCCCGAAATGTCCACCAAAGCACTTTGAATCATCAACAAAACACCACCGCTCTTGCTGCTGGTACAAAACGTCAGGAAAGTTGTTTCAGTGACGGCGAAAATGACCCAACAGTCTCCCATTCAGCAAAAAAGTCAAAAGTTGTTAATGAGCAAATAAATCTCATCCGACGACAGCTTAGAGTAGCGGAGAGAAATGCTGCAACAGCTGCTGAACAAGCCAATTTTATAAAAAGAATGGCTGATGCCGCTGAGGTGCAAGCTGAAGCAGTAAAGAGGATGGCTAATGCCGCTGAAGCAACAGCGGCTGGTATAACGGAGCTAGTTAAGGCCACAATAAGGATAGAAAATGTTTTAGAAAAACATTTTTCTAAAACTTAAAAAGTATAAATTATTGTGGCTTGTTTTTATTACTGCTATTATTTTTTGTTTTTTTGTTTTTATAATTTTGTGATTATGCAAAATGTATTAAAAAATGAATTTGATTTTTGTTTCTAAACTAAACTAGTTTTTTATTAATTAATATTTTTTAAGTACATCTACATAACATTAAATTAGATAATTTATTATAAAACATTTATAATAATATAAATGGATTTTTTAAATGAACTTTTGAAAATTTTTAAATCAATGTTATACAAAAAAGGTATTGTATTATAATTAAAGTAACTTTCTTTAATTTTTAATGTTTGAATGCACTTAAGTATTTATAAGTTCATGGCAATATTTTTTCTTATTGAATTTGCGCCTATTTCCTCTTGTTCGAATACATCTAACACTTCACTACTCGTTTCGTCTTCCACTTCAATTGTTGGCAATGGGAAGTTGTAGGCTATGCACATATTGTGAAGAGCACAGCATGCATTGATTATTTGGGTAGTCTTGTTTGGAGAGTAATGAAGTCCTCTGGAACCTATTATGGAGCGGAATCTGTTTTTTAGTATTCCAAAGCAACGCTCAACAACGTTGCGTGCGCTTGCATGTTTTTTATTGTACTTCCTTTCTTCGGTACTTTCTGGATTTCTGAATGGCGTCATTAGATATGGCTTAAGTTTGTAGCCAGCATCACCTAGATAAATGAAAACAAATTACATTTATAAAAAAATTAAATAAACAAAGAAATTTATGTATGGAAAAATATAGATATATCTATTATGACTACACGAACTATTTGCAAACATCTTACCAAGAATCCATGTATTTCTTTGACCATTTTCATAGGCATTTCGTAGTTTTTGATCAATAAGACTTTGTTCCCATACAAATGCGTTATGGTTGGCCCCAGGGTGTCTGGCATCAACATGTGTTATGTATGTTTTGTTGTCACATATCTAAAAATGTAGAAACAATTTTTGAAGTATATTTAATGATATAATATTTTGTTTAACTTACCACCATAACATTTATACTGTAATAGAACTTTCTGTTATAGTAAAGGTGCTTCAGGTGATCTCCAGGGGACTTTATTCTCACGTGAGTTCCATCAACGCAGCCAATTATGCCGGGAAAGCCTGTGGATTGAAAAAAAGCCCCTTTGTTTTCGTCTTCAGAACGAACCATCTGTATCCATTCACCACATATACAGTTTTCAAAAAAATCTAAGCATTCCTAACGATTCGGCATACAGTTGCTGTGGATGTTGACGAACACATTTCATTGTCAACTGTTTGCTGATAGCTCCCAGTGGCTAGAAATCGTAAAAAGGTTGCCAATTTAATGTCCTGTCGAATATTCGTGCTTCTTAAAGACTTTACACCTTGACTTTTAAGTTTTTCCAAAAGAAAAAGGAACACGTCTTTGGAAACGCGAAAGTTTGCAATAAATCTATTAAAATAATTTGTTTTCAGTTATTTGATTGGCATGATAACATGTTTGTATGCACTCACTGGTTGGTAGGCAGCTCCAGAACATTAAATCTATCTCTCAGTTCTCTGCGATTCATTTGAACAGTTTCATCATCGTTATCTGTTTCATTTAAAAAGTAAACAGCTACCGATAAATCCATCTTTATAAAACAAATATGATTCTTTTAGACGCGATATGCACTTCACTTTTTCGTTTGAGTTTTTTATAAATATTATTTTATCTATTTAAATACTTTTATAAAATTAAAACACAAAACTTACAAATATTTTTTTAAATTTTCTCACCCTTTTATGTATTGATACCTTCCACCAGCTGATCACACTTACACGCAGTTGTATTAGCTTTAATATAACTTCGTAGTATTTTTTAATACTTTTAACGGAAATATAAAAATTTATGATATGGCATTGCTTCTACTTATTAAAACGTAAGATACCAAAATTGACATACGTAACTTAGTGCGAAAGAAAGTGAGTGCCAACGAGAAATCCAAATTGATTCGAATTCGAGCGAGTGCTTTTCGTTCGCTTAAGTTATCTTTCTCAGCTCAGAAATAGGCCATAAGAAACAGATTTTCTTTATATACCATGAATTCACTTCTGTACATCAGATTTCAGTTAAGAAGATTAAATAAATGTTGTAAAAGTTTTGAAATAGCAAAGGATCTCTTAAAAAACTTTGATAAGGATATTTATACAAATGATAATGATTTTTTGGCTTGTTCAGAAGTAGAAGAAAATATAGAAGAATTCGATGAAATGACTAATATATAGCCAAACATTGTTATAGAAGTTTTAAAAAGTTTTTATTTATAAATATTTCACTATATTTTCTATTGAAAAGTGTCTATATTAATTGTATAGGTTTTTTGAAAGGCTATTATTTTATGAATTATATATATATATATATATATATATATATATATATATATAGATAAGATTTTTAAGATTTTTCTGTATATGCAATATAAAAGTAAAACTTTTGTGATGTATTGGTAATTTTCATTTCACATATAAACCTAAGATGCTTTTGAAAACCTGATATTTTTATAGTTTTAGTTGAAGAACCTCTTGTTTGTTTTTTGTTTTCTCCTTAAGTTATGTTTATGAACAGAATAAAAAAAAATTTTATGTTGTTATTGATTCAATGTTTCTTTTTTAAATGAACCAAATATATATTTTTATATATGTATTTTATACCTACATAAACCCCATTTAAACTATAAAAATATAGAAATAATGAAAAATGCTTTACAAAGCTATAAAAAAAAATTGTAGCTTTATTTATTGGCTTTAAAAATTCCTTCTTTAGCTCTTTTTAGCTCTATTTCAAACCTGCTTTAGCTTTATATATAGATATATTAAGAAACGTCTTGCTTTCTTCGAAACTACAAGATAGTTTTGTGTCTATTTGTGATAATGGTGTAATAATGAAGGCCGTGCAACATAATAATTTATTTGTGTGACACTGGTGAGAAGTTGTTTGCCGCAAATTTTAATTGGAGGAAGTACTGGAGAAATTTTAACTATTTAAAAAATAATTTGAACGTCAAATTGGTAGAAAGATTCTAGCAATCCGCAGCAATAATGTATTTTGGCTTTTTTCCAGCTGCAGTTTGATAACTTAATTTTTCCAATTTGTTTTTATTTTAAATTGATTACACTTTGCTTATATACCAATATTTACTAATTACACTATGCGACAAATGAAGACCTTTTGAAAAGTGCAAGATCGTGACTATATAAGTTCGATTCTACTATCAAAATGTAGTAAAACCCTATACTCAGTTTGGTCAAGTTGGTGACCGTTTTCTTTTTATGGGCCTCCAAAGTTTCCCATTATTGACATGATGCCCAATAAAAGGTGTTATCAGTTTTTGCCAAACAACTAATCAGCACTTAAAAATATCGCTTAACTATGTTCCGCAAAAATGTAGCAAGAGTACGTCGAATATTTCTTGCTAAAAGCAAACAATTAGTACTTAAATGTGGTCTTTCCTTTTTCAAGGTACTGGCACATTTGGAGATTGTGGTCTTGGCCACTGGCCATATATAGTCATTACACAAATAAAAAATTTTCCAAAAACCAGTCATATGTATATACATACATGGATCAATTTTTCACAACAGTACCATTGTTAAAAGTACTAGACGAAATGGGCTACTTAGCAACTGGCACATGGTGCTACTGATGATGTTAGGTCATCATGATCGGTAAATACTTTTACCAGTGTAAGGAACTCTTTTAAACATCCACTATGCAGAAAAAATAGAGATTTTTGCTTGCAACTTACAGATTCTGTGCACATAATAAAATTAAATGGCCTTTATGCAAAAGAGTTTGCTTAGACTGCAGTTGGGCATCAATAAATGCAATAAACAGAGTTTTTAAGAAACAATACAGAGCGCTATTTGAATGCGTGCTACAACATTTCTAAGAAAGAAGCAGCAAAAAATGTGATTTCGTAAGAATTGCTTTGAAAGACATTGAGACTTGTGTATCTCAGGAGGAGGTCACAGAATTCTTTAAAGGCGCAATTAGCGAGACGCCACGCTGCGCAAACGCGTCAGTTGTTCCAATCTGTTATACGGAAATTGTGACAATGCTTATTTCAACGCTGAAAAACGCAACGCAGCGCAGAAACCCTACAGAAAATAGAATTTTACGCAGAAATACGCAAGAGTGATGGCATGTAAGTTAACATCCCTTATCACTTGAAGTAACATTAAATACTTTTAATTAACAAAGAAAGTAATAAAGATGTAACAAATCCATAAAAAACTATAACTACGCTATGCTAGAAATAAGGCAAATATCATAAACATAACATATGTAATAAAATAATACCAAGGTCACACTATAATGACCATTGCTATCACATTAGCGATAAGAAACATATTTAATAGATAATATACATTTAACAATTCTAAGTATTTTCATCCCTAACATATACTAAACGAAAGTACAAACCAAAATTTAAATACTTTAATTATCTCTAGACAATAGACATTTAACTAATTTAAGATATACAGAACGTAAGTATAAATAGAAATGTAAATACTTCCGTTCTTCAGTTCACATGTAAACTCAGAAAAACCTAGCCATTAAGCAAGCTAGTTCATAGTTCATAAGAAAACTCACAAAAAACAGTTCATAAGAAAACTCACAAAAAAAAAAAAAAAGTTCTTAATCATACTCAATCAAGTAAGTGTTAATTTAAGAAAATATATATAAATAAAGAACACTTCAAAGTAATGATAGTATTTTGAAGTTATTTTATTTTTTTAAAGAAACAAAAACATTGTTTCTTAACTGGCGGTCCTGCCAGGAGGATATTACATTGATATCCTCTAGTGGAGCGGACCAAATTCCTTGTCGCCGCAAGGATAACAAATAATCTTGCATAGAAACAGGATATTTCAAACTTAAAAAGAATTCCTCATAGAAAGGAACGTAAAGTATAAATTGAAATATAACAATAGTTTTTAATGAGAAAAGCATCCAGAGGACACATATACGATACAAACAGAAGCATGAAGCAAGTAAACCTAAACCAATTGATGCAGCAGATGGCAAATCTCCAAGTAGCATTAGAAGCCGTCCAACAAGAAAATGCTACGCTACGCAGCAGATTGGAACAAATCCCAATAAACCCAGTTGTAAATCAACCATATGCCGTAGCTTTAGAGCCAAGGGTAGCTGCATATAATAGCCCGAACGACATAAATCTTGAAATATTCAAATCACTATCCACATTTGATGGAATAAAGAGCAACTATCGATTATGGAGAGGAGATGCTACACGTCTAATGAATAGCATTAGCAGACATTCCAATTCCAACAAATATGTAGAAGCACTATCCATTGTCAAATCAAAGATAGTTGGACCCGCAGCAAATATCCTCTTGAACCACAATACGATTTATAACTTTGAAGCAATCTTAAATAGGTTGGACTACACTTATTGTGATCAACGGCCACTGTATGTCCTTAAGGACGAATTAACACAAGGCAAGTAATCACTGTTAGAATTTCATGATGAATTTAGCAAAGCACTGACAGTGGTAACATCAAAAATTGCAAAGTCTGGAGATCCTCCAGAGTCAAACAAGTGTATGACGGCACATGCAATAGAAGATGCTGTCCGAACGTTTAAGAACGGCATAAATGATAACTTCATCCGTTCAACCCTCTACGGAAACCCGATAAAAGATCTATAACACGCCTATGCCATCGCTCAAACTATAGAGCATGATAATAACCACAGAAGTTTTCAACATAACAACGGAAACAACAGAGGCCATCATATAAAAGTACAGCAAAATCAACAACCACGTCAACGATTCGAAAGCTTCAACACTTCAGAAGACCTTCTTATCATTCACCAAATCAACATCATCAAACACAATAAAATAACAACAGACCCAGAGAAAATAGGGGCGGTTGAAAATTTCCCCATTACTAAAACCCTCAAAGACTTGAGAGGATTTTTAGGACTAACAGGTTATTATCGTAGATTTGTAAAAGACTACGCTCAAATTACAAAACCTCTAACCATACATTTGAAGGGAGAAAACGCACATGTAGGTAAGAATAAAAGTGCAAATAAAGAAATTAAATTAGACCAGGCAGCCATAGCAGCTGTGGAAAAATTAAAAGAACAGGTGGAATTATTCCAACCAGACTTTAAAAAACCATTTGAATTAACAACGGACGCATCCAACATAGCTATCGGAGCCGTGTTAAGCCAAAATAAAAACCCCATTTATTTCTTGTCAAGAACTTTGAGTGAAACAGAACAGAGATACAGCACAAACGAAAAAGAATTATTGGCCATAATATGGGCCCTACAAAAACTGAGGAATTATATATATATATATATTAGCCCGTCCCTTATATATGAAAATTTAATTTTTCTAATGCATACCCTCTAATATTGTTCGAAATGGTCTAGAAGAGCTAAATTAAAAATATTAAACCTTTTGGACAATGTTAACCCATGCCAAGACTCGGTCAAATTTTACATTTGGGGTCATATAAGGCTATATATGGAGTTTCTAAAAAAAAAACTTTTGATAGACAAATTTAATAACAACATTATGAAATATGATAATTATTATAAAAATTACCCATCTGTAGCCAATACTAACCCTTTCTGGCCCACGTATATTTGAATAATACAACAAAGAAAGCAAACTTCATACGCTTATCATGTGCATGATTTAATTTGGTTTAAAATTGTTTTAAAATTTCTCATCTTTTATTCTACATAAACTTAAAGTAAATATTATGCAACAGCAGCAGTGGCGACAGAAATAAGTACAAACTAACGGTTGTTTGCTCAGTTGAGCAAATTGTTATTGGTGTATTTCTGCATAATTTGTTTTCAATGCTATTGCTTTTGCCTTTTTTTATTAAGAACTCAAAGCGTCTACAAAATTGCTCGCAATTTACAGCTACTAAAGTACAGATTTCTTTTGTACAACGTTTATTTATAAATGATTTGGATTTATTAGTAATTTACAGCTATTCGCTATTTTGTGTTGTGGAACATTTACTTATTTTTAATTGTGAAAAAACTTTCAGTGCTAATTGAAATCATTAAGATCAACATGTCTCTCGCGTTACGCAGCTCTTTCAAAAAAATATATTTAGTGGGAGATGTAAAACATCAAATAAATGGAACAAAGCTTCCATCAAATAGACAAGTTCTATCAGTTTTGTTTTTTAATACTCGTCAAGTAAAATTAACAGTTAGTGCAAGTGCAAATCTTGTGATTCGGGAATGCATGATATTTTGGGAAAAAGCTAGACTTCCCACAAAAGCTTTTCCAAACAGTGTTAAAAAACTTACAGATCTGCATAATGTTTGGAGAAAACTGCAAAAGGGATCAAAAAATACAACTGATGCGTTTAAAGCCCGTGAAAGAAAATTCGTTGATCATTTGGATAACTTGTTTGACATCGCACATGCTGATGCATTAACTACAATAGCAATTGAGGAGGATAGATTGTTTTTACAACGACAGAGAGAAACAGGTCGCCCGGGTCATTTGGCAGGTGTAGATAGCATTTTGGCTGAAAAAGAGGATCGAAAACGGCAAAGGGAATTGGCATTTGAACAAAGGCGCTTGAAAACCGAAGAAGCTACGACGTCTAATGCTTGTTATGTTTTTCCATCAGATGATTCCACCTCAGAGGACTCGGATAATACAATCTCACCTGTTTTACCACTAAAAAAAGAAGAGGTATTAAAAAGACGAGGAAGAAAAGAATTCCTTACTCCAAAATTGGTATCAGCTTTTGATAGATGCCAATTGAGTGTAAGAGATGCAGTTTTTATTGTTCAGGCTACCATGGAAGCACTTGGCCATAATATCGATGATTATCCAATCAACAAATCATCTATCCAAAGAATTAGGGTAGAAAAAAGAAAAGAACGTGCAGAAGCTTTAAAAAGTGACTTTAAAAGTAATATTCCAGAAGTTGTTACATTACATTGGGATGGTAAATTAATGCCTGCTATAAATATAAAGAATGGCAAGGAAGAACGATTACCAGTACTTATCACTTATGGAAAAAATGAACAACTTATTGCAGTACCAAAGCTAGAAAATTCTTCCGGCAAAGAGCAGGCACAAGCCGTTTGGTCCTCAATAGTGAACTGGAATTTAGAAGACAGCGTGCAAATTTTGTGTTGCGATACAACGGCATCTAACACTGGTCGTTTTAAAGGTGCTTGCGTACAATTAGAACAAAAGTTCGACAGAGAATTATTATTCTTCGCTTGCCGTCATCATGTGTATGAACTTGTTCTTAAAAGTGCTTTTGAATGTAAACTCAGTGAAAATAAAGTCGGGCCCGACGTAACTCTTTTCAAAAAATTTAAGGAGAATTGGAGTAACATTAACAGCCGCAATATTCAATATTTTCAAAATGATATAAATAAACATTTTTCGCTTGAAAAAATTAAAGATCTTTTAATTTTTTATTCAGCTCAATTAAAAAAAAAACAAACAAGAAATGATTATAGAGAGTTAATAGAGTTGTGCATTATATTTATGGGTGGAAATACCGACAACAAACTAACAATCAGACCACCAGGAGCAATGCACCACGCACGTTGGATGGCCAAGGCGATATATTCGATAAAAATGTGTCTGCTTCAACCAGAGTTCAATTTAACAGACCAAGAAAAAGACGGATTACTTGCTTTGAGTTTGTTTATAGTCACAACATATGTGAAGCCGTGGATAACCTGTCCGTCAGCATTAAAGGCGCCGTACCAGGATTTATGTTTCCTCAAAAAAAAAAATATGAAAACATCGATAAAGAAATATCGAAATCAGCTTTCGGGAAGTTTTGTCAACACTTGTGGTATTTGTCGCCAGAATGTGCTATATTTTCTTTATTTGACAATGATGTGGAATTGGAAACAAAGGCAAAGATGGTGGCAAACTTTAGTAAAGATAATGTTTCCAATAATATAAAACGCTACATTCTAGATGAGGACAGCACTGATTTTTTATTAAGTAAGCACATGTTACTATTTTTAATTGTATGTCTTTTATTAACTTTATTTGTCTTGCAGAAAAACAAATGTGCGACTTTATCAACAACAAAAGCAAAGATACTCTTATAAATTTGAGAATACCGGATGATTTTTTAACAGTTTCTCCCATTTTATGGAATGAAAACGCATCATATATAAAGGCCAGAGAATTTATTTCTGATCTGAAGCCAATAAATGATGTTGCTGAGAGATCGGTAAAGCTCATGCAAGATTTTCACGGTTTGATCACTGCAGATGAAGAACAAAAACAATATTTACTACAATGCGTGCAGGAGCACAGAAAGTTGTATCCGGATTGCAAGAAAGACACTCTCAAGAGAAAATATCCAAACGAATAATTAATACATAACTTTGTTCCATTATAACCATAACAAACCCCCACGTGAGCGTATATCAAAATTTTAAATTCTGGCATAAATTAACGGTAATCATTTTGTTTATATTTCGTATTTACTTATGTGTAAGAAAGCATTAGAACACAATAAAAAACCCTAAATGTTATATGATTAATAGCAGTTTAAAAAAAATAATGTACAATAAATAAAAAACTGTATGTGTATGTAAACTGACAGTTTCTAAAATATGGGAAGTTTGCCTTCTTTGTTGTATTATTCAAATATACGTGGGCCAGAAAGGGTTAGTATTGGCTACAGATGGGTAATTTTTATAATAATTATCATATTTCATAATGTTGTTATTAAATTTGTCTATCAAAAGTTTTTTTTTAGAAACTCCATATATAGCCTTATATGACCCCAAATGTAAAATTTGACCGAGTCTTGGCATGGGTTAACATTGTCCAAAAGGTTTAATATTTTTAATTTAGCTCTTCTAGACCATTTCGAACAATATTAGAGGGTATGCGTATCATATTTGAAAAAAAAAAAAAAAAACCCATATAAGGGACGGGCTAATATATATATATATATATATATATATATATATATATATATATGGCATAGCCGACCTCACTATTTTCACAGACCATCAATCTTTAACTTACCCCATTTCAGAAAAGAATCCTAACCCTAAATTAAAACGCTGAAAAGCCATAACAGAAGATTACGGTGCTAAAATGAAATACAAGCCAGGCACAGAGAATGTAGTAGCTGATGCATTGTATCGACAGATTATAAGCACATCACCAAAAATGGCTTATAAAATTTACATGTAAATAAAGTCATATTAATAAAACTTTTTGAGGCCAGAAATCGTTAAATCTGTTAGCCGTACGTGTAGCATATCGTCATATAAAACGCAAAACCATACAACTTGATTTTTTGAATTGACAGGATAGCGAAATAGATATATTATACATCTGTTTTTTTTTATACAAAAAACTTTCGTTTGGGAATTTATATAGAAAACAAAGTATAGCTCTTATTGTTTTAATTACTGTTTCTACAATACATGTAGTAGACCAAAGATACATGGGAAAGACCGCAAAGAAAAAGTAAAGCAGCAATAAGCGACAAAATTGTATACGAAAAATAATTAACAAAATTTTCGAGGCTTTAAAAGGTTAGAGATATGTGCTGGGCAAATACACAAACGTTGTGGAAAAATTAAGGATTGAAACATTTTCTTCAGAAATAGACTTGATAAAATTCAACAGTCCTAATACCAAGAAGGAGCTATACGATGTTTTGTATATATGTTAAGCTCCAAACACATAGACGACAGCAGAGAGCAAGCAGCAATATGTCAAAAATAAAATGCATGTGTTTAAATGAAAACGATTATTTTGACGGCAGCACAACAGCATTTGCTGCTGCTGCCAACTTAGGCTATTTTCTATTTTGACGGGCAGCAATAAGCAAATATAGAGTTGCCATTATATATGTATATAGTCATATATAAAGAACTCGTACCACCCTAATATAAAGATTATATTGTTAAGTATTATTAAGTATCTTATTTCATCATTTTCTATAACATTCTTTTGTTGCATTGTAATATTGTATTTCGTTTTTTGTGAAAATGATGTGTGTGAATTTGCTTAGGCAGCTAATTCACACACTGATTTTTTTTTAAGTCACCTTTTTTAGCTTTAAGTTTATTCAAATTCTTAAAATAAAAAAGAGTTCAGTTTAAAATTTACAACTAAAAGATTAGGTTGTTTTATTTTAGAAATAAAAGTGGCGACGAGGAAAACTAAAATTTAAATTTATAGATAACAATTTAAATTAAAAAAATAATTTAAATTCAAAAGATTATAATTTAAATTAAAACGGAATTATAAAAACGTGCAGATAAAAAAAAACCATTGTGTTAAAATATTACCTAAACTTTGTAAAATAATGAACTTAAGCTCTAAAAGTTATCAAAAATTCTAAAATATGTACAAAAAGTTCGAATAAAAATATAAAAAAAAAAAAATATTAAAAAAAAAAAAATATTGATCTAGATTGCAATATATGTTAATTATAAACTGAACAATAAAAAAATAATAAGAAGAAGTCAAAACGAATACATAGTGTGAACGGATTAATTGGCTTAAAGATGTACTAAGTTTGAAAAGCTGAGGAAAAAAAACATTTAAACTAAGAACAAAAAACAATTTTTTATATAAAAAGGGAGAAAAAGTGATTGCAATTTGTATGGAGAAAGGCGTAATCGAAGGCTACAACAAAACGTGGAAATTTTCATCATATTCAACAGAAAAAAAAAGGACAGCAATTTGTAAAGGTCAACAAGAATAACCGATATTTAAGAGAAAACCATGATGAGGATCGTATTCCTAACATTGTTGGTGGTGATGGCCCAAGCACTTCTACAGGTCAGCAAGATTGAAGAAAACCTTGGTTTTGCAGTAATTCAAATAAAAAGAATCGAAGTGCCTAATGCAGCAACCACGGTCCTACACATAATACATCCTTTGCAAATTTTGGACATAATAAAACAAATAGAAATCAATATAGAAGAAATAGATGTAGATAGTAGGGGTATTTTAAGGATGGAGATTAGGATTATTAAGGCAAAAGTTAGATCCATCATGCCTTTTCAATTCAATAGGTCAAAAGGGGCTTAGTAAACGGAGTTGGGAACGTATACAAATGGCTTTTTGGACTTATGGACGACAACGACAGAGAGGAAATTTTAGAACATTTGAAGATTACGGAAATCAACACCCATAACGCTATAGGGACTTTAAACAAACAAATGAAAATTAATACACATTTCGACGAGGAGATTCAAACGATTAGAAAAGCAGTAGAAAGTGACAGAGACAAAATTAATCAAACATTTGAAGAGGTTAAAAAACGGAACAATGAAATAGTGAGAAGACTTTTGTACATGGACCAAATACTTAAATTAAAAAGCCTAGAGAGTAAAATTACCCAAATTCAAGCAAACATCGCTTCAGCTAGACACAACATTATCCAGCCGGACGTGCTAACTCCGGAAGAAATAGAAAACTTTAATATTGATTATTTTAGGCTCAAACTTATTAAAATGGGCGTAATGAACTACGTTAATGACTCACTGGTTATTGCAATAAAAATTCCAACCGATTTTCTTATAACAGATCTAAAGTTAATCACCCCCTTACCAAATGATAGATATCTACAAATTGATGAGAATAGTGAATTGATAGTTACTATTAAAAATAAAACTTACACTTATGAGGGAAATCCACATCTTAGTGAATTAAAATTAAGCAAAAATTGTATTATAAGAAACCACTGTAAATTGAGATATAATAATATAACTAGTGTCGAAAATATCGATGACGATTTAATTTTAGTTAAAAATGCTTACAGTACGGTGATAACACAGAATTGTGATAACAGGAATATTGTTCTTAATAAAAACCACTTGATAAATTTTTACAATTGTGATTTGAAAATATTAAACACAATCTATAAAAATAAAAAGATTACTGTAGATGAAAAATTTATTTACCCAAATAATGATTTTACAAAAGTTGTTTTTGAAGAAGAAATCAATTTTGAAAAAATCAAATTAAACCAATTTGAGAATATTAAAAAGATTGAAGAACTAGAGTATCGTAAGAACGTGTCTTATGGAATTAACATAATGTTAGTCGTGTCAATAACAAGTATAATTTTAGCATTTTTGATTTTTAAAAGATATTGTAACAAAAATAAAAATGTAAATGTAAATATTGCATTAAAGCCTACAAACGCACATTCAGTAAATACTGTTGAATCCGACGGTAAAAGTGCTATATGGGATGCAAAATGAATTGTATCCTTACAATAACAAAAAAAATATTGTACTTATGTAAAAAAAAAAAAAAAAAAAAAAATTAAAAATAAATTTCAGCAGAGACTGCTGAAACTGAGGGTGGAGGAGTCATATATAAAGAACTCGTACCACCCTAATATAAAGATTATATTGTTAAGTATTATTAAGTATCTTATTTCATCATTTTCTATAACATTCTTTTGTTGCATTGTAATATTGTATTTCGTTTTTTGTGAAAATGATGTGTGTGAATTTGCTTAGGCAGCTAATTCACACACTGATTTTTTTTTTAAGTCACCTTTTTTAGCTTTAAGTTTATTCAAATTTTTAAAATAAAAAAGAGTTCAGTCTAAAATTTACAACTAAAAGATTAGGTTGTTTTATTTTAGAAATAAAAGTATATAAATTGGACAAATTAGAATAAAAACTTTATTTCTTAATATTAAACATAAAAGAACATTACAAAAATACAATAAAGAAATAAATGTATATGTTTTTATAGTTTTTTGTGATATTATTACAGTTTTTATCAATAATTTTAATATTATTCATTATAAAATATAAATGCGGCATCCCTAAAATTTGTATTGCTAAAATACACAGCTGTTTATTTTTAATTCCATAAATTTTGTTTTCGTTTATTAGTTCATTTTTGTCAATATTTTATTTCATTCATATTTTATTTCATTTTTCGTTTTAAGATGATGGTAAGTATTTGTTTGATTTTCTGTTGTTATTTTTAATACGTTTGTAAAATTTTGCAGAGGAATAGTATGGACGTAGATGAACACTTAATTGAAGAGGTGCGCAACCGTACAATTTTGTTTGATTTGGGCCACACCAGCTACAAAAATTTAAAGAAAAAAAGCCAGGAATGGAGGGAAGTTGCAGCTATTGTAAAGTTAAATGGTAGGATAAATTAATTTGCATTTATGTATGTATGTACTTATGTATTTCTTTTTAAGTTTTGATTGTGTTGTTATAGAATTGGACTGTAAGAAAAGATGGAAGGGGCTTCGAGACTCTTACAAGCGGTGTAAGAGAATGGAGCAAGTCGCTTCTGGCAGTGGTGCTAACATTACTAAAAAGAAGTGGAAGTACTTTGATGCCATGTCATTTTTAGACAATTTTACAAGTTCGAGACCGTAAGTAATATTTGAATGTAATATTAAAACGCTATGGCAAATATATTAATGTTTATTTATTATAATTTTTAGCACTGTTGGAAATACCTACAATGATGTGTCCATGAACAGTGAGGAATTTATTGATTTAGACTCAACCGAGTCCTAAAATTTTCGGAGTAGTGTTGAGAGTCCACGTGAAGAAAAGGTACATTTGATTAATTCACAAGCGTAGTTGAATCGTGTGCATTGTATAAAAAAACAATTTCAAAGCAACTTACTTTTGTTTGAAATTTTCTTAGCCAATGATAACCAATACAATTGCGCTTCGGAATTGAACAAACGTTTGAATTTATTTCTTTTAAAATAATTTTGTGTAATTAATTATCTACTTATATATCTTTCAGAAAAAAGACAGCGAAAAGTTTCAGGAATTCCTTGATTTGGCCACATCAAGCGTTTCTGAAACCTGTGGGGCTTTTGCCTCAACGTCTAAGGCCAATGACTCCACTTCAGCGCATTTTTTAAGTTTAGTTGCAAAAATAAATGAATCTAATATGCCAAAAAATATTGTTAATCAAATAGAAAGTAAGGTATCTAATTTAGTTTTTTCAGAAATTGAAAAATTTTATTCAAATTAAGATTTTAATTATTAATATGATCTATTTATTTGAGCTTAAAATTCGTTGACACCAATTTTGTTTATTAATATTATTTTCTTTTTTAATAAGTTGTTTCCGCGAATTTAAATAATAATTTTTGCTGACACCATGGCTCAGCAAAAATAGAATTCAACAAGAAAAGAGTCCCCCTTTTTTTTTATATTTTTTGCTTAACAAAAATAATAAAAAAACTAAAGAAAAAACTAAAATGCTTACGTAGTTAATAAGAAAACAAACTAAATGAAGTTTTATAATAAGAGCCAAAATGTATTGTAATCAATCGTAATTTAACAATAAACAAATACGGAACATAAAAATAAAAGTTCCAATTTAATTTTATTTAACTTATATGTATGTGTTCACACTAGTGTTGTAAAAGTATTGAGTATTTGAGTAAATTAATTGAGATAGAGAAACTAACTGGGAGGGATAATTACCACAGATGGAAGTTTGCAGTGGAACACGTAATGAAGCTGCAAGGTTATTGGAAGTCGGTTGAAGGCACGGAACAAAATTAGGAAGTGAAAGAAAAGGCAACTTCCAGATTAGTATTGTACATTTCACCAAGTCTCTATGTACACATACAAGATGTAAAGACAGCAGATGGAATTTGGAAAAAGTTGGAGGCTACTTATGACGACTCTGGTCTGACGCGTAGATGTGGTTTGTTAAGAAAATTAACCACAACACAACTGGTAAATTTCGGTAATATTAGCGAGTATGTAGATACGATTATTGATACTGCACAAAAGCTAAATCAAATAGGTTTTAAAGTTAACGATGAATGGGTCGGGAGCCTGTTGTTAAGCGGTTTGCCCGAATGTTTTGGACCCATGATAATGGCCATCGAAAGCAGCAACATAAAAGTCACAGCCGACACCATTAAAACGAAATTGCTACAAGATTTTGATAACTGCAACAGCTACACAACTTCCGAATCATTATTTTATTCTAAACAGAGAAACAGAAAACTTCCTGCAAAAGGTAAGAAAATAGTTTGCTACAATTGCAAAAAGGAGGGCCATATTGCAAAATATTGTAAATTGCCAAAGAATAGACAAAATGGCGGTAACTATGAGAAAACTTTAGCGGCAAGTTTTGCAGCAAAATTTGATAATAGCAACAACATGTGGATAATTGATTCGGGTGCTACTTCCCACATGGTGAGCTGTAAAGATGCTTTTGTTGATTTTAAAAAATTTTAAAAAGAAGACTTTGTGACTGTGGCTAATAACAGCACACTTAAAGTAATTGGCATAGGAAAAATTCGTATAAAGCAAATATTGAACGGTAAGATGGAGATTATTACAATAAATGACGTTCTGTTTGTCCCAGAAATTTGCGCCAATTTGATATCAGTGAGCCAACTTACGAAAAAGGGTTTCGAGGTTAAATTTATTGGTTGTAAATGTGTAGTGCTCAAAAACAACGAAATATTTGCAGAAGCGTTTTTGGAAAAGGGCATGTTTAAAATTAATGTATCGTCGGAAAATTATGCAACTATTAGTAGTGAAACATGGCACAGACGTTTAGGCCATACATCAGATATTAATATTAAAAAATTACTATCTCATGAATTTTCAAATAAGTCTGGTGAATTGTCAGAAGCTGAACAAAAAAAAGGTGCTAGTGTGAATACATGCACGCCTTGCTTACAGGGTAAACAAACGCGGTTACCTTATAAGTCTTCTGAATCGAAAACGAATACGCTCTTACAACTTGTTCACACGGACGTTTGCGGCCCTATGGAACAAAAATCAATGGGAGGCGCAGTCTATTATCTTTTGTTTTTTGATGATTTCTCTAACAAGATTTTTGTGTACATGATGCGGAACAAATCAGAAGTTTCCAAATTGTTTAAAGAATTTAAAAATTTGGTGGAAAACCAGACCGGTAAACGTATTAAAACACTTCGGTCAGACAACGGCCTCGAATATTGCAACAGTCAACTTAAACAAATATGTGCCGACAGCGGCATAGTACACCAAACATCAGCACCCTATAGCCCACAGCAAAACGGGAAAGCCGAGCGTATGAATAGAACCTTAGTTGAAAAAGCGCGGTCAATGCTATATGATGCACACTTAAATAAAATGTTTTGGGCTGAAGCAGTAAACACTGCAGCGTATTTGCTTAATATGATACCAAAAAAAGGCCTCAATGATAAGTCCCCAGAAGAAGTCTGGAGTGGCAAGACACAAAGCATTAAATTTTTAGGTGTGTTTGGATGTGCTTGTATGGTAATGACGCCGAAAGAATTAAGAAAAAAAAATGGGTCCCCAGGTAGAAAAAGTGCATATGTTGGGATACTGTAAAGATTCGAAAGCTTACAGACTATATGATCCGGAAAAGAAACAAATTCGCATAAGTCGCAACGTGGTATTTCTTGAGGATGAAATGTTTTATTTGAAACCAGATATGTCTGCACCTTCACAAACAAACTCAAAACAATTTCCGAATTTAGTGAGGGTGATATTAAACGAAAATTCGGGTCATGAAGAAATCTGTGCTGCTCAGGGTGAGATTGAAGAAAAGTTAGAATTGAAAGAGTCAAATCATGAAGACGAACAGAGCGCTGATAGCGATGACACAGAAAATCAAACGCCGCGACGCTCGTCGAGACCAAGAAAACCACTATGTATGGATGACTACATCACCTATATAGCTCAAGGTAATACCGAGGATCCAATAAACTACAGTGAAGCTATAAACAGTACTGAAAAAGATAAATGGCTAGAAGAAATAGAAAGCGAACATAATTCCTTACTAGAAAACAACACATGGAGCATGGTGAGCAATAAAGGAGAAATAAAAAGTTTGTCAACGAAATGGCTTTAAAAAAAAAAGAAAATTGCTGAAGGTGTTATTAAATTTAAGGCACGGTTAGTTGCGAGAGGTTGTGCGCAGCGTAACGGTATCGATTTTACTGAAACTTATTCGCCAGTGATGAGATATAATACATTACGATCACTGTTGCCAGAAGTGCAGATTTATCTGCATTTTGCAGATTTTGTGCACCTAAAATGTCAAAACGCAGATTTGAAGATTTTGGACCGAAAAATGCAGATTTTTTAAAATTAAATATATGGCAACTTCTTTACTATGAAACTTATTTTCGTACTGTTTAAATCTCCAGTAAGAACGAAAAATTGCAACCAATCTTCAATGAAAGCAAAAAAAAAAGCAACAGCTTTACAAGGCGAATTCAGTACCAGGTAGCTTTATCACCGCAGCTGATCGTTAGCTGACTTAACCCCATCCGTCAAACTCCATACAAAATAGAATAAAACTTCTAACCCGAACTGTTAACTTACAAATAGAAATAATCGTACAACAATTTTGTATGTATGTTGTAATGATAACGCCACTTGGTATTAATTCGCTTTGCAACTTTAAACGTTTTTGTTAAGTGTTGATATTTTCTTTACTAAATGTATTTTTCCCTGTTAAGCACTGAAAAATTTAACCAAAGCATCTTGGAAAAAAAAGAAATAACGGTTGTTGACAACACGCGATTTGTGAAAAAATATATTAAAGTCTACATACTTTCTTTACATAATTTTAGAAATCAAAAATAAATAAAAGCAGTGAACTATGCTAAAATATTTGCAAATAAACAGTAAGTGAATAAGTGAATTAATTCGAAAAAGGTTACTATTATAAATTTTGTTCTCTTTCAGATAAAAATGGCTCATGTGATGACGGGGATTCTGCCGCTTCGGTACGTTAGCTAAAGATAATTTTATACACAAATTTTGTTACCTATTACACTCCAATTTTTTTACTATATTTTAGACTGATGAAAGGAAGAAACGTAAAATTAGAAATGATTGGTTGGAAGATCCTGATATAAAGTCTTGGGCGGAAAAACGAAATCAAGTAGTTTATTGTAAAGTTTGCAAGAAGGAACTTAAGGCAACCGCCGGAAAAAATGATTTGGTTTCACATTCACAAACAAGGAAACATGTGGAAGCTTCGAATGCTATAGCTAACCAAGCAAAAATTAATGAAATATTTTCATTGGAAAAATTTGGGAATAAAAAAGCTGAAATAAGATTAGCTTTATTTATTGTTGAACACAACTTGCCGTTTGCAGTAGCAGATCATCTGACCAAAGTGTGTCAAAGTTCCTTCATCGATTCTGAAATTACATCCAAAATAAAACTAGGAAGAACTAAAGCTAATGCGATTGTTAGAAATGTAATTGGAAGTTCCCAATTTTCAGTGGTATGTGATTTACTACAAAATAGTTTATTTTCACTGTGTATAGATGAGTCTACAGACTTTTCAAATAAAAAATCTTTGTGTATGATAGTTCGGGTCTGCTTAGATTTCGAAATCCATGATCTTTTTTTTTGGATTGGTAGAAGTAGACCAATGCGATGCTTCAAGCCTATATAACTTAATTGTTAAACATTTTGAAGATAACAATATTAATTATAGAAAAAATATGATCGGTTTTGCGGCAGATGGAGCAGCTGTCATGGCGGGCAAAAAACATTCCGTTGCCCAACTTTTTAAAAAGGAAATTCCTAATTTATTTATTATTAAATGTGTATGTCACTCACTGGCGTTATGTGCATCTTATGCATGCCCCAAACTTCCATCCGCAGTAGAGACACTAACCAGGGATATATATAACTATTTATCCAATAGTCCAAAACGGTGTAACCAGTTTAATAAATTACAAAGTTTGTTGGATATAAAACCAAAAAAAATTTTACATCCAAGCCAAACGCGTTGGCTTTCATTAGAGGCGGTTGTAAATCGTTTATTAGATTTGTATGAAAGTTTAAAAATATATTTATCTTTTGCTGTTAATATTGATCATATAGATACAGCAAAATTCATACTAAATAATCTAAACGATACAAATAAAATTTATTTATCTTTTTTAAAGTACATTCTGGGTATTATTAATAATATAAATAGAATGTTCCAAAGCGAAGCGACTGAGATCCACAATTTATATGTTCAAATGGAAAGATTAATAAAAATAGTAATGAGCAACTTTATGAAACAAGATTTGATACAAAATGATAAAATCTTGTCTGTAGATTACAAAAATCCTATGAATTTCGTAAATTACGAAAGCGTTTACCTCGGAATTTATGCAGCTGAAGTACTTTCAAATACAAGTTTATCTTCATTTGATGTACAAAAAATAACTAATGATTGTATCCAATTTTACATTGAGTTGTTGGATCAAGTTTTGAAAAGATTCAATTTTGAAAATCAAATGAAATCTCTCAATATTATTAGTCCGAATTTAATAATAAGTGGTCAATCTAATTCAATTTTCAATATTGCGAAATATTTTCCAAATTTGTTTAAGGAAAATGAAAAACAAGATCTGGACTCTGAGTTTAGAGAACTAAAACTCTTCAACTTTAACAATATGTTAAATAAGGAAGAAATAACTTTAATATGTTTTTGGAAAAAGATATCTGAAATCAAACGCGCTGGTTCCGATTATGCTTTTCCTACTCTAACTAAATTTGTTCAGAATATAATAATTTTACCGCATTCATCAGCAAACGTCGAGAGAATATTTAGTCAGGTGAATCTAAATAAAACAAAAGTCCGAAATCGGTTGGAAAATGAATCCATAGTCGGAATATTGCTCACAAAAGATTATTTAAAACTTAAAAATTCACACTGTTTTGACGCCTCAATTTCTCCAGATTTACTTAAATCGATTTCAACTGATATATATGTATAAAAATAAATATTGATTTAAAAATATATACATATGTACATACATACATATATACATACATATTTATGTTTGTACATCAAATAGTTTTTGACCCCGGATCTCCTGAAGTTGCTTAAGTTTTTTTAATCATATGTATATAAATATGTAATTCATACTTATTTAAAAATAATATAACATCTTTTATATTAAATTTAGGGAAGTATGATCAATCAAACTTTTTGATTAATGAAATAAAACAACAACAAATAAATTCGATTGTCTTGAAAATGTTTTCGTTTTGTTTTTATGAGAAATATGTATGTACAAATCTGAATTTATGTTGGAACTAATTGTTATATATTAATATTTTTTAATAAAAAACAAGAAAAAAAATAAAAAGTGTTAAGAAGATTTTTTGAAGATTTTTTAAAACGGAATGCAGATTTTGAAGATTTTTCATTAAAAAATCAACCAATTTTGCAGATTTTGCCTCTAAAAGTTCTGGCAATGTTGATTACGATACTTATTATTATTGCACAGCGTTTCTTCAAGGAAGAAGAAATTTATATCGAAGCCCAGAAGGAATATCGGTTCCGGACGGCAATATTTTACGCCTCAATAAACCACTCTATGGTCTGAAGCAAGCCTCCAGGATGTGGAACAAGCGATTTAGTGAAAAGCTTATATCTTTGGGTATGAGGCAACTAAAAACTGACCAATGTGTTTATATTGCAAATGAAGGCAGTGAGAACTTAATTATTTTGGCAGTGTATGTGGACGACATGATCGTTTTATGGAAAAACGAAAGTTCAAAGAATATCCTAATTGAAAGTTTAAAAGATGAATTTAAAATGAAGGACCTTGGGCTTGCAAAATCTTTTCTGGGAGTACGGCTTAATTACATTTTCGAAAAAAATTTGAAAATTGATCAACAACCATATATAGAAAAAATTTTAGAACGCTTTGACATGGTTTCCTGTAACCCAGTCGCCACTCCAATGGACCCAAACAACAAGTTTACAAAATATAACGAAGAGTCCCCTAAAATGGCAACTATCCGTACCAAGAGCTTATTGGCAGCTTACTATTTTTAGCACAAGTTACCAGACCAGACATCAGCTATGCTGTTAACTTTCTTAGTCGTTTTAATAATAAATTCGAAACACAACACTGGACTGCAGCAAAGAGAATGTCAAAAATGTCAAAATCTTATGACATTTGCTTGAAAAAAAAACATGGCTGAATAAATTTCATTTCAATGTTTTGTGTTCATGAAGGTAGACGAGGCAGATTAAGGTAATTATTAATTTTATAAATTGAAATATATTATATGCTAAAATGTTTCTTGTTCTTTTAGCTTTCCTTTTGTTTATACAAAACACGAATTTCTACATGAGATCCATCTGCTCAAATGTAATGTTACCCCGTCAAATGTTTTAGTTCATAAACATATACCTCCTTTTGCGGATCCTATTCTAAACGTATGTAATTAGAGGCTAATTTTACAGGATTTCCTTTAGATCCATGGGCATTTTGCATTGACTTGGAAAATTCTAAATTGTCTTCTTTGGTGTCTTGGCTCTTCTTTGGTGGTATTGGACTTAGTATTTGTAAATGAAAATTCGGACATCATTGTTAACCGCTCTATGCCAATTACAACTCCGGAGGATCGATATCACCCTACAATAGATTTAAAATTACCAATTTCTTTTGCAGATAACACGAAAGTCACAGATAAAAATGATAAGGTACTGTGTTTTAAAAATACAAACTTCGTTTAAGAAAATTATACGAACGTGCCAGATGTGTAAAGTGAGCAAAGCGGAACCAACAAATCCACAAATGGCAAGACTTGCAAGAGCTAGGCTATCAGCACACGTCGCACCCTTCGCATTTACTGGGCTTGATTTTTTTGGTCCAATTTTGGTCACCGTCAATAGACACAAGGAGAAACGATACGGAACACTGTTTACATGTCTAACTATTCGAGCCGTTCACATTGAGATAGTGAATTCTCTAACCACAAGTTCATGTATATTAGCCATACGAAATTTTATGGCCAGACGTGGTACGCCAAGAGAATTTTTCAGCGACAATGCGACGAACTTTGTTGGAGCAGAAAGAGAGTTACGCGACGTTATAAAAGAGGTTGATTGTAATGAGCTAGTTCGTAATTTTACAACCGCTACCACCAAATGGAATTTCATTCCGCCCGCCGCCCCACATATGGGCGGAGCGTGGGAACGTATGGTACGTTCTATTAAAACCGTTTTTTATAAAATAATGCCATCGAGATCCGTTAATGATGAGACAATCCGCAGTATGATGGCTGAGGTCGAGAATATTGTTAATTCCCGCCCGCTTACCTATGTGCCGATAGACAACGAAAATCAGGAGGCGCTAACCCCTAACCATTTGTTGTTAGGTAGCTCAAATGGCATGAAGCCGTTAGCTGATTATGATGACTCCAGTACGGTTGTTAAGAATAGCTGGTTACAATCTCAGATGTACGCTCAGAATTTTTGGAAAAGATGGCTGACGGAGTATTTGCCATCACTAACATTTCGAACCAAATGGTTCGAAAACACCAAACCATTAAGTAAAGGTGACTTGGTTGTTGTGGTTGACCCTTCGTTTCCGCGAACTGTGTGGCCCAGGGGAAAAGTATTGGAAACTACTGTTGCAGCTGATGGCCAAGTACGAAGGGCGAAAATTATGACGTCACGCGGTGTGCTAGAAAGACCAGTAACAAAGTTGGCCGTACTCGACGTGGCTTCAAATAAGGAGTAGGGCTGCCAAGGCAGATTAAACAGGTACTCGCACTAGTACAACAATCTACAACAGTAACAACCACACGTATTTTGTTGGTAGAACATTACATGGGAATATCAAAATCTTATGACATTTGCTTGAAAAAAAAACATGGCTGAATAAATTTCATTTCAATGTTTTGTGTTCATGAAGGTAGACGAGGCAGATTAAGGTAATTATTAATTTTATAAATTGAAATATATTATATGCTAAAATGTTTCTTGTTCTTTTAGCTTTCCTTTTGTTTATACAAAACACGAATTTCTACATGAGATCCATCTGCTCAAATGTAATGTTACCCCGTCAAATGTTTTAGTTCATAAACATATACCTCCTTTTGCGGATCCTATTCTAAACGTATGTAATTAGAGGCTAATTTTACAGGATTTCCTTTAGATCCATGGGCATTTTGCATTGACTTGGAAAATTCTAAATTGTCTTCTTTGGTGTCTTGGCTCTTCTTTGGTGGTATTGGACTTAGTATTTGTAAATGAAAATTCGGACATCATTGTTAACCGCTCTATGCCAATTACAACTCCGGAGGATCGATATCACCCTACAATAGATTTAAAATTACCAATTTCTTTTGCAGATAACACGAAAGTCACAGATAAAAATGATAAGGTACTGTGTTTTAAAAATACAAACTTCGTTTAAGAAAATTATACGAACGTGCCAGATGTGTAAAGTGAGCAAAGCGGAACCAACAAATCCACAAATGGCAAGACTTGCAAGAGCTAGGCTATCAGCACACGTCGCACCCTTCGCATTTACTGGGCTTGATTTTTTTGGTCCAATTTTGGTCACCGTCAATAGACACAAGGAGAAACGATACGGAACACTGTTTACATGTCTAACTATTCGAGCCGTTCACATTGAGATAGTGCATTCTCTAACCACAAGTTCATGTATATTAGCCATACGAAATTTTATGGCCAGACGTGGTACGCCAAGAGAATTTTTCAGCGACAATGCGACGAACTTTGTTGGAGCAGAAAGAGAGTTACGCGACGTTATAAAAGAGGTTGATTGTAATGAGCTAGTTCGTAATTTTACAACCGCTACCACCAAATGGAATTTCATTCCGCCCGCCGCCCCACATATGGGCGGAGCGTGGGAACGTATGGTACGTTCTATTAAAACCGTTTTTTATAAAATAATGCCATCGAGATCCGTTAATGATGAGACAATCCGCAGTATGATGGCTGAGGTCGAGAATATTGTTAATTCCCGCCCGCTTACCTATGTGCCGATAGACAACGAAAATCAGGAGGCGCTAACCCCTAACCATTTGTTGTTAGGTAGCTCAAATGGCATGAAGCCGTTAGCTGATTATGATGACTCCAGTACGGTTGTTAAGAATAGCTGGTTACAATCTCAGATGTACGCTCAGAATTTTTGGAAAAGATGGCTGACGGAGTATTTGCCATCACTAACATTTCGAACCAAATGGTTCGAAAACACCAAACCATTAAGTAAAGGTGACTTGGTTGTTGTGGTTGACCCTTCGTTTCCGCGAACTGTGTGGCCCAGGGGAAAAGTATTGGAAACTACTGTTGCAGCTGATGGCCAAGTACGAAGGGCGAAAATTATGACGTCACGCGGTGTGCTAGAAAGACCAGTAACAAAGTTGGCCGTACTCGACGTGGCTTCAAATAAGGAGTAGGGCTGCCAAGGCAGATTAAACAGGTACTCGCACTAGTACAACAATCTACAACAGTAACAACCACACGTATTTTGTTGGTAGAACATTACATGGGAATATCAAAATCTTATGACATTTGCTTGAAAAAAAAAACATGGCTGAATAAATTTCATTTCAATGTTTTGTGTTCATGAAGGTAGACGAGGCAGATTAAGGTAATTATTAATTTTATAAATTGAAATATATTATATGCTAAAATGTTTCTTGTTCTTTTAGCTTTCCTTTTGTTTATACAAAACACGAATTTCTACATGAGATCCATCTGCTCAAATGTAATGTTACCCCGTCAAATGTTTTAGTTCATAAACATATACCTCCTTTTGCGGCTCCTATTCTAAACGTATGTAATTAGAGGCTAATTTTACAGGATTTCCTTTATATCCATGGGCATTTTGCATTGACTTGGAAAATTCTAAATTGTCTTCTTTGGTGTCTTGGCTCTTCTTTGGTGGTATTGGACTTAGTATTTGTAAATGAAAATTCGGACATCATTGTTAACCGCTCTATGCCAATTACAACTCCGGAGGATCGATATCACCCTACAATAGATTTAAAATTACCAATTTCTTTTGCAGATAACACGAAAGTCACAGATAAAAATGATAAGGTACTGTGTTTTAAAAATACAAACTTCGTTTAAGAAAATTATACGAACGTGCCAGATGTGTAAAGTGAGCAAAGCGGAACCAACAAATCCACAAATGGCAAGACTTGCAAGAGCTAGGCTATCAGCACACGTCGCACCCTTCGCATTTACTGGGCTTGATTTTTTTGGTCCAATTTTGGTCACCGTCAATAGACACAAGGAGAAACGATACGGAACACTGTTTACATGTCTAACTATTCGAGCCGTTCACATTGAGATAGTGCATTCTCTAACCACAAGTTCATGTATATTAGCCATACGAAATTTTATGGCCAGACGTGGTACGCCAAGAGAATTTTTCAGCGACAATGCGACGAACTTTGTTGGAGCAGAAAGAGAGTTACGCGACGTTATAAAGAGGTTGATTGTAATGAGCTAGTTCGTAATTTTACAACCGCTACCACCAAATGGAATTTCATTCCGCCCGCCGCCCCACATATGGGCGGAGCGTGGGAACGTATGGTACGTTCTATTAAAACCGTTTTTTATAAAATAATGCCATCGAGATACGTTAATGATGAGACAATCCGCAGTATGATGGCTGAGGTCGAGAATATTGTTAATTCCCGCCCGCTTACCTATGTGCCGATAGACAACGAAAATCAGGAGGCGCTAACCCCTAACCATTTGTTGTTAGGTAGCTCAAATGGCATGAAGCCGTTAGCTGATTATGATGACTCCAGTACGGTTGTTAAGAATAGCTGGTTACAATCTCAGATGTACGCTCAGAATTTTTGGAAAAGATGGCTGACGGAGTATTTGCCATCACTAACATTTCGAACCAAATGGTTCGAAAACACCAAACCATTAAGTAAAGGTGACTTGGTTGTTGTGGTTGACCCTTCGTTTCCGCGAACTGTGTGGCCCAGGGGAAAAGTATTGGAAACTACTGTTGCAGCTGATGGCCAAGTACGAAGGGCGAAAATTATGACGTCACGCGGTGTGCTAGAAAGACCAGTAACAAAGTTGGCCGTACTCGACGTGGCTTCAAATAAGGAGTAGGGCTGCCAAGGCAGATTAAACAGGTACTCGCACTAGTACAACAATCTACAACAGTAACAACCACACGTATTTTGTTGGTAGAACATTACATGGGAATATCAAAATCTTATGACATTTGCTTGAAAAAAAAAACATGGCTGAATAAATTTCATTTCAATGTTTTGTGTTCATGAAGGTAGACGAGGCAGATTAAGGTAATTATTAATTTTATAAATTGAAATATATTATATGCTAAAATGTTTCTTGTTCTTTTAGCTTTCCTTTTGTTTATACAAAACACGAATTTCTACATGAGATCCATCTGCTCAAATGTAATGTTACCCCGTCAAATGTTTTAGTTCATAAACATATACCTCCTTTTGCGGCTCCTATTCTAAACGTATGTAATTAGAGGCTAATTTTACAGGATTTCCTTTATATCCATGGGCATTTTGCATTGACTTGGAAAATTCTAAATTGTCTTCTTTGGTGTCTTGGCTCTTCTTTGGTGGTATTGGACTTAGTATTTGTAAATGAAAATTCGGACATCATTGTTAACCGCTCTATGCCAATTACAACTCCGGAGGATCGATATCACCCTACAATAGATTTAAAATTACCAATTTCTTTTGCAGATAACACGAAAGTCACAGATAAAAATGATAAGGTACTGTGTTTTAAAAATACAAACTTCGTTTAAGAAAATTATACGAACGTGCCAGATGTGTAAAGTGAGCAAAGCGGAACCAACAAATCCACAAATGGCAAGACTTGCAAGAGCTAGGCTATCAGCACACGTCGCACCCTTCGCATTTACTGGGCTTGATTTTTTTGGTCCAATTTTGGTCACCGTCAATAGACACAAGGAGAAACGATACGGAACACTGTTTACATGTCTAACTATTCGAGCCGTTCACATTGAGATAGTGCATTCTCTAACCACAAGTTCATGTATATTAGCCATACGAAATTTTATGGCCAGACGTGGTACGCCAAGAGAATTTTTCAGCGACAATGCGACGAACTTTGTTGGAGCAGAAAGAGAGTTACGCGACGTTATAAAGAGGTTGATTGTAATGAGCTAGTTCGTAATTTTACAACCGCTACCACCAAATGGAATTTCATTCCGCCCGCCGCCCCACATATGGGCGGAGCGTGGGAACGTATGGTACGTTCTATTAAAACCGTTTTTTATAAAATAATGCCATCGAGATACGTTAATGATGAGACAATCCGCAGTATGATGGCTGAGGTCGAGAATATTGTTAATTCCCGCCCGCTTACCTATGTGCCGATAGACAACGAAAATCAGGAGGCGCTAACCCCTAACCATTTGTTGTTAGGTAGCTCAAATGGCATGAAGCCGTTAGCTGATTATGATGACTCCAGTACGGTTGTTAAGAATAGCTGGTTACAATCTCAGATGTACGCTCAGAATTTTTGGAAAAGATGGCTGACGGAGTATTTGCCATCACTAACATTTCGAACCAAATGGTTCGAAAACACCAAACCATTAAGTAAAGGTGACTTGGTTGTTGTGGTTGACCCTTCGTTTCCGCGAACTGTGTGGCCCAGGGGAAAAGTATTGGAAACTACTGTTGCAGCTGATGGCCAAGTACGAAGGGCGAAAATTATGACGTCACGCGGTGTGCTAGAAAGACCAGTAACAAAGTTGGCCGTACTCGACGTGGCTTCAAATAAGGAGTAGGGCTGCCAAGGCAGATTAAACAGGTACTCGCACTAGTACAACAATCTACAACAGTAACAACCACACGTATTTTGTTGGTAGAACATTACATGGGAATGTCAAAATCTTATGACATTTGCTTGAAAAAAAAAAACATGGCTGAATAAATTTCATTTCAATGTTTTGTGTTCATGAAGGTAGACGAGGCAGATTAAGGTAATTATTAATTTTATGAATTGAAATATATTATATGCTAAAATGTTTCTTGTTCTTTTAGCTTTCCTTTTGTTTATACAAAACACGAATTTCTACATGAGATCCATCTGCTCAAATGTAATGTTACCCCGTCAAATGTTTTAGTTCATAAACATATACCTCCTTTTGCGGATCCTATTCTAAACGTATGTAATTAGAGGCTAATTTTACAGGATTTCCTTTAGATCCATGGGCATTTTGCATTGACTTGGAAAATTCTAAATTGTCTTCTTTGGTGTCTTGGCTCTTCTTTGGTGGTATTGGACTTAGTATTTGTAAATGAAAATTCGGACATCATTGTTAAGTGCTCTATGCCAATTACAACTCCGGAGGATCGATATCACCCTACAATAGATTTAAAATTACCAATTTCTTTTGCAGATAACACGAAAGTCACAGATAAAAATGATAAGGTACTGTGTTTTAAAAATACAAACTTCCAATTGTTAAATAGCCTGGTGTATAATATAAACTGGGATGAATTATTTTTGCCGCCAAGTATTAGTTTTGACGAAACTATACAACGTTTTTATACTAAAATGTTTTCTGCTATGGATTTGTGTATTCCTAAGCGATCTCGTTGCATACCTATTGGTCCTCCCTGGAACACTAAACATCTATCCACAGTTAAAAATAAGAAAAACAAGCTTTATAAAGTTTACAAAAAAACTGGCCGACCTATTGATTATTCTAAATATGTAACTGCTCGAGCAGAATATTATTCAATGAATAAATTTTATTATGCTAATTATTTAAGTAAGATGAGGAATGATTTTAAACATAATCCCAAAGCGTTCTATAAGTTTGTAAACTCGAAAAGAAGATCTGCGGTATTTCCAACAGCTATGAAGTTTCGTGACAGTGAATCCAGTGATGTCATTAAAATAAGCAACATGTTTGCCGATTTTTTCTCCACGACCTATTCCAATGCTGATTATACAGTATTTATCGCTTATATGCACGTCGGTTATAAGCATTTCTCGCTTTTATGCATCTAAGCTTGTGCAATTTCAGGGCGTAATTTAACACATATATAAAAATTTCGCCTATAAGCATTTCGGTTATATGCATTTCTCGCTTATATGCACAACAAATTTAATACAATTTGAACAAACATAGGAAAATATCTTCTATATGCATCACTCACAATTTTGCAAAAATTGTACCAAAACTGTTTCAACATGAAGTACCATCCCTATCTATCAAAACATACCATCACTATTTTGAATCAGCTGTTAGATAAAATGTTGGAGTGAGTGTTCCTTTATAAATAAAATTGTTACATACTTTTTAAATAAATTAATACAAGAAGTTAAAAATGAGTGAAAATAAAAGAACATGCTTATCTATTAAGCAAAAGCTTTGTATTATTAATGAAATTAAAGATTCTACTAAAAAAGATATTTGTAGAAAGTGTGGATGCTCAATCGACACAGTAAACCGTATTCTAAGAAATAAAAATCATATTGTTAAAAGCAGCAAAACATGGAATAATATGTCGCGAAAAAGAGATCGAGTCGGAAAATCAAAAAAATTGGATAAGGCATTATCGAAATGGTTTGATCAAATGAGGTCGTCTGGCGCTGTAGTGTCAACCAATATGCTAATGGAAAAAGCGAAGCAATTTGCCATTGCCCTAAATGAAAATGTTGATCCCACTTTTGGCTGGCTATACCGATGGCAACGGAGAGAAGGGATTAGTTTGAAAAAGATTCATGGCGAGGCAGGATCTGCCAATAAACAAGCAGCTGAAGATTTTCAAGAAATCCTCCCGAATTTGACCGCTGGATACAAGCCAAGCGACATATTTAATGCCGATGAAACGGGGCTACTTTTCAAAGCATTACCCTCATCAACACTCAATAGGGGTAGTTTTAAAATTTCTGGTATGAAGTCACCAAAGGAGCGCATAACTATACTCCTTTTGTGCAATGCAACTGGTGACTATAAAAAAATGTTTGCCATAGGTAAACCAAAGCAGCCTCGATGTTTTAAAAATAAAAAAATACCCATTAAATATTTTTCGCAAAGCAAGGCATGGATGACACAGGATATTTGGGCTGAAGTGATGCTAGCTTTTGACGAAGAAATGATTCAGCAAAATAGAAAAGTCATCCTATTCGTTGATAATGCCACAGCCCACAAGCAGATAAGTTTAAAAAACGTTGACGTTCAATATTTACCAGCAAATAGCACTTTAATTTTACAACCATTGGACCAGGGGATCATTCATGCATTCAAAGCATACTATCGACAAAATATAATTCGTAAGCAGATTTGCTTTTTGGAGTCTGCCAAAAAAATTGAAGATTTTAGGAAAACTCTTGATTTGCTAGCAGCATTATACATAGCCAAGCGAGCATATTGGATGGTAACGCCTAGCACCATTTATAACTGCTTTAAAAAGGTGACTTTCATATTAAAAGATAATTTTTTCCAATTTAAATGACTTCATATTTTTTCAGTGTAAGTTTGTTTCGGAATCTCACGAGGTGCCAGCAATAGAAGATCAAGAAGATGAAATAATCATAACTGCTGATTCAGGTTTAGAACTTGGAGATGAATTTGAAAATTTTGTAAGGCTGGACGAAAATTTACCTTGTTACGCACCGCCTAATGAGGAGGAAATCGTTTCTGAGCTCCAATCAAGCGGAGATGAAAAAGATGATGAAGAAGATGCTAACGCGGATGATGAAGATGACGAAGAGTATGAGCCAACCCCTTCTGTTGGCAGTGCAGTTAAATATTTAAATGGTTTACGGCGCTTTCTTCAAGCCAGAAACGGATGTGCTGATGAATTGGAAAAAATTGAACAATTTATTTTTGAGAGCTGCTGCAAAAATGTGCAAATGAAAATAACAGATTTTTTTAAAAATTAGTTTTAGACAACGTATTTATTATATCTCAGCAATTCCAAATTGAAGTTTCCAATGCTTGTAAAATGAATTTTCACCTCGCAAATATTGGAACTGCTGAAGCAATTCTAGTAAGCAATGAAGTACAAAAATATTTTTTTATGACATTGAATTTATTGTTTTTTTGTTTTCTTTTGTATTTTTGTTAATAAAAACTATTACATATACATACATATGTACAAAAATTTAGAAAACTTTGTCTACTTTTTGTTTATATGCACCTTTAATGCAAATATCAGAGTTTTTATATATGCACCGCTTATGCTTATAAACGAGTTTTTTTATAAGCACCATATGTGCATATAAACGAGTTTTTTTATAAGCACCATATGTGCATATAAACGAGTTTTTATATTTGCATTTCCCGCTTATATGCACAAAAACTTGTGCATTTTCGGAAATGCATATAACCGATAAATACTGTAATAGTTCATGTGCTACATCATACCATCAATCTGATAATCAAAATATATCAATTCCCTTCTTCGAGGTTTCTGAAGTTTTATATAACTTGAAAAAACTAAAATTTTCATATAAAAGTGGTCCTGACAATATTCCCAGCTGTATATTAATAAGATGTGCCAAATTCTTGCCGTACCCCTAACATGCATCTTTAATATGTCAATAACATATGGATATTTCCCTGAGGTCTGGAAAAAGTCTTTTATTGTCCCGTTTTACAAATCTGGTACAAAGTCCGATATCGCCAATTATCGAGGGATTGCTAAACTAAGTATTATTCCTAAACTTTTTGAAATGATGGTAACGGAATGCATTTCTCATTATGTGTCATCACTATTGTCACCTGCTCAACATGGCTTTCGAAAAGGCTGCTCTACTACAACAAATTTGTTACAACTAACCACCATCATAAATAGAGGTTTTGTACAAAGAAAGCAAACTGATATTGTATACACTGATTTTAGCAAGGCGTTTGACAAAGTAAACTATAAGCTGCTATATCTCTATATTCTCTTATGGAGACGAAAAATGTTGCCAGATATTTCCAATTTTTTATCGTTTATTATGTGACTGCGTCGTTTATATTAAGCAACTTTGTAGTTTGTCGATTAGGTATATCTGTACTAGGTGGTCGCAAATGATATACTAGGTATTCTCGAAGTACCAACTGGATTTTTTTATCGTGATGGAGCCTACCAAATGTTTTTATGTTATACAAACATTCTTCCAAACTTCTAAAACAAACAACATGGCAAATTTTGTCTACAAATAAAGGCGCTTACAGAAAATACAAGAGCTTGTGCTATATTTCTTGTGTTTCTTCGTCTGCTGGTTGACAGATTGAATCCATTTACTGTAATAAAACATTCTGTTGATTTTCTGTATTCTAACGGAATTGCTCCATGTTGGACTCATTATGCAAGAGCTATTTTGAGTACGAAAAGTATTTTGCCTTTGATATCTATACATATTTTGACAGTCATCTAGAATTTTGTAGCCAAATGATTGCAACTGTAATAACTCCTTAAAATGATTTTTGGTAAAAGAGTTTCTCAATTTATGTTGTGTGGATTAAATTGACAGTTCAGCTATGTATAGACCAGTATTTTTGTGCCTTTTATTTATAAAGCTCCAGCATAATATTTTTGAAGGGCAATATTCTAAATAACAATAAAAGGTAAAGGTAATAAAGTTAATTGTAAAAATATACAAGTGCTAAAATTTGTTGCGCTAGAATAGGAAAATCCTATTACTAAAACGGCTTAGATGGCATTAATGGTGATATTGACATTGAGCTATATATTGTTACGTTTTTAGACCTTTTCGTAAAAACGGTTTTATTACTTATCCTTCAAGGATTCGTTTTATTGCATCAAATTAAAACAGGCAAATTAATTTAAGAAATTTAATGCGGCAACACTTTATTTGTTACTTTATTTACACGAGTATTTGTACTACTCAACACTTAGCGATGTTAACACGTCTATATTTGATATCACACTGACTATTGCTGAGTTCTGGCAGCGCCTTTATATAGCAAAAATGACGTCGTCTGGTAACCTCGCGAAAGTTCTGGGTATGGTGGTTGTATTTTACTTGGCATGTGTGTGTTTGTATGACAATGCTGACTTGTTTGGTTTGCTTATGGTAACTATGTGTGTTTGAATGTGTGAGTGTTCTGTGTGTTTTGCCTATGGTAACTACCCTGCAGCCAAAATGGTATCTAGTATCGTTTGGAGACAGTTATCATACTAGTTGGAAAGAGACTATAATAATCAAATTATGTTAAAAACGAAAAGCAAATGAAAATATTACAATTGCTCTTTCCATACGTGACGATCTCTCAATTTTGCATGTCATTCTCTTTAGTTGAGAACCGAAATTCTCAATTTATGACAACAAGAAGAAAATATGTATAATAGCAAAAAAGAACAAAAAAACAAATAACTGTTTTTTACATTGTTTGCAAAGTCGACAGATCAGTCTTCTGTTTGGATTGAAAAAGAAGTGTTTATGAAAAAGTGCTGAATAATTTAAAGAAATTTATTTAGAGGTGATTGTTAAAATTTTTTGTTATAAATTAGCAATGTTTAGATTTGCTTGTTAAATTTACCGTTCTATAAGAATTGGTTTTAAAAAAATTACGGAAATGCTTGTTGTAAAGTGCTAAATATTGTTTATCGGTACGAACTTTTAACAGAAAAGTTCACGGAAATGTTTAACTTTTATTAACCTACGTAGTTATGTACACGGATATATGTATTATATTCATTTTTGGAAAATCTTCAAACTGACACAAAAATTAGTGTGCATTTGTTTATTAGGCGATGCAATTTTTGACATCTATATACATATATGGTTAATGTTAAGTTTAGTTGACATTGGTCAACGCGTTTGACCGTGATGCGGTCATACGTAAGCCCAAAAATAACTCAAACAATCGCAGAGTCCTTTGGTAATCAAAATTTTCTTATTTTTTATATATTGAAAATGTGTTTAAAAACTTAGTATTAAAAAAACTTTTCACGCTACTTATCTAACGGATTATTGTATATTAAAAATGAGTAAACGCAACATGGCGAGGCTGATTAAGAAACAATGCGCTGAGTATCTAAACAGATTAAAAGAAAGTCCTTCTGACGAAGTGAAAAATGTAAATAATGTTACAAATGATTTTGATTCAACACCAGTTCTATTAGAAGCAGCCATTCACTGATATGTTAGGAACTTGGTATATAAAAAATAATATTTCTAGGAAAGCTTTCGAAGAACTTTTGTCAATTTTAAGGGAAAATAATATTAAAGTGCCAAAGAAAGCGGAAACAATTTTGCCAACAATAATTGAGAAACCGTTCATAAAAACTGTGCATCCTGGAAAGTATTGCCATCTAGGTATAAGAAAACAGCTGCAGAAAATGGAACAAATTATCTCTGGACTAGAAAAAGTTATAATAGACATAAATATACATAGATGGTTTGCCATTATTTAAGAGCTCCAGGTCTCAACTGTGGCCAATTCAATTTTAATACGAGTTCTAACAAATAAAAATGTTCACATTGTCCCAGTGGGTGTTTATGTAGGTCTTAAAAAGCCACACAGTATTGAGGCCTATTTAGAAGATTTTGTTAAGGAAATTGAAGATATAGCAGAAAAAGGCCTTTTACTTGGCGACAATAATTTAAGCTTAGAAATAAGGGCTGTTGTTTGTGATGCTCCAGCTAAATCATTCATTTGTGGAGTACCCAGTCATGCATCACTCCATGGTTGCACTAAGTGCACACAAATAGGTAAAAAAAGTTAGAAATACATTAACATATAGCACTGAAGCAGGGGAGTTGATAACCGATGATGATTTTAAAAAACGAAAATATCCAAAATACCATTTGTTGGACTTTCAAAGCATAGAAACACCATTAGAAACCGTCGGTGTCAAAATGCCTAGCCAAATTTCAATAGACAGTATGCATTTATTGGATTTGGGAGTTATGCGCAAATTTATTTTGAGGATACTGCAGCGCAAAATGGTTAAGACCGTCAGCAAAGGGAACATATTAAACATGTCCAGAAAATTGGATTTATTGCAGAAATCAACTCCAAAAGAATTTGTGAGAAAACCAAGAAATTTAGATGAAATTGCAAACTGGAAGGCAATTGAGTTTCGGCAATTTCTTCTCTATACAGGACTGTTCGTTTTCAAGAACGAAATTCCTGAGGATACGTACTACGTTTTCCTTCTTTTACATTGCGCATGCAGATTGCTTTTATGCCCTAAGAATTATCTAAATAATTTGGATTCTTCAAAAGAATTGCTCCAATTATTTGTGCACAATTTTTCTTTAATTTGCGGGGATAACAGCGTTTCCTACAACGTCCATAACTTACTCCATCTTGTAGATAGCATTAAGGAAGTAGGCGTTATGACATCTGCATATGATTTTGAAAATTATTTACAGACAATGAAAAAGTATGTCAAAAAGCCCACAAATATTCTGCAACAGATTTTTAAAAGGGTAAATTATGAAAAATACATTCCGGATGATAAAAATTACGAATTTAAAATCTTCAAAAACAAAGGATTATGTTATTATTTCAACAACTGTCTTTTAACATCTTTGAAGCCTGATAATTTTTGTTGCATCAAACCTTATGTTCCAATTGAAATTCTTTACTTTAAAGATGAAAATGGAGAAAAATGTGTCTATGGTAAAAAGTTAACAAATGTAAATAGTTTTTTTGATGAACCAATTAACTCCATGGAAATAGGAATTTGCACTGCAGATGCATCTTCTATATGTGAAATAGGCAAGTTTCCAATTTTGGAAATTGACTTCAAGTTTATGTGCATTCCATATAATGATAAACTTATTTTAATACCGATTCTGCACACTTGCATTTAACAGTAAAGCTATGCCTTCAATCAAATACATTATATGAATTTTATTATATTTTTAAGGATGAATTCAAATATAAAAAAGATGACATTTTCCGAAGGCAAGCAGAGTAAGTTAAAAATGCGTAAATATTCCTTATTACTTTGAAATTTATTGGTAATTTATTTAATTTAGGTGATATGATGAATAAATTATGTGAACATTGTAGACTTACTTCACAAAAAATTTACATTTTACAAGGTAAACTTTATATACAACACATTTGAGTTTACATATCGTCAGTTCAAATGCATGTGGCACCCTGTTAAAATAGGTTAATTATCAAATACCTACAGTAACCGGTAGAGACACCGTAATGGCACGCATATGCTTGCTTGCACTTTTAGATATCCGCCATTACAATTTTAACTTTCATCTGGATGATTCGATAAAATGAAAGATTAACAAGTTTCGTGTAAATATTTGATTTCTATTTAGTTTAAGTTTGATTTAATAGAGTTAATTAATAAAATATAAGAAACCAACACCGATCTTCTTTATAAAATCTCATAAATCCATATTGGTGACCCCGCAAACTGAACAATGGCAACCAATGACAAAAAATTATCAACGACATCAACTGTTCCAATTGACGACGACGATCAAGACTCTCCACGTCAAAGATCCAACAATACGGTTTCAGCCATTTACGCTCGATTACCATTTCCAGAAATTTGCAACTCAAACATCGAAGCCTGGTTTATGTCTATGGAGTTTTGGTTTAGTGCATCGGGCATAACCGCCGACAAACAAAAGGCCGCCACCGTTCTTGCAGCATTAAAGCCTGAGACAATAGCGCAGTTAACGGACATAACCTCATCCTTGCCATCGTCTGATCGATTTGAATATGTCAAAGGTCGCATTATTGACCATTTTGCTGATAGCGAACAACGACGTCTTAACAGACTTTTATCTGAGATGCCCCTTGGTGATAAGAAGCCCTCAGAATTATTTTTCGAAATGCGTCGTGTAGCAGGTACTTCTGTAGGTGAGGCAGCACTCAAGGGTCTATGGACGAAAAGATTGCCAACTTTTGTACAGCCGGTCGTAGCAGCATCAACAGGTACGGCAGCAGAGTTCACCAAAATAGCTGACTCCATCATGGATGCCGTATCACCGTCACAAATCTGCAAAGTTGGTAGAGAGTCTGCAAATGAAGTTAATGAACTTCTTACTGCCATAAAAGAGTTAAGTAGAAAATTTGAACAATTTACTACACGCCCACGCTCTCGTTCCCGCAGACCAACCGTCTCTCGTTCTCGTTCTCAATACCGTCGATCATCAAATGACAGAAACAACCAAAATTCAAATACTGATGAATGTTGGTACCACAAGAAGTACGGACGTGATGCACGAAAATGTCGCAGCCCATGCCGTCATAAGCAGGGACAAGCATGCGCTGCAACTCGTCCACCGAAGTGACTCCTTAGGCCGGTAGAGGGTTCCAGCGGAAATCCTCACACTGAGTGCCAAATTTTCCGCCTTCAAGTAACAGATAAATACACGCAAACAAATTTTTTAGTCGATAGTGGTGCTGACGTCTCAGTATTACCTCTTTCTTTAAAAGCGCAAGGTATTCGTCCTACATCCATAACACTTTTTGCTGCAAATGGTTCGTCAATCAAAGTAATAGGTGAACAAAAATTGAGGTTAGACCTAGGACTAAAACGAAATTTTTGTTGGTCATTTGTTGTTGCTGATGTGACAACACCAATAATTGGGTCTGACTTTATCAAACATCAGGACTTGTTAATCGATTTACGGCGCAATAAACTAATAGACAACGTCACCGGACACGATTTACAGCTAAAATTGCCATCGACAACAGAGGTTGCAGCAATCGAAACATTCAGCTCAGTCAATCCGTTCGCAAATCTTTTGCACGAATTTAACGACATCACGGTACTTGCGCCTTATGGTTCGGAAACTAAATCGTCAATTTTTCACCGAATTGAAACGACTGGTCAACCCACATTTTGTCGTCCTCGACGATTGCCACCGGAGAAGCTGGCTGCAGCCAAGAAGGAATTTGATTTTCTCTCTGAGGTTGGAATTTGTCAACCCTCTAAAAGCAATTGGAGCAGCCCCTTGCATCTAGTTAAGAAAAGTGATGGTACGTGGAGACCCTGTGGCGACTACCGCGCATTAAATGCCAAAACTTTACCGGATCGCTATCCTCTACCATACTTAACAGACTTTACGATCAATTTACAAGGTAAGAAGTACTTTTCAAAATTAGACCTACAGAAAGCATTCCACCAAATTCCAATACACCCTGACGACGTACCAAAAACGGCAATAAGTACCCCCTTCGGCTTATTTGAGTTCAATTATATGACATTCGGCCTACGAAACGCTGCGCAGACTTTTCAACGAATTATAAACGAAGTCTTCAGAGGTCTCGATTTTGTATTCCCGTATATTGATGACATTTTTGTTGCTTCCGCCACCTTAGACCAACACCTTCAAGACCTTCGTGTAGTATTTCAACGACTTCGTGAAAATTCTTTAGCCATAAACTTCAACAAATGTGAGTTTGGCAAATCAGAATTAGTTTTCCTTGGACACCTTGTCACCCCCGAAGGCATTCGACCATCACCGGAGAAAGTCGCCGTAATCAAAGAATACAAAAAGCCCGTTAATGCGCAACAGCTAAAGAGATTCATCGGAATGATGAACTTTTATAGAAAGTTCCTGCCAAACTGCATTCGCTACCAAGCAGTTTTACAACAAATGATTACCGGCAACAAAAAGAACGATACAACCCCTTTAGTTTGGACATCAAATACTGAAGCAGCATTTGAACAATGTAAAACTGAGTTGTCTGAAGCCACTTTATTAGCTCATCCCATATCTGGCGCCGAATTATGCGTTTATGTTGATGCATCCGACATTGCCGTAGGTGCGGCCCTCCACCAAAAAGTTGATCATGTTATGAAACCGATGGCATTTTATTCTAAGAAGCTGACGCCAACGCAGCAGAAGTATTCTACTTACGACAGAGAGTTAGCTGCCATCTATCAGGCTGTATGCCATTTTCGTTATGCCATAGAAGGTCGATCATGCTACATAGTTACGGATCATCGTCCGTTAATTTTTGCCTTCAAACAAAAAATGGAAAAAGCATCACCACGCCGTTTGAGACAACTTGACTTTATAAGTCAGTTTACTACTGACATACGTCACATTCCTGGTAGAGACAATGCAACAGCTGATGCTCTATCAAGAATCCAATCTGTCCGGCAAACCTTAAATTACTCGGATTTAGTGGCAGCACAGAAAAATGATGAAGAATTACAAGGTCTTCTCAATAATCAAGGTACTAATTCACTAATACTAAAACATATGCATATTTTAGGATGTGATGAACAGATTGTGTGCGATACCTCAACCTCACATGTTCGACCTTACGTCCCCAAGAATTTGCGGCAGAAAATTTTACATTCGTTACACAACCTAGCTCATCCTGGAGTACGTGCAACAACTTTTCTAGTCAAATCAAAATTTTGTTGGCCAGGTATAAAAAAAGATATCGCTAATTTTGTTAAAACTTGCTTACCCTGTCAACGATCCAAAACGCAACGCCATACCCAATCAACGCCCGTGATGTACGAGCTACCACAAGAACGTTTTTCGCATATCAACATCGATATCGTGGGACCCTTTCCCTTGTGCGAAGGTCAGCGATATTGCTTGACTATCATCGACAGGTTTACACGATGGCCGGAAGCGATCCCGATACCCGACATGTCCGCTGAGACGACAGCGAAAGCTTTGGTAACTCATTGGATATCGAGATTTGGAGTCCCGAAGCGAATCACGTCTGATAGAGGTAGACAATTTGAATCCCTTGTTTTTGCTGAGCTAGTGCAAACAATTGGTGCGACACACTTGCGGACAACGTCATATCACCCGCAAGCAAATGGTTTGATAGAGAGGTGGCACAGAACGCTAAAGTCAGCCATATTATGTCACGATTCATCTAAATGGGTTTATCATCTTCCAACAATTCTTCTAGGCCTTCGAGTGGTATACAAGCCTGATATACAAGCATCTCCCGCAGAACTGGTTTACGGCACAACCTTGAAAGTTCCTGGTGATTTTTTCTTCAAAAGTAACAATACGGAAGCCACCAGCAATTTCGTCAAAGAATTTCGCAGCTCGATGTTAAGTTTAAAACCAGCGCAGACCGCACATCATTCTACAAAACCAACGTTTATTTCAAAAGATCTCAATACATCAACGCATGTTTTCGTCAGAAACGACTCAATTCGTCCCTCACTTACACATCCATATGACGGCCCGTATCAAGTCTTAAAACGCTTTCCTAAATATTTTACGATACTCCTGCGCAACCGGAAAACAAACATCAGCATAGACCGCCTAAAACCATGTTTTTTACCATCATCTGAATCAACCAGTCCAAATGTAGCAACAAATACATCTTTACCTACATCATGTGATTTCAACCCAAGTCATTCTGATACTGCTGAAGATTCCATACATGTTCCCAATCCAACTTTTGAAGCATCATCCCAACATGATCTAAGCCCAACCGCAGAAACTTCGAGTTTACAGTCCAACAAATTACCTCAAGAAGATCCCAAAACAACAACAAGAGGAAGACAAATAAATCTTCCAGTAAGGTTTAGATGACCTTCTACCAGCGAGGGGAGTGATGTGGCACCCTGTTAAAATAGGTTAATTATCAAATACCTACAGTAACCGGTAGAGACACCGTAATGGCACGCATATGCTTGCTTGCACTTTTAGATATCCGCCATTACAATTTTAACTTTCGTCTGGATGATTCGATAAAATGAAAGATTAACAAGTTTCGTGTAAATATTTGATTTCTATTTAGTTTAAGTTTGATTTAATAGAGTTAATTAATAAAATATAAGAAACCAACACCGATCTTCTTTATAAAATCTCATAAATCCATATGCAAATAGATATAACTATATTTATATTGTTAATTCAACTTATATACATACATTCTAATTTGCATTTTATATTAAGACATCGATTTACATATGTATGTACATATGAATCAAATAAACAAGATTACGTAAAGACTGTAACCAGAATTATACTCTCTGCGTACGTGTTTTTCTGCAAATGGATATTTTTCTCTAAAATGATAACGTAAAAATTAAGACATTGACAACAAATATATTTCTTAAATTTGTTTTATGTTTAGTTTAATTCTTTTACCATTATTTTGATTTTTTCAAACATGCATTTCTTTTTTAACTTTTGACAGAGTCTGTTAATAATTTAAATAAAATAGTGCAAAAGCAAAATGAAACAATTATCCTTGCATTGGCGGAAATAAAAGTTGTGACAACAAAACTTGTCCGACAGGATGCGTCTATAACTGCTGCTTCAAATGGTTTTCCATTAACTAGTGATGAAATGCTTAAAGATATAGACGAAAAAATTAGCGCTGGCAACCACGATATCTATGTTAGTAAACTTTTTTATATTTTTTTTTTTGCCATTTACTTTCTTTATAATGTTACTTTACAATTTAGATCTCCACAATGAACAAATTATGGAGAAACTGCGTGCGCAAAAATTTAGAAAATATTTTGGACCGCAAAATTGTTATGCGCTATAACGTAGATGGTTCCCATGGAAAATTGTGTTTAAAAATGTATAAAAATTTCTATAAAGCACTCCTTGGTAAATAGTTAACAGTTTAATTCTTACATTTCAATGCTTAAATGTTCTTTTATTTATATTTTTTTTAAACTCAATTGCAACCTTAAAATCTGCAGATCCAAAAGAGCCAGAAACAGTTTTGCGGCAGGCAATGCAATTATGCAAAAAGAAACAGTTTCGAGAAAAAAACCAAAATAAAAACCAAATGGAAACTAAGTAACTAACTTGTAAATTAATTACATACGGATTTATAAACAAATTACTTATTTTTCGGTCAATAATTCCATACGATTTCATTCAGTCTGTTTAAAAAAGTTGAAAGTCGACTCATTTTACTTTTCTTTAAATTTCTAATTTAACGTATACTTATGTACTTAGAATAAGATTTATAGCATTTCTTAAATATTAAAAATGAATGTTAATTTTTTTGTTTATGTTATTTTTTGTTTTAGTTTTTGCTGTAAAACCGATAATTAACAATTAAATATTAAAGAATATGACTTTTTTGAGGTAATGTAAATTTTTTTAAACTTCAATGTCTTATGCCCTAAGTTCTAGTTTGTTAGAATGAAAAATTTAATAAAAAGAATTGTTTTCAATAAGAAACAAAAAATAGTTAAACCAGTGTACAACTTTGAATCATGTATGTATGCAACTAGTACAAAAGGGAGTAGTAATCGTGCATAAATTACACAAGTAGTATTAAACTACTTTCAAACGTACTAGTACCGCTTCCGTTAATTGCTACCAGTTTCTAAGTAGTGCGAAGTAGAGTAGTATACATTTGTATTGAGCTCAACTAGTATTATATGCGTAAAAATGAACTAGTATGGCACTTCTACAATTAACACTAGTTGGCGCATTAGTTAATAACAACTAGTTGTTGAGCTGGTATTAGACTATGCACGGAACTACTAGTTGGGCTCCTATGACAACCCAATGTTAAAATCGATAGTTCGTTATATGAAAAAAGGACAGATAGACAACCAGTCTGAGGTGCAAAATAACTAGTATGTTTCTATTCACATACTAGTCACTTTAGCTGCAGGGTATGAGTGGTTGTATGAATGAGTGTGTGGTTTTGTTTCTTCTACGTGTATATGGCGGTGTGAATCTATTTAGTTTTATTAGCAGCGAATACTTGCATACAAGATCATTAAGAATAACATCTCTTAGCATTTATGTTGCTTTGTTTGTTGTTGTTGTGGTTTACTCTTATTGGCACAGCCTTGAATGATCTTGTATATTCTGGAGTATTCCATTTCCGTTAATTTGAATATTATCTATATAGTGTTGACCAGGGTTGTAACATTTTGACAACTATAGATTAATTGGCAGTGCTGCCAAGTACATATAGCCACATTGTCGTTTTATTTAAATCTATTTCTAATCTTTGTAACAATATTATTTTCCTATAAAAAAAGTGTGGTTCTTGCTGTTCTAGAATTAAGTCAACCTGATTAAGCTGCCTAGTGCTGTACTAGAAATAAAACAAAGACTAACTCGCTTCTGGACTAGCAATAATTATGTTTACATGCATATGTTAGCTCATTCCAGTTGTCACAATAATTGTCAACGAATTTTAATTACATATTGTATTGTATAAAATTTCATATTGTATAGTGATTTTAGTGCTGCACCTTTTTGTACAATGTTTGACGTTTAGATGAATGAATAAAATTAATAATTATAGTTCAAATATAATTATTCTGGTATTTGTAAGTATTTTTCATGTTTACATGAATGTCATAAGTAAAAAGAAATCAAATATTTTGCAAAATGTTAATATAGACAACGAATAAAATACCATCGATATTTTTAGTTATTTAGTTTAATTTCATAGAATTATTCACCTAAGATAATTTCAATGAAGGTTTCTTTTGTTTGGTGATACAAAATAAATAGCTAATGTTTGCAATCTTACAATATTTACAAAAACAATATGGAATTTCCTGAGTTAGTTTTAGTTGTGTTGTAGCTATTGTATAAAAATGCTAACACCTGAAATATATACCATTAATGCTGCTAATGTTTATTTCAAAATACAACACTGGTGTTAGAGTGTATAACACCATGTTGAAATTATATATAAGGTGCTTTTGCTACGACAACAAACACGATAATCAAAGCAATTTTTGTTTGTGTAGTCATGGTATACGTCAAAAAATATAGCAGTAAGCACATTTAAATGCTGCAAAGTAGTAAAGGCCGAGATACATAGAATCCGTTATACGTTATACGTCGCCTTTTGCAACTGACAGCTGAGTTGAAATACATGCTTTCCTATGTGAGTTGTCACATTCAGTACTTCAACGTCAAAGCAAAGTACGAAAGTTGGCCAACTTTTAACTTTTGAATACTTTGACAGAAATCGATGAGTTTTTCAAATTGTTTTAATCAATTTTTTGTATTGTGTGTTCACAAATTGTTTTAATCAATTTTTTGTATTGTGTGTTCAGGAACAATTAAATAATATGCAAAAAATATATAAATTTAAATAAAATGGGGAACATATAATTGATTTAATATCCGTCACCAAAGTACTTATTGTGCCAGCCTTTTCCGTCAGTACGTTCACGTCACTTGAAAAAGGCGACGTATAACTATGACGGATTCTATGTGTCTCGGCCTTAATACTCATGGTGAAAGAAATATAAGGTGGTAGTGCTACGGCAGATGACAGTTCGACTATTATTTGTCTACATTGATGATAAGTTTTTGTGTACAATAAGTCCTAAGTAAAAACTTTGACGTCGATCATGACTTTACACGAACAAAAATTCCATTTGCTTGTTTTATATGTTGCCGTGGTACTAACTCCTTATATTTGTTTCACCATGCTAATACTTCGTCGTATCAACTCTCTTCTTGTTTATGCCAAGGGAACAAAAATCTTTTGGAAGTATTGTTCATGGTTATATGAGTTGTATAAGTAAAGTAAAAAAATTTTGGACATTGTTAATGTGGGATGAGAGGTTTTAGTGCATCTATCTCACATCAAAGAGGGCAGTTGATAAGAAGACGTGACGACGTGAAGACGCATGCGGAAGTATATTCTTTTAAAATCATTTTCATATTCATACTTAATTTTCAAAACCTTTTTTTTATTATACTAAATCTTTTTTTTAAATAAAATTAAAGTAAAACACCACAATTTGGGGGCTCAACCGGGATAAAATAGTTTAAAAGAATAAAAAGAAGCCCAAAACGAATAATTATTTAACGAGAAAACAAAAACAATTTGGTGTTCACCAACTGCGTGTGTCAGTGTGTGTGTAGCAGTGTGATCGCGTATATACGTGTCGGTATGTAAACGTTTGTTTCTCTGTGTCCGTACGCGTGGTAGCAAATGAAAAAATACGTTAAATTTTGTGTTTGCCACAAATGAGAAGAAACAAAGTCAATACGAGAGCGTGTGTAATGAAATAACAAAACAAAAATGAAAACAACATATAATCGAAAGAGGAACTAAGAAAAACTCAAATACAATTTCACTCTTGAAAAGATTTGTTTTAAAAGAAGTGTTAACGACGAGTACGAGGTATTATTTGTATAAACAAGAATAACAACGAGTTGTATTGTATATAACAAACACTAACGACGGTTGAGTAGTAAATGGTCACTAACGACGTTTGAGCATTAAATGATCATTAACGACGGGCAATTGAAAAGCCAACAACGACGAAATATTTAAGAAAAACGACGCAACGTATTTAAAGAGAAAAACGACGAAATCAACTGAAAAGCAAAACGACGAGTGTTTTTCTGATTTTCTAATAAGATTAACTTTTGTATTTATGACGCGGTGTGTAGAGATGTGTGTTGAATAAAGGCTCGTTTGACGACGTGAATTAACAAGATTTAAAAGCAATTCTATTAAAAATTCGTGTTAGAAACTGTGCGTTGCAAATTCCTTTTTTTTGGTGTACAATAACAATTTGTTTAAAGTATTTCGACGAAAAGAACTTAATAAAGAGCAAACATGCCATCATTAGGAGATTTTGCAGCAGTGTATAATAGTTTGAAAACGGTTAAGCGTTCTACTGTGGTTGCTTTGCATAAACTTGTCTTCGGTAGTGAAGCTGATCGTAACAACCGTCAACGTTTACGTGTGTTTGACGGATTTGACTATGATGAAGCTAGTCCGTTATTTCTAGAAAAGGCCGAATACGTTAAAAAGAATTTAAGTACAGGCGATTTAGTTTCTATTTGCAATCTACTCCACATTAGTTACGACGCCGATGATTTGTTCGTTCATATTTTTAACAATTTGAGAAAAAATGCGATGTTAAACAATATTGATGGCAAGAGTGATGGAGAATTAGATGATGACCTTGATGATAACGTTGATTCTAATAATGACGAGGCTAATTTAGAAGACGTGCCTGGTATTGTTCGAACGCGTAGTGAAGCAAGTTTCAACAGTGCAACGAGCAATGAAATAAGGACAAACAACAATTCTAATAAGTTTATAAACCAGAATAGATGCTTTGAGGGTAGACAAGGAAAGCCGAATTTGCCGTACTCGATGCAACAGTACAACAGTAATGCCACCAAGTTTTCTTTAAATTTCCGTGATATTGAAGAATCAGTGAGAACTTTCGATGGAACAGGTAAACTTCCCGTTAATGTGTGGATTAGTGAATTCGAAGAAATCGCATCTGTTATGTGTTGGGATGATTTCCAGAAATTTATATTTGCAAAACGATCACTGAAGGGGCTTGCAAAATTATTTATAGCTGGTGAACGAGGCATTACGAGCTGGTCTAAATTAAAAGCAGCTTTAATTGAAGAGTTTCAGGCGTCGACAAATAGTGCGCAGTTGCATAAAATGTTGATGGAAAGAAAAATGTATAAAGACGAAAGCTACCAAGAATATTTTTTGAAGATGAAAGAACTCGCCTCACGTGGTAGTATTGAAGATGATGCTTTGATACACTACATCATAGATGGTATACGAGACCTTACAACCAACAAATCCATTTTGTACGGTGCAATAAATTTGAGAGATTTCAAAGACAAGCTAAAGTGTTACGAGACCATGCAGGAGAAGTGTAAACCAAAATCCGATTTTCGACAGGCGGAGTCAACTAAAGCATCAACGAAGAATGAGAAAAAAGATCTATGTTTTAATTGCGGCGACAAGGGGCAATGTACGCCACCTAATTGACGAAGATATAATGAAAAAGCAGGTGAAATTTTCAGAAGTATTGACTAAGCTTGCTTTATTTGACTCAGGAAGTAAATACAATGTGGTAAGTCAAAATGTTTATGATTTATTAAATAAACCCAAGCTTCAAAGATCAGACTTTTACTTGATCGGCTTTGGCAGTAAGGCCGATAATAAAGTAAAGCCACTTGGGAACTTTACGTGCGAAGTTGAAATAGAAGAAGAAAAGTACAACCTTACGTTCCATGTCGTACAACATACTTCCGTTGATATAGATGTTATACTTGGAAAAGAATTTTGTTCTCATGCACGTATAGTAATAACTCCAGACGAGGTGAAATTTGAGAAAATTAAAACGAATGACAATGTAGAGGTACATAATATGATGCTTATAGACGTCGTTGAACAAAATTGTGCAGATTTTATTGATGTTGATATAGCAGCAAGCAGTGACGCGAAAGAAAAAGTTTTAAAACTAGTTGAGAACTACAAGCCAAACAAGTGCAAGTCCACAAATGTTGAGATGAATATAATTATGCGAGACGAAAGCCCAATATTTTCAAGACCACGCAGACTACCAATAATCGAGCGTAAAGCTGTCGATGAGCAAATCGACAAATGGTTGGACGAAGGTATTATTGAGCATTCGGAATCCGATTTCAGTAGCCCAGTTGTGATGGTTAAAAAACGAGATGGTTCACTCAGACTATGTGTCGACTATAGAAGAATCAACAAGATGATAGTGAAGGATCGATATCCTTTACCCCTAATAGAGGATCAATTAGACCGTCTTCAAGGAGCGAAAATATTTAGTACGATCGATTTAAAAAACGGGTTTTTTCATGTCGATGTAGCACCTGCAAGCCGTAAATACACTTCGTTCGTGACCCACAGCGGCCAGTACCAATTTTGTAGAGTACCTTTTGGACTATCAAACTCCCCAGCTGTCTTCCAAAGATTTATAAATACAATTTTCCGTGACCTCACTAGAAGAGGCATCGCACTTCCTTACGTAGATGATGTGATCATTCCCGGTAAAGATGAAGAAGATGCTGTTAAGAACCTGCAAGAAGTGATAGAAGTCTGTAAAAACTATGGTCTCGAGATAAATTTTAAAAAATGTTCATTCCTGAAGAGAAGAGTAGAATTCCTCGGACATATAATAGAGAACGAAAAAGTGTTTCCCTCAACAACGAAAGTTGATGCCGTTTTAAAGTTTCCTGTACCGAGTAATCTGAAACAGTTACAAAGTTTTTTGGGACTTGCAGGATACTTCCGTAAATTTATTCCGCAATTTTCCATCATAGCCAAACCATTAAGCGACTTAACGAAGTCTACAACTAAGTTCGAGATGGGTAATCTACAAATTACAGCTTTTAATGAATTGAAGAAGATACTAAGTAACGATCCGGTTTTGAACATCTTTAACCAAAGATATGAGACGCAAGTACATACTGACGCATTCATGGAAGGCTATGGAGCAATCTTATTGCAAAAATCACCCGATGACGACAAATTTCATCCCGTCTACTATATGAGCAAAAAGACCACAGACGCTGAAAAAAATATTCAAGTTATGAGTTAGAAATTCTCGCTGTAGTCGAAGCTGTTAAAAAATTTCGTGTATATTTACTTGGTCTTCATTTCACGATTGTTTCCGACTGCAACGCTTTCACCAAAACAATGGAGAAGAAAGACTTGTGTACAAGAGTTGCCAGATGGGTTTTAATACTACAAGAATTTGATTATGAAGTGGAGCACCGTTCCGGCACAAAAATTAGACATGTAGATTCTCTAAGCAGATACCCGATTATGACGATTGTTGAAGATAACACCCTGATAAGACTAAAACAAGCGCAAAGGAAAGACGACGAACTATTGGCGATTATACACATTCTTCAAGAAAAGGACTCCCACGATGACTATTTTATGAAAGGTGACTTGCTGTATAAATTAGTAGATGGTAACGAACTGATAGTGGTACCCAGAGGTATGCAACGAGAAATTATAAGATGTGCGCACGAGAAAGGCCATTTTGCCCTCAAGAAAGTTAAGGAGCTCATTAAAAGAGACTACTATATACCGAAGCTAGATGACAAGATTGAGTATCACATAGTGAACTGTATCCAGTGTATTGTCAACAACAGAAAGCGTGGAAAACAAGAAGGTGAATTGCACCCCCTTTCCAAGAACGAAGAACCTCTCTATACCTATCACGTCGATCATCTTGGTCCGTTAGAGTCCACTAGCAAGAAGTACAAGCATATTTTTGCGGTCATTGATGCATTCACCAAGTTTTGCTGGCTTTATCCAACACGTACGACGGCAGCAAATGAAGTAATCACTCGTTTGAAGAACCAAAGTGTAGTCTTTGGAAATCCCGCCCAAATCGTTTCTGATAGAGGTACTGCCTTTACCTCTGAAGAGTTCCAGAAGTATTGCCAAGACGAAAACATTAAACATCACCTGATAACGACTGGACTACCAAGAGCGAACGGGCAAGTGGAGCGGCTCAATGCTACAATTGTTTCAGTTCTGTCCAAGCTTAGTGTTGACGATCCAACGAAGTGGTACAAATATGTCGAAGACGTCCAACGTGTTGTGAATTCAACCTATTCACGCAGCATAAATACAACCCCGTTTGAGTTGATGATTGGTGTAAAGATGCGTTCCAAGCAACAACTAGAGATAGCCAAGATAATTGAAGATGAGCTTAGGTCAACTTTCCATGACGACCGCAATGAATTGCGACGAGAGTCTAAACAGCAGATAGCCAGGGTTCAAGAAGAAAACCGCAAAACATACAACTTAAGGCGAAGGACTCCAAAGAAGTATCTCAAGGGGGATTTAGTAGCCATCAAAAGAACCCAGTTTGGCCCAGGACTCAAGCTGAAGGCGAAGTATTTGGGTCCTTACGAGGTGACATCTGTAAAAGGGAACGACACCTATAACGTATCGAAGGTCGGACTGTCGGAAGGTCCAAAACATACAACAACTTGCGCCGAATATATGAAGCCATGGTGTGCTAGTCTAGATGAAGAAAAATTCGTGGCGAATTCAGCGCAGGATGGCCGAGTTGTGGGATGAGAGGTTTTAGTGCATCTATCTCACATCAAAGAGGGCAGTTGATAAGAAGACGTGACGACGTGAAGACGCATGCGGAAGTATATTCTTTTAAAATCATTTTCATATTCATACTTAATTTTCAAAACCTTTTTTTTATTGTACTAAATCTTTTTTTTAAATAAAATTAAAGTAAAACACCACATTAATTTACACATTTTACATTGATAAAAAACGCTTAATATAAAAAAATCGCTGCATTGGTAATGCTAGCTAATATAACGGCATTTTTTAAGGAAACTGGTAATCATATACACATACACTTGAATGAGTGTAAGCATATGCAACAGAGATGGAAAATTCGGCGTAGTTGTTCCATTTTTTAATTGTTTGATGCTGATTGATGTGACACTTGCTCCTTTGCTGGTACTTTCTAGAATTTTACTAAATAATACGCGAAGTTTTATCAAATTTTGCACTCGAATTGATATACATATATATGTATGTATTTTCAAAAGCGAATCGTACTAAGAATTTCTAAGGTTATTGCATTTTAACAGTTTTTGTTTGTATAAAAATTTTTATAAAAATTTGCGCGCTGATATTTTCCTATATTTTATATGTATTGTACGAATTAATCATTTAAAATGTTGAAAATATTTATACATAGAGAACAAATCCCCGGAAATCACATTATTTCATATAAAAATCATGCAAATTCTGAAAGAAAATATGCAGATGTGGTGGATTTTTAGTGCTTTCTTTAAACACTATCAGATGTTTCCAATACATAGCATGGCGGCAACCAACTTAGCACAGAAAATCTAAGGTTGCATTTCATAAATTCAATTAAAAATTGGTTTTTTTAAATTCGTTTTACAAATATTATTTTTAATAATGTTAAAACCAGAATTTATAAAAACCATATTAGTGTGAAAACACTATTAGTTCATTTAGTGATTTGAATTAAAATTTTGTGAATAATATTTCTGTATGATGATTACAAAAAATTTCTTCTGTTTTTATTAAATGGCTGATATTACTGAGCGCAAGTAAAGTAACAAATATTTAGTCACCCTAAAATGGGTTTCAAAATTTAGTTTTCGAAAAAAATTTTCAAAAAGCTATCTTTAGGAGGAGACGAGTGAAGTTTTTTTTTAGTTTTTATTTTATTAACGTTTGAATCTAAATCTCATAATATGTCGCACAGATAAGAATTTTTAAAATATACATTGCGGAGCAGAACAGCTATTTTCGAAAGACATGTTATATAGCTTAGTTGAATGTGATACCAGTTTGTAAAATGTTTTTACAATAATAAACTGATGTTATTTTTCTGTATGTCAAAATTTTCTGAATTTTTGGTTCTATATATTACTTCAGTAAAAATTAATAAATAATAGAAACTGATACAAATAGCTTTTTATACACTTCAGAAAAGAATTGGGGGTATATTAACTTTGGCAACCCGAAAGTAACGCAGCGAAATATCCCTCTGAGATCCCATAAAATATATAGTCTTGATCAATGATGAAATCTAAGACGGTCTGGCGTCCGTCCGTCTGTGGAAACCACGATTCAGTCCAAATGAAAAGAGCCGAACCCTTGAAACGTGGTATAAATATATCTTGAAGGATAGGACAGGTAAAGTTCGTAATTGCGGTGCATGGGGGCCAGAGGGAAAGAAGTTCCTCTAAGAAGTAATAAACCAACCTAAGAAACGATACAATTTTTTAAGGTTCTTTTTTGTAATTTTGTTTAGCAAATGATACATATTTATGTCAAGGAAGGTCCAGCGCATTAAACTTGGAACAACAAAAAAAACTTTTTTACCCTGCCCCCTTTAGTGGGTGTTGTTCTATGCAAAAATAGTGTAGAAACTTAACATTTTGTATTACTTAAGTCCACATTCCTTAAAACTAACAAGTTTAACCTTTGCCTACTAAATGACCCTGTAAAAAAAGATTTGTTTATACTTAATTAACCCAAAATTTTTTTTAGTGTTACGGCCCTTGATAGAGCGACCCCGACAAAATACAGTTTTAATACCCTCAAAAAAGAATTGGAGCCCGTAAAGTATATTGATTCTTGATTAGTGATGGAGTCTAAAACGATCTAGAAATGCCCATATGTCAATCTGTGGAAAATACATTGGACCTACTACCTATTGTATTCCTTATGCCAACGTTCCTTAAAAATTTTATTTTTGAGCTTCTACGACGAAGGAAATGTGTTCTCTGGTCTTCCCTTTATAAAGTTTTAAAATTGGACATAGGAGCTTAAAGTAGCTGCGACCCAGAAAGTTAAACATTTTTAACTGATCTTAGACCCTTTTTTGCACATTGATATAAAATATTAATACGTAAGTTGTAATACTGGGGGAAAGAGGTCGGAGTCATACTCCTTTTAATACATAGGAAACGACCGTATTCAAATAAATTTGTTTACCTCAGCCAACTACCATAATAGCGTAAATGTTAATAAATATAAAAATATAGTTTTATTTACTACATATTTGAAGGGTAATTATGTACATATAAAAGGTTCGACCCAGTCGAATATAACGTTTTTACATATTTCTATTTAATTAGTATTTAAATCGAACATATATTTGTACACAATATGTTATGGTGCTATTTTATTCAGTTAAGCACCATTTGAAAAGAAGATTGGCGTGAAATTAAATCCCATCCCTGGTATGAACATCATATTCTGTGACTTAAATGTGCACCTGTGTATGCGTACTTATATGAAATTGCCATTTGAATTTTGTCCGGCAAAACGTGTGTGCTAAGAAGTACAAAGCTTAAAACTTTCATCACATATATATTTAGATATTATTTATAAAAAATAGATTTGTAAAAGGTAAGTATTAAATTAATTTACTTTTATTGCAAAGACGTTTGTTAAGTTCCATGTCTAAATTTGTTAAATGTTACTATGAAAGTACAAGATGTGATGTAGACAAAAGTGGCGCGTCCTCTTATTTCTGGGTAGACTGAAACTGTAAGGCTTGGTAATAATTTTCACTTAGTTTCCGACAAGAAAGGAGCAAACATGTACTTGTGTACATAGAAGATAGCAATATTTTAACTTTAATAATTCAGGATGATAACATGCGCTACATATACATATGTGCATATATGTATATAAGTAAGTGAAAACAATGTACATGTTCTTAGTATGTACTATATATACATAAATATTATGTACTACATATGTATATCACGCTTGTCGTAGTTGGCGGTTTTCCGTTTTCGAATACAATAACTTCTGATAAATTAAAAAAAATATATGTATATATCCTTTAGCCGCATGAAAAACGTAGTAATCATATAATACGAAAAGACGATAATGCTATGGAACTGATTTACAAAATCAAATTGCTTTTCAACGTTATTGATATCGATCGATATATACACATATGGTCTCATGTAGAAATGGCCTAACTCGTATCTTTTACGAAATTAAATTTTTGGTGATTCCAATACACTTTACACAAATACCGCTCGAGACAAATGAGGATATTATAAGCAGTTGATAACAGTTTCTATTATGATCAAGACAATTTCTGTTGAGTTTTTGCTATCTAATGTAAAGTTACAATTATGTGAATTGGGATCTTTCTACTTCAGACAAACAATATAAGGGTCCGTACCTACATATGTATGTGCACAAGTACGTTGCTATATGTAATGGTGTTGATAATACGGAAACAACAGGAATAGATATATCTAATAATTCTTCCTCAACAATAAGAGGACAATGCTGTTTTAAGGAAAAAAAACGAAAAAGAAAGAACAAAAGCTACAAAAATAATAAAAAGCACCAAAAAAATTATTAAAAACTGCCAAGCCAAAGGCTTTTATAAACATTTTGTTGGAGGCTACGAATTGTCAAATGAAGAATATAATTACTTAAATACGAACTTTTTGAGTAAGCAAAAGTTCCATGAGGCTATAACGTACATACAAGACTACACACGGGAAAAATTTTAAATTTTTAATGAATCTTGTCCAATAAATTTTAGTAGCCATAATTGGAACAAAATCTTCACCAATCTACAACTATACGTCAGGTGTTTATATTTCACTAAAGGATATGGCAGATTTAGAATAACTGTGAGTATTATGAACGAAGCCATTCAAGTGGCAATATACTCAACTACAAATTCAGTAAACCATGAGTCTCTTACAAAAAATATACAAATCAGAGCAATTCGACGAAAAATAATTAAACACGAGATTCAGCATCAAAAAGCCGCTAATTGGAGAAATAAAAGTCTTTATAAGCAAAACAAGAGCTTAAGAAAGATTGGGAATCTACAGGAAATTCCTACGCCATACGCAACAAGGAAAATCAAGTCAGATCAATTAAGGAGTCTCGATAGAGACTTGTATAAAATGCGCTCGGACAAAACATGGTCCAAATATGTGCAAAGAATTTGCGTACCTCAAGAAGTTTACCTATATACAAAGGCGCAAATGAACATTTTGCATATCAATAAAAGTAAAAAAAAGAGATACATGCAAGAGATGCTACACATAATAAATACTCCTACTGACAAGAGAATTAACTATAAATCAGACACTGACAATTGCGCACACATCTATAGATATACAATAAACAAACACAGAACAAGAAAAAAACCAGTGAACAGTCGGTGACAAAGTTAAGAAGAATAAACAAGTGACTACACTAGGACTATAAAAATGTAATTATGATTATTGTTGTTGTAAATAATTTAATATTAAGTAGTTTATTGTTTTTGTTTTTTTTTTTGTTTAGAAAATTGTAATTCCCTGAAGATGACAGAGTTGGTCGAAATATCGGAGAAATAAATATATATTAAAAGAAAAATTTTAATATTATTTTATTATAAAAAAGACCTCAAGCCGAAAAGGACATCACAAACAAAAGTAAAATAATAAAATTAAGCAGAAATACGTTATTTTTTGATGCAACAGGAAGTGTTGTTAAGAAAATGGATGTTCAATCAAAAAGAGTATTTTTGTATTCGTTCGTAGCACACGTTCGAAAAAACAATGAGCGGGGAATATTTTTGCCAGACTCAAAAGCTCTTTTAAGCAGTCACTATGCAGAAGACATAGAGGTTTTTGCTTGCAATCTACATATTTTGTGCACATAACAAAATTAAATGGCCTCTATGCAAAAGAGTTTGCCTAGACTGGAGTTGGGCATCAATAAATGCAATAAATAGAATGTTTAATAAGCAATGTAAAATAAACAGCATAGAGCAATATTTAAATGCGTGCTACAACATATCTAAGAAAATAAGGAGGAAAGAAATGTAATTTTGTAGTTATACAAATATGTTGCGTGCATTTTTTGAGAATTGCTCTTAAGGACGTAGAAACTTGCGTATCTCGGGAGGAGGTCGCAGAATACTTTAAGAGACAATTTATATACGCTATCAATATTAACGATTTTAATGTATTTTTTGATTGGATATCAAGAATGCTAGTATTAACCGGATGTGAATTTCAGACATCCGAAGTAGAGAACGCTTTAAAAATTAAAGTAGACATGGTTGAAAACGAAGAAGTAGTATATATATATATATATATATATATATATATATATATATAAATATATATATATACGGATAAATCTGAATTCAACTGCCAATACATCAAAAGTCCTTTTTATATAACAGCCAACAGGATTTATTTGAAAAAAATGAAAAACTATTCCAAATGTGGTGAGAAAAATGTGTTTCATAATGAAAATTTACACAAGCTGCTATTACGCAAGTATGCTTCCTATGCCCCTTTATGGACAAATTTAATGGGTGAATTCGTGGAAATGAAGCATAAAACAAGAATTTCAAATAGCCCAGTGGAAAGCTATTTCAATATTACCAGAAATATCATTCTTCAAGGACAAAGATTCATTCGTGCCTCAGAATACGTCAGACAGTCGTATGTCTATATGAGAGCGAAAATGAATGAAGTCAAAATGCAATATATGGATGAAAATAAAATTGAAAAAATTGTAAGGAGAAAGTCATTGACTTAAGAAGAGGATATATGGAGAAGAACTCCAAAAAGAAGTAAAGCAGCCATAAACGATAAAATTGTGTATGAAAAAATCCTAAACAAATTTTCAAGGCTTCCAAGATCTCTGAAAAATAAGACATATGTGCTCATCAAGTAAACAAATTTGTGGACAAATTAGGGATTCAAACCCTTACGCCAGAAATAGACTTAGTTGAATTCAGCAGTCTAAATCCCAGGAAGGAGCTGTATAACAACGTTTTGGAAATATATGTATATGTATATATATATATATATATATATATATATATATAGTATAAACTCGGTAATCGCAACCCTCGATACACGCAATTCCTCGATTTTTGCAACACTATAAAACATAGTATTGTAACCTTTATAAGTGCAACTACCCAAAAAAGTTGACCTCTATAACTGCAACTTACATTTAAATATGTTTTGTTTCAGTTCTTTCTTTTGTTTTTCTCTTCTTTTAGATTTTTTTTCTTATATTCACAAACTGATCGTTATTATACCGCTATTCTGTCGAGTTTGTTTGCTAGTTTTGTGTATGTATTACGAGTAATTGTAAGCAAATAACTTTCATTATCAGTTTATTCCGCGACAGGCCGGTAGTGTTTTATGTGTTAAAGCCATGGTGGTCACAAAAAAATTGATAAAACTAACAATTAAAGAAAAAAGAGAAATTTTGGATAAACTAGAAAGTGGCACATCAACAAAAGTTCTTTGTAATGATTATAAAGTTCATAAGTCGACAATAACGAGAATAAAAAAGAAAAAAGCTGATATTCTTAAATATGCCAGAAGTATGGAAGCTGGGCCAGGAAAACGGCAAACCTTAAAATCTTGTGAATACCCAAAAATGGAAAAGGCTCTCTATAAATGGTTCTTGAAACAAAGAAGTGAAAATGTGCCTATATCCATCGATATTATCAAAGCAAAAGCTCGCAAGTTCCATGAGAAAATAAAAGAAAGCACAGGATCTTTTCATGCAAGTAATGGTTGGGTATCTAATTTCAAAAAGCGATATGGCCTCCGCCACTTGAAAATTTGTGGAGAGAAGCTTTCGAATAAGACAGCGTCCGTTGACCCATTTTTAATACAGTTTGGAAATAAAATCAAGGAGCTGAATCTTTCTGCAGAACAAATTTATAATGCCGATGAGTCCGGCTTGTTTTTCAGGCAGATGCCAGATAAAACACTGGTGAGCTTCAAGGAATCATCTGCTCCTGGTCGGAAAATTAGTAAAGAGAGAATAACATTTCTCGCTTGCACAAATGCATCGGGTACGCACAAAGTTAAACTCTTTGTCATTGGAAAATCAAAAAATCCCAGAGCATTCAAACATTTTCAAAAAATGCCCGTAGTCTACAAGGCAAACAAGAACGCGTGGATGACGTTTTTGTTTTTTGAAGACTGGTTCCATCATACATTTGTTCCTGAGGTGAGAAATAAGAAATGTATGTACAATTGCATTTTTATTTTAAATTTTTTTATTGTTTTGGTTATAGGTACGCGAATTTCTAGAATCCAAGGGAATTCCCAAGAAAGCCCTATTGCTCTTGGATAACGCTCCGTGTCATCCTAAAGACAATGAGATGAAAAGTGATGATGGAATGATAACCGTCATGTGTCTTCCACCTAACTGTACTGCAATTATCCAACCAATGGACCAAAACGTTATTAACTTAACAAAGGTTTATTAAAAAAAGTCTTTTGGCGCATTTAATAGGGAATAAAACCGCTCATCTGGAAGAAAAAATAAAGGAATTCAATTTAAGACATGCTATCTGTCTTTTAGCTAGTTCATGGCAAAAAGTGTCAGCAAGCTCCATAAGCAAGTGCTGGAATATGTTAATGAGACCAGAGTTTGAGTGGGATGAAGAGGACGATATTCCCCTCAGCATTAGAAAAAGGGAAATTGAAAATGAACGCACAATTCTTGCATCAATGCTCCAAGAACTTGCACCAAATGACTCCTTCACAAATGAAGAGCTTAATGAATGGATGCACGAAAGTGATGCTTATCAAGAAGTGGAGAAAGAAGCCGTCGAAATTGAAAGTTCAGATGATAGCGAAGCGGATGTTATTGCACCTCCTAAAATAAAAGGATCAGTTGCTATGCAATCTTTTAACACATGTATTCAGTGGGCTGAGGAAAACGATATTCCAATAAAAGATATTATATTTCTGAAGGAGCTTCGTGAGACGGCTATTATAAAAAATATTAATAAGAAAAAAGTGCAGACAACAATAACCGATATGTTTACAAAATAAATATTATATTTTAATTTTAATATTTTAATAAAAAATTATTATATTAATAAAAAATAAGCATTCTCTTTCATAAAAAGGTTTTCATTTATCACTTTTCTTGTTATATATTTTTCCTCGCTGGGTGCAACAACCTCAATAAGTGCAATTACCTTGATTTCTATTAGTTGCGGTTACTGAGTTCGTACTGTATATATATATATATATATATATACATATATATATTAATTAAAATTTATGGAGCAAAGACTTACTCTACATCATGTTCAGAAGAAGAAAGCTGTTTTTATGATAAGAGCTACAGCCTCAATCTACCATTAGCAAACTACAGGCACATATTTATACCAATATTACATCGACGCCATTTCACAGTAGTTTGCATAAATACAGAAAATAGAACTTCTCTATATTTAAACCCAATTGGAGAAGAAAAATATAATTTTTTAAAAACATTCGAAGGAAAGACAAAAAGTGGGAGCTATGTAGAATTAAGTGCAGAACATGATAATCAGGACATATCCACCGACAACTACAATTGTGGAGTATTCGTTTGCTTATTTGTTAAAGCAATTTTAGAAGGGAAAAATCTTAAAAATATGGAAAACCCAAACGAATACAGAGATATAATGCAAGCTATACTATTGCAGAACGCCGATAGTGTACTTGAATTATGTTTTCATTGTGGAGGAAAAGTACACAATCCTACGTATATCTGCTACAACTGTGCAAGAGCACCCTGTCAAGACTGTTTAAGATATCGCTATAAGCAAGTCAATGATATATTTGTGTTCATGTTTTGTAGCGGTAAATAAAACTTTTAAAGGAATAAAAAGGAAGGACTCTATGGAAATGGAACCAATTAGGAAAAGAAGGAAGAACTTGTGAAAATAAAACCCATTTAAAAAAATGGAAGGACTTGGTGGTGAAAATAAAACCAATAAAAAAATGGAAGGACTTGGTGGTGAAAATAAAAAAATGGAAGTACTGTCTTGAATGGAAGGACTTGGCGGTAAAAATAAAACCAATAAAAAAATGGATGGGCTGTCTTGAACGGAAGGAATTGGTGGTGAAAATAAAACCAATACAAAAATGGAAGGACTCTCTTGAAATTAGACCTAAGAAGTGAAAAACGTGTGTAAGGCGTTTTTAAAATATATTATGCTGTCATATATGTATTTATGAAAGCAATTTTAGAGGGGAAAAATTTTGTAAAATTTAAATGATAACAGGATAGATAACAAAAATTATCTCATTACAGAACGCCGAAAATAAAGAGCCATATCGAAAAAAAGTTGATTGTTGGGTTTTGGTTTGTATAAGTTTCATATCATACTACACTTATTATAATGTGATTTTTTAAAATCATTTGTGAGTTTTCATTTCAATTCTAAAATGGTTTCTTGAAGTCTTTTGATAAGATAAGCGGTTTGAAACTTTTCAAAACTGTGTTTAAAGTCTACTGATGATTTGGTAAAAGCGCCAATGATATACATATATAAATGCTTAAGCATCCAACAAATAAATTTTATATTATAATAATACAATGACAACAATGTTACTATTTGACATTACTTATATATTTACAATATAAAATAACAATTTAATGAATTCTGAGACTATATTTAAAAAAATTTAACTAAAAAAAGGTTTTTCATGCATGATTTTTTTAAATAAGCTATTTTTTATTTTATGTTTGCATGTAAACATAAAAAAAAATTAATTAAAAAAAGCTCTTTCATGCACGACTTTTTTAAATAAAATTTTTAGATTATTTGTGCATGTAAATATTAAAAAAAAAAAAAAAAATTATTAAAAAAGTTTTTCATGCATGATTTTTTTAAATAAAGTTTTTATTTTGTTCATATTTAATTATTTGTATATTATGGATACTAAATAGGAAAATGGAATGGAACTTTCGCTACTGGACGCTATAAGAGAAATGTGGAAGCTTTGTTTTGAGTCTAATGTACAATATGTATTTGACGCAGTTGTTGAAGTACTGAACATTAGACAGAATGATGTTGCCACTAAAAGCGGAAGCACCCCAAATAATTGTTGCGTGGAAAAGAGTAATATTGACTTTGGTGAGTGTAGGGAGGAATATTTAGAATTAACCTTGAATAAAACTCTTAGTATAAGTAAGTTTTCAAAATAATTATTGCGAAGTAAATTCAATAACTAATAGTACGGAAGCTACAACAATTTTGGATACAGAGCGAAATGATGACATAAATACTATAAGCCGAAATAGCAGAGATGAAGAAACGACAACAGATCAAATTCTAAAACAATTTCTAAGTGAAAATGATACCTTAGATTGGATGGTTGAGATACCTGTAGAAACTAATGATGGAAAAGAAAACTCAACACTAAATATTCAAAATATTGACTTATTCATATTTGGAAATGAATCAGAAAATTGGTTTTCATCAACAAGTGTTGCTATATGTAATGGTGTTGATAATACGGAAACAACAGGCATAGATATATCTAATAATTCTTCCTCAACAATAAGAGGACAATGCTGTTTTAAGGAAAAAAAACGAAAAAGAAAGAACAAAAGCTACAAAAATAATAAAAAGCACCAAAAAAATTATTAAAAACTGCCAAGCCAAAGGCTTTTATAAACATTTTGTTGGAGGCTACGAATTGTCAAATGAAGAATATAATTACTTAAATACGAACTTTTTGAGTAAGCAAAAGTTCCATGAGGCTATAACGTACATACAAGACTACACACGGGAAAAATTTTAAATTTTTAATGAATCTTGTCCAATAAATTTTAGTAGCCATAATTGGAACAAAATCTTCACCAATCTACAACTATACGTCAGGTGTTTATATTTCACTAAAGGATATGGCAGATTTAGAATAACTGTGAGTATTATGAACGAAGCCATTCAAGTGGCAATATACTCAACTACAAATTCAGTAAACCATGAGTCTCTTACAAAAAATATACAAATCAGAGCAATTCGACGAAAAATAATTAAACACGAGATTCAGCATCAAAAAGCCGCTAATTGGAGAAATAAAAGTCTTTATAAGCAAAACAAGAGCTTAAGAAAGATTGGGAATCTACAGGAAATTCCTACGCCATACGCAACAAGGAAAATCAAGTCAGATCAATTAAGGAGTCTCGATAGAGACTTGTATAAAATGCGCTCGGACAAAACATGGTCCAAATATGTGCAAAGAATTTGCGTACCTCAAGAAGTTTACCTATATACAAAGGCGCAAATGAACATTTTGCATATCAATAAAAGTAAAAAAAAGAGATACATGCAAGAGATGCTACACATAATAAATACTCCTACTGACAAGAGAATTAACTATAAATCAGACACTGACAATTGCGCACACATCTATAGATATACAATAAACAAACACAGAACAAGAAAAAAACCAGTGAACAGTCGGTGACAAAGTTAAGAAGAATAAACAAGTGACTACACTAGGACTATAAAAATGTAATTATGATTATAATTTAATATTAAGTAGTTTATTGTTTTTGTTTTGTTTAGAAAATTGTAATTCCCTGAAGATGACAGAGTTGGTCGAAATATCGGAGAAATAAATATATATTAAAAGAAACATTTTAATATTATTTTATTATAAAAAAGACCTCAAGCCGAAAAGGACATCACAAACAAAAGTAAAATAATAAAATTAAGCAGAAATACGTTATTTTTTTATGCAACAGGAAGTGTTGTTAAGAAAATGGATGTTCAATCAAAAAGAGTATTTTTGTATTTGTTCGTAGCACACGTTCGAAAAAACAATGAGCGGGGAATATTTTTGCCAGACTCAAAAGCTCTTTTAAGCAGTCACTATGCAGAAGACATAGAGGTTTTTGCTTGCAATCTACATATTTTGTGCACATAACAAAATTAAATGGCCTCTATGCAAAAGAGTTTGCCTAGACTGGAGTTGGGCATCAATAAATGCAATAAATATAATGTTTAATAAGCAATGTAAAATAAATAGCATAGAGCAATATTTAAATGCGTGCTACAACATATCTAAGAAAAAAAGGAGGAAAGAAATGTAATTTTGTAGTTATACAAATATGTTGCGTGCATTTTTTGAGAATTGCTCTTAAGGACGTAGAAACTTGCGTATCTCGGGAGGAGGTCGCAGAATACTTTAAGAGACAATTTATATACGCTATCAATATTAACGATTTTAATGTATTTTTTGATTGGATATCAAGAATGCTAGTATTAACCGGATGTGAATTTCAGACATCCGAAGTAGAGAACGCTAATTAAAGTAGACATGGTTGAAAACGAAGAAGATAGTATATATATATATATATATATATATATATATATATATATATGTATATATATATATATATATATATATATATACGGATAAATCTGAATTCAACTGCTAATACGTCAAAAGTCCTTTTTATATAACAGCCAACAGGATTTATTTGAAAAAAATGAAAAACTATTCCAAATGTGGTGAGAAAAATGTGTTTCATAATGAAAATTTACACAAGCTGCTATTACGCAAGTATGCTTCCTATGACCCTTTATGGACAAATTTAATGGGTGAATTCGTGGAAATGAAGCATAAAACAAGAATTTCAAATAGCCCAGTGGAAAGCTATTTCAATATTACCAGAAATATTATTCTTCAAGGACAAAGATTCATTCGTGCCTCAGAATACGTCAGACAGTCGTATGTCTATATGAGAGCGAAAATGAATGAAGTCAAAATGCAATATATGGATGAAAATAAAATTGAAAAAATTGTAAGGAGAAAGTCATTGACTTAAGAAGAGGATATATGGAGAAGAACTCCAAAAAGAAGTAAAGCAGCCATAAACGATAAAATTGTGTATGAAAAAATCCTAAACAAATTTTCAAGGCTCCCAAGATCTCTGAAAAATAAGACATATGTGCTCATCAAGTAAACAAATATTGTGGACAAATTAGGGATTCAAACCCTTACGCCAGAAATAGACTTAGTTGAATTCAGCAGTCTAAATCCCAGGAAGGAGCTGTATAACAAAGTTTTGGAAATATATGTATATGTATGTATATATATATATATATATATATATATATATATATATATATATACATATATTAATTAAAATTTATGGAGCAAAGACTTACTCTACATCATGTTCAGAAGGAGAAAGCTGTTTTTATGATAAGAGCTACAGCCTCAATCTACCATTAGCAAATTACAGGCACATATTTATACCAATATTACATCGACGCCATTTCACAGTAGTTTGCATAAATACAGAAAATAGAACTTCTCTATATTTAAACCCAATTGGAGAAGAAAAATATAATTTTTTAAAAACATTCGAAGGAAAGACAAAAAGTGGGAGCTATGTAGAATTAAGTGCAGAACATGATAATCAGGACATATCCACCGACAACTACAATTGTGGAGTATTCGTTTGCTTATTTGTTAAAGCAATTTTAGAAGGGAAAAATCTTAAAAATATGGAAAACCCAAACGAATATAGAGATATAATGCAAGCTATACTATTGCAGAACGCCGATAGTGTACTTGAAACATGTTTTCATTGTGGAGGAAAAGTACACAATCCTACGTATATCTGCTACAACTGTGCAAGAGCACCCTGTCAAGACTGTTTAAGATATCGCTATAAGCAAGTCAATGATATATTTGTGTTCATGTTTTGTAACGGTAAATAAAACTTTTAAAGGAATAAAAAGGAAGGACTCTATGGAAATGGAACCAATTAGGAAAAGAAGGAAGAACTTGTGAAAATAAAACCCATTTAAAAAAATGGAAGGACTTGGTGGTGAAAATAAAACCAATAAAAAAATGGAAGGACTTGGTGGTGAAAAGAAAAAAATGGAAGTACTGTCTTGAATGGAAGGACTTGGCGGTAAAAATAAAACCAATAAAAAAATGGATGGGCTGTCTTGAACGGAAGGAATTGGTGGTGAAAATAAAACCAATACAAAAGTGGAAGGACTCTCTTGAAATTAGACCTAAGAAGTGAAAAACGTTTGTAAGGCGTTTTTAAAATATATTATGCTGTCATATATGTATATATGAAAGCAATTTTAGAGGGGAAAAATTTTGTAAAATTTAAATGATAATAGGATAGATACCAAAAATTATCTCATTACAGAACGCCGAAAATAAAGAGCCATATCGAAAAAAAGTTGATGGTTGGGTTTTGGCTTGTATAAGTTTCATATCATACTACACTTATTATAATGTGATTTTTAAAATCATTTGTGGGTTTTCATTTAAATTTTCAAATGGTTTCTTGAAGTCTTTTGCTAAGATAAACGGTTTGAAAAAAAAAATACCTTGGAGGTTGTTTAGATTTGTTTTTAATTGTGACATTACCAAAATGTATAGACAAATTCGTGTCCATTCGGACACAGCGGATGACTGTGAGGAGGAATTTCCTATGGCTGCAAGGATATTAAGGAAAGATATGTACGTGGATAATGTTCTGACCTGCACTCATGAGGAATCGGTTGCGGTGATGGCCAGGGATCAACTAATTGCTGCCTTGTTATCGGCTGGGTTCGAACTGCGGAAATGGAAATCTAATGAAATTTCCATTTTAAAAGTATTGCCTATAAATCATTTAGTAGATTCCAAAGTTTTGGCCTTTGAGGAATCTAGCTGTTCAAAAACATTAGGAATTTTTTGGAATGCTCAGCTTAATTCTTTCCTTTTCAAAGTTTTTCCTTTAGAGGCAAAAGCGAAATATACGAAAAAAGAGAGGTATTACCAAGTATAGCTAAATTTTTTGACCCGGTTGGTTGGTTGGCTAAGTCCTGTAATTATCAAAGCAAAAATTATAATGCAACGCATTTGGCTTGATAATATTGACTGGGATGATTCTCTTCCGTCCTCAACAGAAAAGAAGTGGTTACAATTCGTTGAATCTTTTAATCAAATAAAAATTATTCAGGTGCCAAGATGGGTGAATTATTATAAAGACGCGAATACTGAAATGCATGTCTTTTCAGATGCCTCGGAAAAGGCATACGCGGGGGTAATATAAATTCGAACCATAACCCCACAAGGAGAAATATATTGCCATTTATTGGCTACAAAAGTAGCGCCCATTAAGTCAATTTCTCTACCCCGCCTTAAGTTACGCGGAGCAGTTTTAGCATAAGAATTGCTAAAAAATATTCTGAGAGAAATAGAAGTGTCAATTTCAAAAGTCTGTTGTTGGACAGATTCAACTATCGTGTTGGCATAGTTGCGTAAAACGCCTTCGGCGTGGACTTTATCGGAAAGTAAACTCTGGTAGCACGGGCCTTCATGGCTGTCTAAACCCGAAAATCATTGGCATCAGAGTAATTTTGGGAATTTAGAAGATATCGAGAGTCGCAAGATAAAAGTTCACGCTTCATTTTTTTTTTTCGAAATTTGAAGACATTTCAGACAGATTTTCTTCACTGGATAGAGCGTTACGAATGGTATCATATATATTTCGTTTCTTCCACTCTACGCATCAGCCATTGAACTTTCCAATTATGGATCGGAACTTATTTCCAGCGCTGAAATTAATAAGGTCAAATTACGTTCGGCTATTGTTGCCCAAAAAGCCTTTTACCCAGAGGAGTATAAAAGTCTTTTAAATAAAGAGCGCTCGCCAGTCAAAAGCTCTTTAGTACCTTTAAATCCTTTAAATGATATTGAATAGTAGATTGGTGAAATCTTTTTTGTCATATTGCGAACAGCATCCCATTTTGCCATTTGCATCCCGTTTTGGAAGGCTTACGGCAGAATTCATACATTTGCTTACTATTCACGGTAGTAATCAATTGATGCTAAGGGTCTATCGATGCGAATATTGGGTTCCTCGATTACGAGTAACGATTCGAACGGTAATACATAACTGCAAACGTTGTATAATTGATCGACAACGTACTTGTAGTCAAATAATGGCTCCGCTTCCTTCTGAACGTACCACTATTGATAGACCGTTCATTAACACAGGAGTTGATTTCGCAGAACCTTTCGACATGAAAAATTACAACAATAAATCTTCTACGATTACGAAAGGGTACGTCGGCATATTAGGGATGCAAACGATACATCGATGTTATAAAAACATCGATGTATCGTTTATAAACATCGATGTTAACATCTATGTTTTGGTTGACGATACATCGACGATACATCGGCGTCATAACTAAAAAACATCGACATCGTTCATTTAATATTTTTCTGCTGATACAAAACGCGTGTTTATGTGGTTTTATTACTTTTATTAAATTAAATGAATATTTTGAGTTTGCTCTACAATAATCGATGGTTTTTACTGAAGTTGCAGTAAATAAGAATATTAAGTAAGAATCTTTAATTATAAGTTTTCAAGCATATTTACAATATTTGCTGGTATTTGTAGAAAACAATGTCAACCAATAAATTGAAGAGTAAAATTTGGGAGTATTTTAACAAAACTGGGGATAAAGAAGCTGTTTGCAAAATATGCAACAAAACCCTTAAAACTTCAGGAAATACGAGCAATCTTCGTGGTAATTTAGAAAAGTTGCATTCGCAGCAATTGGGAGATACAGAAGTGCAAAGCAAAAAAGCTAAAACTGTATGCACCATTCCTGATTATATGGAAGTGGAAACAATTGATTTAAGCGCTTCTACTAGTTCAGTCAGCATGGGAAAAGTTATCCCTCAACAAATTTCACTTGATAGTACGCCATCAACCATAGTTGCTGTTAGTCACAAAAAACCAACACAACCAAATGTAGATGACTTTATAAAAAATATGAAAAGTATAACCACGCAGGATGGAGCAAAATCAAAAAAAATAAGTGAAGCTATTGTGAATTTTATAATAAAATACCATTTTCTACAGTAGAAGGTAAAGGTTTTTTACAGCTAATGAAAGAAGTTTGCCCATTGTATAAAGTACCAAGTCGAGAAACAATAAAGACCAGGATTGATGCCAAATATGAGGTTATGAGCAAACTTTTCAATACATACATAAATAATGCTGAAAGCTATTGCATCACTTATGATATATGGACGGAAACAATGCAAAATAAATCATTTGTAGGTGTTACAATACACTTTTTGGACAAGCTTAAACTTCTAAGCGGAACGCTAGGTGTTTTCGAACTAACAGAAGGTCATACATCAGTGTACATAGCTGAGAAACTTAGAGATATTTTCACAGAGTGGAATGTTTCTATTCCCAAGGTTTCAGCTGTTGTCACAGATAATGATAGCACAGTAATGAAAGTTAATCGTGAACTATTTGGGCAAGAGAAGATTATTCCTTGCTTTGCTCATACGCTCAATTTAGTTGTAACTAAATCCATTGATAACGCAAAAGACTGCACTGAATTAATAAGCAAAGTCCGAAATATTATAAAATTTATTAAAAGAAGCGTCAATGCAAGTGATGAGTTAAGGAAAAGGCAAATTGACTTAGGCTTGAAAGAAGGCAAAATAAAAAAGATGGTTCTTGATGTTCGCACAAGGTGGAACTCGTGCTTTTACATGCTTCAACGCTTTATAGAATTGGTGTCCATAGTAGGAGCAATACTGTTGCCTCGACCGGAAGCTCCCCCAATGATTTTCAGTAATGAAATAGGTTGCATAAAAGAAATTATAGAATTACTGTGCCCGTTTGAAAAATTAACAAAAGAGCTTTCTGGTGATTCTTATGTAACGGTAAGCAAAGTCATCCCACTAGTTAGCTGTGTCCGGGAAGTAATAGAAAATATGAAGCCTAAAAATGAAATGGTTTCACAATTAAAAGAAGAAATTAATAAACAACTAGCAAAACGGTTTGATAATATAGAACATTCGCCAATTCTTTCTATATCAACTACTCTTGACCCCAGATTTAAGTTCATGCATTTCAAAAATTCTACTGCCAAAGGAAAAGCAATCAGTTATCTAAACAAATATGTGCGGGAGTATAATACTTCACACTCATCAACAACATCCAATAACGACACATCCGATACTGATGAAGATAACTCAGAATTTGATATTTGCAAATACCACAAGCAGTTGACACAAACTAACATGAAAAATAAATCATCTAAATCTGTTACAGATACTATTAGTGAAACGGAAGTACAGATGTATCTGTCATCTCCTGTTACACCAGTAAAAAGTGACGCTATTGAGATTTGGGAGGATATGAAATCTTTGTTTCCCAAACTCTCAAAGATTGCAATGCTATATCTCCCCATCGTTGCCACGTCTGTACCAAGCGAGCGTTTGTTTTCGGAAGCTGGAGCAACCATTACTCAGGACAGAAATAGGCTTCTGGGAACAAGATTATCAAAACTTCTTTTCCTTAATTCTATATCAAAATTATTAGGTAGTAATGGAAGCAAATAAAATTTTGAAGAATTAATCTTGTATTTCATTTAAAATATGGTCAACTTATGTGTAAAAATACTTTTGAGTTCATATTTATATAAGAAACTTAAAACATCGAAAAAGCATCGATGTATCGTTAATATTACCGATGTTTTTTAACATCGATGTTTTTCATGGAAACATCGATATTTTAAAACATCGATGTTTTTAAGAACGATGTTGCATCCCTACGGCATATTCGTGTGGTTTTCTACGAAAGCAATAAAAAAAAATAAAGCAGCGTCAGATTTATCAACTGACACTTTTCTGGCTGCACTCAATAGATTTATTTCAAGAAGAGGCTGTCCCCATACCGTGTTTTCGGACAATGGTACTAATTTCGTGGGAGCATCTAATGAGCTCTCCAGAGATTTCAAAACGTTTTTGAAAGAATGCCAAGCTAGAGTGTGTTCTAGCCACTGTTGCCATTTTAGCTATTTTCTCGTCAAATCTAGCGATTTTTATTCACGTTTAGCTAGAGAAAACATGATTTAGCTATTAGCGGGAAATCTAGCGATTTTTAATGGAAAGTTAAATCTTTCAAGTGATTTTATTTCTTTACTTTGAACAACATTTTTTTAGCGAGTCTGGAATAACGGTATTTTCATTCGTATAAATAAAAAGCATTCAAAAATTTCCTTGTACTTTGGTGTGAATTAGTGTTGATTTCTGTGATTTGTGTAACTTTTTTTCATGGGTCCTATATATAATCAAAAGTTTCGGCGTGAGTGGCTAAACCACGAAAAATTAAAACTGTGGGTTGAGCAAGATGAAAAAGATGATACCAAAGGATTTTGTAAATATTGCCGGTGTTCTCTATCAGGAAAATTATATGACCTTTTGAGCCATGCAGAAACTAAAAACATAAATCAACCGCTTCAATGAAACGTTCATGTTGGAAGAAATTAGAATTTGTTCCAACTGCTGCCGCTGATAATGTTAAAAGACAAGAAGTTGCTTTAGCTCTGTTCACGTGTCAACATACATCAAACAGTTCAGTAGATCACCTAAATGACTTGTGCAAAACCCACTTTGATGATGCAAATAAAATACGTATTCACAGAACCAAGTGTACTGGGATAATCAAAAACATTTTAGCACCTCACTTTGTCAAAGAATTACGAAACGATATTTCGGCATCCAGATTCAGTATATTAGTGGATGAATCAACGGATATAGGTATCATCAAACTGTTAGGTAGGTATTTTGAAAATTTTATAAATAGTTACTTAAACTTTTTTTATTTTAGGTATTGTAATCATTTATTATAGCATGACAAAACAAAAAATTTTTTCGACATTTTTAAGTTTGGCTGAAGTAAATGACAACAGCAGAGGGCATTTCACAAGTTGCTTTGGAAGTACTAAAAAATTATAATTTAGAACTTCAAAATCTACTTAGAATTGGTACTGATAATGCCAACGTCATGGTAGGTAACAGAAAGAGCGTTTACACAGAACTGAAAAAATACGTTCCAAATCTTATTTTTATAAGATGTGTTTGCCATTCAATTCAGCTGGCAGTGACCCATTCTTGGAAACTATCTATGCCAAACTGTCTAGAATATCTGACAAACGAAACCTACAACTGGTTCTCAAGGAGTTACATACGACAGCAGAGCTACAAACACATATTCGAAGCAATAAATAATGGAGAGGTATATAGTGTAGTCTATGCCGTAAATTTTTCTGCATACTTAAAATTTTTTATTCTAGATACCTTTGAAAATTACAAATATTTTGTGAGAATCGTTGGCTTTCTATCGAGGTTTCAATTTTTACGAAATTTTTTATATTTTCTGTTCCTATTTCTAAGTGTACAACAAACGAGATAACTAATGTTTTAGTTGGAATTATTAACTCTTCGCTGAGCCCAATGATTAAAAGTGTATGCTTAAACACTTGTAAAAACAATAAATGGTTTAATGCAAACCTAAAAGAAATGAAACGAATTAAAATCATGCTTTATCAAGTCGCAGTTTGGTCTAATGATGAATGGCATTGGAACCAGTATAAAATACACAAAAACAAATATAGTTTGGAAATCGCGAGTGCAAAGAAGGTTTTTGTAAACAATAAAATTGACAATTGCTTTGATCAAAAAACTATGTGGAAAACAATCAAGGAACTTGTATTAAAAAAGGACGTAAATAAAATAAATGAAATAATCGTCAACGGAGTAAAGATATCGGATGAAAAAAGTATTTGTAACAATCTTAATTTGTTCTTTGTTACAAGTGTAGAACATATTGTGAATACAATACCATATGTAAAATATGAAAACCTAATCGAGGTAAATGCAAGACTAAAGTTTGAGTTCACAATTATCGATATTATGACTCTAAAAAATATAATGAAATCAATGAACAGTAAGAAAGATCATAATTATTTAACAGTTAATATGCTACTGGAACATTTTGATATACTCGGCATCCCTTTACATCAATTAGTCACGTCATCCCTACAAACGGGAGTGTTTCCGGACCATCTTAAGGAATCTTGTATTACACCAATAGAGAAAATCAAGAATACGAATGACCCCCACGAGATTAGGCCAGTGAATATGTTGATGACTCTTGGCAAAGTGTTGGAAAAAGTAGTGCACCAGCAATTAAATAAATATTTTGAGGATAACCACTTGTTGAATGACAGACAATCCAGATTTAGACAACAACATAGCTGTGAGTCTCTACTTAATCTGGTAGTAACGCAATGGAAAACGGAAGTTTCATACAATAATTGTATTGTAGCGGTATTTTTAGACCTAAAACGAGCGTTTGAAACTATTGACCGGGAAATTCTATTGGAAAAACTGCATAAGTATGGGCTGAGAAATATAGAATTACAGTGGTTTAAAAGCTACCTCGAAAACAGGACGCAAAGGACAAAGATTGGAAATGAGATATCATCCGCTTCATGCGTTAATATAGGTGTCCCACAAGGGGCGATATTGGGAACTTTATTGTTTTTAATTTACATCAACGATTTGGAGAAGGTACTGAAACAAACTGAAGTGTGTATGTTTGCGGACGACACTTTAATATATGTATGCGGAGAGAATGCAGACGAGTGTGTACGAATTTTAAATGATGAACTTAAGGAAGTTGAAAAATATCTAAAAATGAATAAGCTAAAATTTAATACAAATAAAACAAAGGCGATGATTATGAAAGGTAATACTCATCAGAGTATATGGCTGGAAGGGGTACAAATCGAAGTAGTCAATGAGATGAAATATCTTGGTATTATTATTGATAACAACCTAAAGTTTGATGCACACTATAATTGTTTGTAAGAAGATTTCGAAAAAAATTGCATTTCTGAGAAGAATACGAAGTAAAATTTCAATGTGTACGGCTATAAGAATCTACAATACTATTGTAAAACCCCATTTTGAATATTGTTCAACACTCTTGTTTCTGGGTAGCCATCAAATGAAGGATAGACTGCAGAAATTACAAAATAAAGGAATGCGATGTATTTTACGCTGTCAACGCTTAACACCAATTAGCTATATGCTGAGCAGCCTACAGTGGCTTACAGTAAATCAAAGACTAACGATGAATGTTTTGCTGTTTGTATTTAAGATGAAGAATGGGTTATTACCAAAATATCTTCAGAATCAGCTCGTGTATGTTGCAGAGGCTCAACCATATAATTTAAGAAATTCTGCAGATTTTAGATTACAATTTAGAGCAACTAACTTCCATCAAAATATGTTACTTTACAAGGGTCTTAAATTATATAATCGAATTCCAAACGAAATTAAGTCTGAAAATAATTTTTTTTATCTTTAAACGAAATATTGTAACATATGTAAAAATTTAATATTAATGTATAAAAATCTATTATGTATTGTGAAAGTGTAAAAGTTATTAAATAGCCCAAGGGCTAAATAAATAAAAAAAAAAAAAAAAAAAGTGTTGTAGAACCCAATATTATTAGAAACTGTTTAAGTTATAAATGTGACAACCAAAATCAAATATTGAAAAAAATTTGATGGCTACTATTATATAGTTGATTTATAGTTTTTCCTTTTATCTATCAACACTGATTTATAAACAGAAAAGCGAGGTGTTTTTTAATGGTAATTTGCAATTAGTTAAAAACTTTTTTTTGGCTTGTATGTTAGTAAATCTTTTCAAATACCCGGTTAGCAAGTGTTTAAATCTGAATTATAAACGATGTGTCTTTTGTAAACGCTTGAAATAATGTGACGTAAATAGATTTTCAATAATGTAGAAAATTACTGTTGTTAAAGAAGCACTAAATGTTTTGACGTATAGATATTTTATGATTTTTACATATAATTTCAGTACATATTCGAACTGATAATACATAATTACTTTCAATAATCTAATATATAAATTTTATATTCTTAAAACTCACGTTAAAAGTAAATGTCTCCTTTTTATGACTGAACTGAATTTGATGTTATTATGCACATACAATTCATAATTGTATTTATATTTATTTAGATTTATTAGATGTGTCATATGAATTGTTGAGCAATTCCTGAAAAACAAAAAAGCTTTTGTAATTATTATGCAATTTATGTATATTTTTTACTAACCATTAAAGGTATTTGAAGTCGATCGTATTTTCGATTGCGTAAGCTTTTATAGCGATTCGAAGTGTTGTGTGGCCGTTAAGCTTTCCTCGATTGAGTTTTTATATCTAGTCAATCGCGGTTCTAATTGTTACATTTTTACTTTACTTGGAGAGATGTTTTATTTTAATATTTGAAATTTTTAAAAGTGCAGCGCCATACTATGCACTCATGATGATTTTTATTTTTATTCGAGGAACAGTATTATGCTGGTGAAGATATCATATGTCTTGGTAGTTGTCCTAGTATCTGGAATATTCTCCTTTTTGTTCTCTACCATGATCACGCCAGGGTTTCATACAATGAGTTCGTAACTTTTAACATGGATGTGATCTTGATATGTAACTTAAATCCTGTTGTTCTTATAGATTGTTTAGATCTTGATCTTAACTTCTCCTTGCATTATGGAACTGCCGTTACAGATTGTAAATATTTTTTGCACGTTCATTTTGTTTCTCCATACAATAATTCTTGAAATCTTTTCATTAATCACACTGCGTTTACATCTACATCATCTACAATTGTAGCTATAGAAAGCTATAGCAATACGTATATAAATAGCAGCTTGGTATAAAAATCGGAGTTCTCCTATTGTTGAATTTGTTGTAAATAAATAAGCCAATGAAACACAGTTTAGCTGAACTAAGTAAGATTTCCTTTCGATATTTGTTTGTAGTTATTGGTAAATCAAAAGATGTCATTGTTACAGAAACAGGACTTGATTCTTTGCTGCTAAATTGAAGTACTACAGCCTTTGTAAAATTATCTTGCTATTACGCCCAACTTCTGAAATATATAACTTTATATATGTATACTATTTACCAACTAAATAATTAAAATATAGTTCACAAAATTAATGCTAAATTTATAATAAACATAATAATTAATCTATTCAATCACAAACGAGATAGTAGAACAAAGATCTATGCTCTACAGTAAAGATCTGTGTTCTACAGTATACATATGAATATCGTTTAGCGCCGAAGCATTTTTTATGGACAATTTTAGAATTACAACTAGCGTTTGGAGTGAGTTTTAATAGCCTAAAATTCATTTTAAAATAAAGTGGTTGGTTGTACGACAACGATATAAAAATCAATTCCTAAAAAGTTTTAAATTATTATTTTTCATTAAAATATTCATTAATGAATTAAGCAGCAAAGCCCTGCAATAAATTTTCGAGGACTAATATTAGATAATTAATCATTATTAATCTGTCTTTGGTTATTAAGCGCATTATTACCTATTTTTATCGATAATTTAAGCGCCCAACGTTGGTGGTTTAAACTACACAGAAGAAAAATATATGTTGTTTGTTTCAGAGTTAAGAAATACCAATCAATATAAAGATTTTTACTTAAAATTGTTTAAGAATTCTAAACTGAATATGTTTCTCTTTCTCCAACGGACAATATTTATTTGAAAATGAAACAACTTATGCTGTCAACACTCTAAATAAATTGTTTTTATATTAAAACAATTATTAGTTGTTGTTCTTTGGATTATTCCATTATCACGGGTGCAACATTTAGACACCTGTTTTAAATTTAACTAAATAAAAAACCTTTTTAATCAAGTTAGCCTTTAACAGACTACATTTTAATACGTTTACTTTGAATTAATTTAAAAAATGTTGATATGATATATTAAAAGCCAACCTTTCCAGATCACAAACAAAAAAGACATAAATCTGTTAATTCTAATCCATTTAATATGGTATGGCTTAATATTCTGAAATGTATTACAGTAACAAAGGACATCAAATAAAAACTCTAAACAAAATACAAATAAGCAATGAATAATTAATATTTTTAATAATGGCTGGTGCAACACCAAATTATCGCGGGTACAACCAGTCTAAATTAATGCCCCTATTGCGGTTCACAACTTTTTTATTAGTTTGGTCGTCTTTCACAAATCGGTATTGCCATTCTCAACTTAACTACTTTAGTAGACTTTGGTTGTGTAGTTATTTTTTTAGTTGTGTTTTATGGTCTTGCGATTCACCACTTTATGAGTTTGGTTGACAAAAACGGTAAATATGGACAACTGCTTATTAGCAGTTGACCTATTTAAAGAGTTCACTTACGTATTTAATACATTTTCTTTTTAAAAATTACAGCAATGGCAACTAAAAAAAAGTTGGGTTCCGTAATACCAAAAAATAGTTTGTTGAATGAAAGTTGAGTCGACTGGTAGACGACCAATCTGAGTTGAGTTGAGAATGGCAATAGGGGCATAAGTAAACATAAATATCAATTTTACCTATATAAGAACAAAATAACAGATCAAACCATATACATATGTACATATATTAATTGTTTCTTTTCGAGATTGCATTGATGTCCGATTTTTCTTTGAGCATAAAAAATTTAGTAAATTTAATTTATCTTTTAAAATTTGCCGTTGTGAAATACATTGTTCTTTTTATTACATTGTAATATTAGAGTGTAGTGTATGCATAAACGCAAAAAAAATATTTGGTATTTTTAATTAGTTTAGAGCACATACACACCAAAGAAATGCTTGCCAGATTATGCGATGGATTCGCCAAAAAAGAAGATATGGTATAAAGTCAAATAAAAATAAAATTTTTTATTATATTTAAACTGTCTTCTTTGCACCAATAATAAAAAAACCCAACTAATAGCATGATTGAAAAAATAAAGCGGTAAATCGTCTATAGCGGAATCGCCCCTTTATTTCTCTTACAACTACAATTTGAGTCGGAATAAAACCAACCAGTTGTAGAATGAAACGTAAGAAAATAAAAAAGGAAAAGTGATCAGTGAGTTCTTGTTGTGACTTTGATATTTTTTTAAAGCTTTTCACTTAGTAAAGTGGAAGTTTGGAATAAATGTCTTTATTTATTCTAAGAAATGTTGGGTAAAGGTTTCCTGATTATCTGCATTAGCCCCAGTGAAATGCGCATAGGAACTAGATAAAACTCCTCAACTGATCACTTTGCATTTTTTAATAACATTTTGGGAAAAAAGAACTAGCACATAATTGTAATTAAAGAGTTTTAAAACGACAATTCCTCAAAGTACTAATTGAAAATTTTTACTTAAAAAAGAGATCTTTCAGTTTTACAAAAGGGTAGTTCTCTATGCATGTTAGTTTTTGCCATTTTGATTTTAATATGAAAATTTTGTTGCGCTAATTAATATACATACATACATACATATATATTAAACTATGTTATTTGAAAATGTAGAAACTTTTAGTTTAAAAAGTGGGTTCCTTCTGGATGGAGATAGTTAGTGCAAACCCATCGCAGTAATGGATAAAATTTCTGTTAACAATATCGTAATAGGTAATGTTTTATATAAAAACTACTGAGGTCCAATACTCGAAAACCAAGCATTTCTCTCAATTTAGTTTTGCATAATTTTAGGTAATTATTTTTAGTTCCGAATAATATGATATACTTATATTGTCTTTATTTCATCAAACACCGGTGTGTGTATGTATTTAAAAATAGCATTTCATTTCGGGAGATGTTTTAACGGCTTTTTTGCTATTTACATTGTTGCCGCTTTCACTATTAAGTATCTGCGTAGGATAAAGTAGTAATACGCTGTTTTTCAGTAACCCATGCATACTTTTGCTGCTTTCAGCCACAGAATCTGTGATATACTTTTGATTTAAATGCAAATAGTATCTGTAGTATTTTATATATGTATAGCCGAATTCTGGTACTGATAACTATGTGCGCACACTGAATTTAACATTAAGATATATTGTTGCGCTATTTTGAGGAAAGCAGATCTCCCTCAAATTTGTATTCATGATAACTACATACCATACTGTTGCAAAGAATGGCAGCCGACTTCAAATGGTTTGAACTTTCATGAAACTTGTCGAATTCAAATCAAAAATTTAAAACAATAGAAATAGAATGAATGGTATCAAACAGGTTTGATGTAACGAGACCATTCGAAAAGAAATAGAAAAATAGAAACCATGGTACATTGTACCATGATAGAAACGAAACAATGTTTGATTCATTCATTTCGACTATTTTTTACATTTGTATATTTTAATAGGAAAACGCAAATGATTCTCAAAAAAACCCGAAACAGAATTGACACTAGTCATTCGTTCTTTAGTTGGAAAGAAATTTATAAGTGAGAATAACTATTGTTTATAATAAAAATCATTTAGAGTCAAAAATATATTAATATGTATGTATGTATGTATATAAACATAAATATATGTATACAAATATATGTAAAAGATATTTTTTTTTTAATTTTTAGTGCTGATTCACAAAACATATCGTTTTGTGAAACACATCCAGTTATGAATAGAATAAGATATTGACGAGTTGTTTTTTCACTCTAATATATTTTTACTCTTTTTTTGTGTTTGATTTGTTTGGTGTCTATTTCGACTATTTTTTACATTTGTATATTTTAATAGGAAAACGCAAATGATTCTCAAAAAAACCCGAAACAGAATTGACACTAGTCATTCGTTTAGTTGGAAAGAAATTTATAAGTAAGAATAACTATTGTTTATAATAAAAATCATTTTGAGTCAAAAATATAGTAATATGTATGTATATATGTATATAAACATAAATATATGTATACAAATATATGTAAAAGATATTTTTTTTTTTAATTTTTAGTGCTGAACCACAAAACATTTCGTTTTGTGGAACACAACCAGTTATGAATAGAATAAGATATTGACGAGTTGTTTTTTCACTCTAATATATTTTTACTCTTTTTTTGTGTTTGATTTGTTTGGTGTCTATTTTGTTTCTATTTCATATGCCTAAAACAAACAAGTTATGATTTGATTTAAAATACAAATGAATGGTTTGAAAGCCCATTCGAGACATTTGAAGCTACACTATGCTACATACAGATAAGTAAATTTCATGTATAAATGCACTTACTATATTGGATTATTCTATCACTCCGTTGGAAGTATTTGTATTTCTTCGACTCTTAAAATAGTTTACCATCGAATTGAGTTTTTTAAATTTTTGAACGTGGTTAACGAAAAATCATCAAAGTAGCTTCTGGTATCGTCTTGGGAGTGAATATGCCATTACTATCATCATTTACTTGTCAGTGAGACGCGAGATATGTATATCGAAATTCTAAAGGCTTTTAGGATGTGTGTACATTGTAAAAACTTGCGCGTTCATTTGCACGTGCAAGTTCTTTCTCCTCCTTTCTTCTGAGAACAAAACTAAATTTCTAGGAATCCCCATCTAACAAAGTTGTGAATGAAGGAATGCTTTCAGATGAATGGTTAAAATTGTTTGGTAACAAAGTATATGCCATTGAATGCACATTATATAACTCAATAAACGCTGTATCATAACCATCACAGAATATTGTTAGTGAAAGAGCTAACAAATTTACCACCAGACACTTTCATTAATTAAAAACAAAAAATTGTGATTGAAATAGTAATTAAAAATAAGTCTTTAGCGGCTACTATCACGGATGCCAGATTAGATGATTTGCTATCATTTGGACGATTTTACATGCAAATCAAATAGTTGCCAGATGGATGCCAAGTCATAGACAAAGTCATGACCCACACGGTGAAATATTTGTTTCAGCAGTTTTTATATGTTGGATCGTTTGCGATAAACATTACATTGTTGATTTTACCAAATCATCAATTTTGAAAAGTTTCAAATAGATTTTATTTGTAATACATGTTTAGCAATATGTCAAACAGTATATTTTATAGTCATTCATGATCAAATTAATATTTAAAATAATATTGTTTTCACAATATTTGCAACATGTATATGCAGTCGGCGCTATTTCCTTATTGTGCACATTTTAATTGTAAATTTAGAAGAGGGTTAATTCCGGCATACATTAACCCTTAACTACAGACGTCAAATTATATGAACGTTAATACAGACCACCGGTAATTTTTACCGGTTATATAAAATATAGAACATTTTTGTGAAACAATAAAAAAATTTTTTTTTATATATGTTCTATATATTTCTTGTATATCAAGATCTAGAAAAAGTTGTAAAACTTTTTACTTTAATAAAATCGCACGAGTTTTTTAACGCAAAATATATGCAGTTAACTTTTTTAGTAATTTGTGAAGGTTGTAAAAAAACGACAATAACGAAATATTTAAACATAATACAAATTCATTTCATTATAGAAACTTAAAATACAATATATTTAGATACAAAATATAAAAAGAAAAATATGCATTTGAAAAAAAACCTGCAAGTGATAAATTTGGTTAAAAATTTAAATCGAAAACTCCTAACAAATTATTTCTGTACATTGCAAACATATTACAAATTGAGCATACATGTGTTGTTTTCCTTTCTTTGCTAGCTTTGCAGTGCTCTATTCGTGGTATAGTAGTTCCACATAGTCAGACCCTAATTCTAAATCACTAATATCAGAATCAATTTCTTCCAGCCATCTTTCCAACTTCTTCAAAATTTTTTCGGTCCAGTTTAATTAAAACACAAATTAAAATATACTTACGGTAAGACAGACGACCGGTAATTTTTACCGGTTACTAAATTCAAATAGTTGTAAATTAAACAAATCGCACTGCACACAACTAGCATTTTAGCAAACACAGTTACACTGAACATTGAAAAGGTATATAAACGTGTAAATGCGTAACTAACAGGGATCCCCCGAAATTGAAAAATTGTAACTGCTTACCGGTAAAAAATACCGGTCGTCTGTAGTTAAGGGTTAAACTTAAAATATACTTACTACATTATGTACTTAATATTATTTTTATTTATAAATAAAAAGAGTTTCATTATATTTTCATTCTACAAAGTTTTATGCCCAATTTTTGACTTCGTATTTAAGTTCTATTTAAGCTTAAAGTCTATTTATATACAAAATTAACTTTTACAGATCATATTTAAATACAACTTATATATCCCTCATTTAAAGTGCCCAGGAGACGATCAAAAGAAACCAATAATCACATAGTAATCGCGTTTTTTCGGCTACACGTACATGTTGTCGGCTCTGATTGATGAAAATCAAAACATTTTGATATTTTTATTTGTCGCTTAATTTTTTGTACATCACCGAATCTGATTGAAGGAAAAAACGTCATTTGCTTGTTGAATTTGTCGCGTAAAGACATGGAGAAGTGCACGGATGAAAAAAATATATTTTACATTTTATTCAGGAAATATGTTTCTTGTTATTTTTCACGTTGAATACATAGTATACATATACATACATATGCTTTTTTTGTTACATTTTTGTTTAATATGATTTCTTATTATAAACTTATTCATATATATGTACATTATTAAGGTTATTGGTTTTTATAAATTTTGTAACTAAATTTCAAATTTATATAACTTTGATTTTTTATATATGTACATAGGTGTATATTTTGTTTCGTATTGTTCACTTTTGTTTTAAGGAATTACTCAGGTCTGTACTGCAATATAAGACTACAATGTCTTGTGTGTGGGACATAAAGAACAATATCCGAAAAAACAATAAATGTAAAAAATTTTAACAAAACTGCACAGGCAGTCAATAACAACAAACTATCATCCAATGGCATTATGCTTGCATACGAACGCTACGAAGCCAAAACACAAATACTGATTGACGAGTTTTGTTGTGCATCTCCGAAAAATCAGCAATTAAACGACACTAACACATACTTACCGCTTGTCGGTTTCTTTTGATCGTCTCCTGGGCGCATAACACTGAAATGGTATTTAATTAGAGCACAGTAAACATATAGCTTTGACTTTTTTTTTTTAAGAACAAGAAAACATTATGATAAGAAAAAATTTTTAAAAATATTTAAAAAATGACATATATATATAGTTAATAATCAATAGAATAAACTAAAAAATCAATAAAATAATATTTATTGTACAAATAGACTCTTAACACAATAAAAGACTTCAAATGATTTCACACAGAACACTTGAAATACTTTGCATCATAAGCAAAACACATGTATTCTGAACAATAGCGATTTTTGTTTACATATTTCATGGTGTTACCACATTTTTCGAAGGAATTAATTGAAGTATTTATATATGACTGAAAAACTGAAAGTGATTTTAAACACAACTTAAGTTTACGGAAAAATTAACTATTTTTGTATACGAAGTCTAAAACTGGGCATTAGTACTCTATTGTACCACGTAAAACCTACCTTTATCATATACCGTTTTACTACGGGAGAGATATCAGGTTTTTTGGCCAAAAGTACAATTCAGGTAAAAGGGAAATCTGCATATATTTTCCGAAAGTATACAACTTAAACTATTGTACGGTAGAATATTTTTTATTTTCGGTCCGCAGAATTTTGTTGGCTAGTGTTGAAAGTAAAAATTTTATATTTTTAGTCCGGGTTTGGTATTAGTATTATTCATGTAATTCATAAGATTTTGAAAATATTTTTAATATGTATTTCCATTTTATATACCAGATGCAAAGAATAATAATAAGTAGTTGCCGTTGAAAATTTCGAAAGGGATATTTAAAAAAGAGTATTTTAAAATAAAATATGGTCAAGTGTTTTATGAACAAAAAAAAATAACATTTATATCAATTTAAAAACTAAAAATGAATTTTAACAATTACTTAAATACATTAAAACTCACTTGGATAAATCAATATTAAAACTAAAAAACATTTAATAATTCATATTAAAATAAACAGTCCTCACATACTTAATATATATGTATAAAAGCTTCTCGCTGTCAATACTTAAGAACGAGTCAACACATATTTCGTGTCTTGATGGGCATCAACATAATACCCTCGACCTTTTTTTTCACATCCAGACAAATATATGATGAGTGTCAGCGCACCTCTCGGGAACTCACATCATTGCACCATTTCTACTTCGAAACGTTTTACACGCAGCTACGATACGTTTAAAATATATCTACGAAAAGTTTCGTTGGGATGAGCTCAACAATTTTTTTATGCATTTAAATTGGAAACTTTGCTTTCTTGACAGTAATGTCGATACCATGGCGAAAATAGTGAAAAATATAATGTTGTTCGGAATGAAAACCTTCATTCCATCCAAGCGAATTTCGATTAAGCCTAAATTGAAGTCATGGTTTAGTCAGACATGCAGAATTGCTGTCAGATTCAGAGAAGCTGTATTCAGTATTTGGCGTGCTAACAAAAACGTTGAAACTGATTTGTTGAGCAAAAGCGAGAGATCTTCGTGAGCCGAGGTACTAAGATGCAAAAAGCTCTGTATGAGCAGCGTCTTCATGTGCTAAAATTCCTTGTGCATTTCGTGGCAGAAAGATTTTCTGGTCATTCGTCGAAAGAGTAAAGAATAATGCTGGTTCACCCATCCCGACCCTTTTCACTGACCCGGTTGATAAAGCTAACCTCTTAGCTGAAATATTCGCAAATAATTCGCACTTGCCGGTTTTCGAGGGCGTATCCACAATTATGCCAAAGATACGCTTTCGGGTTCGGTCGGTTAAAAAGGTCCTATTAGATCGCAATGTAAACAAGTCTCTTGGACCGAATGGAATTCCAGCACTGGTCTAAAAGCAGTGCTTTTCGACGTTAGCTCGTCCTCTGGCAACCCTTTTCAGCACTATTTACCATACAGGCGAATTTTCCTCGCGCTGGAAGGTTGCGCATGTAACGCCAATCCCAAAAAAGGGAGAGGCTTACAACCCCCAAAACTACCGCCCAATCGCTATTTGCTCTGCGCTTTCCAAGGTGATGGAAAGCATGGTGAATTTCCACCTTGTGAAATAGCTAGAGTCTAACAGCTTACTTAACGATCATCAATATAGCTTCCGTAGGGGCCGCTCTACGGGGGACCTATTGGCCTTCCTTTCGGATAAGTGGTGCCAATCTATACACCCCTTCGGCGAGAGTAAAGTAGTGGCTCTGGATATTTCTAAAGCATTCGACAGAGTATGACACAGAGCACTTGTGTCGAAACTTTGGCTTTTGGTGTCGGTGACGTCTTCTCTCGATTCATGTCGAGCTTTCTTAGAAATCGTGCTGTAAGAGTTGTTATAGACGGGATATAAAATAAACTCTGGGGTACCGCAAGGCTCTGTTCTTCCTCGTACACTATTTCTTATGACCTTCTATGTCAGACCTTAAATCCTATCTACTCTTTTGCAGATGATAACAGCCTGTGCCATTCATAAGCTTTCTTTCGATGATAGGCCGACATCGTCAGAGATCTGGGCGATAGGTATAATATGAATGTTGCGCTCAACTGTGACCTCAACAAAATTGGTGAATGGGGTCGTATAAACAGGCTAAATTCAATGCCCGAAAGACACAATGCTGCTTGCTTACACACCGACGCAAGCCTGATCACGCTGGTTCATCTGTAAACATGGGTGGTATAGATATTGAGAAACCAGAAGCTTGATGTTCTTGGCATGAAGATCCAGTGCGACGTTCGATGGACAGAGCACATTTTTCATGCTTCAAAAGAATCGTTCAAGTGCCTCGCCTTTCTAAGGCGGTGTAAGACATACTTCAGCCCCTCTAATCCCCTTACTATTTACACCACTTACATTCGACAAAAAATGGAATACAACTCTCATGTATGGGCCGATGCTACAAAGTCTGTTTTGAGGTTACTCGACCGCGTACAGGAGAGGACGAAGAAACTCATAGGTGACGGTAGGGTAGCAAAATCTATTGAATCACTTGAGCATCCACGCAATGTGGGGTGTGTTTCACTGTTTTATCGTTACTACATTGGGTTTTGTTCCGACAAAGTCAGGGACCTCTTTCCCGAAACGAGCAGCTTTCTACGCTCAACACGCGCTACAGTTCGATCATTCTTTGCCCGTACGTATGTGAAATAAACTCCCTGTGGAGGTCTTTTATATAGCATGGAGAAATTTAAATCGGATGTTCATAGACACTACTCCCTATATCCTCCCTCCCACAACCAAATTTCATAGTTCCAGCACAATGTACGCATGAGTAGGGGTCAGCCCCTGAGTGCCGGTATAAAAAATAGGAATGAATGGAATATGATAGTTGCATAAAAGTCAGTTCTTATAATAATAATATCGCATACAATTTTTATATGAACGTTCACAAAGCACATATTCAAGCAACACTGTTTGAGGGACGAAAGAAATACTTTCTTATATTTTGGAGTCGCTTTTGCAGGGAAATTTAATTCGCGGTTCATTCTTGGTATTTATGAAGTTTTTCATTAGTCCCAATTTATTACATAAAATTGGGATTTTATTTTTTGATTTTCTTAGCGGAAGTTGGTTTCTTAGTTATTCCACTAACATAAAAAGCAACAACACTTTCGACATGCCAATTACAAGCCCATCACAACACATTTACGCGATGCTATGAAGACTGTAGACTTGTCATAAAGATATAAGAAAATCGTACAAAACTTTACGTTTCAATAGGTAAACAAAACATTGATAGCACTTGAGACAATAAACAAATTATTAGTAAAAAATTTACGCAGGCAATCATTAAATATATCGAACTTTCATCATGTATATGATACGTCTATTAGGCGAAATATGGCATTAAAAGCTAATTGTGAGCTTTAGCTTGTATATTTAGATTCCGTGAGAGAAATACTATAAGTTCAACACGTTACAACAGTAGTTAAATTCTCCAGCGTTTTATAAATCTATATATATAAAAATAAGTTGCATTGTGTTAGTAATTGATGTTCTCCGGAATGCGTGAACCGTTTTTTTTTCCAAATTTCTATGAAAGGTGACATCAATACCAAGGTTTTTATGTACGTAGGGTTTCTGTATGTATATTGATTTATGAGTTATAGCCATTTTAGTGCATACTGCAATCATTTCGAAATATTTGTGTTAATATTTTGAAAAACTGAAATACAATTCTTTTTGAAATTCACTACAATTAAATTTTAGTCAAACAATTAATTTAATTTATGTATATACTTAGTTATTCTAAATCACAACTTCGGGGATCTATGAAATAAATTACATACAAATAAATCACTAAACACTTAAATATTTAAATACATTATGCACAACTCACGTCATATGCATGAGTACGTGCAGGATTCAATGACTTATGTGCGTCATTACGGTCGAGCAGATTTATTTATAACATTTACGTGTAATCCGCAATGGAGTGACATTAAAGATAACATATTCGATGGCCAAAGTCGTACCGACCGCCATGATATCACTGCCCGTGAAGTGAAGTGCTGGATGTATTATGTGGAGTGGCAAAAGCGTGGTTTGCCACGCGCTCACATTTCAATATGGTTGGTAAATAAAATCACATCACATGAAGATGACAATGTTGTATGTTCTGAAATTCCAGATCAAATAAGTGATCCTGAATTATATGATGTTGTTGTGCAAAATATGATACACGGTCCATGCACAGCCCATGTCGTATGCATGAGTACGCGAATAAGAAACCTGTTGTGACTTTGGAAAGAACAATGAACGATCTCCGAGATAACTCAGAGTTGGTTGGTGGTGCGTTGATTTTATTGTTAGGCGATTTTAGGCAAACATTGCGGTTCATTCTTATATCGACATCTGCCGATGAAATTAACGCTTGCTTAGTCTTCATATTTATGGAGATTTGTTAAAATATTAGAACTCACTACCAACGTTCGTGTTCAGTTGCAGAATGATCTATCTGCTGATAAGTGCTCTAAGCAATTGCTGAAAATTAAGAACGGCGCAATGCCGTTCACATAGCACAACAATATACATGCCATGCATGGTTGAGTGCCAGAGCAATTTTAGCGGCAATGAACAAAGAATTTACTGAATTAAACATGGCTATACAATTGAAGATTCCTGGCGAAGTGGTGTTGTACAAGTTTGTCAATACTGTTACCAATGAAGGAGATGTTGTGAATTATCCAACAGAATTTTTGAACTCGTTGGACTTACCAGGATTGCCTCCGCATAATCTCCAATAGAAAGTTGAAGCCACTACTATTATGCTTCATAATATCAATCGACCCCGTTTGTGTAATGGTACAAGACTTGCTATTAAAAGGTTGATGGCTTATGTAATTGAAGCTACTATTTTAACTGGAAAATTAAAAGGCGAAGATGTATTCATTCCACGTATCCCAATGATTCCGTCTGATATACCATTTGAATTTAACAACTTCAGTTTTCTTTTCGCCTTGCGTTTGCGATTACCATTAATTAGGCGCAAGGCCAATCTTTAGAAAGTTGTGGAGTGAATTTAGTGCATCCAGTCTTCTCACATGGACAGTTCTATGTAGCGTGTTCGCGCGTAGGCAAACCATCGGTTTTGTATATTTACACCGAAAATGGAAAAACAACAAATGTTGTTTACCACAGAGCATTACCATAAAAGCAGTTTATCACTGATTTAAATGAATTCGAATTAATTTTTTTATTTTCTTTTTTGCACTACGAAGTGTGCAGGGGGTTCGCTAGGTTTTTATAAAAGTTGTTATTGTTAAGTAATTAAACAAAGGATTTAGCGATTTTGCTATTCTGCACTGCTTTTAACAATACTTGTTATTGTTTGAGTCAGCTGTTTTTGTTTCATAATGTTTTCATATTTTACATTATTTTATACTTACTTTACAAAAATTTTAAATATATGTTTCTGAATTGTTTTCTTTTGTTATTTTCGTTTTAGACATATTTTTTTACAGCGATGCCACTTGACTTAAGATTTTGTCAATGTTGTTATTTGTTACTTATAGAGTAGTAAAACGTTACTGCAAACAACATTTTACGTAGACAAAATAACAACCTCTATTATTGTTTAAAGTTACAGAATCGCTCTACAGATCTTAAATTTAGCAAATGATTATAGATTACTTTCAGGTGCCATCATTGTTTTTTCTTTAAGCTTAGTGGCTTATTTAGGGCCATTATTACAACTTGGCGACAAGTTAGTGGTAGTAAACGCCAACGTTAGCACAACAAGTCGATAAGGTGGCCGGTAGCAACTTTCCATTATTACAATTTGCCGGTAATATTAAATGTATATTTCTTATTGTGTGGCAATACCGCTAGCAATTACCTACTACTTTTAAACGATTATTTAGATCACGAAAAGTTGTAGTGGCAACGACGCACTTGTTTTTACCTTTTTAAAATATAAGCAGCTTTTGTTTGTGAAAATATAAGTTTGTGTTATAAAATAAAAATTTCAGCATCTAAGGAAACAATCGTGCGAGCTGTGAGAAAACGGGCAAAAAACTTTTCAAGTGAAGCAGACCTATGTTTGGTGCTACCATATTAAAAAATAAGAAAATATGGTAATTTTTATCGCAAAGTTGTAATAATGAAAATGTATTTATCCAACTGATAAAATCTCACTTTAAGATAACATCAAGTTGTAATAATGGCCCTTACCCAAAGGCTGAAATGGCAAGCGCATCACTTATAGAATGCTTAAAAAAGCACGATGTGAATGCATTCAAACATATAACAAACGCTGAAATCGTAAATGCAGCGCAAACGAATCAGCTGATCCAATATGTTATAAGCCAAATTTTGAAAATGCTTACTTGAGCGCTGAAAAACGCAGCACAGCGGAGCCAACCTACAGAACATAGAAATTTTATTCGACTTGAATTGACAGTCGGTCGTTGTAGAATATATTTTATAACTCAACTTACCTTCAACGCAGGCCAGAATTCGAAAGTTATACACCTCTGACTTTTACAATTAAAATATATAGTTTTTTATATATTAATTTTTATTTTAAAATTTATATTTACTTTATTAAATTTCCGTAACACATAAATACATACATAAACATGTTTGCTTATGTTATTATATATACATATTTTAAACTAAATAATGTAATAAACAGTTTTCAAAGTCTGTATGTTAATATATATTATCACATTTACAGCCCTTTTCACAATGTATGATTAAATCAACGTTAACGAAAAATTAGCTAATTGACACTTCTCTTAACAGGCACTTTTTAACCAATGGTTAATGACTTGCGTTTCACCATCATATAGTTATTTAACCGGTACATTCTGTATATAATATGGCAACATTTGAATTTTTTATTTACGAAAAACAGTGTAATGAAAGAGTTGAATTAATAAATTCAAGTATTGTCATTTGTAAAAAAGGCGGGCAGTGGTTATTTTTTTTAGCAAATTTTAAAAAAACTTAAAATAATACAAAGGTAAGTATTTAATTTAATATATATGTACTTAAATAGTACATATGTTGGTGGCATGTACATATATATGTAAGTATGTATGTATATATAGGAACCAACAAACAGTGTTCAGGGTATTATAATAATTATTATTTTGCAGGCTTCCATTTTGAATAATAAAAATGCAAAAAGATTTCGACACATATTGTAACACCACCATGGATTCACCAAAAGTAAAGCGTGCCAGGTAAGATATTGTGGTTTATGCTTAAGGCATACTAATATTAAAATATATCTATGTGTGTGACTTGTAGATCATCAAATTTTACATCGCAGGAGGAAGACATTTTAATGTCATTAGTTGAAAAGCACGCAAACGTGTTGGAAAACAAAGAAACAAATGCAGTGACCTGGCAAGAGAAGAATGTTGCTTGGGAAAAAATAAGTAAGGAGTTTGGCGCTCAGAGCAATTATGCCAGGTCAGCTAAGAATCTTAAAGACAAGTACGACAATATGAAGCGGAAAGCAAAAACCGCTTTATCACTGCAAAGAAGTGAGACTTATAAAACTGGTGGAGGTGCGTCAACAAGTAAAATGACCTGCACTGATGAAAGAATCGCCTCGTTGCTAGGAAAGGCAGCAACAGGATTGTCAAATGACATTGATTCAGACAAATGTAAGTTTTTGCTGACTTTAGAATATTGGCATGCGAACACATCCTTAAGTAAATACCTTAACATATGTTTTTTAATGTGTAGTAATTAATTTTAATTTTTGTTAAAGACTGAATGATCTATTTATTTAATTTTATTTTCATTAATTACGTACGCTTATATTTCCTTGATTAAAACTGAGGCTGTGAATTTATATTTGTACCTACCTACATGTGATCAAATAAACTTAGTTTATATAAAAAAAAAATCAAAATTTTCACTGTTGTTTTTTATCGAGCAAAACTCATTTGTTTCTATGTATATATAGTGCGAACTTCTGCTAAAAAATACTTTGTACTTTAGTTACAAACAGAGCTACACTGGGCATCGAATTTCGAAATGCAAATTGAAAACACTTCTCGTTGCAACAGAAAAATCTAACGTTTTAAGGGACTTTTTTTAATTCTTTAATTTCTGTTATATTTATTTGTATTTCTGTTATATTTTCACAATTTTGCAAAATAGTTTTCAATAAGATTACACCGAGTTTTCGAAAATAAATCGGAAGCAATTTCTTCTTCATCACTTGAAACATCAATATCATCAGTATCATCAAAATCCCTATCATCTTTAAGTTGTCTGCATAAATTATGCAAGACTGCACATGCCACTACAACTGCCATGCTAGTGGTAAGCGACAGTCTTATTCCCATAGACAATACGGGAAAACGACGCTTCAAAACACCAAAACAACGTTCTATGACATTTCGTGTTCGAATTTGTGATTCATTATATAGTTTTTCCCCATTAGTTTGGGGATTTGCTAGCGGTGTCATTAAATATGATTTCACGCCATAACCGCTATCACCTAAAAGTAAATATGATCCAAATTCTCCATTTTCAAACCTGGTTTTAATCCGACTAATGAAATATACATATTTACATAAACATGGGATATCTCACCTGAACATTAAATGAAAAATAGCCCTTGCGATTCCTGAAGACTTCTGCATCAGCTCCACCTGGAGATTGTATTCTAACATGTGTACAGTCTATTGCTCCTATTACTTTAGGAAAGGCGGAAATATTGTGAAACTGTGAAGCTGTCTTCCTCATTTCTTCTTGAGAATGCGGCATTTTAATAAATTTTTCTGATAGCCTAGAGATTGCCTCAGAAACTTTTTTTACAACACGACAAGCAGTCGCTATTGAGACACCACAATAATCTCCTACAACTATTAGAAAGCTGCCTGTGGCGTAAAATCTTAAGAGCCAATAACACCATTTGGGTAGGAGATAAAGCATGATGTCTAATAATTATTAAAAATGTATTAACCATGTCAGATATAGATATAACGAAAGAACTTACCTGCTTGTTGTGGACTTTATATCATTGCCTATGGTATCGACAATATACTTTACTGCAGATTTTGATAATCTAAATCTTTTTTTAAATTCTTCATTACATAAGGAGAAATGATTTCGACGTTCAAGTACAGTTTTTTTAGATTTTTCACTACTTGAATTATAAATATTAAAAAAATATAAGTGCTGATTGTAATTTTTGCTCATTTTATTTGCTCTTTCAAGTGACAATTAAAATACTAACCAGAAGAATTTGTCCGTTTAAATTTAACAGCGACTTTTCGGTTAACAGCTGTCAGTTAAATCTTAATCATACATTGTGAAATACAATTTCAGCTAACTGCCGGTTAAAGTGCCAATTAAAATTTAATCATACATTGTGAAAACGGCTGTTAATATTGTAAAACTTTCTTAGCGTACTTAAAATATAATACGCTTTGGTAATGTTAACAGCATTGTTAGTGAAGGAATGAAAATTAAAGCTTTACATTGAAATAATAAAGTATATATAAGAGTGTAATCACAAATATGAATATAGCTAACATTTGTTTAACATATAGATTTTTTAAAACAATACAATATTCAATAAAATTTGTCTTAGTCCAAGCATATTATCAAAAAGATTAATACTTCCTAGATAGCAACCTGGGAATTAAGCCCAAAACTGCTAACACTGATTTTTTTTATTCTGAAATCTTTATCAACTTTTAATAGCCAATTGTTAAAAATATATTAAACTTTATTAAAAATATCATACTGCCATATTTGTTAGTAATTAAGACTTCAAGCTTAACATATTATTTCTGTCAAGGCCGATTTCAGTGCTTACTAACTATCAAGAATGACCTAAGATAATACTTTTTATACATGTAACGTTTTCAAATCACAAAACTTGATTTCACAAAGAGGACTTCATTATCATTATTACATATTATATTTTCTATTATAGTCACGTCTTATTATTTAGTCAACCAGCTCAACGAATGAAATTTATATACACATATTACTTTATTTAAAATTTATTTATTTATTGCTATTTATTTACTTATTACTATTTGCTGTAAATGCAAAGTATTAAGGATTTCATTTCTTATATATAAAATTTTTTTATGCATATTCATATGGATAAATAATAAAAAAAGACACACATACGTTTGTAGGGTGGATTCAGTTTCATTAAAGCATATTATTTACGGTGGAGGATACCTCGTAGACGCGTAACATATGTAATTTGAAATATAAACAGATATACGAAAACAGAGAGTATTGATGGGTTTTTAGCAAACATAAAAAGCAAAAAATAAAACGTAAACCTATTTCTTCTTCTATGTTGAAAATTTAAATAAATTAAAAACTGAATATAAATTTACAGATAAAATTCAATATTTAAAATAATTATTGTAATGCCGTTCATAAGTATTGCAAAATTGAATTGCTGATTAGACAAAATTATATTTTTTTTAGTTTCATTACAACTACAAAAAAAAAATAAAAATTAAGTGCAGTTATTATTTCAGCAATTTTCCATTACAAAATTCGTACTTTAACGTTTGGTAAGCTGTTTACTCTTTAATCATGTCAAGTTACAAAACAAACTTTACTCAATCAGCTACTGGCAAAATTTGCTTATTTTTTTATATATATTTGTGAACAGTAAAGGCCAAATAAAGCTGGAAGTACATACATGCCTTTCACGCATTATAAGCGTCTATCAAAAAAGTAGAATTATTAGAATTGTATGTGACAAGTTACGAAACACAACTCTTGATACGAAAAGTAGATTTACTACTTTTGTACGCCATGCATACGTATTGAAAAATGTCAGCTGTTTGTGATAGCCAGGGATGACAAATTATGGTAAATTTTCATTGTTATCGATATTTTCATTGTGTCGTGGATTATTTTAATTTTTTTTTTATATATAAAATATAAAACGTCTTTAATCCCTTATGATACTACATTGTCTTGTATTTTTTTTAAATAAGACTAAAAGAATGAAACAGCAAATGCCAGAAAGAATCAAATATGAAAACATTTAGGCAAAACTCTTTTCTTTTAAACTAAGTATGGTTATAAAATTTTAGCGAGAAAAGTTGCCGCTTTCAGCTGTCAAATATACTCTCAAACAAAAAATACGGTGTATTTAAAAGATATATTCCCAATATAATCGAAACATGTAATAATATGGAAAAAGTAAGTAGTTGGCTATTAAGTAATTTTTTCTTTAGTAAATTAGTTTCCCTTTGTAATATTAGAAAAATTTGCGGATTTGTAAGCCACAGAAATACGTATTGGTATAAAATATGTCAAAAGAGTTTGCAAGAAATCAATTTGGTAGTATTAACTCAAATGCTCCTTGGCAATAGAAAGTGTTCAAAAATTCACTGAATTCCCTTGGTGGCACCGACAAGGTATGTGCATAATACATAATGACTCAAAACTCTAATTGCAAGTTGTTGCATAAGTAAAATGCATATTCAGTGAAAGCTCTGCCCGCAGGCACCTTCTATAAGCGGACACATACCTTGTGCGGACAGTTTCTCTACACTTGGAACCTATTGAGAGAAAAATATCAAAGCACTATTGTTGATATAATTTGAATTACAAAAAAATTTGCTAATTCGATAAAAACAAAAACTTTATTATCAATAAGAAATTTTGAAAAGCAAAATTACCCTTAGTAAGTTGGACGAATTAATCAAAAATGTGGTGAGCAAATGATTAAAGTTAAGGGGTAAGTGTACTAATTAATTTAATTAATCCCGTTTATTATTTTTATTGTCCTAACCTGTTGCAAGTCAATAAATGGCAGCAGAAGTTCAACTGAATATTCAACAACTTAGGGGCGAAATCGAACAATATAAAAAGAGAAAATAGAACAAGATTCGGAAATAAACCGGTTTATCGAGAATCTTTTAGGGGAAATAAAAAGTTTTACTAGTAAAGATGTGTATCAACTGGTAGGAACACAGATCTCACTTCTACTCTGGGGGAAATTTACCAGGCTAGAAACGACGGATGCTATTTTGGTCGAACTAAATGAGGTTATTGCTGAAAATAAAAATAAGCAATCGGAAGAAATGAAAAATTTTAAACAAAAAGTAAAGGAAGCAGTAAAACAAATAGAGAATTTTAAGAAAAATCAGTTCGAATTTGAATCATACAGCAACGAAGCGGAACAAACTATAGAACGACTTACCAAAAGAATTCAGGAAAATTTTGGAAGGGAAAAAGAACTCAAGAATAGTTTAGAACTGATAGCTAACTGCTAAGAGGGAATATAATTGTTGTGGAGCGAATTCGAAATATATGTTAATACGTTACTTATATATGTCATTGAATTAATTTATGTCTTCATGTTACTAATGTCAAGTTTTGATTTGTTTGTTGAACGTGAAAGGCTACCGCTGGTTAGCTAGAATGATTACATTTGGCAGCACCTTTTAGAGTGTGTCAGAAAATTGAAGAAGAAAATTTCAAAAGAAAGCACGCCAGCGCGGTAGAATTGTGTAAGTCACTTCAACAAAACTTTTAATTTATCTTTAAAAATTTTATGTACCTTTAGATAATAAAACCAGTAGCGCTACCGCATTGTAGAGTATTCTGCCGAAGTGCCACAGCCGTGGCAACGAAATAAGCCGCAACAATAACGATTGCGAGCAAATGCTGAAACACAAACTGAACTAGAGAGTATAATATATAACAACATAAGGTTGCCTAGTTATAATGTCTTAAATCCAACAACACCTAGTTTAACCCACAGCTTACTCAGAGCTATTTTTGAGACTCAATGTTTCATTGTCATTTAAAAGACAAACTAATTTGCACAATACGTGACAAAATGTGGTCGTAACACTTCCTATTGTGGAAATTTAAACTCGTATGGACATCAAAGGGACACATGTCCAAAATCAAAAATTCTCGTAACCAACACATATAAAAGTAAAATGAAGTGCAGATGGTGTTCTAGAATAGGGTATCTAGAAGCAAATTGCTTTAGTAAAATAAATTATAATAAGCTGAATGAAGGAACCGACCAGGGGCCGGCAACACCAACTAGGCTGCGCCCCAACTAACCACAATTCTATAGAAGCTACATATATGGTTCTACTACTCTATAGAGTAGGGAAAATTACTGAAGCAATAAACAGCGAAGTTAACCCAAATATTAGTTCTAGCAAAAAACTTGCTTTGGTACAAGTTGTACCAAAGCAATCTGTTCCAACGGAGTCAGTCAATATTTCTTTCCCAGAGAGCGATGAACCAACTTCTGAAAAGGTAATAAATCGGAAACATGACAGAATGGGGAATTTGAACACACTGAATAATAAAAAAAAGTGTTGTAATCCGTAAGGTCCTGTTACCGCCGCCACACAGCAGATTAAAACAAGAACCTTTTATTGTATTTACACCCTAATGTATAATCGCACTCACCTATTAAATCTCTTAAAAATCTCATTTAATGTTAAACATAAAATCTCATCATTGTACATACTTATCCTGTTTTTTGCCGTGATCACATATAGATATACACACGTATGAATATACAGATATACACATAACAAGTAACAATGCGTACACGCATATAAAAAGAAATTTCGGCAGAAAGAAAAGTGGAGTGATAAGTAACGTATGCATTCTATCATACAATTGAGACCACGGTAAAAACACTAATAAAATTTTAAATAATAAGGAAAAGAAAGATCAGCATAACGAAACGTGCAATGATAAAAATGGAAAAGAGGTTCAATGCAAAGTAGACGGCAACAAAAACAACGTACAACTCAGATATGTCACAAGTGTAGAAGAAACAGAACATGAAAAAACTAAAAGCAATAATGTTGAGAAGGCAGACGATGAGTTTAACAATTTAGCAAGCAAACAATGTAAAGAATTAGATGCACTGACGCGTCAAATGGAAATATTAAAAAAGAAAACAATTATTAGAACTTCAAAGTGAATTGGCTAAATGTGACCTTAACGAAAATAAATCTACTAAAAGTAATATTATGTCTTGTGATCTATCCTTGGAAACTTTGAAAGAATTTCTTCCACATTCGATGGCGGGAACAACTTTGATATATGATTATCTTTGTTAGTAAACATAAGTGAAAAATATTTCGTCACTGATAATAAGATGCGTGCTTTAATATTTAACAAAATAAAAGGCAGAGCACAAGACTGGGTGTTTTCAAATCCAATACACATGAACGAAGGGATAGACATGAAAAGTATATTTATATATTCGAAGCAAAATTCAAAATCGGATTAGGCAAAAAAGGGGACCGTTTCGATACATATTGCAATGAAAAACTTGTTCTAGTCAACAACTTGAAAATGGATGAAGATGAATTCATTGAAAACGTTATGGAAGGTATTCCAGATGTTAATCTAAGAAATACGGCAAAGCTACGTTGTTTTGGTTCAAAGAATGAAATTCTTCAGGCGTTTCGTAATGTTGAGTTGTTAGAATGTAAGGATAACTATGAAGTAGCCAATAAATTTAATAATTATTTAGTCAATAGCATTCAACAAATAAGAGATACAATAGAAAATGTGCAATATAACAACAAAGTACATATGACAGCTAATAGATTTAAATTCCGTGCAATATCAATGCAAGAACTTAAAAATATATGTAAAAACCAGAAAAGAAAACTAGATTTTAACAAGGTCTCAATGAAACTAATATTAGATAATTGGAATAGTTTAAGCAAACCCTTACATGATATAATAAATAAATCATTGGAAAGAGGAGTTTTCCCCGATAATTGGATATACTCAATGGTAACACGAATAGAAAAAGTTTGGGTTAGAAATCGTATGTAATATATACCCATATACAGAAAAGAAAACAAGAACATACCTACATAACCTAAAGGCTTCATAACGCTGAAATCTTAGTTATAACGCGCTGAGCTCTACCTCAGCATCCAGGGAAAACGTGTCGTTACAGTGGCGCCTGAGCAGAGAGTTGAAGTCCAATCAACTAAATCCTTTTTTTTTATTTCTCAGAGAGAGAGAGAGAAGGAGCGTAGAGAGATGGAGCGTAGAGAGAGAAGGAGCGTAGAGAGAGAGAAGAAGCATAGAGAGAGGAGCGTAGAGCGAGAGAGAAAAGGAGTGTATAGAGAGAGAAAAGGAGCGTATAGAGAGAGAAGAGGAGCGTAGAGAGAAAGATCGTGAAAAAAGGAATTTATTATATGCCGTGGAAGTAATTAAAAAAATGGAAGAAAATCGTGAAAAAACTTACGAAGCAACCTCGTTAAGGACATCCTGGGTATCTCAAACGAGAGGAGTTAACTACCTGACAGAATTTTATAGTGCCCCTCTTAATGCAATTTATGTCAACCCTTTTACATACTTATAATATACAACTATGCGTGTAAGATTATTATGGATAGAATAAGAATAAAAGAAATGAATAAAGAAGGTAGTTATGGATTAACACTTGAACTCAAAGGTTTTACTTAGAAAATAGCTTGGAGCTATTACAATTTTAACAAAATAGCGAGTGATAATGTGGAGGAGCTCAGAAAGTGGCTCAGTAAATTTGAAGATGAGATACGCAAACGTACTCAGCGCACGAGTTACGTACAACCAAACGATAAGTATGTATTATGGTGCAAATAAATGCAGATTGTCGTTTGTTTGTTTGTATAAGCATTATGGTCGCGATATTATGTTTCAATACCAAACACTGCCAACGTGACAAATATGTTTTCCCACAGGTTATTTGCAAGTAGACGATAAGAAAACGCAAAATTCTGCAAAACTTCGACCCTTGGTCTTCTAGCGCTAAGGGCCAGGGACCCGCTTAGTCAGAAAGTGAAGAAGATACAGCCCCTCCGATCCCCCAGCCGTATTCCGCAGAGAGTTAGACTGCTGTTGAACGAGGCACGCCCGCTTAATTACGAAGGAAGTGCAGACGTCTCCTAGACACAAGGTAGTTCACAAGGCCACTCAAACTTCTCCAAGACGACACACCGCCATGAGAAGCCAAAGCTCTCAAACCCCTCTCCTTGAGGCCGCCATTGCTCCGTGCGAAGATAGTGAAACAATAACTCTCAAGAAGGAAATATATGCAGTCGTTCCGCCCATTGTCAGGGGCACCCTCAACTTCCGAGGAGCGAATATGTATACAACCAACAATATACTTGCTAGCTGTGCGACGACCTCGTTCTTCCAGCTCGACGTAGCTCGCTGGTTCCCGGATTGGGGTAAAAATCCTTGCCGAGAAGGCAGCAAGGTTCCATTTCTTCTCGAGCCAGCATTTACCCACCGACCAGACGCAGCCGAATATGTATAATTGTGTGTCGAGGGCCGGCCACCCATTAAACTGGAGGGACCGGTGATGGACCCATGTCTGCTTGCGCACTTCAAGCACTATGAGCCGCTGGCGCATCCGGTTTTCAGCACATGGCACAAGATTGACTGAATCCTAGGCCGAGACGTCATAACTAAGATCATCAAGCCCGAAGGCATCTAAAGGATAGGACTACACCAAGCCCAAAATTCGAAGTTAAGTTGGATCATCTCCGGGGACTGGAAGGGATGCCCATGCTATTCCGGCGGGTGAGTATGTTGAACCGTGTTCAACAGCATGAGAAAAAGAAACCAACATAATTCTACGAGAATAATCTCATTTTATTTTTATTTTATTCCAAGTGTCTGAATTTTTCTTAGTGTATTTTTATCAAGGTATATTGCTTCATTTTCTTTCTTCTATTCTTTCTTTTATACATTCTCTGAATTATTAGCTTTAAGCATTGTGGCAACACTAATTGATATCGCCTAGTTGTAATCAATATATTAAATTGGATGTACAAAAGAAAACAAGTTAAATAAAAGATACCGATTCAAAGAAAATTATTTGAGATTATTCTTTAAATAATTTAGGAGGTTAATACAAGCATTTTTCTATTTGATTTGATAAATCAATGCATTTTTTTACTTTAACCGAAGAAAATCATAACTCATTTTAGTGGGCAATCAATATTACAGCTGTGATTTGTGAACAGAATCATACACTCAATTTATAATACCAATTGTCAGTTCCAAGCAGCTGGAACTGACAAATCTTTTCCATTTAGTGCTTCTTCTTTTCTATACTTATGTTTTTGTACGAGAAAAAAATAAGAAAAAAAATTTATTGGACTTTTTGGGGTTTGGCCAAACCTCCGACGCGTATTGCCAAGATGGTGGAGGGTCCGATTCTGCTACAGCTCGCAACGCAGCCAGTTTGCCACCTCTTCGATGACTTGGCCTACTTATTTTAGGGACCCACGGGGATCATTTTTTCAAGCCACTGTACAATCGTGTAAGGATAGCGGCTGGGAGCGGGGACCCAACTGCATAGAATTTTGAAATGATCGCTAAAGCGAAGAAACAGGATGAGATATTAGGAGAAGGTAGCGCAAAGGATGCCACCCACGCCAAGCCAGTGCATAGCTGGAAATCGTGAGCCGCAAAGGAAGGCTAAGCACGACGTAGTATCATTCTATATCCCAATGAATGACTGCTGACAGGACAACACACTCTCAAATAGGCGAAACTTTGAGTAGCAGTAATAGAGCACCACTCGTTGTAGGAAGTTGAAGTAAAGCCCGTGCACTATGGAAAGCCCAGATAGAGAGTTTCTCCAAAAGTTCAATGGGATGCTCACCTCGACTAGAGCTGATAGAACAGTTTAGACAAATGAAAGGAGAAGCCATACTGCAATGCAAAGAGAGAATTGGAAGCATGCAACCGGTGTTCAATCGCCAGAAGAATATAACGACGTCAAAAATGGCGTTTCCAAAATGTCGGAGTTGCTAGACATAACTCTGAACCAAAGGCGCTAGTGGAAGATGGCGGAAGAAACACACAAGGGCGATAGTCGAAAAGAGTCACAAGTAAATGCAAATACTCCGGTACATCACGGTGACCTAAAAGATCTCTTCGAAAATGGGTGTTATGAAGTAGTTTCCAGAAACTTAAGAGTTTAATTTAACTGTTGTTTTTCTTTTAAATAAGCAGAGTTGCTATAAATGTACCTATAACATACTCAGTAACCATTAGTACTGATTACTTTTGAGGCATTAGACTTGTTTGTGGCACTTGTCACAAATGACGCCCATTTTAATTTATAATTTGAAAAAAACGTGTAAGAAGATAGAATAGAGTAAGTTCTGGAAAAAAAACTATATTCTTTTTTTTGTAACTTAATTTTATATCTAATGTATATTTTTTAGATAATAAAACATACATACGAATTTGCATCAACCAGCCGATGCTATCGTTTTTAAATATTGGTTTTATTATTATTCTTTCCAAAAACGACATTTGAGTTGCTGCCGCAACATTTTTTATTATTCTATTTAATTTCTACTGGATTTGAATAAATGCTCCTTAGGAGCGGTCGATCTGTGCAATCCAAAATGTCAAATGAAAGAAACAGCCAAAAGTCGTCCCCGGCCGAGAGTGACGAGGAAAATACTATAATAGAGACGAGTGAACCATCTATTGCCGAATTAAGGGAGGAGATTCAGTCCCTGAGAAAGTCCTTAAAACAATTACTGGATGCCTCCAGCCGTGATGCCTTAAAAACTACAGATTCCCCAACAGCCGTGGCTATAGAGCCACAAATGCCCATTGCAACAAACACAAATTCTGCACCAGACGCCGCAGTAGCCTCCAATACGTATGCAATGCCGAATACAAATGCCACGCCATCATCAACAATGCCGATGCAACACCAAAATAGGAAAATAAGTGAGTACCAAATGCCATTTCAATATGACTTGCCTCCACCCTTTACTGCCACGCATTCGTACGCGTCTACACCAACATTTTTGCCATATTCTGCCGTACAACCAATTAGTACAACCTCTATGCCCTTTTATAGCACACAAACATATGCCCCAATATCTAGTGCCTTGCCCCATACAACCGCACAATCGTACGTGCCAACAATAGCCGCCACTCCTTTCTTGCCAACCCAGTCGCGAATGACCCCAATAACCACGAATTTTCCAACATATATGTCAGCTGCGTCAGCAAATATGCCCCATGGACAATCTACTAACAATAGTCACCAATTCCGTAAGCTCCTTGACTTGCCCCAGTTTTCTGGCCAACCCGAACAATGGCCAATGTTTATCGTAGCTTATAAAGAAACCACAACAAATTATAATTATTCAAAATTAGAAAATTTAATGCGCCTGCAAAAATCATTAGTAGGAGACGCTAGAGCCAAAGTGGAATCTTTCCTAATTCATCCCGACAGCGTAGATACGGTCATAAAAACGCTCGAGTTTCACTACGGTCGTCCACAGGTATTAATACGTAGCCAGATTTCTAAGGCTCGTGCTTTCCCATCAATATCTGAAAGGAAAATATTTGAAATAGTGAATTTCAGTACTATGGTGTCAAATTTCTCTGCATTTTTGATAAATGCAAATGCTACAGCCCACCTAAATAACCCTACACTGCTGGACGAGTTGGTCAATAAGTTGCCACTTCAGAAACGCGAGGAATGGACAAAACATTCCATGAATAATCTTGGTCCATATCCCAGTGTGCACGATTTCAGTTTGTGGTTGCAGGAAGCGGCAACATATGTTTTCCTCTCCCTTGAAGCAGACACCAGTAAAAATGACGTATTCTACAACAAAAAAGATAAAATAATTCCAACCTTTATGATCGTAGCTGACGATAATAGACTTAACAAATGTCCAATGTACCACCAAAACATCAAGTGTACCACTGCGACAAATTTAAGGGTATTCCAGCGAATGAAAGATGGAAGTTTGTCAAACAAAATCACCTTTGCTTTGGTTGTTTTCACGACGGTCACAATTCGTTAAATTGTAAAAATAGACGACAATGTGGACTACAAAAATGTCCAAAATATCACAACCGACTACTACATGAAGAAAATAGATTCAACAAAAATGAAAACAACACAGACAAACGTGAAGCTAACAACACAAATAGTAACTATGTTGTACGTGAAGGTAACAAACCCACAAGCACAATCAACAGGGATGATAATAATGAGCCAGTAAATACTATTGTAGAAGATTGTTTTAGAAATGAAACTTTATTTAAATATTTGCCGGTAATCAGGCCCGAAAGGAACAATGAAAATTATGGCCTTTATTGATGAAGGTTCCAAAATAACTCTTTTAGAAGACGAGGTCGCAAATGTAGTTGGGTTGAAAGGTACTTCAACTGACTTACGCCTTAGTTGGATAGGTGGCAAAACAACCAATGAAACGTCAAGAAGGGTAAATTTGGAGATCAGCGGTGTAAGTAAAAATCATCTCGGATTCCAAATTAAAAACGTGTTTACTACATTGAATTTAAAGTTGCCTCCACAAAGTTTACAATTTGATAACTTTAAAAATAAATTCCCCATTTTAAATGAGATCGATATTGAGGATTATAATAATGCTCGGCCAAAACTTTTAATAGGTCTACCCCATATAAATCTCGTTCGCCCATCTAAAGTTTTAAACTTAGATGGATGTTTTGCCTTACATCAAACGGCTTTGGGTAACGTTGTTTTTGGATCAAATGAAAACTCAACTGAAGCCACAGTTTGTAAAATTGATGTAGATATTTTAGATAGTATTCAAAAGCAAGTTTCGGATTACTTCACTTTGGAGAATTTGGGGATCAAGCTAGCTCAACCAGTGGCTTCACATGATGACAGGCGAGCAGAAGAAATACTTCGTAGTACCACGATAAAAAAGGGGTCCCAATATGAAACTGGGCTTCTATGGAAATTTGACAACTTTGGAGCTAAAGAAAGTTATCCAATGGCGTTGAAACGTTTGAATAACATGAAAGCCAAAATGGATAAGGACGAAAGCTTAGCTGAGTGGTATAGAAGTAAAATAAAAGAATATCTAGATAAATCGTACGCCAGGAAATTAACAAAGGAAGAAACTGCAATTAAAAATAGCCGCACTTGGTATTTACCACATTTTGTTGTTACAAACGTAAATAAAGGGAACAAAAGACGCCTTGTTTTCGACGCTGCCGCGTGTGTTGACGGTGAATCCTTTAATTCAAGGTTGATGAAAGGTCCTGATAAATACCAACCGAAGTCATTACTGTCAATATTGTTTCGTTTTCGGCAAAAAGAGATAGGCGTTTGTACTGATATTCGAGAAATGTTCCACAGTGTGAGAATACGCGAAGAAGATCAAATGGTTCAACGCTTTCTTTGGAGAGATGGACAGTCTAATGAGCAGCTTGATGAATACGTTATGGAGGTTATGATCTTCGGGTCCATCAGCTCTCCATGCTCGGCCCAATATGTAAAAAATCTCAATGCAGAGATTTATAAGGATTCCCACCCAAAGGCATACAGGGCAATTGTTGACAGCCACTACGTAGACGATTATGTCGACAGTTTTAGTAGCGTTGGCGAGGCTGTTAATGTCACGAGAGACGTAGTTAATATTCAATATCAAGCCGGTTTCGAACTTAGAGGTTTTGTATCCAATTCGAGAGAAGTTCTAGCTGCTCTAAATTAAGGCGAATCAGTAAAAGAAGACCTGGTCTTAGAAAAATTATTTGAAAATGAGACAGCTGCTGAGAAGGTTTTGGGAATGCTCTGGAAGCCGGCCGATGTTTGTTTTTGCTTTGTTTTAAAATTCAGTAGAGTTCCAGAGGCCGTTTTGAGGGGAGATCGAAAGCCAACGAAAAGTGAGATGTTGAGCCTGACAATGTCGATTTTTGATCCCTTTGGTTTTTTAGCAAACGTGGTTATTAAATCTAAAATCCTGTTACAAGAATTGTGGAGGACAAAAATTACCTGGGATTCACCTATTCCTGATGAAATATATGAAAAATGGTACGAGTGGTACAAGAGCCTGTATGAAATACATGAAGTAAAAATACCAAGGTGTTATGGGCGAAATCTCTTTCGTAGTGAAGCAGTTGAACTGCACATTTTTGCGGATGCCAGTGAACAGGCTTTCGCAGCTGTAGCTTACTGGAGGGTTTTTTTCGATGGTAGCGTCGATGTAGTTTTTGTTGCAGGAAAGTCGAGATGTGCGCCCCTAAAACCACTTTCCATCCCACGACTCGAGCTACAGGCTGCAGCGCTTGCCGTGAGATTGAAGGACACGATAATATCCTGCCATGATGTAAGCCCAAAGGAAATAATATTTTGGTCGGATTCCAAAACGGTTGTCAAATGGATTCAATCAGATTCCAGAATTTATAAACAATTTGTTGCCCACCGTATCGCGGAGATTCTTGAGTCATCTGAGGTGAAACAATGGTGATGGCTGCCTGGTAGTTTAAATCCCGCTGATGAAGCCACAAGGCCACAAAATTTTTCTAAAGCATATTTAACATCCTGTTGGCTAAATGGCCCAGAATTTTTAAAAGACGAGAAGAAAGCCTGGCCGGAAGTTCCAGATGATCTTAATCAACATGAGTGTCATGCAGAGAAAAGGTCTAAATTTGTTTTTATGATAAATGAAACTTCAGTAATTCCATTTGAAAGATATTCCAGCTTCAATAAACTGGCCAGAGTAACTTGCTGGATCCGACGAGCGGTAAAAATTTTGAAGACTTATGGCGTACAAAGGGCAAAATATGGGCCACTGTTAAGTGCCAGTGAAGTTAATGACGCAACACAATACCTTTGTAAAATTGTTCAACGTGACGTGTTCTGCGAGGAATATAAACAATTAAGCATGAATAAACCCGTATCAAAATTTAGCCCGATCTTTAAACTTACTCCCTTTTTGGACGCTGATGGTGTAATACGTTTATCAGGCCGTATAAATAATGCCAAATGCGTTGACCGCAGTACGAAGGAGCAGATTATCTTGCCTAAAAAACATATGTTGACGACGCTCATAGTTAAACAATACCATGAGAATTTTAAACACCAAAACCAGGAATCAATCTGTGCTGCAATCAGACTGAAGTTTTGGATACCAAGTCTAAGACAGCTAGTAAGGACTACGAAGAGAAACTGCCAAGTTTGCAAAAACATGTTTGCTGTTCCAAAGCAACCGTTAATGGGGCAACATCCAGAGGATAGGCTTACCCCCTATGTAAGAGCGTTTTCTTATACTGGCGTTGATTATATCGGCCCGTTTTTGGTTTCCATCGGCAGACGGAGTGAAAAGAGATGGGTATGCATTTTTACTTGCCTTACAACACGAGCAATCCATCTCGAGATAGCTAAAGATTTGTCAACCGATGTCGTGATATTGTGCATTCGAAATTTCATCAACCGAAGAGGGCTACCTGTACGAATAAGGAGTGACAGGGGCACTAATTTTGTGGGGGCAAGTAAGGAGAAATTCATTTTCGAGGAGGCAAAACTGATAAATGAGTGTGCAGGGCGCGGTATAGAATGGTTGTTTAACACTCCAGCAAATCCACAGGCAGGCGGCGTATGGGAAAGGATGGTACGTTCAGTCAAAAATGTGTTGGTTTTCACTTTAAAGGAAAAGGCTCCCCAAGTTGACACCTTTCACAGTTTGCTAATAGAAGCAGAAAATTTGATAAACTCACGGCCACTAACTCACCTTCCAATTGAGAATACTGAAGCTGAACCCTTAACACCCAACCATTTTTTGATTGGATGTCCAAATATACTGCAAACTCCTGCTGTTCCTGAAAGGGTTTGCATCAGAAAGCAATGGCAAATTTTACAGCAATTGAAACAAACCTTTTGGAAAAGGTGGATTCAGGAATATCTGCCAAAGATAACCCGTCGGACAAAGTGGCACCAAAACGTTAAACCCATCCAGATTGGTGATGTAGTGATAGTCTGTGATGACAACGAAACGCGTGGGCAGTGGAAGAGACGCATCGTTGAGGAGGTTTACCCTGGAGCTGATGGGCAGGTTCGCTCGGCGGTGGTAAAAACCGAAACTGGCAAATTAAAAAGACCGGCATCGAAATTGGCTGTACTCGACGTAGGTGGTGTATCTCCCGGGTCGACACACGGCGGCCGGGATGTTATGAAGTAGTTTCCAGAAACTTAAGAATTTAATTTAACTGTTGTTTTTCTTTTAAATAAGCAGAGTTGCTATAAATGTACCTATAACATACTCAGTAACCATTAGTACTGATTACTTTTGAGGCATTAGACTTGTTTGTGGCACTTGTCACAAATGACGCCCATTTTAATTTATAATTTGAAAAAAACGTGTAAGAGGATAGAATAGAGTAAGTTCTGGAAAAAAAACTATATTCTTTTTTTTGTAACTTTATTTTATATCTAATGTATATTTTTTAGATAATAAAACATACATACGAATTTGCATCAACCAGCCGATGCTATCGTTTTTAAATATTGGTTTTATTATTATTCTTTCCAAAAACGACATTTGAGTTGCTGCCGCAACATTTTTTATTATTCTATTTAATTTCTACTGGATTTGAATAAATGCTCCTTAGGAGCGGTCGATCTGTGCAATCCAAAATGTCAAATGAAAGAAACAGCCAAAAGTCGTCCCCGGCCGAGAGTGACGAGGAAAATACTATAATAGAGACGAGTGAACCATCTATTGCCGAATTAAGGGAGGAGATTCAGTCCCTGAGAAAGTCCTTAAAACAATTACTGGATGCCTCCAGCCGTGATGCCTTAAAAACTACAGATTCCCCAACAGCCGTGGCTATAGAGCCACAAATGCCCATTGCAACAAACACAAATTCTGCACCAGACGCCGCAGTAGCCTCCAATACGTATGCAATGCCGAATACAAATGCCACGCCATCATCAACAATGCCGATGCAACACCAAAATAGGAAAATAAGTGAGTACCAAATGCCATTTCAATATGACTTGCCTCCACCCTTTACTGCCACGCATTCGTACTCGTCTACACCAACATTTTTGCCATATTCTGCCGTACAACCAATTAGTACAACCTCTATGCCCTTTTATAGCACACAAACATATGCCCCAATATCTAGTGCCTTGCCCCATACAACCGCACAATCGTACGTGCCAACAATAGCCGCCACTCCTTTCTTGCCAACCCAGTCGCGAATGACCCCAATAACCACGAATTTTCCAACATATATGTCAGCTGCGTCAGCAAATATGCCCCATGGACAATCTACTAACAATAGTCACCAATTCCGTAAGCTCCTTGACTTGCCCCAGTTTTCTGGCCAACCCGAACAATGGCCAATGTTTATCGTAGCTTATAAAGAAACCACAACAAATTATAATTATTCAAAATTAGAAAATTTAATGCGCCTGCAAAAATCATTAGTAGGAGACGCTAGAGCCAAAGTGGAATCTTTCCTAATTCATCCCGACAGCGTAGATACGGTCATAAAAACGCTCGAGTTTCACTACGGTCGTCCACAGGTATTAATACGTAGCCAGATTTCTAAGGCTCGTGCTTTCCCATCAATATCTGAAAGGAAAATATTTGAAATAGTGAATTTCAGTACTATGGTGTCAAATTTCTCTGCATTTTTGATAAATGCAAATGCTACAGCCCACCTAAATAACCCTACACTGCTGGACGAGTTGGTCAATAAGTTGCCACTTCAGAAACGCGAGGAATGGACAAAACATTCCATGAATAATCTTGGTCCATATCCCAGTGTGCACGATTTCAGTTTGTGGTTGCAGGAAGCGGCAACATATGTTTTCCTCTCCCTTGAAGCAGACACCAGTAAAAATGACGTATTCTACAACAAAAAAGATAAAATAATTCCAACCTTTATGATCGTAGCTGACGATAATAGACTTAACAAATGTCCAATGTACCACCAAAACATCAAGTGTACCACTGCGACAAATTTAAGGGTATTCCAGCGAATGAAAGATGGAAGTTTGTCAAACAAAATCACCTTTGCTTTGGTTGTTTTCACGACGGTCACAATTCGTTAAATTGTAAAAATAGACGACAATGTGGACTACAAAAATGTCCAAAATATCACAACCGACTACTACATGAAGAAAATAGATTCAACAAAAATGAAAACAACACAGACAAACGTGAAGCTAACAACACAAATAGTAACTATGTTGTACGTGAAGGTAACAAACCCACAAGCACAATCAACAGGGATGATAATAATGAGCCAGTAAATACTATTGTAGAAGATTGTTTTAGAAATGAAACTTTATTTAAATATTTGCCGGTAATCAGGCCCGAAAGGAACAATGAAAATTATGGCCTTTATTGATGAAGGTTCCAAAATAACTCTTTTAGAAGACGAGGTCGCAAATGTAGTTGGGTTGAAAGGTACTTCAACTGACTTACGCCTTAGTTGGATAGGTGGCAAAACAACCAATGAAACGTCAAGAAGGGTAAATTTGGAGATCAGCGGTGTAAGTAAAAATCATCTCGGATTCCAAATTAAAAACGTGTTTACTACATTGAATTTAAAGTTGCCTCCACAAAGTTTACAATTTGATAACTTTAAAAATAAATTCCCCATTTTAAATGAGATCGATATTGAGGATTATAATAATGCTCGGCCAAAACTTTTAATAGGTCTACCCCATATAAATCTCGTTCGCCCATCTAAAGTTTTAAACTTAGATGGATGTTTTGCCTTACATCAAACGGCTTTGGGTAACGTTGTTTTTGGATCAAATGAAAACTCAACTGAAGCCACAGTTTGTAAAATTGATGTAGATATTTTAGATAGTATTCAAAAGCAAGTTTCGGATTACTTCACTTTGGAGAATTTGGGGATCAAGCTAGCTCAACCAGTGGCTTCACATGATGACAGGCGAGCAGAAGAAATACTTCGTAGTACCACGATAAAAAAGGGGTCCCAATATGAAACTGGGCTTCTATGGAAATTTGACAACTTTGGAGCTAAAGAAAGTTATCCAATGGCGTTGAAACGTTTGAATAACATGAAAGCCAAAATGGATAAGGACGAAAGCTTAGCTGAGTGGTATAGAAGTAAAATAAAAGAATATCTAGATAAATCGTACGCCAGGAAATTAACAAAGGAAGAAACTGCAATTAAAAATAGCCGCACTTGGTATTTACCACATTTTGTTGTTACAAACGTAAATAAAGGGAACAAAAGACGCCTTGTTTTCGACGCTGCCGCGTGTGTTGACGGTGAATCCTTTAATTCAAGGTTGATGAAAGGTCCTGATAAATACCAACCGAAGTCATTACTGTCAATATTGTTTCGTTTTCGGCAAAAAGAGATAGGCGTTTGTACTGATATTCGAGAAATGTTCCACAGTGTGAGAATACGCGAAGAAGATCAAATGGCTCAACGCTTTCTTTGGAGAGATGGACAGTCTAATGAGCAGCTTGATGAATACGTTATGGAGGTTATGATCTTCGGGTCCATCAGCTCTCCATGCTCGGCCCAATATGTAAAAAATCTCAATGCAGAGATTTATAAGGATTCCCACCCAAAGGCATACAGGGCAATTGTTGACAGCCACTACGTAGACGATTATGTCGACAGTTTTAGTAGCGTTGGCGAGGCTGTTAATGTCACGAGAGACGTAGTTAATATTCAATATCAAGCCGGTTTCGAACTTAGAGGTTTTGTATCCAATTCGAGAGAAGTTCTAGCTGCTCTAAATTAAGGCGAATCAGTAAAAGAAGACCTGGTCTTAGAAAAATTATTTGAAAATGAGACAGCTGCTGAGAAGGTTTTGGGAATGCTCTGGAAGCCGGCCGATGTTTGTTTTTGCTTTGTTTTAAAATTCAGTAGAGTTCCAGAGGCCGTTTTGAGGGGAGATCGAAAGCCAACGAAAAGTGAGATGTTGAGCCTGACAATGTCGATTTTTGATCCCTTTGGTTTTTTAGCAAACGTGGTTATTAAATCTAAAATCCTGTTACAAGAATTGTGGAGGACAAAAATTACCTGGGATTCACCTATTCCTGATGAAATATATGAAAAATGGTACGAGTGGTACAAGAGCCTGTATGAAATACATGAAGTAAAAATACCAAGGTGTTATGGGCGAAATCTCTTTCGTAGTGAAGCAGTTGAACTGCACATTTTTGCGGATGCCAGTGAACAGGCTTTCGCAGCTGTAGCTTACTGGAGGGTTTTTTTTCGATGGTAGCGTCGATGTAGTTTTTGTTGCAGGAAAGTCGAGATGTGCGCCCCTAAAACCACTTTCCATCCCACGACTCGAGCTACAGGCTGCAGCGCTTGCCGTGAGATTGAAGGACACGATAATATCCTGCCATGATGTAAGCCCAAAGGAAATAATATTTTGGTCGGATTCCAAAACGGTTGTCAAATGGATTCAATCAGATTCCAGAATTTATAAACAATTTGTTGCCCACCGTATCGCGGAGATTCTTGAGTCATCTGAGGTGAAACAATGGTGATGGCTGCCTGGTAGTTTAAATCCCGCTGATGAAGCCACAAGGCCACAAATTTTTTCTAAAGCATATTTAACATCCTGTTGGCTAAATGGCCCAGAATTTTTAAAAGACGAGAAGAAAGCCTGGCCGGAAGTTCCAGATGATCTTAATCAACATGAGTGTCATGCAGAGAAAAGGTCTAAATTTGTTTTTATGATAAATGAAACTTCAGTAATTCCATTTGAAAGATATTCCAGCTTCAATAAACTGGCCAGAGTAACTTGCTGGATCCGACGAGCGGTAAAAATTTTGAAGACTTATGGCGTACAAAGGGCAAAATATGGGCCACTGTTAAGTGCCAGTGAAGTTAATGACGCAACACAATACCTTTGTAAAATTGTTCAACGTGACGTGTTCTGCGAGGAATATAAACAATTAAGCATGAATAAACCCGTATCAAAATTTAGCCCGATCTTTAAACTTACTCCCTTTTTGGACGCTGATGGTGTAATACGTTTATCAGGCCGTATAAATAATGCCACATGCGTTGACCGCAGTACGAAGGAGCAGATTATCTTGCCTAAAAAACATATGTTGACGACGCTCATAGTTAAACAATACCATGAGAATTTTAAACACCAAAACCAGGAATCAATCTGTGCTGCAATCAGACTGAAGTTTTGGATACCAAGTCTAAGACAGCTAGTAAGGACTACGAAGAGAAACTGCCAAGTTTGCAAAAACATGTTTGCTGTTCCAAAGCAACCGTTAATGGGGCAACATCCAGAGGATAGGCTTACCCCCTATGTAAGAGCGTTTTCTTATACTGGCGTTGATTATATCGGCCCGTTTTTGGTTTCCATCGGCAGACGGAGTGAAAAGAGATGGGTATGCATTTTTACTTGCCTTACAACACGAGCAATCCATCTCGAGATAGCTAAAGATTTGTCAACCGATGTCGTGATATTGTGCATTCGAAATTTCATCAACCGAAGAGGGCTACCTGTACGAATAAGGAGTGACAGGGGCACTAATTTTGTGGGGGCAAGTAAGGAGAAATTCATTTTCGAGGAGGCAAAACTGATAAATGAGTGTGCAGGGCGCGGTATAGAATGGTTGTTTAACACTCCAGCAAATCCACAGGCAGGCGGCGTATGGGAAAGGATGGTACGTTCAGTCAAAAATGTGTTGGTTTTCACTTTAAAGGAAAAGGCTCCCCAAGTTGACACCTTTCACAGTTTGCTAATAGAAGCAGAAAATTTGATAAACTCACGGCCACTAACTCACCTTCCAATTGAGAATACTGAAGCTGAACCCTTAACACCCAACCATTTTTTGATTGGATGTCCAAATATACTGCAAACTCCTGCTGTTCCTGAAAGGGTTTGCATCAGAAAGCAATGGCAAATTTTACAGCAATTGAAACAAACCTTTTGGAAAAGGTGGATTCAGGAATATCTGCCAAAGATAACCCGTCGGACAAAGTGGCACCAAAACGTTAAACCCATCCAGATTGGTGATGTAGTGATAGTCTGTGATGACAATGAAACGCGTGGGCAGTGGAAGAGACGCATCGTTGAGGAGGTTTACCCTGGAGCTGATGGGCAGGTTCGCTCGGCGGTGGTAAAAACCGAAACTGGCAAATTAAAAAGACCGGCATCGAAATTGGCTGTACTCGACGTAGGTGGTGTATCTCCCGGGTCGACACACGGCGGCCGGGATGTTATGAAGTAGTTTCCAGAAACTTAAGAATTTAATTTAACTGTTGTTTTTCTTTTAAATAAGCAGAGTTGCTATAAATGTACCTATAACATACTCAGTAACCATTAGTACTGATTACTTTTGAGGCATTAGACTTGTTTGTGGCACTTGTCACAAATGACGCCCATTTTAATTTATAATTTGAAAAAAACGTGTAAGAGGATAGAATAGAGTAAGTTCTGGAAAAAAAACTATATTCTTTTTTTTGTAACTTTATTTTATATCTAATGTATATTTTTTAGATAATAAAACATACATACGAATTTGCATCAACCAGCCGATGCTATCGTTTTTAAATATTGGTTTTATTATTATTCTTTCCAAAAACGACATTTGAGTTGCTGCCGCAACATTTTTTATTATTCTATTTAATTTCTACTGGATTTGAATAAATGCTCCTTAGGAGCGGTCGATCTGTGCAATCCAAAATGTCAAATGAAAGAAACAGCCAAAAGTCGTCCCCGGCCGAGAGTGACGAGGAAAATACTATAATAGAGACGAGTGAACCATCTATTGCCGAATTAAGGGAGGAGATTCAGTCCCTGAGAAAGTCCTTAAAACAATTACTGGATGCCTCCAGCCGTGATGCCTTAAAAACTACAGATTCCCCAACAGCCGTGGCTATAGAGCCACAAATGCCCATTGCAACAAACACAAATTCTGCACCAGACGCCGCAGTAGCCTCCAATACGTATGCAATGCCGAATACAAATGCCACGCCATCATCAACAATGCCGATGCAACACCAAAATAGGAAAATAAGTGAGTACCAAATGCCATTTCAATATGACTTGCCTCCACCCTTTACTGCCACGCATTCGTACGCGTCTACACCAACATTTTTGCCATATTCTGCCGTACAACCAATTAGTACAACCTCTATGCCCTTTTATAGCACACAAACATATGCCCCAATATCTAGTGCCTTGCCCCATACAACCGCACAATCGTACGTGCCAACAATAGCCGCCACTCCTTTCTTGCCAACCCAGTCGCGAATGACCCCAATAACCACGAATTTTCCAACATATATGTCAGCTGCGTCAGCAAATATGCCCCATGGACAATCTACTAACAATAGTCACCAATTCCGTAAGCTCCTTGACTTGCCCCAGTTTTCTGGCCAACCCGAACAATGGCCAATGTTTATCGTAGCTTATAAAGAAACCACAACAAATTATAATTATTCAAAATTAGAAAATTTAATGCGCCTGCAAAAATCATTAGTAGGAGACGCTAGAGCCAAAGTGGAATCTTTCCTAATTCATCCCGACAGCGTAGATACGGTCATAAAAACGCTCGAGTTTCACTACGGTCGTCCACAGGTATTAATACGTAGCCAGATTTCTAAGGCTCGTGCTTTCCCATCAATATCTGAAAGGAAAATATTTGAAATAGTGAATTTCAGTACTATGGTGTCAAATTTCTCTGCATTTTTGATAAATGCAAATGCTACAGCCCACCTAAATAACCCTACACTGCTGGACGAGTTGGTCAATAAGTTGCCACTTCAGAAACGCGAGGAATGGACAAAACATTCCATGAATAATCTTGGTCCATATCCCAGTGTGCACGATTTCAGTTTGTGGTTGCAGGAAGCGGCAACATATGTTTTCCTCTCCCTTGAAGCAGACACCAGTAAAAATGACGTATTCTACAACAAAAAAGATAAAATAATTCCAACCTTTATGATCGTAGCTGACGATAATAGACTTAACAAATGTCCAATGTACCACCAAAAACATCAAGTGTACCACTGCGACAAATTTAAGGGTATTCCAGCGAATGAAAGATGGAAGTTTGTCAAACAAAATCACCTTTGCTTTGGTTGTTTTCACGACGGTCACAATTCGTTAAATTGTAAAAATAGACGACAATGTGGACTACAAAAATGTCCAAAATATCACAACCGACTACTACATGAAGAAAATAGATTCAACAAAAATGAAAACAACACAGACAAACGTGAAGCTAACAACACAAATAGTAACTATGTTGTACGTGAAGGTAACAAACCCACAAGCACAATCAACAGGGATGATAATAATGAGCCAGTAAATACTATTGTAGAAGATTGTTTTAGAAATGAAACTTTATTTAAATATTTGCCGGTAATCAGGCCCGAAAGGAACAATGAAAATTATGGCCTTTATTGATGAAGGTTCCAAAATAACTCTTTTAGAAGACGAGGTCGCAAATGTAGTTGGGTTGAAAGGTACTTCAACTGACTTACGCCTTAGTTGGATAGGTGGCAAAACAACCAATGAAACGTCAAGAAGGGTAAATTTGGAGATCAGCGGTGTAAGTAAAAATCATCTCGGATTCCAAATTAAAAACGTGTTTACTACATTGAATTTAAAGTTGCCTCCACAAAGTTTACAATTTGATAACTTTAAAAATAAATTCCCCATTTTAAATGAGATCGATATTGAGGATTATAATAATGCTCGGCCAAAACTTTTAATAGGTCTACCCCATATAAATCTCGTTCGCCCATCTAAAGTTTTAAACTTAGATGGATGTTTTGCCTTACATCAAACGGCTTTGGGTAACGTTGTTTTTGGATCAAATGAAAACTCAACTGAAGCCACAGTTTGTAAAATTGATGTAGATATTTTAGATAGTATTCAAAAGCAAGTTTCGGATTACTTCACTTTGGAGAATTTGGGGATCAAGCTAGCTCAACCAGTGGCTTCACATGATGACAGGCGAGCAGAAGAAATACTTCGTAGTACCACGATAAAAAAGGGGTCCCAATATGAAACTGGGCTTCTATGGAAATTTGACAACTTTGGAGCTAAAGAAAGTTATCCAATGGCGTTGAAACGTTTGAATAACATGAAAGCCAAAATGGATAAGGACGAAAGCTTAGCTGAGTGGTATAGAAGTAAAATAAAAGAATATCTAGATAAATCGTACGCCAGGAAATTAACAAAGGAAGAAACTGCAATTAAAAATAGCCGCACTTGGTATTTACCACATTTTGTTGTTACAAACGTAAATAAAGGGAACAAAAGACGCCTTGTTTTCGACGCTGCCGCGTGTGTTGACGGTGAATCCTTTAATTCAAGGTTGATGAAAGGTCCTGATAAATACCAACCGAAGTCATTACTGTCAATATTGTTTCGTTTTCGGCAAAAAGAGATAGGCGTTTGTGCTGATATTCGAGAAATGTTCCACAGTGTGAGAATACGCGAAGAAGATCAAATGGCTCAACGCTTTCTTTGGAGAGATGGACAGTCTAATGAGCAGCTTGATGAATACGTTATGGAGGTTATGATCTTCGGGTCCATCAGCTCTCCATGCTCGGCCCAATATGTAAAAAATCTCAATGCAGAGATTTATAAGGATTCCCACCCAAAGGCATACAGGGCAATTGTTGACAGCCACTACGTAGACGATTATGTCGACAGTTTTAGTAGCGTTGGCGAGGCTGTTAATGTCACGAGAGACGTAGTTAATATTCAATATCAAGCCGGTTTCGAACTTAGAGGTTTTGTATCCAATTCGAGAGAAGTTCTAGCTGCTCTAAATTAAGGCGAATCAGTAAAAGAAGACCTGGTCTTAGAAAAATTATTTGAAAATGAGACAGCTGCTGAGAAGGTTTTGGGAATGCTCTGGAAGCCGGCCGATGTTTGTTTTTGCTTTGTTTTAAAATTCAGTAGAGTTCCAGAGGCCGTTTTGAGGGGAGATCGAAAGCCAACGAAAAGTGAGATGTTGAGCCTGACAATGTCGATTTTTGATCCCTTTGGTTTTTTAGCAAACGTGGTTATTAAATCTAAAATCCTGTTACAAGAATTGTGGAGGACAAAAATTACCTGGGATTCACCTATTCCTGATGAAATATATGAAAAATGGTACGAGTGGTACAAGAGCCTGTATGAAATACATGAAGTAAAAATACCAAGGTGTTATGGGCGAAATCTCTTTCGTAGTGAAGCAGTTGAACTGCACATTTTTGCGGATGCCAGTGAACAGGCTTTCGCAGCTGTAGCTTACTGGAGGGTTTTTTTCGATGGTAGCGTCGATGTAGTTTTTGTTGCAGGAAAGTCGAGATGTGCGCCCCTAAAACCACTTTCCATCCCACGACTCGAGCTACAGGCTGCAGCGCTTGCCGTGAGATTGAAGGACACGATAATATCCTGCCATGATGTAAGCCCAAAGGAAATAATATTTTGGTCGGATTCCAAAACGGTTGTCAAATGGATTCAATCAGATTCCAGAATTTATAAACAATTTGTTGCCCACCGTATCGCGGAGATTCTTGAGTCATCTGAGGTGAAACAATGGTGATGGCTGCCTGGTAGTTTAAATCCCGCTGATGAAGCCACAAGGCCACAAAATTTTTCTAAAGCATATTTAACATCCTGTTGGCTAAATGGCCCAGAATTTTTAAAAGACGAGAAGAAAGCCTGGCCGGAAGTTCCAGATGATCTTAATCAACATGAGTGTCATGCAGAGAAAAGGTCTAAATTTGTTTTTATGATAAATGAAACTTCAGTAATTCCATTTGAAAGATATTCCAGCTTCAATAAACTGGCCAGAGTAACTTGCTGGATCCGACGAGCGGTAAAAATTTTGAAGACTTATGGCGTACAAAGGGCAAAATATGGGCCACTGTTAAGTGCCAGTGAAGTTAATGACGCAACACAATACCTTTGTAAAATTGTTCAACGTGACGTGTTCTGCGAGGAATATAAACAATTAAGCATGAATAAACCCGTATCAAAATTTAGCCCGATCTTTAAACTTACTCCCTTTTTGGACGCTGATGGTGTAATACGTTTATCAGGCCGTATAAATAATGCCACATGCGTTGACCGCAGTACGAAGGAGCAGATTATCTTGCCTAAAAAACATATGTTGACGACGCTCATAGTTAAACAATACCATGAGAATTTTAAACACCAAAACCAGGAATCAATCTGTGCTGCAATCAGACTGAAGTTTTGGATACCAAGTCTAAGACAGCTAGTAAGGACTACGAAGAGAAACTGCCAAGTTTGCAAAAACATGTTTGCTGTTCCAAAGCAACCGTTAATGGGGCAACATCCAGAGGATAGGCTTACCCCCTATGTAAGAGCGTTTTCTTATACTGGCGTTGATTATATCGGCCCGTTTTTGGTTTCCATCGGCAGACGGAGTGAAAAGAGATGGGTATGCATTTTTACTTGCCTTACAACACGAGCAATCCATCTCGAGATAGCTAAAGATTTGTCAACCGATGTCGTGATATTGTGCATTCGAAATTTCATCAACCGAAGAGGGCTACCTGTACGAATAAGGAGTGACAGGGGCACTAATTTTGTGGGGGCAAGTAAGGAGAAATTCATTTTCGAGGAGGCAAAACTGATAAATGAGTGTGCAGGGCGCGGTATAGAATGGTTGTTTAACACTCCAGCAAATCCACAGGCAGGCGGCGTATGGGAAAGGATGGTACGTTCAGTCAAAAATGTGTTGGTTTTCACTTTAAAGGAAAAGGCTCCCCAAGTTGACACCTTTCACAGTTTGCTAATAGAAGCAGAAAATTTGATAAACTCACGGCCACTAACTCACCTTCCAATTGAGAATACTGAAGCTGAACCCTTAACACCCAACCATTTTTTGATTGGATGTCCAAATATACTGCAAACTCCTGCTGTTCCTGAAAGGGTTTGCATCAGAAAGCAATGGCAAATTTTACAGCAATTGAAACAAACCTTTTGGAAAAGGTGGATTCAGGAATATCTGCCAAAGATAACCCGTCGGACAAAGTGGCACCAAAACGTTAAACCCATCCAGATTGGTGATGTAGTGATAGTCTGTGATGACAATGAAACGCGTGGGCAGTGGAAGAGACGCATCGTTGAGGAGGTTTACCCTGGAGCTGATGGGCAGGTTCGCTCGGCGGTGGTAAAAACCGAAACTGGCAAATTAAAAAGACCGGCATCGAAATTGGCTGTACTCGACGTAGGTGGTGTATCTCCCGGGTCGACACACGGCGGCCGGGATGTTATGAAGTAGTTTCCAGAAACTTAAGAATTTAATTTAACTGTTGTTTTTCTTTTAAATAAGCAGAGTTGCTATAAATGTACCTATAACATACTCAGTAACCATTAGTACTGATTACTTTTGAGGCATTAGACTTGTTTGTGGCACTTGTCACAAATGACGCCCATTTTAATTTATAATTTGAAAAAAACGTGTAAGAGGATAGAATAGAGTAAGTTCTGGAAAAAAAACTATATTCTTTTTTTTGTAACTTTATTTTATATCTAATGTATATTTTTTAGATAATAAAACATAAATACGAATTTGCATCAACCAGCCGATGCTATCGTTTTTAAATATTGGTTTTATTATTATTCTTTCCAAAAACGACATTTGAGTTGCTGCCGCAACAATGGGAATGATTTGATGAATGCAGATGTGCAGTGCTCAGAACGCTAGGTAGAATACACTGGTAAAGAAACAAGATAGAGAGAATTTAGGTGCTTAAATTATCAGCTTGATTAAATTGTAATTGTTTTAATAAGCTCTTAATAACGTTAAAACGTAATCTCAGAGATAAATCCCAAAAGATGCATAGTAATAGAAATGTTATGAAAGCTTCTTGGCAAGAAATTTCCAAAAAAAATCGTCAACCCTGGTAAGTAAAAATGTATACATACATACATATATTTATATAAAACCCACATTACGTACAGCTCCTACAACAGAATAGCTTCTATAACAAAACAGATTCATTGAGTACTTGTAATATATTATTAAATACATACGTTATTGCAGATGAAGCTTGTCGGTACAGCTGGAAAAGTATCCATGATAGCAAAAGGTATTATTGTAAAAGATGCAAAATTGCAAACAAAAAAGGAAGTGAATGCGATTTAGAGCTTTACAAGATGACTCCGAATGGGAATTTTCGGAAAATCTTGCTTTGTAGAGTGATACATCCAACTTAAGAACGGTCTTCAAAAATTACAGAGTCCGCCAACTGATTCAAGCAGACCAAAATATTCCTACGTAAGTATTTCGATGAAAGTTATACATATTTCTAGTTAAGTTATACATATTTATAGTTAAGGCTGTACCATTGTCTGTGACAACCCGTTCTGTCGGATTCTCAACAGTATTCTTCTATGATAGAGCCGCTTCCACGTGGAGCACGTCAGCCATCGCTGACATTGCGACTGTTTACCAGGTGTACCGGGTTCATCTTTGGATGACCCATTATAAGGTATTCTTGGCGCAGCAGATACAAGTGGAGCCGGTGTCGACCGACGCATTGCAGCGCATCTACATTGAGGATGAAATAAGGGAAATATTGAATGCCATTATACATTCAGTGAAATACAACAGCTTCAAAATTTCGTGCCTTAATGAAATGGGGGCTGGTGTTTTCAAGGTCACGGATATTATAACAAAAATATCAGCCACCAACAATGTAGTTTAAAAGTTAATGTGTGATCATATGGTTTTTGTTTATATTCTTTAAAAAGTGTTGTGGACTTAAAAACAATAAGACGTAAAACTTTTCTTAAGCGCGAGATAGACACCACATTTTAAATGTCATATTTTCCAAGTGTAATAATAAATGTTGTTGTTCCAACAAAGTAATAGGTTTAAAGCGGAAAAAGCAAAATTTTTAATCAGAATAAAAAATTGTGCTGCAAAATAAGAAAAAAGGAACGAAAAAAACTTTATTACTTATTATTTTACTACTTATTATTATTATAAAAAAATACAACAAAGATAAGTTAAATCAAACTACATAGAAGAACATTAAACATAACAACATCAAAATCTGCAATACACTTTAATACAGTATATATGTAGGGCATCAACCTCCGTCAACCTTACCCTTGATTGTACTTATAACGGACGTAGACATAAACGACTGAAACTAACCAAAGTGTGAAGTTGACTGGTAACGTCTACAGTTGGAAATACATAGAAAGCTAAAATTATCGCTGTTGGACAATGATAAATTCAATGAGATCAGGTCTACTTTGCTAGACGGAATGGGAATACATCTGGAGTTTGGGGAGCATACCATGCGTGCGTTCAATCAGACGTTCGATTTTATAGATGCCAAGGAAAGAACGGATTAGTTCAAAGTGAGTGGTTCATGCTCTAACGCACTGGGCTCTGTGCTATACATGGTGCCAGGAGTAAATGTAATGTGGGGAACAGTAGCGTATGTATGACTTATGTTTTCGTATAGTTTCTGTTCAAAATATGGGTGATTTTCTTTTGCTGCCGAATCACTTCTTATGCAGTTGTCTACTTTTACTGCTAAATCTTACGCTAATTGCAGAATAATTTGGGCTGTACTGCATGAGGACTATAGTGAATTTTTCAGTGTCCTAGGCTCGTCATCAACGCCTTATGACCTCGAGTTAGTCAAAGCTATTTTTGTCGCTATATCTACGATATCAAAAACAACACATACAGAGGCATGGTCTTCCCGGAGATGGGAGTCTTTTCGTAATGAAATTCCAGAGCTTTCAGAGGTTGACCCTATCGATCCTCCAGTATTTGAAGCTTATGATGCTAAGTTAAAGTCAGGTGGGTTAATATATAACTACCAAATGGCCAAAGTAAATGGCCTCGAATCGATTGCAAGAATCATTAAGCAATCTAAAGCACCTCATATGGCTAGTCTTAATGCTCTTTGTAATATGATGTGTCTCCGATACAAAAATATGACATATTCCATCTTAGCGCACACATTTGGTATTGACCAACTCCGATCTATAATTACTATGGCAGCATACCTTTTACATAAACTGTATTGCACCAGTCAGCCTTCAACATCGGCAGCCGCGGGACAATCTGTTGCAAACGTCCCATTATTTAACTCCAAAAACTAAATGAATTTAATAAACAATCAAAAAAGTAAACCACAATACTTTCGTTAAACTAATTGTTCGTTACTAAATATTTAGGGAAATGCACCTCCTCTACATGTATATACCAACGACATCGCAATCGAATACCGTGGAAAAGGAAGGTAATAGAAACATTTTACAACGAGAAGATTGAATCTATCCCACCATTTGCACACAGGCTAAAGGAAAACCGTCAGTTTTTACAGACATAATTTCCCCCCATCAAATATATACCCATACATGTACATAAATAAGCAGATATATCAGAAACTTAAATTTTAAAAGTGCTTAAAAGCAATATTTGCTTCAAAATTAAAGAAACAAAATACGGGCCGAAAAAATTTTTAATCAAATTTTTAATTTAAAAATTTTAAAAAAATTTATTATCTCCTTTATTTAACCAAAGGGCAATGCCAGACCGTAAAGAAACAATATTACTGGCAAATTCAAGTTAAAATCGTCAAAAATCAAACTCGGCTGGGTGTATTTTATTGCTGACTCTTAATAGGATTTTTATATAAAATTTATAACATATAAATCTTACTCACAAGTCCCAGAGAACAACTACATTTTATCTTGAAATTGAAAACAATTCAATGCATCGTGCACTAAATCGCGTTGATATCGTTATCCGTGGTCTGCCCGAAGGTTGAATTGATCTACCCAAGTTCATCCTTGAACAGTTGCTCGTGGAAGATGGATCTTTTTCGAAACAAAAGAGAGCTGCTCTCGAACAACTGAGGTTGCTTCAATACTCGTGTCGAGAAATGAAAAACGACCAGAGTAGCAAAAAGGCAAGAGCAACAGGGCCTAAGGGGAACAAAACAGAGGTTCCTCTGCATAAAGATAAGACGTGGCAAACATCAAAAAGGGCAAGAAATAGGACAAGACACGCAAGCAAAATGTAGCCAAGACCAACAGCAAAAGCAATTTGAACCGCAATGCATAAAACTGGAAGCGGTGATAATCGAACCCGCTGCGGGATAAAGCTATGCAGGGGTACTGAAAAACCTGCGTGCACTGAGATCAAGAAGAAGAAGCACACGGAAATGGAATTTAGCTAGACTAGATTCCTAAGTATTGTTTTACGTCCTCACAACCTGCAAGTAAGCAACAACTCCCTTTTGCTTAATTTATTAACAAACATACTTGCAACATTATCAATTATTATGAATATATAAATGAATACTTACAAATCACATTTATTGTGTACTTGCAGTATCATCAATAATTGGAGAATGATGTTCATATATAAACATATTCCTTTGTAATTCCAATAATACTGATGACAAACACATTCATTTGTATGTAGTTTCTTTATTCTTTATTTTTGTATATTTCTTTTTAAAGTAGAACATAAGCATAAGCCACTTTTTGATTTATTAAATAAACTGCAGCTTCTTCGACATGCAAAAGAAAGACATATTTCGGTTTTAAAATTGGCGCAGTCGGTAACTAAGTTATTTTTTATCCTTGTAAATAAAAACCTTAAAATTATTTAAACGTACATTAAATAAAGGATATATCTATACTTGAGGTGGCAGGGGATTCTAGCATATTAAATAGCATATAAGTTTAAATGTAGTTATAGGTAGAAACTTTCTGGAAAAAACGACTTATTATTAGCAAAATTTAGTTCAGTGCACTTCTTTTGTACTAATATGGCAGCTTCTTTTTTTATTATTTAGTTATCGATTACTTTCACAGTGTCATCACTATGTTTGAAGAACAAGGCCAGCTGAAATGTTTTTTTTTACATTTCTATTTGTTTATGTGAAAGAACTTCCAGTTTTGAGTGAAAAATATAAAGCAAATAATGAAGAACTAGTTACAAATTTCTTGTCACCAGCCGCTCCAAAAACTATAAATGCAAAAGGAATACGAGAGGAACCACCCACTCTTCAATATCCAAAATGCTGCGGCTTCCAGAAAGAGGTATTTTGTATATGTTTTCGTCTGCGATCAGGAGCCTCGATAAAAACACATACATATACATATATATCTTAAACAAACAAAAGCAACATGTCAATTAATCCAGCGAATCCTAAGTTGGCAGCCGCATCAATGGAAAAAAAGAACACTTATTGTTGGATATATTGGCAAATCCCTACTGCAACATTCCAACTTACTGGTATTGAAACTCTGTTATTTTTGACACTTTGTTTTGTAACTTTTCTTTATTACTTTTCATCCTGTTCTTTGCCGGTTTTATAACCTTTTCTATTTTCTTCTAATAGATAAAGACTTGTATAGTTGAATTGAATCAGCATTTCTGTGTCAACATCACTGCGTTTTTCTACAGGTTATGGGCCCAGAACCCAGTAAATTTACGCATAATTGTACCTTGGTTTAAAGTTTTAAGAAATTATGGCGACAGATATTAAAAAATCAGTGGCAAAGCTTAATGCTGAAAATTACTTCACGTCGAAGTTGAAATTGGAGATGCTATTGATAAAGAAGGGTGTCTGGGAGGTTTTAACAACAGCAAAGCCAGCAACAGGTAATGATGCATGGATAAAGAAGGACAATAATGCGACAGCAACAATTTCTTTGACGGTGGAGGATGATCAGTTGCATCTAATAAGGCAATGCAAAACGGCGGCAGACATGTGGCAGAATTTGCAGAATTACCATGAACGAAAATCTTTAAGTAATAAAGTTGGTGTAATGCGAAAAATCTGCAGTATCCGTTTGGCAGATAATGGTGATGTAAAGGCTCATATTGGTGTGGGAGAGAATTCTTGGCGAGAGTTAGTTAAGAAGATGACGCCGTGGTGTTAAGACGTTCACGCATTGAAGAGACATTTTTATAAGTTTTTGCTTGTATTCGTATTTCATTTTCTATATACATATTTAAAATTTTACTATTAACTTAAAAAACTGAAAACACTAACGAATTTAATAAACCTAATTTTATTTAATATAAATAAATAAAAATAAAACTATATTTTGGGGGCTCAACCGGGATCAAATTGAAAGAAAAAGACGTTGTGAAAAAAAAAAGAGAATTTGTGAGTGTGCGTGTTAAATAAAAAAGCAAAAGTAAATTCAAAAAATTCGTTAAAAAAAAAAAACACCAAAGAAGAACAAACAATGACGTCGCTGCAATCATTCCGTTTTGTCAGAGAGAATTTGCGTCGCGGCAGAAGAGAAACGGTGGCAGCGCTGCACAAGTTTGTGTATGAAAGCGAAGGGGATAGAGACAATAGAAAACGGTTGCGCACATTCGAAGGCTTTACTTTTGACGAAAATGATGAGAAGTATATAGCTAAATGTGAATACATAGAAAAGAACTTGACGGCAAATGATTTAACATCAATTTGTAATTTTCTAAACATAAGCCATCACGCCGCTGATTTGAAGGAGTACATATTTTTAAACCTAAAGAGGGGAAATCTGTTATTTACAAGAGCAGAAGAAGACGAAAGCGATTATGAAGACGACGATGATGATGACGATAAGCAATTAAAATACGGTGTTGAAAAAGGAGAAATGCAAAATCGCTCAAACGACGATCGAAGAAGAAACAGAGATAGTGATGTTTTTTGCTCTTTAGATAATTTTGACGTACGTGGTGTAAATGAAGAAAGAAAAACACATACTTTAACGATGTCTCGATTTGCTTTGAGTTTTCGTGACATAGAAGATTCGATAAGAGCTTTTGATGGAAGTGAGCAAATACCGATAGAGACGTGGCTAGAGGAATTTGAGGAAACTGCTGCTGTAATGTGTTGGGACGATTTTCAAAAGTTTGTGTTTGCAAAAAAGTCATTGAAAGGGGTGGCTAAACGTTTTATCTTAAGTGAGAGAGGAATTACTTCGTGGCGTACGTTGAAAGATGCTCTTGTTGATGAGTTCAAAACGACGGTTAGCTCAACTTCATAAGGCATTAAGGGAGCGACAAATGAAGAATAACGAAAATGTACAGGAATATTTCTTTGAAATGAAAGACTTGGCGTCGCGTGGTAACATTGATGATTGTTCTTTAATACAATATATAATAGACGGTATACGCGATATGAATGTAAATAAAACTATTTTGTACGGCGCGAAAAACTTAAAAGAATTCAAATTAAAACTAAAAGACTACGAAATAATAAGAGACAAATCAAAGCAAGCGAGTGAAACAAAGAACAACGTAAATAAAAAAGTGTTGCCGAATAGAAGTGAAAAAAAAGATTTTGTTTGTTACAATTGTGGGGATAAAGGCCACAAGTCGTCTGAGTGTAAAAACAAAAGCAAAGGCGCAAAATGCTTTAAGTGCAATCAGTTCGGGCATATATCGAAAAATTGTTCATCAGAAAAAAAAAGATAATGAATCGAATACGCATTGCATAAGACCTTCTGAGCTTAATTTAATGAATAAAAACGTTAAAGTAAATGGTAAAAAATATATTGGTCTTTTTGATACGGGAAGTAAATTTAATATTATAACTGAGAATGTGTACAAGAATTCAAATGAACAAAATCTTAGTGAGGTAAACGTATTTCTTGTCGGTTTCGGGCAAAGTAAAGAGAAAATAAAACCGCTTGGTAGTACAAAGTTAAATATTGAAATTGATAATGAGATGTATGAAGTGGACTTTCTTGTTGTTTCAAATAATTTTATAGACATTGACGTCGTAATTGTTGAAGAATTTTGTAAGAACGTTGAAATAAAAATAGATCGTAATGGAGTTCATTTCGATAAAATTGTGTCGGACGAAAATGTAGTGCCTATAATGAGAATCAACACTATTTCGGAACATTTAGAACTCTCTATCGATGACCAAGCCGGAAAAGACGCAAAAGAAAAAGTGTACGAAATAATTAAAAACTATAAACCGTCGGAAACAGTAAAATCAACGAATGTTGAAATGAATATCGTTTTGAAGGACGAAAGTCCAATAAGTTCGCGTCCACGTAGATTGCCTCTTGTTGAGAGGAATATCGTTGACAGTCAGGTCGAACAGTGGCTGAACGAAGGTGTTATCGAAAATTCTGAGTCAGAATTCAGCAGTCCAATAGTACTAGTAAAAAAACGTGACGGTTCGCCAAGATTATGTATCGATTTTCGCCGCTTGAATAAAGTAATTGTCAAGGATCGATTTCCGTTGCCGTTAATTGAGGACCAACTCGACAGGCTGCAAGAAGCAAAGATTTTCAGCACAATTGACCTAAAGAACGGGTTTTTTCACGTTTCAGTTGCCGAAAGTTGCAGGAAATACACATCATTTGTGACGCATAATGGGCAATACCAATTCCGTAAGATGCCTTTTGGTCTGTCCAATTCGCCAGCTGTTTTCCAAAGGTATGTAAACTCTATATTCCATGATTTGTCCCTCAAAGGCATCGCTCTGCCGTACATCGACGATATTATTATCCCTGCTGAGGACGAAGAAAAAGCTTTACAGAATTTAGAACTGGTTATCAAGCAGTGTAGTGATTACGGCTTAGAGATTAACTTAAAGAAATGTCAATTTTTAAAACGAAAAGTAGAGTTTCTAGGACACATAATCCAAGACCAAAAAATATTTCCGTCGCCTGATAAGGTGCAGGCAGTACTTAAATTCAAGATGCCACAAAATTTAAAACATCTACAAAGTTTTCTGGGACTGGCAGGATATTTTAGAAAGTTTATTCGTGACTTTTCTCTTATAGCGAAGCCTCTAAGCGATTTGACAAAACAAGATAAAAAATTTGAAATGGATAAGGAGCAAATGATGTCTTTTAACCAATTGAAGGAAAGTTTGAGTAGTGGCCCAGTTTTAAACATTTATAATCAGAATCGAGAAACAGAAATACATACTGACGCTTCAATAGACGGGTATGGCGCTATTTTCCTGCAAAGGTCCGCTGAAGATGGTGGTTTGCATCCCGTATATTACATGAGCCGGAAGACAACAGATGCCGAAAGGAAATATAGCAGCTACGAACTAGAGATACTCGCAGTAATAGAAGCACTTAAAAAGTTTCGAGTCTATGTGCTGGGTACCAAATTTAAATTGGTGACTGACTGTAATGCCTTTACGAAAACGTTAGAAAAGAAAGATCTTTGTACTAGAGTTGCCAGGTGGATACTTTTTCTTCAGGAATACGATTACGTGGTGGAACATCGTGCAGGTTCACAAATGCGACATGTTGACGCACTCAGCCGGTATCCCGTCATGATGATTATGGAAGATGATATTATGTCAAAAGTAGCAAGAGCTCAATCTCAGGATGACGATCTGAACTGCTTGATAGAAATCCTTAAGAGTAACCCCACCTACAATGACTATTTTATGAAAAGCTCTATTTTGTACAAATTGTTAGACGGTCGTGAGTTAGTAGTTGTTCCAAAAAATATGCAAAGAGAAGTAATAAGAATCGCCCACGAGAAAGGTCACTTCGGAACCAAGAAGACTAAAGAACTCCTGAACAACGACTACTATATTCCAAAACTAGATGAAAAAATACAGAGCTGCATCACCAATTGCATTCCGTGTGTAGTGATAAATCAAAGCAAGGTAAGCAGGAAGGTGAGTTACACCCATTGCCGAAAAACGACTCGCCGTTCCACACATTCCATATTGACTTTCTTGGACCACTAGAATCTACAAATAAAAACTACAAACACATACTAGCCGTCATTGATTCTTTTACGAAATTTTGTTGGCTTTATCCAACCAAAACAACGTCCGCAAACGAAGTTATATCGAGACTACAAATGCAAAGTATGATTTTTGGAAATCCGCAGCAAATTATAACTGATCGAGGTGCAGCATTCACTTCTGAAGATTTCAGGGAATACGCCCGAAGCGAAAACATAAACCTCATAGCTGTAACAACTGGACTCCCCCGTGCAAATGGTCAGGTGGAAAGGTTAAATGCAGTTATTAGCACAGTCTTGGCCAAATTGAGCATCAACGATCCATCAAAGTGGTATAAACACGTTTCCAAAGTTCAACAAGTTATAAATTCGACATATTCACGAAGTACGAATATGACTCCTTTTGAACTTCTCACAGGTGTTAAGATGCGAACAACCGAAGACCTACAAATAAAACAACTAATAGAAGATGCAACAGTCTACAATTTCAACGAAGAAAGAAACGAAAAAAGACAGCATGTTAAGGAGCAAATACTGAAAATGCAAAACGAAAATAAGAAGTCCTACAATTTACGCCGCAAGCCAGCAGTAAAGTATAAAGAAGGTGACATCGTAGCCATAAAACGCACTCAATTTGGAGGTGGCCTAAAGCTTAAGCCAAAATACTTGGGCCCATATAAAATAACAAAAGTTAAATCCAACGACACCTATGATGTAGAAAAAGATGGTAGCTGTGAGGGTCCTAACCGCTCTACAACTTGTGCTGAATACATCAAGCCATGGGTAACCTACGATGAAGCATTCGAGGCGAATGTTTGATAGGATGGCCGAAATGTGGGAGAGAATTCTTGGCGAGAGTTAGTTAAGAAGATGACGCCGTGGTGTTAAGACGTTCACGCATTGAAGAGACATTTTTAAAAGTTTTTGCTTGTATTCGTATTTCATTTTCTATATACATATTTAAAATTTTACTATTAACTTAAAAAACTGAAAACACTAATGAATTTAATAAACCTAATTTTATTTAATATAAATAAATAAAAATAAAACTCTATATTGGTATGATGAGTGATTTGTTTCTTAAGTTGCAGAATTTGGGTGAGAATACTTTTAGCGAAAAATGGAACATTGCAATGCTGTTAAGTAGTTTGCCTGCCAGTTACAATAGTTTGATTACTGCTCTAGAGTCACGGTCTGAAGAGGAACTAACGATTGGATATGTTGAATCAAAATTAAATGAAGAATATTCTAGACGCAAAGGTGGCGATTCCAATGATTCACAAAAGGCTATGCTGGTATCCAACAGAAAACAAAGTTCAAACATAGAGTGTTATTTCTGTCATAAAAAGGGTCACTTAAAGAAAAATTGCATTAAATATAAAGAGTGGAAAAGAAAACAACCACAACAAAAGGCAAATACGGCTATAGATAATGATTTTTGTTTGGTGACAAGTGAAAGTTTTGGCAAATGGATAATAGATTCCGGTGCGTCCTGTCATATATGCAATGATAAAAGGTTATTTGTAATTATGGACAGTGGTCTGCAAAAGGAAATAGTTTTGGCAAATGGTGAGAAAGTCATATCAAGCGGCGAAGGTACAATAAAAATAAAACTGAAAAGAAATAAAAACGACTATAACAACATAACATTTGATAATGTGCTATACTCCCCTACAGTAAACATGAATATATTATCGGTTAAACAATTGACAAGAAAGGGTTGTAATGTCGATTTTCAAGGTGAAAAGTGTATTGTACGAAAAGATGGTAAGGTAGTGGTTTATGCAACTTCTGATTCGGGGCTGTATTTATGTCAAATTGAACACCATTTAAACCTTACAAATGTATGCTCAAGAAACTGTATTCATTGTATTGGCATAAAGGCTGACTTCATAAATGCAGTTTGCATTGTAACATTGCAAAGAAAAGTGTTTACAAGGCAAAGTAATATTGTATGGCAACACTGCTTTGTAAAATAATGCGGTGACATATTAGTATATTTATGAACGCATAAATTGACAAAAGTTTTGTTCCTGGAGTAAAAGTTTTTAACTTTATGTGTATTTAAATGGATCTCCAGAAATCTTGTGCTATTCTTTTGAATACTGCCTTCGAATTGGATGGCAAAAGGAATAAAAACATTACTTTGATTAAAAATATTTTAAATAAAAGGAAGCGTCGCCGTGTTGCATTGTTGAGAAGACAAGACTCAAGACGAAGAATCCCTAAAAATTTGAATTTTTGTGAAACTATCGCAAATATGCAGGATGACGTATTTTTTTTCTCATTTTCGGATGAAGAAAAGTACATTCGAGGTATTAAAATATCCAATTATATTACTTTAAAAAACTAATTAAACTTTTAAATGTAAGAAATTACAGAATGCGATAAAACCCTTTTGGAATCCATCTACACTTGGACGTATTGGAATATCATTACAAAAAGCTCTACAAATAACAATCTGGAAACTTAGCAACAACTGCTCTTTCAGAGATGTCAGTGATCGCTTTTGTGTGGCAAATGGTCTTGCATACAAGGTGTTTGTCAAAATAATAAAAATTATATGCCGCTTGAAGAAAGATGTCATAAAGTTCCCAAAAACTGCATCTGAGCAAAGGCAAACGAGTGAAGAGTTCTCAAACCTTCGACACAATCCTTTCCCCTTTGTATTAGGATGCATAGACGGAACACATATTCCGATTTCGCAGCCAATCAAAGACGAAATTAGTTATCGCAACAGAAAGGGAACTTACTCTATTATTGCCCAAGTAAAATAATATTTTTTCATCTGAGGATGTTTTTATTACCTATATGATTTTTTGCAGGCTATTGTAGACGTATGAGGTTTATAGATGTATTTATCGGATGCCCAGGTGCATGTCATGACTCAACAGTTTGGCAAATGAGCTTTATTAGAAAAGCTATAATAAACAAGGAAATAAATATTTCTTCCAATTGCCATTTGTTGGGCGATGGAGGGTATCCATTAGAGACGTTCCTTATGGTGCCTTACCGTGACAACGGATTTTTAACGCAAAGAAAGTATTCTCTAACAATGTTACCACTATAATTTATAAAGATTTCAATGAAAATTTAATTAAAGATATAATTAAAACATATCTAATAAACAAAAACGTTACCATATATATATACCCAACAATAAGAACTTTATTATGCTACAAAACTACTTTAGCAGATTGGTTCAAAATAACTCTCATAAAATTTTGAGAGCCACCAAGATTTTAGAAAATATAACAGATTTTTCTGATTTTAAAACGAAAGTCCTGGAGATTCATATATCCGGCCTTCACCAAGGAATTGAAAAAATAGTTAAAGTATTTAAAAACAAATATTATTACCCAAATTATGTAAAAGAAATATCGAAAGTAATAAATGAATATGAGCTATGTAATAACTGCAAGAACGACCATATTAACAATAAGATACCCTTTAAAATCACACCACCTGTATATGAAACGAGAGAAAAATATGTGATCGATTTCTGGCAGTGGGATAAATAATACTACCTAACATGCATCGATTTGTACTCTAAATTCGCGACAGCAGAACCCGTAAAATCTCTAAATTGGATAGAAACAAAAAAAGCACTTTTAAGAATATTTAACACCATGGGTCCACCCAAAACCTTGAAGATAGACCAGGATCAAGGAATTAATAACATTAACATTAAAAAATGGTGTGAAGAACTGAATATAAAACTGGAAGTAACTACTGGAAAAATGGGAATAAGTGATATAGAAAGACTGCATAAAACATTAAATGAAAAGTTGAGAATCATAAACACGTCAAAAGATAAAGAGTTAATTTACTTACATATTGAACAGACACTATTCACATATAACCATAACATAATCCACTCAACCACGAGGGAAACGTCCTATAATATATTTTTTAATAGACTTAAGCCCCAATCAAATCCGCAGGAAATTATGAAACACCGAATTAATAACATTAATAGAACAAGACAAGAGGAACCAATAGACACAAATTATCTAAAAGCAGAAAATTCTAGGAAACGATTACAAAAAATTAACAACCCATTTAAAAAAGTAGCAGTAACACAAATAGAAGAGGATAAAGGGCACTACATAGTGAAATGCAAGAATAGAAACGTTAGGAAATATAAAACACAATTTAAAAGGAAAAAGAAATAATAATAATAATAAAAACACTTTTAGGTTTAACAAGGACCAGTCAACACAAAAAGATAAGACCATTAATAATAACTATATTGATGATTATTTCGAAAATCATAGTGGTTAACGGGCAAACGATCGAAATAAACAACATATATGACGATTATGGATTTACTATTATCAACCAAGGAAATCTAGAGGTACCAGCAGAATATAAATATCAAATACTATCTATAAACGAAACTCACCTTGACATAACTTATAATTTACTTATGGAACAGTTTAAATCAGTAAAATATTATCAAAACAATATGACAAAAAAATACCTAACAATGGCATTCAAAGAAAAACAAATATTTTCAAACAGACATAAGCGAGGGCTAGCAAATGTAATTGGCGACGGTTTGAAATTCCTTTTTGGAACCATGAACGAAGAAGATAGAGTAAATATAGAAAAAGCAATTAAAGATTTAAAAACAGATATCATTACTACTAACGAATTCAATGAGTTAATCGACCACATAAATAACGAACATAAAATACTGGAAAAACTCCAAAATGAAACATTTAGAACACAAAGTAAACTTATAGAAAAAGTTTACGCAGACATGTTTTTGGACAACGTCAAAATGTATTTAGAACACATTCAGGACATTAAACTAGCAATACAACTGGCTAGATTAGGTATTATAAACCCAAAACTAATCGACTTACAAACTGCGACAAACTTATCTACACTAGAATTTGAACATATAAAATCTTCAGTTTGGTTGGAATTAGATCTAATTTATTTTATACTCTCTATCCCGACTCAATTCAAAACTTATAAAAGGTTAAGAATTATTCAACTACCAGATAAAAACAATAATGAGCTTAAAATTAACGAAGAAGAATATTATGCTGTAATAGATAATGTAATTTATAAAGTACAGAACAATAAAATAATACTAGAAAATAATGAATTTTTTAAAATCAAAATCAAAGGAAACAATATCATTCGCTTTAACAATTGTAAAATAAAAATTAATGACTTTGAAATATCTGTGAAACAAAACACGGAATCTAATATCCTACCACCTATAAAAGATGTTGAATATATAATTAAAGATAATATTTCACTACCTGAACTAAAAAAACACATAGAGCATGTTGTAACCAAAACAGAAAATTACTCTTTAAGTTTCCTAATAATTATTATTGTAATTGTATTAATAATTATAGAGTTTGCCATTAAATATAAGAAACACTTTTTAAATAATATAACGCCAGTCAATGAGGACATCGACTTATCTAAAGGAGGGAGGAGTGACATACACACTACTAATATACCTTAAACATAAGTACTGATATTAATAATATAGAATTAACAAATAAGTTAAGTTATGGTGGGAACAACAAACAAATAAGAAAACACAACCTTTGGTCAAACAAACCCAAGACCAAACTATGATGATAACAAATTTGTAATTATCATCATAGAACAAAGCGGTGTCTACACGACACATTCAGTGATAAGAACTAACGTATAACAACAAAGGAAAAACATAGATAAAATGATTCTTAGAATAGTATTTAAGATGAACTAATCAAAAATAAACGTTAGTTTATGAAGAAAACTCAAACACAAATAACGTAGTATTTCATTTATATATATATATATATATATATATATATATATATATATATATATATTTCATATTTTTAATCATGGCTCAAGCACCGCCTATTACCCTTGACCCAATTATATATCTCAAAACTCTACCCGAGTTTAGCGGAAGTCGACATGATTTATACAATTTTATTACTCTAGTAGAACAGATACACCCTATACTGACACAGTACGATGGAATGTCCCAATTAGTTTTTTCCGATATTATTAAAAGCAGATTACAGGGTAAAGCTCGGGGAATTATAGAAATAAACTTTCACGTCAAATCGTGCGCAGATATCAAGGAGGTTTTCATTAATAATTTTGGCGAAAAACTTAGTTTAGAAGAATTATATGACCACATAGGGGCAATAGTATTTAAAACAAACACGTCCGACTTTTATAGCGAAATTAAAGACAGGTTAAGAAGACGTCATAATAAAACAAGTCTTATAATAGGAGAAAATCCAGGCACGGAAGCCATAGCGAAAAACAATGTGAGATCCGCTCTGAATATTTTTAAAGAAAAAATTCTGGAGCCAATGAAAACAATACTAGCTTGTAGAAATCCAGATAGTTTGGAAGAGCCTATAGAAATACTTTTTAAGTCAGGATATGTTAATTATGGCAACAAAATAGCAAAAAATCCAATTTATTCGCGAAACAAAAATTACAATTATAAAAATGATCAAACAAGTAATCCCTATCAGCAAGAATCATATTCAAACCCAAAATACAGAACCAATTTTAACCAAAATAATTATCAAGGATCAAACCCAAATCATCAATATAGAAATAATTTAACAAAAAACAATACCACAATAACCAACAAAGATCAAATACAAATTCACAATATAAACCAAGTTATAATTATCAACAAAGAAACTTCTATAATGGACCAAATCTGGATACAAATTACCAACGACATGACCAACCAGAGCCTATGAACGTTAATACTATCGAAAGAATGCCGAAAAAACAAGAATATGAAAATTTTTAATTTCCAGCCTCACGGGAAAATTACCACATATAGTCGTAAAGACTAAGCTAGGATATTTAAAATTTTTAATCGATACAGGTGCTTCTCATTCAGTTATTAATCCGGGTATATGTCATCCAAAATGGAATGTACCTATACAGCAAACAAAATTAAAACTTTACAACATTTAATCAAAATAAATCAAATGGTTCGCATTCCACTTTTTGAGGAACTTGGCTGTAAATAATAAACTCAGTTTATTATTTTAGATTTAAAGTATAAAGATATTTTATTGGAAAGAATAAAATTTATCTTTTTACAGGTGATGATGATAATGCGAAAATCGTGCAACAGCGTTGTTTACAATAGTACGACCGTAGTTGCAATAATATAATAGACTGAACTTAGTTGTACTAAGGGGAAGGATCATCTTTTTATGGTACACATTTAAAGCACACAAACGAAGTGGAAGCCTTATAAAGCAAAAAAACTTTTCAAATCAAAGACCTCGGAGAGGCATTCACTAAAGTAAAATAAAATCAATTTTTAAATTGGAAAATCAATAGAGCATAAGACGTATTCAGTATGAACCCCCGCAATAATAACAATAATATTTATAGAGGACCAAGGAACGACAGTTTTTATGGCAACCAAAATCGCAACCATTCGACTGACCACAATTGACCAATGTTGCCTGCAAGCAACATTCTATAACTACCGAACTATGATACCAAGGACTTTGAAACTTTTTTTGGTTCATACCTGGGTCAAGCATGAAACATATTCAACCTAAAAATTTTTTTTCGCACGGCCCACTTTAATTAGGGCATGGGAGGCTTAAAATTTGTTTCCGTTGTCTTCTAGTGCCCGTCAACTTCATTTAAAGCCTCCCAAAGCAACTAAAATTGTTAATGTTTGTGCGCCATATCAATAAATAGGGAGAGGAATTAGATATGAAAATTTTGATCCCATCCTAAACAGGACGATGTATTCAACCAAATTGAAGGGAGCGCAGGGGTCGATCCTACACAAGTTAGCTTAGCGACATCAAATGTAAATCACTCTCAGACACCAGTAAATGTGGTCTTGGCTTAACTGCAAAGCAAGATGTAAAATCTACATTTAGCGGTTGCGCCTCACGTTTCAGTGGTGAGCGTAATTCCACACAAGTTGAAGATTTTCTGGCCACTATACTGTTTTACAAGGAGGCCGACAATATTCCTGATCGTTATGCGCTCGTTAGTTTACCTCTACTTTTGGTTGGTTACGTCTCTAAGTGGTGGCAAAGAGTCCCAGATGAAGGTAAAACTTTGGTGATGCGAAAGCATTTGCATCACCAAAACCTGATTTGCGTATTTTTAATGAAATTTTTCAGGAGAAACAAAAAAACATTTGAGTCTACAGATAATTTCATATGCAGAAAACGGAAATTATTTGCTCAACTGACTGAAAGACTTACCGAAAACTTAATGCTTAATGTCCCGAGATAGTATTTCTTGTTTCGAAGAGCTATTATGTAGGCCCAGAGAAGTAGAGAAAAGAAGACCTCTTGAGAGCCAACAGAACTTGGTGTTACGATGCATATACGATGCATAGAAAAGAGAACCATTTAGCAGAAAATTGTCCGAAAAAAATAAAAAAGTGAAAGAACCTGAGACAAAACTCAACTGTTACGGTTGTGAAACAGCAGGATTTTACCGCTCGAATTGCCCTTCTGGTAACAAGAAAAACGTAAATATTGAAAAAATAAAACTTCTTTTTTTTCAATTTAATTTAAACTTCTCTAGTTGGACGAAATGTTCCCGTCATGAAGATAAATATCGTCGGTAGAATGGAGAACCTTGTTTTAATACTGCCGCTAGAACCAGTGTTGCGGGATTTCTTCTGTATTTGAATCTGGTGAAAAGGAGATTTTCATTTACAAAAGTTTGCACAGAAATTGTATTGGCTGATGGAAGTCACAAGAACTAAGTTGTCTACTCTACAACTGTCGCGACTCTTATTGGTGACCGTTGCAAACGAATTAACTTTATATGCTTGCCAAAGGCTATTTGTAATAAAATCTTGATTGACATTGACTTCTGGGAGGAGAACGGCATCGTGCTAGATTTAGTTCAGCGTACAGAGCATTTTAAGGATGATACCAAGACAGATTAAACAGGTACTCTCACTAGTACAACAATCTACAACACTAACAACCACACGTATTTTGTTGGTAGAATATTACATGATAATGTCAAAATCTTATGACTTTTGCTTGAAAAAAAACGTGGCTGAATAAATGTCAATTCAATGTTTTGTGTTCATGAAGGCAGATTAATCTGTCTTGAAGGCAGATGAATTATTTTATTTTGCAATGTATTATTGCGTTGGGAGTTTGTAAAGCATATTACACATTTGGAGTTTTAGTATTTAAGGTAATTATTAATTCTATAAATTTAAATATATTATATGCTGAAATGTTTCTTACAGGTACCTCATCTCAGTTGTAATGGCGCAGCTATATGGCTATCAAATTGCAAAAGTGTCATCGATGCGGTATGTCCGATTAATAAATGAATCCAAAAGAGCTCTCTTGGCAGCATCCTGAAATGAACTGGCATTACTTTTGTATACATCGATCAGCATGTCGAGCACAGTTTTTCGACACAGCAGACGATGCGAAACACCACAACATAAAATTAAGCCACCTTCGTATTCATCAACAGCAGTGACATATCCAGGCCAAACTTCAAGCTTATGCTGTGGTATTATTTTAGGCGCAGTGGGGTCGAATTGTTTCCGATCGAAACGTGCATAGTGTAATGTTTTCATAACACCATCAAATAGAACGTTGTATAAATGTATACAATTCTTTAAGCTTTCCTTTTGTATGTATATATAAATAAATTATATTTCACTTTTCATTCACTTAATCTGCTTTGCTTGCTCTTACACTTTTTAGCTTTTGCTTTTCTAATGAAAAATAAAGCTTGTAAATAAACTTTTGACATTACATTGGTACGTAAACAAAAGACAGCTGCGCTATCGAAAGTACCTGTTTAATCTGCCTTGGATGATACATCAAAAATTTTTCAATTCAGAATGAGTCAACCACAGGTTGTGAATTCTATATCTGTTTCAGAAAACGTTATGCCAAATAAGAATTTTTGTCGTGGTTTGAAAACGGTAACAACGAATACCCACCGAGTGCTATAAAGAAGATTTTTGGAAACTATCCCAGAGAATTACGAATTCCCAAAACGGCCGAAATTGTTTCCACCACTGAAGAAAGCAAAAATGGATGACTATTGTGATCATATATAAATACCAAAGTGGCACAACTCAAAATTTTCCAAAACTGACTTTTTTCCATAAATTAATTCAGAATACACATCTGTAACTACTGCAAAAATTTCTTTCACATCACTATCTTCTTCAACTGGAAAAATTTATGTTATGTCTATTTTTATGTTAAGTGTGTTGCTTCTGCACGATGAACTAAAGAGAATTATTTTTAGTTGTGCTAATGTGCTCAAGAACAACTGATTACTTTTATTACACATAAAGAGTTTTATTTTGAGTTCTGTCTCTATTACTGTAAAAAGTGATCAATTTCGTGGTATATTATTTTGCATTGTGCTTCTTTAGTTGGAAAAAGTAAGTTCAATCAACAGTATTATTTATTTATGTGCCTTTTTTGATTAAATAATCGTGATCGTCGTAAGTTTAACAATTTTTTATATTTTAAAGTACAAAAAAAGTATTAAATGTTAATTATATTGGCATTAGCCATTTGTTTGTTTACTTATTGTGCATGCTTTTTGTAAAATCTTAAATTATTTGCAATAAAAAATTTAATTTTTAGTTGTGACTTTTTTGATGAAAATGTCTTGCCCAAACCTTGAACATTACTCAACTACGATGGAAACTGATTGCAGCGTGCCTTCTCATAGTGATGATAGTAGCACAAATGCATTTAGTGACTCTGGGAGTGAATTTTGTGTGTCCGGAAAAACTAAAGGCAGCACCTCCGAAGAATACTCAGAAGAAGAAGATATAAAAAGACTAAATAGGAAGAGAACACGTTCTAGATATACATTTCAAAACAGGGAACAACAGAAACAAAAATCTTTAAGAAACGCAGGAGTCTCTTACACATCACTTTCCAAGTCGAAGAAAGAAGTAAATGCCAGGTGTGTACGGCCACCCTGCGGAGCAAAGTGCCGACTTCGATGCAATGAACTAATTCCTGAATCGACGCGCCTTGAAATATTTCAAAAATATTGGGGTTGCGGTAACTTGCAAAGACATAGAGAATTTATAGCTAGCCATATGAAAGAAATTAAACCAAAATACAGATACACCTGTACAGATGGGCTTCGCAAACTTAATAATGCTTTTTTCTTTGAGCTCAACTCAAAGCCTATTCGAGTGTGTAAGACTCTTTTTAAAGCAACCCTTGATATAAATGACAAAGTTAAAGAAACAGTTATAAAAAAAAGAACAGCTATGGTTTCGTTGAGCTGGATCTTCGTGGAAAGCATGACAATTATACAACAGTAAGCCCAGAAATCAAAGACAGTATGAGAGAATTTATTCAAAATATTCCAAGAATCGAATCTCATTACTTACGTGCTAAAACTTCTCGGGAGTTCATTGAAAGCAGTAAAAGCATAGCAGATCTATACCAAGACTATAAAGAATCTCTTGAAGCTGAAAATTTAGAGTTTGGGAGTAAAATTATGTTAAAAAAAAGCAATGTAGCTGTGTATGACTTACAGGCTGTTTTACCGTTGCCAAAAGCCTTTACCTCTTGTTTTTACTACAAAAGTAAAATTAACTGTTACAGTTTTACTGTTAGTGACCTTAGCGCCAAATATGTAGAATGTTCTTTTTGGACTGAAGTACAAGGAAAACGTGGGAGTAATGAGATCGGAACCTGTGTTCCGATTTTTGCCCTACAAAAGGCAAAAAATGCTCAAGATTTAGATCTAATTTTTTATTCTGATAACTGCTGTGGACAACAAAAAAATAAGTACATTCTTTCAATGTATGCATATGCTGTATATAAGTATAATTTGAAAAGTATTACGCATAAATATCTTATTAAAGGTCACTCTCAAAACGAAGGAGATAATGTCCACAGCGTTATTGAGGAGCAAGTAAAAAGGCATTTAAGTAGTAATCCCATTTATACGCCAGACCAATACACAAGTCTCATAGCAACTGCAAAAAAGACTGGCCCCCCATATAAAGTTCGGGAATTATCACATGAAGCCTTTTATGATTTAAAGTCTCTTCAAGAAGAGTGGGGTAAAAATTTTTCCACAAATGAAGACAATCAGAAAGTTATATGGCGTAATATTAAAGTTCTCCAAGTCAATAAAGAAAACTCCAATTCATTTTTTATAAAACATCTTATAAAGAAATCAACTTTCAGGAAGTGTGTGTAAGGAACAATTTAAAGCCTTGGAGTTGCATCAAGTAAGAATTGAGAAGCATTTTATATTTACTTTATTTTGCTGTTATTAAAAACATTAAACATTTTTTTAACAATAATAATTTTAGCTTATGCGCGATTTATTCGGAAAGGCTATCGCTTCCACAAATAAAGCAAAAATATAAAAGAACTGGTGTATAAAAATCATATTCCAAAAAACTTTTATGAGTCATATTACAAATATTTATTTACTACATAGTTTCAATAGCATTTAAAAATGTAAACTTTTGAAGAGTATTTTTTTTAATATAATGAGCTATTTTGATTTGTACTTTGTGCTACTTTGATATATGCTAATGAAATGAATAAAGCTTTATTTTAAAATAGAAACATTTGAATAAAAACACACATTTCAGCACTCCTCTGGATTTTCTTATTATTCTGCTTGCTATTCAGGCGGAGGCTAGGAAACTTACAAATTTAAAACATTTTATCAGTTGAAGAGGCACAACTTGATATAATATCACTAGTTAATCGAAAAAATTTCAGTTAAGGAGTCATAAATAAAAATTTTATTTTATTTTCGCAAACATAATATAAGATTGAAAAAAGTATAGCAGAACCTTCTTCAATATTGAATTTTTTCATAATGGAACAACATTTTCTTTAAATATTATAATCAGTTTTTTGTCTCTCCTGAAAATTTTAGTATTTTGAGTTGTGCCTCTTTTGTATTTAGGGTGCGATATATTCAAGCCAATTGAACTAAATTCATTCGATATAGAATTGCGACCTAACGAGGGATATAGTTTATCATCAAACGATAAGACGATTTTGAATGAGTTATTGCGTTCTGACAGGCTCACAGGATCCGATATCATCTGCGCCATACAGAATTTCTCCGAAGATGAAAATACTTTTAAAGCAGGAAATTTATAAAATGCTGGAAAAAGGCATAATCGCAGAGATAGAATCGCCATGAGCATTCCCAGTGGTTTTAGAACCCAAGAAAAATGGTTCAGTCAGACTATGTGTGGACTATCGACGTTTAAATGTTACCACTACTACTGACACATACCCATTACCTAGAATTGACGATCTTTTGCATTCGGTTCTGGTTATTGGCAAATAAAAATAGCGGACAGAGACAAAAAGAAAACAGCTTTCACAACTCCATTCGGATTATTCGTATTCAATCGAATGCCAGTTGGGATGAAGAACGCCCCGGCTACCTTTCAGAGGTTAATTGATAAATTTAGAACTGGTGTTCCGAGTATTGTAATATTGGTATATCTTGATGAAATTATCATATGTTCAGAAGATTTTGAAACACATATTGAGGATTTGAAGACAACGTTTAACCCACACGTTTATCATTTGTTAAGTTTCCCCATATATAAAACGCCAACATAAAATCATGTTTAATAATTTTATCTTTAGATTTTGTCTCTTACGAATAGAAAAAAATTATTATATTTTTTAAGCTTCCGACTGTTTTACAAAATGTGGTTTAAAATAAAAATTTTCCGAAAATTGACTAAATTTTAATCCATTGTACAATTTATGTAAACAACTGAAAATAATTTTATATGTGTTACCATGTATTGCCAAACGTCCAAAGCAATCTGTAAAGCTATTTAGCTACTGCTGTATTATATACATTTATCGTAAGGTAACGGTAAATATTGGCGTGTGTTTCACCACAATTAGTTGTTTTTTATTTAAAATAAGAGTGATATATTATAAAATGTCGCGGCGAGAGTACCTTACAAACGCAGAATTACAAGACATTATTGATAACGAGCGATGAAGAATATTACCATCAAGAAGAGAGAGCGTGTGCAATTGATTTTGTTACAACAATTATATGAGTCTCTATAGGAACAATTGAAATAATTTACAAATCGGTTATTGACGATTATGGTGGTCCGCAAGTCACACTCAGACAAGAGAAATCACACCCATCAATATTAAACGGAACCCCCAATATCGTCCATTAACTGATTTTAAGCCGGTTTGGAAAAAAAAACCAAGCGAACAGCCTACGATATTTATCCAGTACATAATACATTAAAAGAAGATAAACATGAAAGACTGTTTCAGATTATAAGCGAAAAAAAGCCCAATGGAGTTATTTAAATTGTTTTTCGACGATGAAATAATTGCCGAACTTGTAGATGAAACAAATCGATATGCAACCCAAAAGAATATCACCAAATTTTGCGACAAAAATCTTATGCAACGTTTTATGGGCATTCTTCTTTTTTCTGGATATCATAATATAGGTCAAACCACATTATATTGGAGCTTAGAGCCAGCTTTTGGTATTGTTTTCATTCGTCAAACAATGCCAAGGGATATGTTTGCAAAAATAAAATCAAACTTTCATATCGCAAACAATGATAATTTAAATATATCTGACAAATTTGCGAAGGTCAGGCCGTTATTTGACATGCTCAACAAACGTTATATGCAGTTTGGTATTTTTGCAGAGCATTTGTCTATCGATGAGACAATGGTACCTTACTTCGGCAGAAATTCTGCGAAAATGTTTATACGCGGGAAACCAATCCGTTTCGGTTATAAACTGTGGGCGCTTTGCTCGAGCAGTGGCTACATGTTCCAGTTTATTCCAGTTCCAGTTCATCTGCCATCTACAATAAAAGCTTGGGACTTGGCGCATCGGTCATAATGGAACTGTTGTCACATTGTGAGAATCCAACGTATCATACCGACCATTTTGAAAATTTTTTTACCTCTCACTACCTGCTGTGTTTACTGAAAGAGAGAGGCTTTTGTGCAACCGGCACTGTTCGATCTAATCGTGTTGCAGGTGCTCCTTTAAAAACCAGAAAAATTGTCTTGAAAAAGCACGATGCTGACTACTCATACGATATGCGGAATAATGTTGTGATAATTCGTTGGATAGGTAATTCGGAAGTAACTATCGCTACTAATTACGACAGAATCGATCCAATGGCAACTGTGCAACGATACAGCAGCCTTCAACAATTACAACAGACATAAGGGTGGCGTAGATCTACACGATAACGAGATGGCGAATTATCGTATTGGCATTGATGCAAAAAATGGTGGTAGCCGCTCTGAGTGCAATGTTTGGATATCGCTGTTGTGAAAGCTTGGAAGTTGCATTGTTTTGTAGCATATTCAAGAAAGAAAAACCTATGTCACAGCTTGAATTTAAAAATGAGGTGACCATTTTTCTGCTACTTTCGTCCGAGGATGCGATGGATTAAATCGAATCTTCATCTGTTGAGGATTCAGATACTGTCTTTAGGCAACCAAACCTTCCTAAGATAAACGCCTTGCACGTACCCTTGAAGACTTCTAATTGTCGCCATTGTATTGTGTGGACTCCAAAAGCCACAATATTTAAGTGCGAGAAGTGTTATATCCACTTACACTCAGAAAATTGCTTCAAGCTATTCCACGAAGACAAAAAATTTTAATTACAGCGCTGATCCAAACATTCAAATAAAAAACCAAGAATTCAATAATTTCATATATACGATTTTAATATTAAAATATATATTTAATAATAAAAAGTTTTCTTATTGCTTTCAACAATTTTTAAACACTACTTACTATCTATCTACCATATATATTATACATACATAGATATTATACATAGTTAAAAGATTATATACAACAAAAAAACTATTATCAATTTACAGTACCAGTGTAATAATAGGTATAAGTATTATTATTGTTAGGGTTAGTGTTATTGCTAACACTATGGTCACTACAATTAACATAAAATTATTGCTAATATTGTTAAGTAAAGACTAATGTAAGTATAAAAGCACTTAAGTAGCAACATTGGTATCTTGAAGCAACACTGGTGTAACGATATGAAAAGCAGTGCTGAAAACGCTAGGTAACATAAACTGGCAATAAAGAAATGGCAGACAGAATTAAGGTGTGGTCGATTATAGATCTAATAATCAACAATATTGTATTAAATACTTAGTGGTTTATTCTATAATAAATAAAATATAATAATTTGTACAAAAGTCTTAGCTGTATTAATTCCTTATTAAACATTGGATAGTACAAATTATCACAACCAGCGTGTGGTCAAACACACGGCAAATTTTCAATTGTCGTACCAGTTAAGTCAACGAAAACGAAGCCTGTGCTAGATGCCTTGAATTATTTCACGTTATACTTTGGTTTGCCACGACGAATTGTGACTGATCGCGGAACAGCTTTCACGTCATCAATGTTTAGAGATTACTGCTATAAGAACGACATTCAGCATATAAAAGTAGCTGTACGTACACCACGAGCTAATGGGCTCGCCGAAAGAATTAACCAGTCTGTGCTGTCATATCTGAAAACGTCACCTAACGCAAAGGATTGGGACAACGAATTACGCAATATACAATGGAAGATAAATACAACTGTTAATTCTACAACAAAATATTCACCTATCGATCTGATTTATGATTTTCCACTAAAGGACATCAGTGCCAACAAACTGTTATCTGCTGTTCATGATGATAACATCAACGTTGACACACCAACAGTAAGTGAACGCCGTGAAGATGCTATCAAGAATATATCAACAGCCCGAGAAAAATGGAAAGCTAGATTTGATGCCAAACATGCAAAACCACATATTTATCAGGAAGGTGATCTAGTTCTGGTGGAAAGTGCGATGCCTAGCACTGGAGAATCACGTAAGCTTGATGCCAAATACAAAGGTCCGTACGTTATCAACAAAGTCTTGCGATACGATAGATATATCATCGAAGACATTGAAGGAGCACAACGAAATCAACGAAAATTTAGCACTGTAGTCAGCAGCGATAAAATGAAGCCATGGTGCACACTTCTTCCTGAGCTAGATGATGACTACCAAGATGATGCTGAAGAAGATGAAGACGATGATAAGTAACTCGAGGACGAGCTATCGTCAGGATGGCCGAGCTGTCACAAGCTATGAATTCTTACTTTTATACAACTGTGTCTGGTAACCCTTCTGGTTGTTTAGATGAGAGGGCTTTTATCTCCTTTTTAAATCAGTATACATCTGATGCTGAACGCGAGCGGAACAACTACAAACACACATTTTATGAATGACTGATAAATGAACATTATTAAAACCTTATTGAAAAATTACTAAATATTTGTGTCCATATTCATTTTCCTGGGCAAGTTCGTTAAGTTACCCTCCCACTCGACCATCCGATGACACATATAAAGCATGAAGCCGTCTCTCTTTCTACCTGACCTATAGGTAAGTATACCCTCTTATATTACTTTTTACTCGTGTCTGACTGTACCCCACATAGTCCAGGAAATCCCTCCTACCCGTGGGAATTGTTTCTCATCAGTCTAGTGCCTTAATCTAGGTAAGGTACTCTACCTCTTTTTAATATCTGTGAATTTTGTGTGTCCGGAAAAACTAAAGGCAGCACCTCCGAAGAATACTCAGAAGAAGAAGATATAAAAAGACTAAATAGGAAGAGAACACGTTCTAGATATACATTTCAAAACAGGGAACAACAGAAACAAAAATCTTTAAGAAACGCAGGAGTCTCTTACACATCACTTTCCAAGTCGAAGAAAGAAGTAAATGCCAGGTGTATACGGCCACCCTGCGGAGCAAAGTGCCGACTTCGATGCAATGAACTAATTCCTGAATCGACGCGCCTTGAAATATTTCAAAAATATTGGGGTTGCGGTAACTTGCAAAGACATAGAGAATTTATAGCTAGCCATATGAAAGAAATTAAACCAAAATACAGATACACCTGTACAGATGGGCTTCGCAAACTTAATAATGCTTTTTTCTTTGAGCTCAACTCAAAGCCTATTCGAGTGTGTAAGACTTTTTTTAAAGCAACCCTTGATATAAATGACAAAGTTAAAGAAACAGTTATAAAAAAAACAGCTATGGTTTCGTTGAGCTGGATCTTCGTGGAAAGCATGACAATTATACAACAGTAAGCCCAGAAATCAAAGACAGTATGAGAGAATTTATTCAAAATATTCCAAGAATCGAATCTCATTACTTACGTGCTAAAACTTCTCGGGAGTTCATTGAAAGCAGTAAAAGCATAGCAGATCTATACCAAGACTATAAAGAATCTCTTGAAGCTGAAAATTTAGAGTTTGGGAGTAAAATTATGTTAAAAAAAGCAATGTAGCTGTGTATGACTTACAGGCTGTTTTACCGTTGCCAAAAGCCTTTACCTCTTGTTTTTACTACAAAAGTAAAATTAACTGTTACAGTTTTACTGTTAGTGACCTTAGCGCCAAATATGTAGAATGTTCTTTTTGGACTGAAGTACAAGGAAAACGTGGGAGTAATGAGATCGGAACCTGTGTGCTTCTATATAGAAGCACACAGGTTCCGATCTCAGAATCTAGTACAAAAGGCAAAAAATGCTCAAGATTTAGATCTAATTTTTTATTCTGATAACTGCTGTGGACAACAAAAAAATAAGTACATTCTTTCAATGTATGCATATGCTGTATATAAGTATAATTTGAAAAGTATTACGCATAAATATCTTATTAAAGGTCACTCTCAAAACGAAGGAGATAATGTCCACAGCGTTATTGAGGAGCAAGTAAAAAGGCATTTAAGTAGTAATCCCATTTATACGCCAGACCAATACACAAGTCTCATAGCAACTGCAAAAAAGACTGGCCCCCCATATAAAGTTCGGGAATTATCACATGAAGCCTTTTATGATTTAAAGTCTCTTCAAGAAGAGTGGGGTAAAAATTTTTCCACAAATGAAGACAATCAGAAAGTTATATGGCGTGATATTAAAGTTCTCCAAGTCAATAAAGAAAACTCCAATTCATTTTTTATAAAACATCTTATAAAGAAATCAACTTTCAGGAAGTGTGTGTAAGGAACAATTTAAAGCCTTGGAGTTGCATCAAGTAAGAATTGAGAAGCATTTTATATTTACTTTATTTTGCTGTTATTAAAAACATTAAACATTTTTTTAACAATAATAATTTTAGCTTATGCGCGATTTATTCGGAAAGGCTATCGCTTCCACAAATAAAGCAAAAATATAAAAGAACTGGTGTATAAAAATCATATTCCAAAAAACTTTTATGAGTCATATTACAAATATTTATTTACTACATAGTTTCAATAGCATTTAAAAATGTAAACTTTTGAAGAGTATTTTTTTTAATATAATGAGCTATTTTGATTTGTACTTTGTGCTACTTTGATATATGCTAATGAAATGAATAAAGCTTTATTTTAAAATAGAAACATTTGAATAAAAACACACATTTCAGCACTCCTCTGGATTTTCTTATTATTCTGCTTGCTATTCAGGCGGAGGCTAGGAAACTTACAAATTTAAAACATTTTATCAGTTGAAGAGGCACAACTTGATATAATATCACTAGTTAATCGAAAAAATTTCAGTTAAGGAGTCATAAATAAAAATTTTATTTTATTTTCGCAAACATAATATAAGATTGAAAAAAGTATAGCAGAACCTTCTTCAATATTGAATTTTTTCATAATGGAACAACATTTTCTTTAAATATTATAATCAGTTTTACATAATCAGTTTTTTGTCTCTCCTGAAAATTTTAGTATTTTGAGTTGTGCCTCTTTTGTATTTAGGGTGCGATATATTCAAGCCAATTGAACTAAATTCATTCGATATAGAATTGCGACCTAACGAGGGATATAGTTTATCATCAAACGATAAGACGATTTTGAATGAGTTATTGCGTTCTGACAGGCTCACAGGATCCGATATCATCTGCGCCATACAGAATTTCTCCGAAGATGAAAATACTTTTAAAGCAGGAAATTTATAAAATGCTGGAAAAAGGCATAATCGCAGAGATAGAATCGCCATGAGCATTCCCAGTGGTTTTAGAACCCAAGAAAAATGGTTCAGTCAGACTATGTGTGGACTATCGACGTTTAAATGTTACCACTACTACTGACACATACCCATTACCTAGAATTGACGATCTTTTGCATTCGGTTCTGGTTATTGGCAAATAAAAATAGCGGACAGAGACAAAAAGAAAACAGCTTTCGCAACTCCATTCGGATTATTCGTATTCAATCGAATGCCAGTTGGGATGAAGAACGCCCCGGCTACCTTTCAGAGGTTAATTGATAAATTTAGAACTGGTGTTCCGAGTATTGTAATATTGGTATATCTTGATGAAATTATCATATGTTCAGAAGATTTTGAAACACATATTGAGGATTTGAAGACAACGTTTAACCCACACGTTTATCATTTGTTAAGTTTCCCCATATATAAAACGCCAACATAAAATCATGTTTAATAATTTTATCTTTAGATTTTGTCTCTTACGAATAGAAAAAAATTATTATATTTTTTAAGCTTCCGACTGTTTTACAAAATGTGGTTTAAAATAAAAATTTTCCGAAAATTGACTAAATTTTAATCCATTGTACAATTTATGTAAACAACTGAAAATAATTTTATATGTGTTACCATGTATTGCCAAACGTCCAAAGCAATCTGTAAAGCTATTTAGCTACTGCTGTATTATATACATGTATCGTAAGGTAACGGTAAATATTGGCGTGTGTTTCACCACAATTAGTTGTTTTTTATTTAAAATAAGAGTGATATATTATAAAATGTCGCGGCGAGAGTACCTTACAAACGCAGAATTATAAGACATTATTGATAACGAGCGATGAAGAATATTACCATCAAGAAGAGAGAGCGTGTGCAATTGATTTTGTTACAAAAATTATATGAGTCTCTATAGGAACAATTGAAATAATTTACAAATCGGTTATTGACGATTATGGTGGTCCGCAAGTCACACTCAGACAAGAGAAATCACACCCATCAATATTAAACGGAACCCCCAATATCGTCCATTAACTGATTTTAAGCCGGTTTGGAAAAAAAAACCAAGCGAACAGCCTACGATATTTATCCAGTACATAATACATTAAAAGAAGATAAACATGAAAGACTGTTTCAGATTATAAGCGAAAAAAAGCCCAATGGAGTTATTTAAATTGTTTTTCGACGATGAAATAATTGCCGAACTTGTAGATGAAACAAATCGATATGCAACCCAAAAGAATATCACCAAATTTTGCGACAAAAATCTTATGCAACGTTTTATGGGCATTCTTCTTTTTTCTGGATATCATAATATAGGTCAAACCACATTATATTGGAGCTTAGAGCCAGCTTTTGGTATTGTTTTCATTCGTCAAACAATGCCAAGGGATATGTTTGCAAAAATAAAATCAAACTTTCATATCGCAAACAATGATAATTTAAATATATCTGACAAATTTGCGAAGGTCAGGCCGTTATTTGACATGCTCAACAAACGTTATATGCAGTTTGGTATTTTTGCAGAGCATTTGTCTATCGATGAGACAATGGTACCTTACTTCGGCAGAAATTCTGCGAAAATGTTTATACGCGGGAAACCAATCCGTTTCGGTTATAAACTGTGGGCGCTTTGCTCGAGCAGTGGCTACATGTTCCAGTTTATTCCAGTTCCAGTTCATCTGCCATCTACAATAAAAGCTTGGGACTTGGCGCATCGGTCATAATGGAACTGTTGTCACATTGTGAGAATCCAACGTATCATACCGACCATTTTGAAAATTTTTTTACCTCTCACTACCTGCTGTGTTTACTGAAAGAGAGAGGCTTTTGTGCAACCGGCACTGTTCGATCTAATCGTGTTGCAGGTGCTCCTTTAAAAACCAGAAAAATTGTCTTGAAAAAGCACGATGCTGACTACTCATACGATATGCGGAATAATGTTGTGATAATTCGTTGGATAGGTAATTCGGAAGTAACTATCGCTACTAATTACGACAGAATCGATCCAATGGCAACTGTGCAACGATACAGCAGCCTTCAACAATTACAACAGACATAAGGGTGGCGTAGATCTACACGATAACGAGATGGCGAATTATCGTATTGGCATTGATGCAAAAAATGGTGGTAGCCGCTCTGAGTGCAATGTTTGGATATCGCTGTTGTGAAAGCTTGGAAGTTGCATTGTTTTGTAGCATATTCAAGAAAGAAAAACCTATGTCACAGCTTGAATTTAAAAATGAGGTGACCATTTTTCTGCTACTTTCGTCCGAGGATGCGATGGATTAAATCGAATCTTCATCTGTTGAGGATTCAGATACTGTCTTTAGGCAACCAAACCTTCCTAAGATAAACGCCTTGCACGTACCCTTGAAGACTTCTAATTGTCGCCATTGTATTGTGTGCACTCCAAAAGCCACAATATTTAAGTGCGAGAAGTGTTATATCCACTTACACTCAGAAAATTGCTTCAAGCTATTCCACGAAGACAAAAAATTTTAATTACAGCGCTGATCCAAACATTCAAATAAAAAACCAAGAATTCAATAATTTCATATATACGATTTTAATATTAAAATATATATTTAATAATAAAAAGTTTTCTTATTGCTTTCAACAATTTTTAAACACTACTTACTATCTATCTACCATATATATTATACATACATAGATATTATACATAGTTAAAAGATTATATACAACAAAAAAACTATTATCAATTTACAGTACCAGTGTAATAATAGGTATAAGTATTATTATTGTTAGGGTTAGTGTTATTGCTAACACTATGTTCACTACAATTAACATAAAATTATTGCTAATATTGTTAAGTAAAGACTAATGTAAGTATAAAAGCACTTAAGTAGCAACATTGGTATCTTGAAGCAACACTGGTGTAACGATATGAAAAGCAGTGCTGAAAACGCTAGGTAACATAAACTGGCAATAAAGAAATGGCAGACAGAATTAAGGTGTGGTCGATTATAGATCTAATAATCAACAATATTGTATTAAATACTTAGTGGTTTATTCTATAATAAATAAAATATAATAATTTGTACAAAAGTCTTAGCTGTATTAATTCCTTATTAAACATTGGATAGTACAAATTATCACAACCAACGTGTGGTCAAACACACGGCAAATTTTCAATTGTCGTACCAGTTAAGTCAACGAAAACGAAGCCTGTGCTAGATGCCTTGAATTATTTCACGTTATACTTTGGTTTGCCACGACGAATTGTGACTGATCGCGGAACAGCTTTCACGTCATCAATGTTTAGAGATTACTGCTATAAGAACGACATTCAGCATATAAAAGTAGCTGTACGTACACCACGAGCTAATGGGCTCGCCGAAAGAATTAACCAGTCTGTGCTGTCATATCTGAAAACGTCACCTAACGCAAAGGATTGGGACAACGAATTACGCAATATACAATGGAAGATAAATACAACTGTTAATTCTACAACAAAATATTCACCTATCGATCTGATTTATGATTTTCCACTAAAGGACATCAGTGCCAACAAACTGTTATCTGCTGTTCATGATGATAACATCAACGTTGACACACCAACAGTAAGTGAACGCCGTGAAGATGCTATCAAGAATATATCAACAGCCCGAGAAAAATGGAAAGCTAGATTTGATGCCAAACATGCAAAACCACATATTTATCAGGAAGGTGATCTAGTTCTGGTGGAAAGTGCGATGCCTAGCACTGGAGAATCACGTAAGCTTGATGCCAAATACAAAGGTCCGTACGTTATCAACAAAGTCTTGCGATACGATAGATATATCATCGAAGACATTGAAGGAGCACAACGAAATCAACGAAAATTTAGCACTGTAGTCAGCAGCGATAAAATGAAGCCATGGTGCACACTTCTTCCTGAGCTAGATGATGACTACCAAGATGATGCTGAAGAAGATGAAGACGATGATAACTAACTCGAGGACGAGCTATCGTCAGGATGGCCGAGCTGTCACAAACTATGAATTCTTACTTTTATACAACTGTGTCTGGTAACCCTTCTGGTTGTTTAGATGAGAGGGCTTTTATCTCCTTTTTAAATCAGTATACATCTGATGCTGAACGCGAGCGGAACAACTACAAACACACATTTTATGAATGACTGATAAATGAACATTATTAAAACCTTATTGAAAAATTACTAAATATTTGTGTCCATATTCATTTTCCTGGGCAAGTTCGTTAAGTTACCCTCCCACTCGACCATCCGATGACACATATAAAGCATGAAGCCGTCTCTCTTTCTACCTGACCTATAGGTAAGTATACCCTCTTATATTACTTTTTACTCGTGTCTGACTGTACCCCACATAGTCCAGGAAATCCCTCCTACCCGTGGGAATTGTTTCTCATCAGTCTAGTGCCTTAATCTAGGTAAGGTACTCTACCTCTTTTTAATATCTGTGACCCTAAATAGAATTATACATGTTCCTTCGAGCCAAACAGTCAAGAAGAATATGGCCGACTTCCTAAACGCAAGTTGCAATGCATATTTACAATGCATACACTTCGTAAACGCATTTGTCAACTTTCTGGCAACGTCTAATGTTCCTAATCGTTTGGCAACTCATTTTAATGAGTATCAGCTGTCAAAATCACGCATCATTTTTATTTTGTATGCATTTGAGCTGCAATGGTCGAGTAAGTATTTTCTTGTTTGTTTTTAATAAATTATTTATAATTTATTGTTAATAATTAAACAATTTATATTCTAGAGATAAAAAGTGGACCCACGATCGCAAAAAGTTATTGATTGCAACAAGACTTCGCCATGAATCAGACTTTAATGGAAAGAAGAAGAAGCGAAACACCATTTTGGAAACAATCTTAAGGGAAATAAAAGATGTGGATAGTTCCTTTCCATTTTCGAGAGAAGATATCGCTAGATGCTTCCTAAATATTATGAGGACTTACAAGCGTATAAAAAAAAGAAACAATACATCCGGTGAGGCAGCCACGAATTGGGAGTTTTTTGATGAAATTGACGAAGTATTTGGAAGCCGTAGTAGTATTGATGTACCACAAGATATGCTTGAATATTCTTTGGATGATGTAACTAATATGCTGCTAGATAGTCCGACCACACAATTAAGAGAGGAGACTGAAAATACACCGACAACGTCTATGAAAAGAAAGAAAAATGACGTCCTTGAATTTTTAGAAAAAGATTCTAAAAAGGATGAAGAAATTGTAAACAAAATGCTTAAAATTGAAAGTGAGAAATTAGAAATCTAAAAAGAAAAGGTTAAAGAATTAAGGGAGCTGCGCGAGTTATTTAAGAAAATCGTTGAGAAGAATGCTGCAGATTGATCCCAACAAACCTACAAAAACTGTGTGCCTTATAGTTTAAGAAAATCGTGGGAAAAATGAAGTGATCTCAATAAAAGTACAAATATCATTTTTCTATATATTTATAGTAAGAAATTGAATTGAAAAAGTTTCCAAGGATTTGAAATCAATTTAGTTTTTGTTTTTTTATGCTTTAGTTACGTTAACTGGAGTAAAAGATAAAATAATTTGTTCTCTTTTATTACTTTTTTATAATAAATTTGTTTCTTTGAATAAAAAATCCTAGTTTAACTTGAAAACAGCGCTGTTAGGGCATCTCGTTTCTGTACGGCTTCATCTCTTTCCAACGTTGGAACGTTGACTTCCGTAGGTGCAGGATTTTCATCGGCCAATTCTGTGAAATCGTAGTGATGCTTTCCTTCATTGATGATTATTAGATTATGTAGAATCATACACGCTAGAACAATCATTTTTGGTATATGAGCAAGTTGTACGCCAATGAATTTTAGAATTCAAAATTTTTGCTTTAAAATACCGAAAGCCTGTTCAACAAATACTCTGTTGGAGCTTAAAATTGTATTGAATTTGCTTTGTTGTCTTGTTAAGAATCCATTATCCCGGTATGGCACCATTAGGAATGTTTCCAAAGGGTAAGCTGCGTCACCTAAGAAGCGGTGATTTGGAGGAATGGGTAATTGCCCGCTGACAATTGCCCTGCGAAGTGGACTTCTTTGCCACACTGATACATCATGACATCGCCCCGGACAACCGATAAACACGTCCAGAAACTTCATTTCACTGTCCGCAACGGCCTGTAAAAACCAATTTATGAAATATGTTGCAAGATACAAGTTATCGTCATAATTACCTGCGCAATGATGGAAAACGTCCCTTTTCGGTTGTAAAAACTGATTGAATCCTTTTTGGGTTGTGATATTGGAGTATGAGTTCCATCTATACAACCTAACACAAAAGGAAATATGTTGTCACGGCGTTGCGAAAAACCATCAGATATATTTTTTTGTTCTTCAGCTGTGGTAGGAAACTTTATTACTGTTCCTTTTAAACGACATATGACTTTAAGTGTTTTCATAAAAATTCTATAAGTGGCGCCCATTCCTACGCAAAATCTATCACTAATTTGCCGGAAAGAATCGTTATTCGCAAGCTTCCAAATTGTAATATACAAAGCTTTTTCCAGAGAAATTGCTATACGACCTGTTGGTGACTCGGTCCACATGGGTTTCATCATGGCCATCAGCTTCTAGAATTTTAGAGAACTTATTGTTAATCAGATTTATGTATTCACTATACGTTTGTACTTACATTGAAGGTGCTTCTTTGCATACGGAAATGTGAATAAAAAATGTCATCATCCATTAATTCAATGCATTCCATAAAATTTTTATTTTTGATCACTTTTCTTTTGTGGATTTTTATTGTCCTTAATAAAAGTTGTCTCTTCTTTTTTTTCTTTTTAATAAGTTTCTTCAACAAATCAATATTTTTTGTACATTTAGCCTGAGATAATTCCTCAGCACTTGCCAAAAAAATGGATAAATAATTTTGTGTTACCTCCATTTTTCTAAAAATTTATTCAATTTGATACCATATGTTTTTGACATTTGTTTTATGTATGAGTTGCATAACGACGTTCCTAAATGCCTGTGGCACCCTGTTAAAATAGGTTTATTATCAAATACCTACAGTAACCGGTAGAGACACCGTAATGGCACGCATATGCTTGCTTGCATCTTTAGATATCCGCCATTACAATTTTAACTTTCGTCTGGATGATTCGATAAAATGAAAGATTAACAAGTTTCGTGTAAATATTTGATTTCTATTTAGTTTAAGTTTGATTTAATACAGTTAATTAATAAAATATAAGAAACCAACACCGATCTTCTTTATAAAATCTCATAAGTCCATATTGGTGACCCCGCAAACTGAACAATGGCAACCAATGACAAAAAATTATCAACGACATCAACTGTTCCAATTGACGACGACGATCAAGACTCTCCACGTCAAAGATCCAACAATACGGTTTCAGCCATTTACGCTCGATTACCATTTCCAGAAATTTGCAACTCAAACATCGAAGCCTGGTTTATGTCTATGGAGTTTTGGTTTAGTGCATCGGGCATAACCGCCGACAAACAAAAGGCCGCCACCGTTCTTGCAGCATTAAAGCCTGAGACAATAGCGCAGTTAACGGACATAACCTCATCCTTGCCATCGTCTGATCGATTTGAATACGTCAAAGGTCGCATTATTGACCATTTCGCTGATAGCGAACAACGACGTCTTAACAGACTTTTATCTGAGATGCCCCTTGGTGATAAGAAGCCCTCAGAATTATTTTTCGAAATGCGTCGTGTAGCAGGTACTTCTGTAGGTGAGGCAGCACTCAAGGGTCTATGGACGAAAAGATTGCCAACTTTTGTACAGCCGGTCGTAGCAGCATCAACAGGTACGGCAGCACAGTTCACCAAAATAGCTGACTCCATCATGGATGCCGTATCACCGTCACAAATCTGCAAAGTTGGTAGAGAGTCTGCAAGTGAAGTTAATGAACTTCTTACTGCCATAAAAGAGTTAAGTAGAAAATTTGAACAATTCACTACACGCCCACGCTCTCGTTCCCGCAGACCAACCGTCTCTCGTTCTCGTTCTCAATACCGTCGATCATCAAATGACAGAAACAACCAAAATTCAAATACTGATGAATGTTGGTACCACAAGAAGTACGGACGTGATGCACGAAAATGTCGCAGCCCATGCCGTCATAAGCAGGGACAAGCATGCGCTGCAACTCGTCCACCGAAGTGACTCCTTAGGCCGGTAGAGGGTTCCAGCGGAAATCCTCACACTGAGTGCCAAATTTTCCGCCTTCAAGTAACAGATAAATACACGCAAACAAATTTTTTAGTCGATAGTGGTGCTGACGTCTCAGTATTACCTCTTTCTTTAAAAGCGCAAGGTATTCGTCCTACATCCATAACACTTTTTGCTGCAAATGGTTCGTCAATCAAAGTAATAGGTGAACAAAAATTGAGGTTAGACCTAGGACTAAAACGAAATTCTTGTTGGTCATTTGTTGTTGCTGATGTGACAACACCAATAATTGGGTCTGACTTTATCAAACATCAGGACTTGTTAATCGATTTACGGCGCAATAAACTAATAGACAACGTCACCGGACACGATTTACAGCTAAAATTGCCATCGACAACAGAGGTTGCAGCAATCGAAACATTCAGCTCAGTCAATCCGTTCGCAAATCTTTTGCACGAATTTAACGACATCACGGTACTTGCGCCTTATGGTTCGGAAACTAAATCGTCAATTTTTCACCGAATTGAAACGACTGGTCAACCCACATTTTGTCGTCCTCGACGATTGCCACCGGAGAAGCTGGCTGCAGCCAAGAAGGAATTTGATTTTCTCTCTGAGGTTGGAATTTGTCAACCCTCTAAAAGCAATTGGAGCAGCCCCTTGCATCTAGTTAAGAAAAGTGATGGTACGTGGAGACCCTGTGGCGACTACCGCGCATTAAATGCCAAAACTTTACCGGATCGCTATCCTCTACCATACTTAACAGACTTTACGATCAATTTACAAGGTAAGAAGTACTTTTCAAAATTAGACCTACAGAAAGCATTCCACCAAATTCCAATACACCCTGACGACGTACCAAAAACGGCAATAAGTACCCCCTTCGGCTTATTTGAGTTCAATTATATGACATTCGGCCTACGAAACGCTGCGCAGACTTTTCAACGAATTATAAACGAAGTCTTCAGAGGTCTCGATTTTGTATTCCCGTATATTGATGACATTTTTGTTGCTTCCGCCACCTTAGACCAACACCTTCAAGACCTTCGTGTAGTATTTCAACGACTTCGTGAAAATTCTTTAGCCATAAACTTCAACAAATGTGAGTTTGGCAAATCAGAATTAGTTTTCCTTGGACGCCTTGTCACCCCCGAAGGCATTCGACCATCACCGGAGAAAGTCGCCGAATTCAAAGAATACAAAAAGCCCGTTAATGCGCAAGAGCTAAAGAGATTCATCGGAATGATGAACTTTTATAGAAAGTTCCTGCCAAACTGCATTCGCTACCAAGCAGTTTTACAACAAATGATTACCGGCAACAAAAAGAACGATACAACCCCATTAGTTTGGACATCAAATACTGAAGCAGCATTTGAACAATGTAAAACTGAGTTGTCTGAAGCCACTTTATTAGCTCATCCCATATCTGGCGCGGAATTATGCGTTTATGTTGATGCATCCGACATTGCCGTAGGTGCGGCCCTCCACCAAAAAGTTGATCATGTTATGAAACCGATGGCATTTTATTCTAAGAAGCTGACGCCAACGCAGCAGAAGTATTCTACTTACGACAGAGAGTTAGCTGCCATCTATCAGGCTGTATGCCATTTTCGTTATGCCATAGAAGGTCGATCATGCTACATAGTTACGGATCATCGTCCGTTAATTTTTGCCTTCAAACAAAAAATGGAAAAATCATCACCACGCCGTTTGAGACAACTTGACTTTATAAGTCAGTTTACTACTGACATACGTCACATTCCTGGTAGAGACAATGCAACAGCTGATGCTCTATCAAGAATCCAATCTGTCCAGCAAACCTTAAATTACTCGGATTTAGTGGCAGCACAGAAAAATGATGAAGAATTACAAGGTCTTCTCAATAATCAAGGTACTAATTCACTAATACTAAAACATATGCATATTTTAGGATGTGATGAACAGATTGTGTGCGATACCTCAACCTCACATGTTCGACCTTACGTCCCCAAGAATTTGCGGCAGAAAATTTTACATTCGTTACACAACCTAGCTCATCCTGGAGTACGCGCAACAACTTTTCTAGTCAAATCAAAATTTTGTTGGCCAGGTATAAAAAAAGATATCGCTACTTTTGTTAAAACTTGCTTACCCTGTCAACGATCCAAAACGCAACGCCATACCCAATCAACGCCCGTGATGTACGAGCTACCACAAGAACGTTTTTCGCATATCAACATCGATATCATGGGACCCTTTCCCTTGTGCGAAGGTCAGCGATATTGCTTGACTATCATCGACAGGTTTACACGATGGCCGGAAGCGATCCCGATACCCGACATGTCCGCTGAGACGACAGCGAAAGCTTTGGTAACTCATTGGATATCGAGATTTGGAGTCCTGAAGCGAATCACGTCTGATAGAGGTAGACAATTTGAATCCCTTGTTTTTGCTGAGCTAGTGCAAACAATTGGTGCGACACACTTGCGGACAACGTCATATCACCCGCAAGCAAATGGTTTGATAGAGAGGTGGCACAGAACGCTAAAGTCAGCCATATTATGTCACGATTCATCTAAATGGGTTTATCATCTTCCAACAATTCTTCTAGGCCTTCGAGTGGTATACAAGCCTGATATACAAGCATCTCCCGCAGAACTGGTTTACGGCACAACCTTGAAAGTTCCTGGTGATTTTTTCTTCAAAAGTAACAATACGGAAGCCACCAGCAATTTCGTCAAAGAATTTCGCAGCTCGATGTTAAGTTTAAAACCAGCGCAGACCGCACATCATTCTACAAAACCAACGTTTATTTCAAAAGATCTCAATACATCAACGCATGTTTTCGTCAGAAACGACTCAATTCGTCCCTCACTTACACATCCATATGACGGCCCGTATCAAGTCTTAAAACGCTTTCCTAAATATTTTACGATACTCCTGCGCAACCGGAAAACAAACATCAGCATAGACCGCCTAAAACCATGTTTTTTACCATCATCTGAATCAACCAGTCCAAATGTAGCAACAAATACATCTTTACCTACATCATGTGATTTCAACCCAAGTCATTCTGATACTGCTGAAGATTCCATACATGTTCCCAATCCAACTTTTGAAGCATCATCCCAACATGATCTAAGCCCAACCGCAGAAACTTCGAGTTTACAGTCCAACAAATTACCTCAAGAAGATCCCAAAACAACAACAAGAGGAAGACAAATAAATCTTCCAGTAAGGTTTAGATGACCTTCTACCAGCGAGGGGAGTGATGTGGCACCCTGTTAAAATAGGTTAATTATCAAATACCTACAGTAACCGGTAGAGACACCGTAATGGCACGCATATGCTTGCTTGCATCTTTAGATATCCGCCATTACAATTTTAACTTTCGTCTGGATGATTCGATAAAATGAAAGATTAACAAGTTTCGTGTAAATATTTGATTTCTATTTAGTTTAAGTTTGATTTAATACAGTTAATTAATAAAATATAAGAAACCAACACCGATCTTCTTTATAAAATCTCATAAGTCCATATGCCGATAAAATGCAACAAATTTCCATGCAGCGCAAGGTTGCATTTAAGAAGTGTTTAGCATTGCATACGAATTTTTTTAAATAATGCACTGCAACTTGCGTTTAGGAAGTCGACCTATCCTTCCCAGCACCAGCAGCGTAGAGTTAATACCAGTTATATTAACTATTGTCATACTGGCATCTCTATGGTAGAGGGTATGCATATACTTATGAGAAAACGTTAATACGTATAAAAGGTTTGAAAGCAATAAAAAAAACTAGTGCGAAGTATATATACATACTTATACATGTATATATGGAAAAAGTAAAAACGAAAAAATTCTAAAGTACATAAAAAGAAAAACTTTAAAAAACCAAAAAAAATTTGAATTATTCAAAATTAAAATTAAAAAAATATCTAGAAATGTTATACTTGTGTGCATATGAAACGCGTAGGGTAGGTTATGGTAAGGGATTACTTTGTCAGTGAGGTGCCTCAATATTTGTCTCCTAACCTTACATGCGTTCAATTAGCTATATATACATTCATACATATATTCCTTTACGGTTAGTTTATAAGTTTTCGTGTTTCTGTACGTTCTTATGCTAGTTCCAAGTATATTAAGACTAATGTACAGGTATTCGTGCTTATGTGCGCTATTCTGTGATTTCTTTGGTTGCATAGGATCTTGAGTTAAGGCATCTTTATGTTTGTCCTCTTTCTTCATGTTGCTTAACATTAGACGTTTTTTATTTTAAAGCTTACAACTTCAGAAGTAGGATAAGTAAATTCAAGCAAAATTGTATTTAACAAATAAAGAATAGTGTTTGTGGAAGTGACTACACACGTCGGCGCAGTTGCGTCGATGGTTGGAACATCTTAGTCTGGTTTCGTCCGGTACAAAAAATGCATTGCTTGATCGTTTGAATGAGGTACCGGCAGACAAGAGGGCCGAGTGTCCAAACGCTATTGAGCAGTTCGATGTAATAAGGATAGAAAATGTCCATGAGAATGACAGTGTTGAAAGTGATGAAGATAGTTGTCGGGATGAAAATAAGTGTCGGGATGAAAATTAGTGTCGGGATAAAAATGAGGGTCAGTTGGATATCAAGCAAATGAAAGTGGACTAAATTCAAAAGATCGACTAGAAAAGCAGCAAAACGTGGCAGAACAAGGCAATGGCCACAATTTTGTTAATGTGTTAAAAAAAGGAGCTGGAATTGATTCAAAGAGAAAAGGAGCTGCTAAAGAGAGAAAATGTAATATTAAAAATTATTGCCTAAACCAAAACACGACGTGAAGTGGACGCAGTAAGTGAAGAGAAGGACGAGGATTTACAAGTTCATATGCCGCAAAGCTTAAACCGAATGAAAATCAGTTCAACGTGTTGAAGGAAATGATAACTGAATATGAAGGTGAGCAATTTCCGGAGTTGTGGGTTGGCCAAATTCAGAAACATCAGCTACGTATACAACGTTGATGAGAGCACAATCAAAATGTTGGTAATGTGCAAAAGTGTGGAAGCCTGATTTTTTTGGAAGCCACAACGGAAGTTCTAGGACTGGATTTCTTGAATAGAGCTGGTTTTATGTTGGCATCATATAATAGGGGAAAGAATGAGGATAGTAACCAGTTAATCGAAATGGGTTATAAGGAAGATTTTGAAAGCGCGATTTTATCAATTGACATAGGGGCTTCAGGAGGAGTTAATTTTGCTATTGGGGATGGTATTAAATATAATGATGTTTCGAGGCTTAATAGCATGTAAAATAATTATTATTTGAGACCTAAACGCCAGTCTAAGCCGGAAGTTTATGGTGAAATTAAGTTAAATTTAAGCGATGATAAATGTTTTCATTGTAGACCAAGAAGGTTGTCATATTCGGAGAGAACGGAATTAGCAAAGTTCTTGAATGAATATTTGGTAAGGCCTAGAGAGTCGAAATATGCGTCGGCTATAGTTTCAGTGAGAAAAAAGACATGCGATCTGAGGATGTGTGTAGATTATAGGACATTGAATAATGTGACATCGAAAGACAACTCTCCGATTACATTGATAGATGACCTTTGAGATAAGCTTTCGGGAAAGATCAATGCGCCCTGTATTGTATGAATTCGCTGATCGTATGTAAGCAAGCGAGAAAAATTATTTTTCTGTCATGTTCTATTGTTTACGTTGAAAAGAAAGATGTATGCAATAGTTTTCTAGCTGAAGCACAACCGAAGTCAAATACGACCAATTATTTCTGCTTGTCGCTAATTGCTAACCTTATTGATGCGTCGGCATCATTCGGGGGTTAAAAATTTGTTATTTTGTGTTTTGATCAACAAGTGTGAAGTTGAAAATTTTTAAATAAAAAATAGCGTTTGTTTGGTTTTTCGTAAAGAAAAGTGAATTTTTAAATATATCAGTAGTCGTTTTGTTTTATAAAATAAAAATGAAAGAATATGTAAGATTATTTGTTCTTTCAATATTAAAGTAGATGTGAGTAATGTTTCCAACTATATTTCTTAGATTAAAGCAATGAGGTTCATACTTGAACCTGCCGGTGTTCAAAAAAATTTAAGACGTATTTTGGATGACGATGTCATTATGGCCTAGAAGACCTTTAAAGAACACAAAAAAATTGGTTCAGTACTTTTAGGTAAAAAACACTTAATATTTTGGCTGAATGTAAATTGACAATAAAATTTTAACCATTTCAGAAACGGTCTCAATGACCAATATCAACAGTGTTGGGCCACATCAGAAAAGCAGTATAAATGCGGAAAAGGCGCATATTCAAAAACATGTCCCTATAGAGGAAAGCTGGGTGAAAAAATTCCATAAAATTTTGCTTTTTGTTTGTTAAATGTAGATTTGAACTGAAGTGCTCTTTTTTGTTTTCATATAAATTTAATTTTTCTTTTGCTTTCCTTTGCTTTTGACATATAGCTCTATGATATTGTTTTTTGTTTGTTGCTTTTATGTGAATTAAAGTTTTTACTCTATTTCTAATGTTAGTTTTGTAAGATTTAAAAGACTGTAAGCGCTGTGAATTAAAAAATACAATATTATATAAAACCATAAGCCATTAAAGAAATTTTTAATATCATTGCTGAGCATTTACGAAGTAGTTCATTATCCAACGTAACTAAACCGGTCATTGTTTAACAGCAACGTCGTAGTTCACCCGGCTTCAGTGTTCTTTTCATCATAGTATTTTAGCGAAATACTAATAATAGTTCGAAAAACTCAATACATTCACACTTTTTTACTACCACATTCATATATTTCGCAACGGCAGCTCCAGTGGCAGGATGCCATTAAACATCAAAACTAAGAAAAGTGTTACCATGTTACAAATCTAATTTATTTTCTTGATCAATGCATGAAAAACGAAAATTTTTTGGTTATAGGGCATTAATATTATCTAAATAATACTAATGATAATATTCGGTAACTCTATTTGACAAACAAAACAAACAGCTAATATGGAATCAATATTAAGCCACGAAAATATATCAAAATTAATAACACCACATTAATGGGACATGAATAATAAATCGTACAGACGAAACGATTTAAAAAACAAAGCCTACGAAGCCATTGCGAAAGATATGAGTAGGATGGTAGAAGCGGTGAAGAAAAAAATTCGCAATCTGTGTACCACATATACCAATGAAAACAAAAAAGTGAGCTTAAAGAAATCTGGTTCTGGAGCGGAAGAGCAATACGTATCCTCATTACCATGGTATGATGAAATGAGCTTTCTAGACAGCCCAATTGTTATCAGAAAAACAATGGACAACTCAGCTGAGGTAGGTTATTTTATTAATGATATATATAGCGATCATCCCTTATCCTGCAGGAATATTTATAAAAATTCGTGTCTTGTGTTACGGGCCTGTTAGCTATCATCGTCAAGTAGTTGTGTAAGACGTAAGTGGTCATCAAAATTAAGTCGACAGTTGAAGTATTAACTTCAATTGGTCTATTAAATATACCAAACCGCCTGGCCAATCTTCCGAATGCGCGCTATACAACCATTCGCACTCGGCACAGTCGATAATTAAACACTTCTTCGTGTATGTTTAAATTTATAGAGCGACTGTATGGTTTCCAGTTTGTATGTATTCATACAGATAAGAGTCACGGTATATTGTACTATCAGATGCCTTTCCATTTGACCCAACGTACACAAATGCGAATCGGCAATCCAAAAAATACAATGCTAAAACATCTTTTGAAATTGAAAAATTAAGAACCACTGTTGGACGGTGCTTTAATGCGTATATATTTTTCGTCTAAAGCTCCTAGAGTATGCGGAAATTGCGATATATTATTGAAGTCTCTAGCAATGCTTAACCACTTGTTTTCGTTATTGGGGACCTGTGAGTTACATATATATTTATAAAATCAATTTTCTTTTTCAGGATGATTTAAACTCAGAAAGCTTTGAGAAAATTCCAAAATTTGAGAAATATTTTAAAAGTAGAACCTCTACCACAAGCCTTAAAAACACAACCACAGCAAGAGTATTTAAAAGCTAAAAAATCCTCGAAAAAAGATTGAAAAAATTTATGAAGTCTAGAAAAGCTTGATTATTCAACTGAAAGCGAGTTTATCTCGTTTGGCGAAAGTATTGGTCATCAATTAGAAAATATGCCCAAAGATCCTGCGTACGAGTTAATGGCCGAAATTCAAAATCTTATATAAAAAAAAATAATAAAATAAATAAATAAAATAAAATACAAGAGATCCGCGAAAATTGCTTCCATCTGAATCTTCCACCAGTAGCAATAATATGTATACTTCAACTCCGTTTTCTGACATTTTAAATGTGGCGGTAACAGAAGCCAAAATAGAATTTGATTCCAACGACGAACCCATTTTGGTGTGAAACCACAACATTACTTTTTTCTAATTTCTTTTTTTATTTTTGTTATTGAATAACATTTTGATTTCTATATTTATTAAAAACCTTTTAAAGGCTGTTGTAGTTTGAATGTGAAATATTTATGGTTTTATTTACAGTGCGGAAGCAACAAGAATAAGTATCTTATAATTATGTTATATATATACGGTGACCATCCGTTCTGTATTATACAGAACAGTTCTGTATTTCAGAGCCGTGTTCTGTATAAATTATTGATCTGCGAAAAACGCTAAAATGTTCTGTATTTCATTAACTGTTCTGTATTTTCATGCCTGAAAGTGATATTCAAAATATTAAAAATTTGTCAACTATCAAAGCGAATTGAGGCGTGACTATGAATTTTGATTTGCACTTTCACGTGTAAATGCTGTTTTAATAAATATGTATGTGTATCAAGGCGAATAATAAATTTGCCGTAATGTGTATTGAATACTTGCCGCCGCCAACAATACATAGTAGGCCTGGCGTTTAGATATGAAGTGTCATTACAAAAAGAACATTCATCGAGTAATTTTTCAGAAAAAAGTAATCATGTCCCGCAGACGAAAGTGCGTTTTTAATGATGAACTACAACAGCAATATAGTTTTATTAAAAAAACTGATATTGATAGCAAGGTACGAAGTTCTAAGTGCATGACAACTTTCAGCATTGCTAATGGAGGCAAACTTGATATCCAACAGCACTTACGAACAAATAAACACAAGGATTCCGACATCGCTGCCGCTTCTAGCAAAACTCTATCCTGCTATTTTGGGTCTAAGGATTTTAACCCTAGAAAGATAAGCTACGCCTATCAGATGTATGACTTTTTGAATTTCTTCTCTGTCTCTGTTATTTGTTGTGAGAGAAATTAGTTTTGCTCAGTATTCTAAGTGGCCTCTGCTCCTTACTGGTGGTGGTTGTTTTCGTTTGGTAAGTTGATCTGTTTCTGAGAAATTGCAAAGCCATACGTCTCGGAGACGTATCGTTATCTTTTGTGCGACTTTTTAAATTATCGTTTTATTATTTTACTTAACATTTTTAGGTCATTTATCGTTTTTTTTTATTAAAATTTTGTTATAATAATGACATGTAAACGTGGCTTGGATAATGCAGAAATTGCTGCTCTGTTGCAAAGTGAGTTTGATGACTCAAATTCATCTGAAATTGCAAGTGAATTAGAAAATGAAGTACTAGAGCATGATGTTCAAAGCGATATAGAAGACGTGGTCAATGAAAATTTTCAACCCATTGAAGCCACTACGTCTTTTGGCCAATTAGTAAATACTGGGGCCATTGAGTCTATCGAAGCTGCAATAACTTGTGAACGTATAATACAGTTTCGTCAACCTACTTTGAGAAGTAAAAATGGCCACTGCTGGAGTACCTCAAAAGGTCAAAATACTGGTAGAACATCGGTAATAAATATAGTACGAACAGCGAGAGGACCAACTCGACATTGCGATTTCTGCTAATCAAAAGCCTTTGAGTCAAAGAGAATACATTAAAAAGCTTTCATTGACCCTAACAACTACTTGGATGCAAATGAGGCTCGAAGTTCCGACTTTATCAAAATCCTTGCGTGGCAGCATTCAAAATTTAGTTCCCGGTGAAGTTGAAATCGATAACGAAAATCAAACTGTTCCTAAAAAGAGAAGATATTGTGGATTTTGTCCTTCAAAAATTCGAAGAATGTCCAAAATGTCATGTGATAAGTGTCAAACACCTGTTTGTGGAGAACACAAAAATCTAGTTTGTAACACTTACATATAACGAAACAATAATAAAATTTTTTTTATTATAAAACTGGTATTATATGCAAACAACTAAATGAATTAAAAAAATATATACTTTTTATTTTATTTATAATTATTTTTGAGTCATTTGAAAAAAGGCATTTTATTTTATGTTAATTTATGATCTCTATTGAATTAACTGTTATTTTTTTTATTTATGTTTACTTACACAATTTTTATGACATTACAGGGAAAAGATAATAAATACATGAATTCAATAAGAAAAATATCAATTTTTATTTCTATAAAGTCCTTAAAAGGACGTGAAAAATCATACGTCTCTCAGAAGTATCGTTATCTTTAACGTACAAAAAAATAACGTTATCTTTGTAGGGTTAACGACAGCAAAAGGAAAATGTGCATATCAGAAGGAACATGGGCATATCACGCTGTTAATCATAACCACTCATTTCGCTCCAACGATTGTACTTCAAAACTTATAAGAAGCTGTTTTGATGAGAGATATCCTTCTGGACGTACCAAGTGTGAATCGATAGTTTGTAAAGTCCTAGCTCCGAATTTCATTAAAGAAATTGAGAATGATTTGCATATTATTAATTTGATAACAATTTTTTGTGATTGTTCAAATCATGGTAACATAAAAATATGTCCAATACTTATTCGTTATTTTGTACCATTGCATTGTATTCAAGTCAAAATATTTGAAGTTGATAATTTGCCCGGAGAATCCTCCGATATTTTAACAAAATATATTTGTGATCTGCTTATTAAATTTAATGTAAACAAAAAATTACTTGCTTTATGTGCAGATAACACAAACTGTAACTTTGGTGGAGCAGCCAGGCGAGGCAAAAACAATGTTTTCAAAAAACTTCATTCGTCTACGGAAAATGTTCTTATCGGTGTGAACTGTGCTGCACATATTTTAAATAACTGCATTCAAACATCAACAGAATGTCTCCCCATAGATATTGAAACTATTATTGTAAAATTTTTTTCCTACTTTTATATTTATACAGTACGTGTTAAAGAACTTAAAGTAATTTGTGACACAATAGAAGTAGAATATAAAAAACTACTTGGATTTAGCAAGACAAGATGGCTAACTCTTAAACCGTCCATTGAAAGAATATTAAAGCTTTTTAAGCCTTTAAAGGAATACTTTTTATCCCAGCCAAAGTGTCCAACTATATTAAAAAGTTTTTTTGAAGATCCTGTTTCAGAAGCATGGCTTTTCTTCGTTCATTGTCAAGCTACTTTGTTTCATGACTACATAACGCAGATAGAGTCCCAAAAAATATGTATGACTGAGGTTTCGCTCATTATTAATGAGCTAAAGTTTAAAATTTCACAACGCAAAGAGGAAAAATTTTTCCCTATTGCAGTTAAAAAAATCATAATTGAGCTAAGTCAGAAAAAAGTTCTCGATATTAATGAGTTTAAAAGTACCGCAAGCCAATTTTTTGCAAATTGCATTGAGTACTTAAATCAATGGGACACTACTTATCAAAAAGTTGAAATACTGAAATGGGTTCTTTTACGTGAAACTCCTGCATGGGAGGATGTTGAATCCAGTTTTGTTTTTATTATGGATAAGAGAAACGAATTAAACATAAATAATACCGAATTATTTGATGAGCTGGCTCTTGTTAAAAGATATACCACTTCAGAAAAATTAAAGCAATGGAATGAAAACAAAAAATCTGCTAAAGAGCGCTGGGTAGAAGTTTTTAAACATTTCAAAGAAGGAGGTATAAGTTTCCAAAATATTTTGAAAGTTGTCGAATTCAGTTTATGTTTACCTGGTTCTAATGCTCCAACAGAAAGAGTGTTTTCTATTTTAAATAACATATGGACTAGTGAAAAAGCTCAATTGAAGGTAAATACCCTCAAACCCATTTTAATTACTAAATATAATTATGATTTAAATTCTTTAGAGTTTAAAGAATATTTAAAAAGTAATGAAGGCTTACTAAAACAAATCTATTCAGCAGAAAAATACCAAATTTAATTGCTTTGTACATATACATATTAACGCCTAAAATTTCTCTATTAACCCATTTTACTTAAGAATCAAAACATTTTTGTCATTGATGATATGTACTGAGTACAAATTAATCTTAATTTTATAGTTCTTACAAATATACTTATATATGCAATGATCTCGGAAACAGTCAAGCTCTATTTTCTTTTTTACATCAGCGTGTGATTGTTTTTTTTAAGCTTTGATTTGTATTTGTTAAAAAAATATCTATAATAAATTGGCCTTGAATGTGCATTTAAGGTTGTTTGTACTTTTTAATTGTTATTATGAAATCTTATCCCTGTTCTGTATTGTAGTTTCAAAAATATAGTCACCGTATATATCTATATATATATATATATATATATATATATATATACATTTATATATATATATATATATATATATATATATATATACATTTATATATATATATATATATATATATATATATACATTTATATATATATATATATATATATATATATATGTGGCACCCTGTTAAAATAGGTTAATTATCAAATACCTACAGTAACCGGTAGAGACACCGTAATGGCACGCATATGCTTGCTTGCACTTTTAGATATCCGCCATTACAATTTTAACTTTCGTCTGGATGATTCGATAAAATGAAAGATTAACAAGTTTCGTGTAAATATTTGATTTCTATTTAGTTTAAGTTTGATTTAATAGAGTTAATTAATAAAATATAAGAAACCAACACCGATCTTCTTTATAAAATCTCATAAATCCATATTGGTGACCCCGCAAACTGAACAATGGCAACCAATGACAAAAAATTATCAACGACATCAACTGTTCCAATTGACGACGACGATCAAGACTCTCCACGTCAAAGATCCAACAATACGGTTTCAGCCATTTACGCTCGATTACCATTTCCAGAAATTTGCAACTCAAACATCGAAGCCTGGTTTATGTCTATGGAGTTTTGGTTTAGTGCATCGGGCATAACCGCCGACAAACAAAAGGCCGCCACCGTTCTTGCAGCATTAAAGCCTGAGACAATAGCGCAGTTAACGGACATAACCTCATCCTTGCCATCGTCTGATCGATTTGAATACGTCAAAGGTCGCATTATTGACCATTTTGCTGATAGCGAACAACGACGTCTTAACAGACTTTTATCTGAGATGCCCCTTGGTGATAAGAAGCCCTCAGAATTATTTTTCGAAATGCGTCGTGTAGCAGGTACTTCTGTAGGTGAGGCAGCACTCAAGGGTCTATGGACGAAAAGATTGCCAACTTTTGTACAGCCGGTCGTAGCAGCATCAACAGGTACGGCAGCAGAGTTCACCAAAATAGCTGACTCCATCATGGATGCCGTATCACCGTCACAAATCTGCAAAGTTGGTAGAGAGTCTGCAAATGAAGTTAATGAACTTCTTACTGCCATAAAAGAGTTAAGTAGAAAATTTGAACAATTTACTACACGCCCACGCTCTCGTTCCCGCAGACCAACCGTCTCTCGTTCTCGTTCTCAATACCGTCGATCATCAAATGACAGAAACAACCAAAATTCAAATACTGATGAATGTTGGTACCACAAGAAGTACGGACGTGATGCACGAAAATGTCGCAGCCCATGCCGTCATAAGCAGGGACAAGCATGCGCTGCAACTCGTCCACCGAAGTGACTCCTTAGGCCGGTAGAGGGTTCCAGCGGAAATCCTCACACTGAGTGCCAAATTTTCCGCCTTCAAGTAACAGATAAATACACGCAAACAAATTTTTTAGTCGATAGTGGTGCTGACGTCTCAGTATTACCTCTTTCTTTAAAAGCGCAAGGTATTCGTCCTACATCCATAACACTTTTTGCTGCAAATGGTTCGTCAATCAAAGTAATAGGTGAACAAAAATTGAGGTTAGACCTAGGACTAAAACGAAATTTTTGTTGGTCATTTGTTGTTGCTGATGTGACAACACCAATAATTGGGTCTGACTTTATCAAACATCAGGACTTGTTAATCGATTTACGGCGCAATAAACTAATAGACAACGTCACCGGACACGATTTACAGCTAAAATTGCCATCGACAACAGAGGTTGCAGCAATCGAAACATTCAGCTCAGTCAATCCGTTCGCAAATCTTTTGCACGAATTTAACGACATCACGGTACTTGCGCCTTATGGTTCGGAAACTAAATCGTCAATTTTTCACCGAATTGAAACGACTGGTCAACCCACATTTTGTCGTCCTCGACGATTGCCACCGGAGAAGCTGGCTGCAGCCAAGAAGGAATTTGATTTTCTCTCTGAGGTTGGAATTTGTCAACCCTCTAAAAGCAATTGGAGCAGCCCCTTGCATCTAGTTAAGAAAAGTGATGGTACGTGGAGACCCTGTGGCGACTACCGCGCATTAAATGCCAAAACTTTACCGGATCGCTATCCTCTACCATACTTAACAGACTTTACGATCAATTTACAAGGTAAGAAGTACTTTTCAAAATTAGACCTACAGAAAGCATTCCACCAAATTCCAATACACCCTGACGACGTACCAAAAACGGCAATAAGTACCCCCTTCGGCTTATTTGAGTTCAATTATATGACATTCGGCCTACGAAACGCTGCGCAGACTTTTCAACGAATTATAAACGAAGTCTTCAGAGGTCTCGATTTTGTATTCCCGTATATTGATGACATTTTTGTTGCTTCCGCCACCTTAGACCAACACCTTCAAGACCTTCGTGTAGTATTTCAACGACTTCGTGAAAATTCTTTAGCCATAAACTTCAACAAATGTGAGTTTGGCAAATCAGAATTAGTTTTCCTTGGACACCTTGTCACCCCCGAAGGCATTCGACCATCACCGGAGAAAGTCGCCGTAATCAAAGAATACAAAAAGCCCGTTAATGCGCAAGAGCTAAAGAGATTCATCGGAATGATGAACTTTTATAGAAAGTTCCTGCCAAACTGCATTCGCTACCAAGCAGTTTTACAACAAATGATTACCGGCAACAAAAAGAACGATACAACCCCATTAGTTTGGACATCAAATACTGAAGCAGCATTTGAACAATGTAAGACTGAGTTGTCTGAAGCCACTTTATTAGCTCATCCCATATCTGGCGCCGAATTATGCGTTTATGTTGATGCATCCGACATTGCCGTAGGTGCGGCCCTCCACCAAAAAGTTGATCATGTTATGAAACCGATGGCATTTTATTCTAAGAAGCTGACGCCAACGCAGCAGAAGTATTCTACTTACGACAGAGAGTTAGCTGCCATCTATCAGGCTGTATGCCATTTTCGTTATGCCATAGAAGGTCGATCATGCTACATAGTTACGGATCATCGTCCGTTAATTTTTGCCTTCAAACAAAAAATGGAAAAAGCATCACCACGCCGTTTGAGACAACTTGACTTTATAAGTCAGTTTACTACTGACATACGTCACATTCCTGGTAGAGACAATGCAACAGCTGATGCTCTATCAAGAATCCAATCTGTCCGGCAAACCTTAAATTACTCGGATTTAGTGGCAGCACAGAAAAATGATGAAGAATTACAAGGTCTTCTCAATAATCAAGGTACTAATTCACTAATACTAAAACATATGCATATTTTAGGATGTGATGAACAGATTGTGTGCGATACCTCAACCTCACATGTTCGACCTTACGTCCCCAAGAATTTGCGGCAGAAAATTTTACATTCGTTACACAACCTAGCTCATCCTGGAGTACGTGCAACAACTTTTCTATTCAAATCAAAATTTTGTTGGCCAGGTATAAGAAAAAGATATCGCTAATTTTGTTAAAACTTGCTTACCCTGTCAACGATCCAAAACGCAACGCCATACCCAATCAACGCCCGTGATGTACGAGCTACCACAAGAACGTTTTTCGCATATCAACATCGATATCGTGGGACCCTTTCCCTTGTGCGAAGGTCAGCGATATTGCTTGACTATCATCGACAGGTTTACACGATGGCCGGAAGCGATCCCGATACCCGACATGTCCGCTGAGACGACAGCGAAAGCTTTGGTAACTCATTGGATATCGAGATTTGGAGTCCCGAAGCGAATCACGTCTGATAGAGGTAGACAATTTGAATCCCTTGTTTTTGCTGAGCTAGTGCAAACAATTGGTGCGACACACTTGCGGACAACGTCATATCACCCGCAAGCAAATGGTTTGATAGAGAGGTGGCACAGAACGCTAAAGTCAGCCATATTATGTCACGATTCATCTAAATGGGTTTATCATCTTCCAACAATTCTTCTAGGCCTTCGAGTGGTATACAAGCCTGATATACAAGCATCTCCCGCAGAACTGGTTTACGGCACAACCTTGAAAGTTCCTGGTGATTTTTTTCTTCAAAAGTAACAATACGGAAGCCACCAGCAATTTCGTCAAAGAATTTCGCAGCTCGATGTTAAGTTTAAAACCAGCGCAGACCGCACATCATTCTACAAAACCAACGTTTATTTCAAAAGATCTCAATACATCAACGCATGTTTTCGTCAGAAACGACTCAATTCGTCCCTCACTTACACATCCATATGACGGCCCGTATCAAGTCTTAAAACGCTTTCCTAAATATTTTACGATACTCCTGCGCAACCGGAAAACAAACATCAGCATAGGCCGCCTAAAACCATGTTTTTTACCATCATCTGAATCAACCAGTCCAAATGTAGCAACAAATACATCTTTACCTACATCATGTGATTTCAACCCAAGTCATTCTGATACTGCTGAAGATTCCATACATGTTCCCAATCCAACTTTTGAAGCATCATCCCAACATGATCTAAGCCCAACCGCAGAAACTTCGAGTTTACAGTCCAACAAATTACCTCAAGAAGATCCCAAAACAACAACAAGAGGAAGACAAATAAATCTTCCAGTAAGGTTTAGATGACCTTCTACCAGCGAGGGGAGTGATGTGGCACCCTGTTAAAATAGGTTAATTATCAAATACCTACAGTAACCGGTAGAGACACCGTAATGGCACGCATATGCTTGCTTGCACTTTTAGATATCCGCCATTACAATTTTAACTTTCGTCTGGATGATTCGATAAAATGAAAGATTAACAAGTTTCGTGTAAATATTTGATTTCTATTTAGTTTAAGTTTGATTTAATAGAGTTAATTAATAAAATATAAGAAACCAACACCGATCTTCTTTATAAAATCTCATAAATCCATATATATATATATATATATATATATATATATATTTATATATATACAGTGAAAACTCTCCTAACGGACACCTTCCATAACCGGACACCTCCTATAACCGGACAAACTTAGCAGAACCGTAATTTTCAACTGTTTCAACTGTTTTTTCATACAAAATGTATTCCCATAACCGGACACTCTAATAACCGGACGCGGACACCAAAATTTTAAAATAATGATCTAAAAATCCCTCATAAGCGGACAAAAGCGTTAAAATCAAGACGAATTTATCAGAAAAACGCCAAAAAAATATACCAAATAAATACAACTCTTGTTAAGTTACTATTTTTTCCAACTCTGTTTCATATTTGTGTTAATGCCATTCAATTTTGTGATTCCCATTTTAACACCAATGACAAAGAAATTTCTATTTATTTGAACAAATTGTTTGATTAACTTGTTTTGATTGCTTTAGAACACAAAAAAAGAAATGGCAAATAAAAAATATATGTTATCAATCAAAGAAAAAATGGAAATTATAAATGGTTTGACAGGGTGCGTGAAATCGCAAGGAAGTAAAGTTTTTTGAGTTTTTCTGCAAAACATTTTGTTGCATTTCTTTTATGTTTTAAGATTCAAAATTGGTAAAACACAGGCCGCAGAAATCATTAAAAATAAAGAAGTCATTCGTTCCAAATGGGAATCTGGAATAAATGTTCATCAAAAGAGGATGTTTGCTAAAACTGGTGGCGCTGAAATAGACAAATTGTAAATCAGGTAGATGTGGAGCAGTTCAAGACCAAGCTGCCATCATTGATGCGTGGCTACAAGCCGGAGGATATTTACAATGCAGATGAAAGTGGGCTCTTCTTTCGTGCTTTACCTGATGAAACTCTTGCCTTAAGATCCGAAAAATGCGTTGGTGGAAAACTTTCGAAAGAAAGACTTACAATTTTGTTTTGTGCAAACTTAACTGGAGAGAAAGAGCAACTGTTAGTCATAGGTAAAGCTGCCCGGCCTCGAGCGTTCAAGCATAATAATGTAAAAGATTTACCAGCAATTTGGAAATTTAACAAAAAGGCATGGATGACTCGAGATATCATGACTGAATGGCTACAGCAATTCAATAGGAAAATGAGATCTCAGAAACGTAAAATTATCTTGTTCTTGGATAATGCAGCATCTCATCCTAGGGAATTGAATTTATCAAATATAAACGTCTTATTTTTGCCTCCAAATACAACTGCAGTTTGCCAACCTCTTGATCAGGGCATTATCCAAAATTTTAAGGTTCACTATAGAGGCTCAATATTAAAGCACATACTATCAAAGGTTGATACATCAAATTCCGCAGCAGATCTTGCAAAATCTATTGACGTTCTTGAAGCTTTATACGTCATTCAATCCTCCTGGGATAAATCCTGCTTTCCGTGACCTCAGCTGCTAATAATAATAATAACATAATTCCTGTGGCATCTACATGGTTAAATATAATTGCTTCGGGAATCAATTCTCCGTTAATAAACAATAAGTAATCCTTTAATTGACACAGATTAACAAAATAATTACACTGAAAATAATAATAATCCATCGATTATTTCTAATACGTTGAAAGCTATTGCACCAAGAAAAAACGTTTTCATCTCACGTTTAGAAAGGAGTATTTCGGCTAATAACGTATCAAATCTAGGCTTGGTCAAAATACTATTATTTCGACATACCAGTTTATATTTGCACAACCATGACCAACAACATCATTTAAAGTCCCCGTTTCTGCTGATATTTTCCATTATGTTCTAGATGCCCATTTTTTGCCCGTGACTACGATAGTTCCAGAACGAAATTCACCAAAAAACTGAATAATATCGCTGCCGACTCAATATCCATACTGTACCAAAATGTCGTGACAACAAAATTATCCACTTTATCTTGAAAGTTTTTATATAAATCATCAAGTAGTTGTATTTAAATAAGGCTATAATGAGGCCTTTTCCTAATATTGAGGAGTGTAAAGCTAAATTACATGGTTCAAAATTTTTTACTTCACTGGACGCAAATAGTGGGTTTTGGATGATTCCCTTAAATGAAGAATCTTCAAAACTATGCACATTCAATACACCTTTTGGTAGATACAGGTTTTTGAGGTTACCGTTCGGAATAAACGCTGCACCTGAAATTTCAGAGGGCTTCAGAGGTGGGGTTAAAATTTAATAAATCAAAATGTAAGACTTTACAAACCGAAATGAAATTTTTAGGACATGTATTTAACCAAGCTGGCGTACGGGCAGATGAAGACAAAATAAAATCAGTTGTAGAGATGACTAAGCCCAGCACTGTAAGCGAACTACAAAGATTTTTGGGTATGGTGAACTATCTCGGATCATTTATAGAAAACTTAGCTTCAAAAAATGAAAATTTAAGACAACTTTTCAAGAATGATATTGAATGGCATTGGTCAACAAATCATGAAAACGAATTTGAGAACCTTAAGCGCGAGATTACTAAATCACCTGTACTAGCATACTTTAACCCTGACAAAGAATTAACTTTATCAGTTGATGCGTCAAAGTTTGCACTGGGAGCAACAATTATGCATGATAGGCATCCAATTGCATATGCATCTGTGCGTTTAACAGAAACGCAGCAGAATTATGCGCAAATCGAAAAATAATTATTTGCTATAAATTTCACAAGATTGTTTATGGATCAAAGATCTTAGTTGAAACTGACCATAAACCATTAGTCAGTTTATTCAACAAACCCCTTTACAAAATACCACCAACGCCTCAACGATTTACGCTTCGATTGCAACCGTATAATCTTCTGATTAATTACGAACGGCGAAAGTATTTGCAAATTGCCGATAATCTTTCAAGAACACCTTTGCCTGAAACAGTTTTGATTGACATGGATAAAGAGATTTCAATGCCATTTTCAAATATGGATGAGGTGAGACAACACACAAAAAACGAGGTTTTTGATAAAATCGCTAGGTATGTAAAAAATGGCTGGCCAAATAATAAAGGAAATGTGGAGCCCGGTGTGATGCCTTATTATAAAGTTAAGGATGAAATTTCTATTTTGGATGATATTTTGTTAAAAATCATCAGTTATTAATACCGAAGACGTTACGTAGAACAATTTTGCTAAAACTTAACGATACAAAGGTGCAAAGATTTGGCTCGTCAATTCATTTATTGGCCAAATATATATAGTGAGATTAAGAATTTAGTTTCTAATTGCGAAATTTGTATGCGACACCAATGTTCAGACACAAAAGCAGAAATGCTACCCCATGATATTATTGATATTCCATGGTACAAACTTGATGTGATTTATTTGAGTTTAACAAGAAGATGTATGTGATTGTTGTAGATTATTAGTCAAAATATATAGAAATTGAAACGCTTACTTCTGGATATAACAGCTCTCAAGTTATAATGAGACTAAAATCAATTTTTTCAAGACATGGAATTCCATACGTCTTGGTGACAGATAATGGTCCCCCATTTAACTCCAAGGAATTCAAGCAATTTTGTGAAAATTGGGTAGCGAGGTCGAATGGTCTGGCTGAACACTCCATTCAAACAATCAAAGCAATATTATTAAAATCCCATGAGAATCAATCAGATCCATATGTGAGATTACTTCATTACAGAACGACTCCTAAAGGCAATTTACCAAGTCCGTCCAAATTACTTATGTCGCGAACCTTAAGAACTAAAATTCCGTCCATAGTTAAAAATTTTCAACCAAGAATTGTTAATTCTGAAGATTATCGGAGGAAACTAAATTCAAAGATATAAAAATCGGTAAACTATTACAATAAAACTGCGAAGAAAATAAAACCTGTTCATAAAGGTGAGATAGTAATGTTTAAGAAAAATCTTACGAGCCGTTGGTTTCCAGGAGAAATAATGGAATCATGTAACGAGCCAAGATCCTATATAGTAAAAGATAATCAGGGTACTTTGTATAGAAGGAATGAAGATCACATACGGAAAACTCCAGAAAATAAGATAGTTGAAAATAAAGATACAGAAGTAAGTAGAACGACGCAAAACTATGCTGAAGCGGTCATGTTGAAACACGCCGTAATGGTACAATAGTTATACTGATGAAAGAGAAAAATGCAATAAAAACGTGATAAGTGATAATTACGAAGTAAAAATTCAGACCGGGATGAATATAATAGTAACTGACATGAATTTTAAAATAAATGAAAATGAATTAATGAAAAAAGTTGGATGGGAGAGATGTAGAATATTCGATGATACTCAAATAATACAATGCTTTAATTGTCAGAGCTACAATCATAAAGCGAATGAATGCCGCGAATAAAATTCCTTCGTAACCACAAACGTAAAGACTGCACAAAAGAAGTTCTAAAGATATGTGTTAATTGCAACAAAGAAAATAAAAGGCTTAATCTGAATCTCGATGAAAACCATACAACGATAAGCAAAAAATGTCCAGTTTATATAAATAAACCGAATTAAAAAAAAAAAGATCTGGAATAGATATAGAAATATAACAAACAAAGAATATACATGGATTATACACTACCATACAAGGGCTAACAAATAATTTTAACCAGCTCGAAATCATAGTACAATCTGTTAAACCGGACTTTACAATATTATTTGAAACGCACATGAGAGAAAACATGAATGAAGCAGAAGTTGAAATAAATGATAATGATTTATTTACCACGTCTAATTCTTCAAAAACAGCTGTGATTATCTATTTTAAAAGCAATGGATGCTGTCAAATATAAAGACCACCGTAAAAGATGCTGAGTATTGGATTAGTGCATATATAGCGAAAAAATTAGAATATGTCATTTGTTGTAATAGCGGTATACAGGTCTGCAAGTTATTCGGTGGTAGATTTTTGTGTTAAATTCTGCAGTGTCACAAACAAATATATACATTACATATATGGCAACCCTAGTATTAATTTTTTTATCTGTCACTTCTAGTTGCTTTTTCATTCTACTTCCTTTAACACGTTTTTATAGATAAAAGCTTACGATATAAATATAATTAATAAAGACTGAATTTTTAAATATATCTGAAAAGGTGCAGCGTGTATTTATTTGTAAGGAACACAACAAATTCCAAGATTTTAAGGGGGTTCAAGGACTAAAAACAAAGGGCTACAAGCTCATATGTGCCAAAAATACAGGTAATATACGATCGTGAATTTTGGCTAAGAACTCTTTGTGTATCTTCATTTTATCTGAATACAGTGATCAGGACACCACTTCTGCAGCCCTGGAGACTCCGGCTGGAACAATATGGCTGGTCTCGAGCTACATGGCACATGACCACACAGGCGGCCCACCCGATACTAAGGTGCGTGGAATTGTGGCCAGGGCGTCGAGCACAAGAATGCCGCTAATCATATGTGCTGACGCGAATTCGCACCACACCGCTTGGGGTAGTAGCGATACCAACGAACAGGGTGAGTGTCTTTTTGATTTCATATTGAGTAACAATTTTGAAATAGCTAATAGGGGCTCAGAACCCCCATTTGTTGTGTCCAACCGGCAGGAGGTCTTGGACATCACGCTGGTTAGCACAAGTCACATTAATCTGGTTAGCGAATGGAAGGTTGCAGACGACTGCTCCTTCTCAGACCATCGTTATATTGACTTTAGCATAGGGTTAGGTATTGATAGACCAAACCCCGTAGTGAACAGGAAGAGGACCGATTGGGAGCTACAGAACAACCTGCTCTGTAACTCCCTATCCTCGATTCCACCGATGAATGACATCGGGGATATTGATTCTGCTGTGGAGATTCTTAGCGAATCATTCCGCTACGCCACTAGCATGGCCTGTAGGCCGGTGATTTGTAGGGGCAAGGCAAAACCACGTTGGTGGAGCCTGGAAATTGCGCATTTACGGAAAGAATGTCGCAGGTTATTTAATGAGGAGAAAAGATCAGGAAACTGGTCAGCATACAAATCCTCGGTGAATAGGTTCAAGAACCTAGTAAGAAACGCAAAAAGGAAGTCTTGGAGCAGAATGACCATACCTCATGTGCCATATAGCTCGAGACCAGCCATATTGTTCCAGCCGGAGTCTCCAGGGCTGCAGAAGTGGTGTCCTCATCACTGTATTCAGATAAAATGAAGATACACAAAGAGTTCTTAGCCAAAATGCACTATCTTATACTACCTGTATTTTTGGCACATATGAGCTTGGTGCCCTTTGTTTTTAGTCCTTGAACCCAACCTTGGTGAATCCAGGGTTCTTGGACCATTATCAGCTCCTCCTTTCTCTCGGCCAGTCGGAGAAGCAAAGCAGCGGATGCTGCTTTAGAATGGTGAAGGTTGATCTGCGTCACCTTCACCATCAGCAGCAACAACGGTTTTGTTGACGTCCTCTTGACTGGATTCCAAGTGGTAAAGTAAGAATGACTGACGTGGTCAATCTCAAATCTATAAGACCTAGCGTTACTCCTGGCGCCAGAGGAAGAAAGCTACAGGAAGGATCGGGGGTGCCGCTTGGCCCCGATGGTGTATCACTACAAGCAAGGCCTGTCACTACCCTTGGTGCAGGAGGAAGCAAGCTACAAGGCGCCAGCAGGCTAAGTCACGGCCTAGCGGTTGAAATCGAAGGTGGCAAAGAAACTGTCCAACAAGTGTCAACGGGATGCGAGCTCCCGGACAGAAAGATGTTCGCAGCTATGACAACAGAAATACACAGTGAAAGGTGTAAAAGATATGGAAAAGAATTCCTTAGTCAAGGTTTTGAAGTCCCGGGGTGGGGCAGAATGATCAATGGCCACGTGATGGATATCATTGTAGGTGAAATACTCCCAGCCAGCTGCTTGTGCTACCAATATTTCACGAGGTATGACGCATGCCGTGGGGAGATTTTGCTGAGCCCGATGGCCATAAGGAAGAAGTTGAAAGTGCATGATTTGTACTTTATTCATGCTGGGCCGAAAGGATTCGACCCCCGGTTGAGTGGCTGGTTTGTGTGGACACAGAGGAGAGCGAAGGTGTTTTAAATCTACTGAATTGTGGTAACAATCCGAGAGTAGCAAGCTTGTCCCCAACCAGAGACATATGCGTGCAGGTGCCAACAGAAAGCGTAGCCCCTCGGCACGTACAGCTAGATCCAAGGGGAGGGGCTATACGCAAACAGCCAAGTACGCAATGCAAGCCCTCTGCCCCGATGGAAGAAGATGTAAATGTGCGCGGCAAACTGCATCCTTCAACTGGTACCGTAAAGAAGAGGTCATTACCGGGGCAGCCCAAAAGATTAACGAATGAGGCTGAGCCAAAGGGCCAGCAAGCCAGTAGGTCAGCAGGAAATCACTATATACATATTGGTGACCACTCAATGACTGGCGAAGGTACTTTGGAACTAAATAGTCACTTTAATCAAAACCCTTCAGTACAAAACGTCTTGAGCTGGATAGATGCTAGATTTTGTTACTCTGACGAGCACTTCGTCATGACAGATGAACATGCACGTGCAGGAGTAACCGCTCATGTAGCCGGAAATGACGCGAGTTAAGGTCAGTCCCTATGGTATCACATAATATTAAGATTTAAGATAAGGATAGCATGCTCAGACATGCATGATAATATTAAGTAAACAACTATGAGTCATAAATAGATTAAAACAGAAATAAAACATGTGTAAATATAAGACAAAGAAATATAGATTAAACAGAAATGAACATGTTTAAATATGTAAGACAAAGAAATATAATGTAAAATATAAGACAAAGAAACAGATTAAACAAAAAAACAAACATGTTTAATAAGACAAGGAAACATAATGTAAGATAAACACCATAAACAACAGTTTAAAATAATAATAAGAAATATTGTAAGCACGTAGTTGATAAGAAACTAACATTATAAATTAAGATTTTTGTAAAATTAGAGTTAGTCAAGAAAATATAATAAAGGAAACAACACGCATAATCGTGAAGAAAAAATAATTTTTTGAACTGCGTGTATTACGAATAATTAACTGGCGATCCTGCCAGGAGGATAATTATACTTATCCTTCAGAGGCGGACCATCGTGGAATCCTTGTCGCAGCAAGGACGCGAGTGAAAAATTTCTTCATAGGAAGAAAAAATAAAAAATAAAATTTTCCATAGAGAAAACGAAAATAAAAAAAATCTCAACAAATTTTAACATCTAAAAAATTTATTTTAAAAAAAGGAGTTTATCAAAAATCGTTTAGTAAAAAGGAAAAAAACAAAATCCTGCATAGAACAGGATATATATAAAAAACAGTGAAAGCAAAATATTTAACAATAACAGCAATTCATGCACTCATTTAAAAAGAAACGTGAAGGACGAACAGCGTCCATTGGAAATGGCAACCAACGAAGAACGCATAGCAGTTCTCACTGCAAGACTACTCGAAATGGAGCAATATTGCCAAGCACTAAATGAGAAAATGGCAAGTATTCGTGTCAACCCGCTGCTAGAACCAGCACCAGTGGTGAAACTCAAGGATGTGGTAACAAACTACCAACAGCCCTCTGACATCTCCCTGGAAGTATTTAAAGCCCTGCCAACATTCAGTGGTAACCAAGCAGAGTATAGGGCATGGCGAGAAGACGCCTCAAGATTACTGAACGACATAAAAAATTTTGAAGGACAAAGCCGTTACTCTGAAGACCTTTCCATAATTAAATAAAAAATCAGAGGCCAAGCATCAGATATATTAACCAACAATAATACTCCGTTTAATGTTGAAGCCATTCGAAACAGATTGGATTACACATATGCTGACATGCGTCCACTATATGTCCTCCAGGAAGAAATGTGAAGAATAAAACAAAATAAATCATCTCTGTCAGAATATCATGACAGAATAAATCAAGCATTGAATTTAGGTACATCCAAAATTTCAATGTCTGGTGACCATCATACTGCAGTAGAAGCTATGATAAGAAATGCTAATAATGAAGCAGTACGTGTATTCGTTTCTGGGGTAACAAACGCTTTCATCAGATGTACTTTATATGCCAACTCTTTAAATGATCTAGAACATGCATATGCTGTTGCTAGAACTATCGAGCATGATAACCAAGTATGGGCAAATGCAAAATGAAAATGCAAAAAGAGCGAACGATGTATACGTACACATATTTGATAAGCGAATGTGAGAAACGAAATTGTGTTCAGTCTAGCTGAAAATGTTGAACAGAGCAGACGTATGTCGGATGTCATTAAAAACAAATTGAAAAAAGTACATGGTAAAAAATTTAAGCAAGCAGCAAAATAGACAAGAGAGTTATTTCTTCGGAAACACATAAAATTTTTTAAGACGTTCGTTTTATACGTATTATTGTGCCTTTTTTATTTATTTAAATTAGAGCTAAGATTTTTTAACTACTTTATTGCTTTGTTTAATTTATTTGTAAGAATAGCTTTAAGAATTTGAATTAATTAAGACTTTTTCACTATATTTTTAATTACTTTTCTCAATACTTAGTTTTAGAAATAGTTTTAAATTTGCTGAATTAAAGAAATACTTTTATTTTCTTATCTATTTTTTATTATTATTCTTTTAACTTGTTAATATACAATAAAAATGTTTAAACCACAATATGAAAATGAGTTTTTTTTTGGTCTTAATACTTTGGGTCAACCAGAATGCATGATTTGTTTTAAAGTTTTCAAAAATATTAGAAAATCTTGTTTCCGAACACATTATTTTGCTTTCCATAAGGAATATGAGAATTTCAAAAATGAAGAAAGGTTTCTTATATTATATGAAATTAAGCATGCTTTTATAGAAAAGGAAAATAATGTACATCTAAACAAGAACACCAATCAATTGCAAAATAGTGCGCAGCAAAACAGAAAAAAAGACGTCTCACTTGTTAAGGCAAAACTAAGAGCATCCTTTGTAGTAAGTTTTGCACTAGCAAAAAAAGGAAGACCTTTAGAAGATGGGTCCTTCTTAAAGGAAGTAACTGCTGACATGTTAGAATGTTTTGGAGAGAAAGGCAGAGAAATGTCAGATATTATAAAAAATGTTCCCTTATCTCGGAGAACTATTGCAAGGCGGACCGAAGATATATCATCTTTTTTGTACCTTCAAACAAAGAAAAATATTGTTGATTCTGTATACTTTTCTCTTTGTTTAGATGAAAGTACAGATATAACTGACACTAGTCAGCTTTTGAATTGTTATAGAGCAGTAAATAGAAATTTTGAAATATCAGAAGGTATGTTGTCTTTAATTGGAATGAGGAGCAATGTGAAAGGTAAAGACATTTATGACGCAGTAAACGAAAAAGTTTTTTCTTTTGCAGATAAAGATAAGCTTTCGTCTATTTGTACTGATGGCGCCAATGTTATGGTTGGAACTAACATTGGCTTTGTTGGTCATTTACGTATGAATTATATTAATGTTCCCACTTTTCATTGCCTTCTCCACCAGCAAAATCTATTTGCTAAGTCTGCCAACATGAAAGAGACAATGGACATTGTGATAAAAGTTATAAAAAATATAAGAAGTGGTCACAAGGCACTAGTGCATAGACAGTTTCGGGCATTTCTGGAAGAACTGAATGCCGAACACAGTGATTTGCTTTTGTATACTGAAGTACGCTGGTTAAGTAAGGGGAAGTGTATTGATAGATTTTTTAACCTAAGAAACGAAATAATTAAATTCTTTAAGAAGTACCCGTCAGATGCAAATGAAAGTTTAGCAATTAAATTGCAAGATAGTACATTTTTATTAAACTTATCATTTTTCTGTGATATCTTATTTCACATGTGTCAATTTAATTTAAGCTTGCAAGGAAAGAAAAAAATAATTTTTGACCTCATTGCATCTGCCAACGACTTTAAAAGTCGCCTGTCAAATCTTTTTACTCAGTTTTAAGCAAATGATCTGTCTTTCTTTCCTAAAACTAAAGAAATCTGCTTGGAATTCGATGTGTGGTCCAATTTACCACAATTTTATGAATTTTTCAACGACCTAAATGCTAAAATTCAGTATTCCTTTCTCGATTTTGATAAAATTCGAGATTTAATTGAGCTATATCACAATCCCCTTCTGTGCTCTTTGAATTTCAATGATGAAAAAGCTCAAGTTGAACTCGAAAAGCTTCAGAAAGATGCATTCCTACCGTTAGAGCGCGGAATTCAATTTTGGCGCCAAATCGAAAGCAACAAATATCCCGTCCTGAAAAACAAAATTTACAACTTATTTTCAATATTTGGAACAACATATCTCTGTGAGTCTGCATTTTCCGAAATGGTATTTATTAAAAGCAAACACAGGCACCTATTGACTGATACAAATTTAGAAAATCTTCTTCGTATAAAAACTTCAAACATTGACATAGATTTTGATAAACTTACTGCATTTATTCAGCCTTAAACAAAATATTTTCTACATACACTGCATTTTTCATTTTTCCAAAGTTTTTCCGTCTGCTCGACATATAAACAGTACCCAAATAAAAATTAATAATAAATGAATTATTGTTTTTAATTTTGTTTTTAACTGTTCATTTTTTTCATACAATAACAAGAAACAAACTATATATATTTCTCAATAATTTAATCATCTTTTATTATTCTTTTTCAATTTGTCATATAATTTCTTTCAATGCAAAATTATTTTTAATACAAAGAGCAAAAGAGCACAAAACCAAAAACCAAACGAAAACAAACCAATACCATGACACCTTTCAATGTAGTGGTGCCCATACCTGATGATAACCATCATCAGAATTTACGGTTATCATACGATAACGAAAACAAACAACCTCAGAGCCATCACTCACAGAAAGAGCAGTCCTATCACCATACACATCATTATCGACGTCCAAATTTTACACCACAGAAAGGACATTTTCAACAACACTATAATCAACGAAGCTACAACAATCAACAACCTAAACCTGTCCCTATGGAAACGGACTCCAGGCAGATTGTACATGCACAAAGGAGAACTAATGCCAATTACAACACTCCACATCAACCTTTCGTAGACAACCGACCATGGAAGCGAGAACACAGTGGTAATCATTACATCAATAAACAACAACGAATAAGCCATACATCCCAAGAAGAAGATGACAATTCAAGTATGTACGCGGAAACAGGACAAATGGTAAATAACTTAAGATTAGATAATTTAAACTAAGAGACGGGTTGCCCTATCTCACCCTAACTAGTGATTTAAGTAATAAAAAATATGATATTTTAATTGATACCGGTGCAACCCATAATTATATAAATATAAATTGCGACTCTTCAGATAGGATAAAAATTAAACCCATTAAAATAAAAACCATACACGGTTACTCTATAATGAACACGAAAAGAATAATTAAATTAATTAATAGGGAAATAACATTTTTTGAATTAAGTAATATTGAATCATTTGATATGATTTTAGGATTAGGACTAAATGTATTAAATGCTAGTATAAATAAATCTTAGGGATATGACCTTAACCACCATAGATAGTGCGAGTCAACCCAAACTGAATTGTGTCGTAGGAGAAGAAAAATATGGGCAAAAGATAGATAAAATTATGAAGGAGAATAATGGCATAGGACCATTACCCTTCACAACGACTATTGAAGCCACCATCAGAACACAAAACGAAGAGCCAATATGGACGAAACAGTATCCATATCCCATAGCGGATAATGAGTTCGTCAATAAAGAAATAAAAAAATTACTTAATGAAGGAATTATACAAAAAAGCAATAGCCCATACAACTCTCCAATATGGACAGTCCCTAAAAAGGGTATGGATGAACAAGGAAGACCCAAAAAACGAATGGTCATCGATTTCCAAAAATTGAACACCAACACAATTACAGATAGGTACATTATTCCAGATGTGAATATGACCATACAAAACTTAGGTAAAGCCCAATATTTTACCACTTTAGACTTTCACCAGATAAGAATCGCTGAAAAAGATAGGGAAAAAACAGCATTTTGTGTAAACGGCGGTAAATATGAATTTATTCGAATGCCCTTTGGCCTAAAAAATGCACCTGCAATATTCCAGAGATGTGTGGATGACATTCTTAGAGACTGCATAGGTAAATTTGCATACGTATATATAGACGATGTAATCATATACTCCTCTTCAATCGAAGAACACATGAAGCATATCGAAATAATATTTGAAGCATTAAATAAAGCAACACTCAAGGTATCTGATGAGAAATCTAAATTCTTTCAAACGGAAGTGGAATACCTATAACATGTTATAAAACATAATAGGATTTCAACAAACCCTGAGAAAGTAGAAGCAATTAGTAATTACCCTATTCCTAAAACTCTGAAGGACTTAAGAGGATTTTTAGGAATGACGGGATATTATAGAAAATTTATTAGGGGATACGCCAGCATAGCCAAACCCTTGACAGTACATTTGAGAGGAGACAACGGCGAAGTAGGAAAAAATAAGAGTAAGAATACGTATATAAACCTTGATAAGCAAGCATTAGAAGCCATAAATAACTTAAAAACATGTTTAAGGGAACAAGTAGAACTTTTCCAACCCGACTATTCTAAACCTTTTGAACTAACAACTGATGCATCCAACATAGCACTTGGAGCAGTTCTTAGTCAATACAAGAAACCGATATTTTTCTTATCACGCACTTTAAGTAAAACAGAGGAAAATTACAGCACCAATGAAAAAGAATTATTGGCAATTATTTGGTCATTACAAAAACTTAGGAATTATATTTATGGTGTAGCTGATTTGACAATCTACACCGATCACCAGTCCTTAACATTTGCAACATCCGAAAAAAATCCAAACACAAAACTTATGAGGTGGAAAAACATAATCGAGGATTTTGGAGCAAAACTGGTACATAAACCAGGTCATTTGAATGTCGTAGCCGATGCACTTTCAAGACAGCAAATAAACTCTTCAACTATCAGTACAGTTCACTCAGCAATAAGTTCTCCAACAAATGCTATTGAAGCAGTATCCCAACCCTTCAATACATATGCGACTCAAATCGAACTGATACCAAGCGTAGACACCAACAAAACAATAACAAATACGGTGTTTAAAAACAAAATCCGGTATCAGGTACATTTTACGAACGAAGAAAATTTAATCTCTGAATTAAAACAGATACTAAACCCAAATAGAATAACTGCAGTATATACAAATTCCGAAACAATATACCGATTTGATGGGAAAATAAAAGAAATATTCAATGGAATGAAATTCGTTTATACACAAAAGAAATTAAGAGATGTTTCTGATAAAGAAGAACAAATTAAAATAATCAAAGAAACTCACGATCAGCGTTGCCAAATGTGCAGATTTATCTGCATTTGACAGTTTTTCTAAGCATTGAGCAGTTTTGCAGTTTTTTTCTTTAAAAACCAGTTTTTCTGTAAATTGTGCAGATTTTGCAGTTTTTACATTTTGCTTTTTTACTCTTAATTTTGTTATTTTAATTCCAATTTCTGAAACCATAATTTTACCCCATTTGCTTAATATAAAAGTGGCAAGGTTTAACTATACTTTTTTATACGAGTATGTAAATTATCACATAAATCTTTTTGCACCCCTGATCACAAAGCAAGTTGAGTTTTACCAAGGTGTATATTGCAGGTGGGAGCACGAGCTCACTTGCCTAACCTAATAAAACGTCAAACTTAGTAGTGTCGTTTAACGATTTTTGCAACTGTTAATGTAGTTTCTACAATAAGTGTTCTATTTTTGTAGAAATGGTTGTACCTGTTAGATAGATATGCCTTGTGTTTTTCTATGTACATACATATATGGAGTTTTGTAGTTTATACACAAAAAATAAAACCTGTGGCTGGCGTGTGTGTGTTTAATTTTCTTCACAAACTACTACATCTCCCTTATATTTTTTATATCAAAATTCAAGGATCAAAATTCTTTTCTTGAACTTGCCGCTAAAATGGATAAATATTTAGTAAGAAATGGTAAGATAAAGAGTGTTATTTTTATATGTATATACATACATTTTATATGTATATACATATATATATATATATATATATATATATATATATGTACATACATTGTACTTTGCATTAAATAATCAACGTACCTACTTAATTTAATTTAAGATTGTCGTAAAGAAAATGAAGATTTGCCGGTAGATGTAATACATATTGCGGAATCCCCACCTCGATCAAGTAAAAATCGAAAACGAAAATTTAGTGCTTACAACAAATCGTGGGAGGAGCAGGAAATGTTTAAGTCTTGGATCAAGAGGAGCGATAATAATTTGGCTTATTGTAAAGTTTGTTCTTGTGAACTAAAAGCATTAGCTGGAGTTTCAGATTTAAGGTCTCATGCTTTGACGTCTAAACATGTTGAAAGAGCAACAGCAGTAAAAATTCAAAAAAAATCCAAGTTATCGCTGAGCGATGCAGGCAAGTATAGTGCCAAAGTATCAAATATTGAGCTACATTTAGCAGCGTTTTGCGCAGAACATAACGTGCCATTTCTGGCAATGGATCATTTAGTTCCTTTACTCCAAGAAACTATTGAGGATTCAGCGCTACTAAAAAAAGCAAAATGTGCTCGAACAAAAACAACATCTATAGTAAAAAATGTTATAGGCGAGACTCATCACGAAGAACTCTGTAATTTACTAAGAACAAAATTGTTTTCATTGTGCGTCGATGAATCGACGGACATTTCAACTACTAAGTTGCTATCTCTAGTCGTTAGAGTTGAATTTAAAGACAAAATTAGTGATTTTTTTTTTTTGAATTGGTTAAAGTTCGTCATTGTACCGCCATAGGGATATATGAAGAAATTGTAAATATATTCCAGTGCCAATGTGATGACTGGTGATAAACATTCTGTTGCTACACTGCTAAAAAGAGATTGTCCACATTTAATTATATTTAAATGCATATGCCACTCTTTCGCTCTTCAAGATATATATATATATATATAATTTTATTCAAAATAGTCCTAAAAGAGTATATTTATTTTCAGAATTACAGATTTTGTTAGATTATAACCCCAGAAAAATGTTGCACCCTTCCCAAACTCGTTGGCTGTCGCTCGAAGCTACAGTCAATCAGCTTCTGAGTAGATTAGATGTCTTGAAACTTTTTTTTTTACACGAAGATGTAGAAAAGTTTGATTCTACACAAAGAATAATAAATTATTTACATAATCCAGAATTTGAATTATATTTACTATTCTTGAAATTTATACTAAATGACATTAACAAACTAAACCGTCTATTTCAAAACGAAAGCCCTCAAATACATTTACTAAATAGTACAATAAACCGTTTATGCGGAAAAATTTTTGAATATATAGTGAAGGAGGAATATATATGTTTTAACAAATTTGAAAAGATTGATATTAACAATTCCACATGTCTAAAAGATCCAAAAGATATTTATTTAGGTGCGGAAGTTTCCTTAGCGATAACTACAACGCATAAATTATCTGAGGATAGCGAAAAGGAGTTCAAAAATCATTGCTTAAAATTTTATGTTGAGCTCTGCAATTCTCTATTGAAGAAGTTTGATTTTGATAATGACTTTTTGAAATGTTTTGAGATCTTAGCACCTGCTAATATTTTTAAAAATAATAATAAAAGTATTTTTCAATTATGTCGCTTTGTGCCAAATGTAGTAGAAATGAACCACATACAAGAAACAGATGATGAGTGGCGTAAAAAAATGCACATTAATTTTGAAGACTTGGACTTATTGGAAAAAGAAAATATTGAAGAGTTTTGGGAAGAAATATTTAAAACAAAACGTGGAGACGGAACTGAAGCTTTTCCTCATTTAAAAAGACTTGTATACGCTATTTTGTCGGTACCTGTGGCAACTGCTAATGTAGAACGAATTTTCTCACAAATTAATATTAATAAAACTAAAACTAGGAATAGACTAGAAGTACCAACACTGTGCGGCATTTTAAGAACAAAAGATTTTCTTAAAAAAATGACAGTAATTGCAGCAATTTTGTGCAATCAAACGAAATGGCAATAAAATTTACCAAAGAAATGTACAAACCATAAACAATTTTGTATTTTGTTGAACGATTTACGTTAATATTGTATTTTTAAATATGTATGCCTGTTCCACAATGTCGACAAGTCGATGTCGTTCTCATATTTATATTGACAACAAAAACAAATTTAAATTTTTAATTATTGGTTTCAATATAAATATGAGAACGACATCGACTTCTAGAACAGGCAGTATTATATCTGAATAATAATGAACTCTTTTTGTTTATTTAAACCCTATGTACCTATATATTTTTTATTAAAATTAATTGCTTTGTTATATGTAGATATACATATATCATATTTAATTTGTTGTGTTATGTTTTTGTTTTAATAAAAAAATATGAAAAAAAACTATATATTTTTGTGAATTTTTTATGTGCAGTTTTTTTACGTGATAACCAGTTTTTTTTTTTCTAAAGTTGCAGTTTTTTTTGAAAAAGTTATGGCAACGCTGCTCACGATAGAGCTCATAGGGGGTATAAAAACAACACTAAGGAGATACTTGAAACATTTTTTTGGCCAAATTTAAAAAGAGAATGTAAAGCATACAATAAAAAATGCGTAGCATGCCTCTTTGAAAATATGAAAGGCAACCTACACGAGAACCTCTGACAGATTCATACATACCAATAGAAAAGGGAACACATATACACGCAGATATATATTATAACGATAAGAAAATATTTTTGGTTGCAATAGATAAATATTCAAAATACATAGCGATAAAAGAGTGTGAATCAAAAGAACGAATGAGTGATAAGCTAGAAGAATTAATCACAAATAATTTTCCAAACTGCAAACGACTCATGACTGATAATGAACCCTGCATTACATCACCTTCAGTAAAGCAGATGTGCGAAAAATACAACATAGAGAAAGTAGAAACACCAATCTATAGATCAACAGCAAACGGTCAAGTCGAAAGAGCACACAATACAATATCAGAATTATCTAGAATATTCCAAATACAGAATAATACAACGATAATAAAAGAAATATTTAGGAGAGTTAAAGCACTCAATGAATCGATACATACGGTAACAGAACATAAGCCCAGCGACATACATTTTGGAAGAATAGAATACAACCAACAAGACATATCAGAAAAAATAAAAACAGCATCAAGAAAAACATTGGAAAAATTAAACAAGGGAAGAAAACACCGCACATTTGATCCAGGTGAACAAATACTAGCAAAAATATCAGGATTAAGAAAGGAAAATAACGCAAGATATAAAAAACACATAGTAAAAGAAGATCGTGAGGACACGATTTTAACACAGGGAGGAGTTGTCGTACACAAGGACAACATAAAAAACTATACATTAAAAAATGAAGACACTCAAATTCCTAATATTACTCGTGAATGCCGTATTAGCAATAAAAGCAGACGTGGAAATAAAAAAATTAGAAGATAGAAAATTCTTGCTAACTAAAACCGAAGACGCTTTGCTATTCAACGAATTTCCATATCTTTTTCACGTAACTAACTTGACAAAAATACTCACACCATACAAAAATATCGTTACAAAAGAATATGAGCCTACTACTCAGGAAAAAGTTTGGATAAAGAAAATTGAGACACTAGCAGGACAACTGAATGAGCACAAAAGATATTCAAGATCACTTAACTTCCTAGGGTCTGCACTAAAATTTATCACTGGAAACCCAGATCATAATGACTTCATAGAAATGGAAAAAGCAATAAATGTATTAATAAACAATAATGAAAAACAACGCTTAATGAACTCTAGGTTTGAGAAATTAATCGATTCATTACAAGGCCACACTTTAGAAAACCACATCATTATAAAAGAAGTACACGAACAGCTACTTTTACTTGTTCGAACAATAAATGCCGCGAAGAATAATGAATATCTTACAGAATCTTTGAATATGGACGATATAAAGGAAATATTATAACATGAATTAATCTCGGTACCAATAATAAACATATTGGAATATGCAGATGTACACGTAGCAGGTACAGGGGAGCTATTCATAACAATGTATAAATATCCCATACTTAATAAACACTGTAACCTTTTTAAATTCACACCTATAAGCTTTAGACATGGAAAAGTTCAGACAGATCAACTAATCGCTGAATGCCACAAAGAATATATGAGAGTAAAGCTTTGCAAGAACTATCTGGGCAGGAACATATGCCAAACAAATAACGAAACAGACACATGCATAATCCAACTACTCAATAACAGAAATAGTAAATGCACAGTGGTTCAAGAATATAACGAAAAACTATTAGAAATTGACTAAGGCTCAATATTACTGGACGGAGACCACAATGTCAACAATATCACCACCACTGGTATAACCTTAGTAACATATAGGGACGAAGTCACGATAGATAACAAGATATTTAGGAATATTCATGAAACATGCCGACAACGGAGCTTCGCTCCATGTTTATGTCATGGCAAATGTTTGTGTGTGTGTGTCGTTCGCTCAAATTTCACACATCACCACGGCGGTGGTGGTGTGTGCGGTGTGTTATAAATTTTTACCGATCAAATTTAATCTAAATAGAAAATTATTTAAAATTTAAACTCAGCATTTTTTCATTATAAATAGTTTTATAATTACAAAAACTATTTAATCAATGTCTGACCTTATAAGTGAGTGTTCATATTTATATTCAAGTGTAACAAATTCATATAATTATTCAAGTGAAAATGGTTCGTCAAAACAGGAAAGTGAACTTCCAAAATATCAAAGCAAACTTAACAGACAGCGAAAGCGAATCAGAGAAGGTGGAGATATTATCCAATGCACAAATAATTCCACCAATAGTTATTCCAAGCACCCAAGACGTGATTGCGGAATTGGGCATAGCTATGGACACGTCCAGTCAGGAAGCAGTGATAAAAGCACAGAATCTGCAGAACGAACTCAACAATGGGTCGCAGAGCAGCAACACATTGATTGGAGTAATAGAATTGCTTTGGGAAACAAATTTCTTAGTACTGATTTTGCAAGTGTTGAAGGAGATCGAACGTATGTGTATAAAGAAAAGGAACTTAACTTGGAAGAAAATTATTATGCAAACGATGAATGGGATACTGATGGTATTAAAAAAACTAAAAGCGGATTCTGTAGACTTAAGGAATTGTTCGTTCGAGGCTTTCAAGAACGCAACGTCAAACGTCGAATTATCCACGACGTTTACAAAAACAATGGATGTAGAATTACTGAATCTGATTATCGACAACTATACAAAAAACACAGAGGTACCGTCTTCTTCATTAGCGAACACGGAGACCATTTCCACGTTATCCACGACTGCAGCTATACAAACTACACATGTAAGTGTTCCAGCATCGATATCTTCAAATCATTTAGAGCCATCGGGTCTAGATTTTCTAGACGCGTTACTCCCAGTTGGGAATACACCATCTACCACTGGATCAATACCGCAATCTATTTCCAGAAGGAAGGGAGACAGTTGTGTCACATGGACCTCGCCGGGCGAAATTGGGTATCAGGTGGTAAAACTAGATATTTACAATTTCAAAAAGATTTGCAATCAGCCGAAGAAAAATTGGTGGAAAGAAGCGGAACTACGGTCGACCTTTTTAACTTCATCACCTGTAGATCCGAAGAACCTTTTAATACAGAAATTAGTGGCAGAAGTAGCGAAATCAGTAACTCAAATTCCGGAAGTAAAACGAGAGGAAAGGGCGACAGGATCATTTTCTTTTTACGGCAATTCGCAGTATCGCCAGTAAATCACATATTCAATTTACCGTTTTGGCTCACATCTAAGTATAAATTTTTTAATAAAATTAGTTCATTAATGATAAATATTTTAAAAATACATAATAATTTTTACAATGATCTAACAGTTGAAGAATTATATACTCATTTTATGGGACTTGAACCCCAATATATTGTTTTTAATTCTCCAACTGTTAATATAGATAACTATTATATGAATTTATCAGATTCCATAAATGTTATGGAAGAATTAATTAATTATCAATTTTATAATAATGTAAATAGAATACAATCTTTTTATAATAATCTTTTTAATGTTCTTGACAGGAAAATTCCAAAAAAAAATACATTATTTATTTTATCAGCACCAAATGCTGGTAAAAATTTTTTCTTTGATGCCATCATTCATTATTGCATAAATTTTGGACAAATGGGAAATTTTAACAGATATTGTTCATTTCCATTGCAAGAATGTGTTGATAGAAGAATAATTTTATGGAATGAACCTGTTATGGAACCTTCAGCGACCGAAACGTTAAAATGTATTTTGGGAGGAGATACTTGTAAAATTTGAATGGTAAAAATTTATAACACACCGCACACACCACCACCGCCGTGGTGATGTGTGAAATTTGAGCGAACGACACACACACACAAACATTTGCCATGACATAAACATGGAGCGAAGCTCCGTTGTCGGCATGTTTGTGTGTGTGTGTCGTTCGCTCAAATTTCACACATCACCACGGCGGTGGTGGTGTGTGCGGTGTGTTATAAATTTTTACCATTCAAATTTTTAGTCTTTCATGGCAACTGTACCTGGTTACAAGTATCTCGGACCTGGAAATTCTATTTATAAAGGCGACGCCGTTAATGAAGTTGATTTAATTGCGCAAATACATGATTTAGAATACACAACAGCTAAAAGTGATGACGATATCAGAAAAGCTGATAAAACAGCAATTAATGAATTTTACGACGCACCAGTCTCATTTGGATCTTTAGTTGGTGAACTTGGTATTGGTGTTAAATATACTGTTGAATCTGGTACTGGTATTTTGTGGCTGAATGCCACAAAGAATATATGAGAGTAAAGCTTTGCAAGAACTATCTGGGCAGGAACATATGCCAAACAAATAACGAAACAGACACATGCATAATCCAACTACTCAATAACAGAAATAGTAAATTCACAGTGGTTCAAGAATATAACGAAAAACTATTAGAAATTGACTAAGGCTCAATATTACTGGACGGAGACCACAATGTCAACAATATCACCACCACTGGTATAACCTTAGTAACATATAGGGACGAAGTCACGATAGATAACAAGATATTTAGGAATATTCATGAAACAATAAACAAAGCTATCCATATGAAACATAATGAAAATTTCGAAATTCTAGAAATAATAGAATCTGATAGCACACTGGCTTTTAGCAATATAGATTCATTAAAAAAATTCACCATCCCAATTGAGGAACATCCCATTAGATCTTTCTTTTACAGTATATTTTTTCTTATACTACTAACAGTAATAATCTACTTTATAATAAAAATTACAACATGTATAACTGAATGTAGGAGGAAGACGGAAATAGAAAATTTTAACAGAGCATACAAAATAGAATTACAACCCATTAGGAAAGATCGGGACGATCTTGCTTAACCCAGGGGGAGTTAAGGTCAGTCCCTATGGTATCACATAATATTAAGATTTAAGATAAGAATAGCATGCTCAGACATGCATGATAATATTAAGTAAACAACTATGAGTCATAAATAGATTAAAACAGAAATAAAACATGTGTACATATAAGACAAAGAAATATAGATTAAACAGAAATGAACATGTTTAAATATTTAAGACAAAGAAATATAATGTAAAATATAAGACAAAGAAACATAGATTAAACAAAAAAACAAACATGTTTAATAAGACAAAGAAACATAATGTAAGATAAAGACCATAAACAACAGTTTAAAATAATAATAAGAAATATTGTAAGCACGTAGTTGATAAGAAACTAACATTATAAATTAAGATTTTTGTAAAATTAGAGTTAGTCAAGAAAATATAATAAAGGAAACAACACGCATAAGCGTGAAGAAAAAGTAATTTTTTGAACTCCGTGTATTACGAATAATTAACTCGCGCTACAAAAATATTGGAAAAACCATCTACAGATAAAATAATAAATGAAGAAGTTAACAACTTGTGCTCCGTTTCTGTTTTCGAAATTTCAAATGAATACGTAAATGCTGAAATTTTAGCATAGGAAACGGCCAAAGATTAAGATCTTTCAAAAATTTTGTCTAATTTACAAAAATGTAGTGAAGGTGAAGAACTTTATACCCTCAATAATGGCATAATCTTCAGAGGTCAACGGGTATTAGTCCCAAAAAGTCTTCAATCTCGAATTTTACAAGAGCTTCATCACACTCATCCTGGTATTACAAGAATGAAGCAACTCGCCAGAAGATATTGCTATCATGCGAATCATGCGTTCAAGTCCAATCTAAACCTGCAAAGGCCCCACTTCACCAATGGCAGGAACCAGCCGAAAACTGGGAACGTATACACATTGATTACGCAGGCCCTTTCCAAGATTGTTTTTTCTTAATTGTCGTGGATGCAAAATCCAAATGGGCAGAGATTCGAATCATACGAGAGGCCCCTACATCGCCAACTTCAATAAATCTTCTATCTGATATTTTTGCTACACATGGATTTCCATCGATTATGGTGTCTGACAATGCGACCATATTTACTAGTGATAAATTTAAAACGTATTGTAACAAAAACGGAATTTTTCAGAAACTAATAGCACCAGGTCACCCTAGAACTAATGGGTTAGCTGAACGCTACACGCAAACCCTAAAACGTAAACTGAAGTCAATGGCAGTGGAACCAGGACCATTATACAGAAAGATTAATGAAATAATGCAAAGATACCGCGCAACACCCCTTAACTCTGGGAAAAGTCCAGCGGAATTGTATTTCAACAGGCGTATTCGAATTCAACTAGATGCACTGAAACCACCTATCAAATTCAAATCTACAAAACCACTTCCAGGGGTACGAAAATTAAGCGTGGGAGAAAGGGTGCAGGTACTTCACAGCAAAAACAACAAAACAGTATGGAAGACTGGCTCTGTACTCCGGAAACTTGGCGAACTTCATTATATCATAAAACTCGACGAAGGTTACGTTTTGAAGAGACATATCGACCAACTTAAGTCTACTCAGGTTCAGCAGCGTAAAGTTCATTTTTCTCCAAGTATCGAAAGCAGCACTTCTAGGCAACAGCCCATTGAGTACAATCAAGAAGATTTCGAACCAGTAATCATTCCTCCAAATCAAGAAGAGTCGGAAATCCGATAAGCTGAATTGCCAAATGTTGAAGAACCTCCTGAAGAGCCTCAAGAACAAGTGATCCGAAGATATCAGCGTATCCGTAATAGGCCAAGATATTTAAATGATTATATTTCAGAGTAAGAATGTTCAAATTAAATCAAAATATTCTCATGTACATTTTCAAGTATTTTTATATATTTTCTATCATACTTTAAATTACATTCCATGTATTCGTATTTAAGCGTGGGAGATTGTTATGTCCCACTTTGTATTACAGCAATTTGGCAACACTATTAATTATTCTTTTATATTTGTCAAATTCTATATACGGTTAGTTCGTAAGTTACCATGAAATAAATGAGACGTAAAAATTACAACGCGTGTTAAAGATATTCAATATTACAAAGTTATTTACAATAAAAGAATATAACACCAAGAGAAACAATATAGCTAACAGCTTCAGAAACAACAATAATACGAATAACAATTTTAGTAGAAGATTTAACAATAATAAAAATAATAACATTAATAACAATAATAATAATAGAAATGATTCCAGAAGAAATCATAACTACATAAATAGAAATAATAACAACAGATACGTACACACAATACAAAATGCGGGAAACGAGATGGGCCAGGGATACATGGTCATCCCGGAGGGCAAAAATTAAATATTCACAAAATATCAGAAAACAATTCCAATTAAATCAATGTCACATATAAGAACAAAAATTTAACTTTTCTTATTGACACTGGCGCCGACATATCACTTTGCCGAATGCGTAATGAATTCATAGGTGAACAGTTTAAACCAGAAGAAAAATGCAAACTAACAGGTATCACAACAGAAGAAATAAAATCGATAGGAACAATTGAACTTAAGTTAACAGCATCAGACGGAATATGCGAACATCCATTTCAATTGATAAAACAAAATTTTCCAATAGAAACAGATGGTATTTTAGGGAGAGATTTCTTTAAGAAATATTTATGCAAAATAGATTATGAAACATTCACAATTTCCTTATTTGTGAACAATGACACAGTTATAATTCCTATGCAAGCAAAATCAATTAATACCTTAAAGATAACAATACCACCAAGAACTGAAGTCATTTAACCCATTAAATTAAACTTAACAGAAGATTCCGTCATATATAATAATGAAATACAAGAAGGAATATTTTTAAGCAATTCAATAGTACCAAAAAGCGGCATGACAAACGTAAAAATATTAAACACAACGAACGACACAATAACTTTAGAAAATTTCAAAATACAAACTGACCCACTTTCAAACTATGACGTATTAAATTACAATTGCAACAATTTTCAACATAACAGTGAACGATTCAATAAAATAGTAAAAGAACTGCAATTACAAAATAATGACAACAATGCAAAAACAGATTTCAGAAAACTTAATGACAAGATAATAAATGACAAATTTCCTTTAACTAGATTGGAAGATATTTTGGACAAATTAGGTATATAAATTATAAACCTATAATTATATTATTATAATATAAATTAGTCATACCTACACTTGATATGACTAGCTCATTTCATCAAATTAATTTAGACAAAATTTCTAGACCTTTAACAGCTTTTTCTACACAACAAGGCCACTATCAATTTAAAAGGTTACCATTTGCACTGAAGATATCCTCAAACAGCTTTCAAAGAATGTTGACAATAGCACTTTCAGGATTAGAATCTGAAGCATTTCTTTATGTGGACGATATTATCATATACGGATGTAGTTTGAACCACCACAATAGAAACCTAATAAAAGTATTAGACAGATTACAACAGTACAATTTGAAATTAAATCCAGAAAAATGTAAATTTTTAAGACCAGAAGTTACTTATCTTGGACATCTTATAACTAAAGACGGATTAAAAATAGACCCATCAAAATACGACGTAATTAAGAATTATCCCACACCAAAAAATGCGGATGAAGTAAGACGATTCGTTGCATTTTGCAATTACTGTAGACGATTCATACCAAATTTTGCAGACACAGCTAAAGGCTTAAACAAACTATTAAAGAAAAACACAAAATTCAAATGGACGGACAATTGCCAAAAAGCTTTTAATGACCTAAAAGGAAAACTGATAAGTCCCCCAGTATTGCAATACCCTGATTTTGACAAAACCTTTATATTAACAACAGATGCTTCAACCCCAAGTACCTCGAAGGCTGCAAAGGTCCTTACCGGTAAAATGGTAAAATCCCCTTATTCGGGTGTGAAGGGAATAGAAAGGTCTAAACCGTTCAAACCTATCACCTCTCATACGCATTCTGTGCAGGAAAGGGCTAAGAGGATAACCTCGAGCCTCAGTACTGTGTTACCCACTACCAAACCTAAATTATAGAATTAAAACCTAAGCGCAAAAATTCATCACGCAGGGCCGCTAATCAAAGGCGCTCCGCCTTAAGGAAAATTTCGCTTTTAGGTGCGATCCCGGCTGACCAGCTTTCTGAAAAGCAGGCAGCCTCTCTCGAGTGTGCTAAGGCCCATGCTGGGCCGCAACCAGGACCCTCCACCGCAACCGAGAAGGTAGCGGTGCCTAAACGGCAACGTTCAGAGGACGAGAATGAGGCGACCAAAAATCCAGGGCCAAGCGTCCCAAGCACACCCAGTCGGGATCCTTAAGTGAGGTTGCCAAAGGCAGCCTTATTTGAGCCATGTCCCATGCTAAATGGGACCTGGTCAACCAAAAATTGGCGGGTGTTCTGGAAAATCCGGAAGGATAATCCGGGACCACCGCCTCAATGCGTAGATGCTGGTTGGCACCATCGATGCGTAAAGTTGATGGCCTGTACAGACGAACGCTCAGTGTCGATGCTCTTGGGGAAGTATGGAAGGGCTCTAGGCTGGATGTGGTTCCAATTGAGGAAATACCCAGAAGGCCTAGAGCCCTGACCATAGTTCCCTCTGAACCTTCTTCCCCGAAGGAGATCCTCGAGATCCTTAAGGACTGCAACCCGGATCTACCTACCCATGATTGGGAGGTAAATAAGGTGGATGCACCCAAAGGGTCTAGGAGGAGAGTGGTTCTGGTTCTTAATAAAGAATCACTGACACCAATACGGGAGAGAAACAACAAGATCTTTTACTGTTTCAGTACGATCTTGTTGCGCCTGTATCGTAGCGATGTCAGAAAGAATCGCAACCAAAGGGAAGATGAAGCGGGTACGTCGGACGCAGCTCCATCCAAGACAGGAGACACCCACTCAGTCTCTGACTTGGTGGGTGATTTCCTCCAACGGATGGAAGTTGCGGATGACGACGATGACTCCCTCTTGGAATCCAGACAAGAGGACGTCAACAAAACCGTTGTTGCTGCTGATTCTGAAGGTGACGCAGATCAACCTTCACCATTCTAAAGCAGCATCCGCTGCTTTGCTCCTCCGACTGGCCGAGAGAAAGGAGGAGCTGATAATGGTCCAAGAACCCTGGGTCCACCAAGGTCGGGTTCAAGGACTAAAAACAAAAGGCTATAAGCTCATATGTGCCAAATATACAGGTAATATAAGATCGTACATTTGGCTAAGAAGTCTTTGTGTATCTTCATTTCTGCAGCCCTGGAGACTCCGGCTGGAACAATATGGATGGTCTCGAATTACATGGCACATGACCACACAGGCTGCCCACCCGATGTTAAGGTGCGTGGAATCTATAAGACCTAGCGTTACACCTGGCGCGGGAGGAAGAAAGCTACAGGAAGGATCGGGGGTTCCGCTTGGCCCCGATGGTGTATCACTACAAGCAAGGCCTGTCACTACCTTTGGTGCAGGAGGAAGCAAGCTACAAGGCGCCAGCAGGCTAAGTCACGGCCTAGCGGTTGAAATCGAAGGTGGCAAAGACACTGTCCAACAAGTGTCAACGGGATGCGAGCTCCCGGACAGAAAGATGTTCGCAGCTATGACAACAGAAATACACAGTGAAAGGTGTAAAAGATATGGAAGAGAATTCCTTAGTCAAGGTTTTGAAGTCCCGGGGTGGGGCAGAATGATCAATGGCCACGTGATGGATATCATTGTAGATGAAATACTCCCAGCCAGCTGCTTGTGCTACCAATATTTCACGAGGTATGACGCATGCCGTGGGGAGATTTTTCTGCGCCCGATGGCCATAAGGAAGAAGTTGGAAGTGCATGATTTGTACTTTATTCATGCTATGCCGAAAGGATTCGACCCCCGGTTGTGTGGCTGGTTTGTGTGGACACAGAGGAGAGCGAAGGGGTTGTTAAATCTACTGAATTGTGGTAACAATCAAAGAGTAGCAAGCTTGTCCCCAACCAGAGACATATGCGTGCAGGTGCCAACAGAAAGCGTAGCCCCTAGGCACGTACAGCTAGATCCAAGGGGAGGGGCTATACGCAAACAGCCAAGTAGGCAAATGCAAGCCCTCTGCCCTGATGGAAGATGTAAATGTGCGCGGCGAACTGCTTCCTTCAACTGGTACCGTAGAGAAGAGGTCATTACCGGGGCAGCCCAAGACATTAACGAATGAGGCTGAGCCAAAGGGCCAGCAAGCCAGTAGGTCAACAGGAGATCACTATATATATATATATATATATATATATATATATATATATATATATTGGTGACCACTCAATAACTGGCGAAGGTACTTTGGAACTAAATAGCAACTTTAATCAAAACCCTTCAGTACAAAACGTCTTGAGCTGGATAGATGCTAGATTTGGTTACTCTGACGAGCACTTCGTCATGACAGATGAACATGCACGTGCAGGAGTAACCGCTCATGTAGCCGGAAATGACGCGCCATTCTATGAGGCTAGTGGCACGTACACCGACTACTTTGACGTTTTTTGTGCGAATGGTGTTGACCAGGCTAACGTGTCAGCACAGTACGGGGTGGAAGTTAGCAAGTTGCAAGATGCCCTCATAGCCAGCTTTATGATAGATACGAACAACTATAACACCAAGTCCATCTCAGGTGCCGTGACCGTTAATCTAGGGGTCACAAATCAAGTGGGCCAGACACTTGCAGGCTATATAACATTAGGCAAGCGCCGATACAACTCGGAGAACATGGAGCGATAACAACGTGGCAGATAATTTAGCAGAAGATATATCCGGTGGAAAATTCGTGCTGCTAGCTCGAGACCACTCAGCCGCCATGATTAATTGTTACAAGCATCTAGCAAGGGCAGGGCCAGCTTTGGTTCAACAGGCAAACAGGCTGAACCCCACTTTGAACAAAATCAACTGGTTCTCAGTTGATATTAGTGTGTACTTTGCAGAACAGGTCCCAGATGCAGCTATAAGACAATTTACATCCGATGAGATGCGCGCTGCCTTATGCCAGCTAGCCACAACCCGGGGTGAACTAAGTGATTTGGTGCAAGGATTTATCAAATTACTACCCTTATTTTGCACCAAAGCTTCAGAGTTTGAGGAAAACACCAACAGAATGTATACCTGCATACAACCCATTATGGAGATGGTTGGCCGTGGTCGGTGCAGAAGTAAATAACGCAATAACGGAGAGTGAAATATCTATTTTAAATTCCAAAACTATGCGTAAGATCCTACGATGTGGCATAACGGCAGGGGCTCTTATGTCGCCAGGTATGAGTTGGGCTTTTCATACCCAAAACATCAACGGACATTATCCTAAATGGCAATGAAGCAGGGTGGTATGCTTCCAAGGGATGTTCAGAATACCGTATAATATATATATATATATATATATATATATATATATATCACATCAACAGTAGTGCCAATTTCCTTTTTAAACAAACAAAAAACAATTTAAATGAATACCCTTATTACAACAAAAATAAGAAATATGTTCTCTAGACAAATTATATTTTTAAGAGATACAAAATCGTATTCATAAAATATCTATTAAATATTTTAGTTCTTTCATTACTCGGACGACACTGCAAAATGTTTATACGCGGCCAATCCGTTTTGGATACAAGTTATGGTGCCTTTGTTCTTCAGCTGGTTATCTCTACAACTGCATACCATATGCCGGGTCAGCAGACAACTACGACAAGGAAGTTGGTTTAGGAGCCGATGTAGTTCTTCCTTTATCAGAAAATATAGAGTTTGCAGATAGGCATACTGTGTATTTTGATAATTTTTTTAGTTCTTATTATCTCATGTGCCTACTGACTGAAAAAAGATTGTGTGCAACAGGCACTGTGCGGACAAACAGAATCGGAGGAGCTGAGCTGAAATCCGGAAAAGATTTGGAAAGAGATCATGATTTCAAGTTTGACAGCAAAAACAAAACTTTAATATGCCGTTGGCAGGATAATAAAGAAGTCATAGTGGCCACCAATTTTGACCAAATCTACCCAACTGTTCCAGCGAAGAGATGGAAAAAGCAAAAGAAAAATAATGATGGCAGCATTATAGAACACGGTCGGTTTGTGAATTATAACCAACCCCAGCCACCCAAGAAATACAACAAAGGAATGGGAGGAGTAGATGTGCACGATAATGCTGTTCAAAATTATAGTGTTACAATTCGGGTAAAGAACTTGTACTGGCCTTTATGGATAGCCACTTTAAATTCTTCTTTGGTAAATGCTTGGAAACTTGATTGTTTCTATCGTCGCCAAAAAAAATCAAAAAATCAGATCGCAAAAGGAGTTTCGAGAAGAAATTGCGTATTCTTTGATGACACAACAAGAATAAATAAATGGAATTGAATAAATTAGTTTGAGTTGAAAAAAAATGTTTTATTTATTATTTACAATTTTGGGGAACAATAAAACCAATAGCTAAATAGTGCCACGATTAATCGAACACGATTTTTCTCAAAAATAAAAATTAAAAAAAAATTATGACTTCAGTTTTGTATTTTCTGGTCGCAATTACTTTACAAAAACCAAGTTTTAAAAGTTTATTCGAAAAAAAAATTTCTCTGGGACGATATGGGTTAATGTCAGCTAATATGAATTTATAACAGGCATCAGCTACAGTCATCAACACGATATTGTCAGTAATTCCCACTAACATCGTATTTGGTTCGTACACTCAAACAACGTTTATTTCTGACGGGAATATAAAGGTAAGAGCAAAATACAACAACTCAACTATACGTGATGAAATCTATATTGTTCCTGATGGTTGCTCTGCACTACTTCGTCGTTCGTGGATAAGTCGTTTAAACATAAACTTAAACGGGCTAGATGGTAATTCTGACACACCAAACACAGCTGATATTAATCAGGTAAGCGTAATTGATGATATTAATTATGCATTTTTGAAGTATTCGAGGAGAAAATTGGTTGTACGCGCCAATATAAAATATCTTTAAAATAACGGGAGGGAGCTACTGCAATTTTTCATAAAGAAAGGCAAATTCCATACTCATTAACAGAACGTGTTGAAAATGAGCTGGATGCCTTAGAACGTGCTGTGAAATTATATCCAAAATGACAAATAGCAACTGGGGATCGCCTTTAGTGGTGATACCTAAGGCAATGGGGGTGTCAGGCTCTGCGTGGATTATAAGGTGGGCGAGAATCAACGATTGGTCGATACGGATTATCCTATTCGAAAAATTTCAGGAATTTTTAGTAGCCTTCGTGATTCACGCTATTTTTGCAGACTAGACTTATACAAGGCCTACCTACACATTCCAATGGACGAGCAAATAAGCATTGTGCAAACCATTTCGATTCATTGAGGTACATACAAAATGCAACGACTGCCATTTGGCATTAAAACTGCACCTGCAGAATTTAACAGAATAATTGATCAAATTTTACGAGACGTACCAAAGACGGAAGAATGTATTTCTGATTTGAAAGCGTGTTTTTTACAATTGCAACGTTTCGATTTGCATCTCAATCGAAATAATGCCCGTTTTTAAGAAAAGTACACTCGTCTAGCACTCAGGGCGTATAGTTGGTTTTCTTACTCTTCTTTACATATGAATTTCGCGCTTTGTTTACTTGTTAACTCTTGTGCTTTTTCTTTAAAGCCCACGTGTATTTACTTACATAGTTTCTTTTTATATCATCTACATATAGAAACTTTAACTCAAATAGACAATTAACAGAACATTGAACACGATGGCTCCCGGGCCACCGGATAAGTTCTCCAGTAACAGGTTCGCCGTATTTGGGGACTACATGGATAGCCCTACAAAAAACCAGACTAAATGAATATCCTGAACTTCCGAAACAAAGCAATTACAATAAACACAACCCTAAATATGTGATCATCTCTTCCACAGATTAAAAAAGTTTGGGCAACATGAGCCCTTTCCTCATTAAAAGAGGTATTGAAAGCTTAAGTAATGAATTAATATCAATCACTGCCCTGCGGGATGGCAAAATCTTAATTCTCACTCGAAACGCGCGTGTGGCTGATAAATTTCTAAAGGCGAAAACGTTTTCTAATGTTTGCACAATCTCATGTAAACTCCATGATACACTAAACTCAGTGAAAGGTGTAATATATTCTCCCTGCCTAAAGAATGTTAAAGAAAAAGAAATTATACAAGAAATGCGTGTACAAGGGGTAACCGACGTTTACAAAGTCACTAAACCGGATGAAGACGGAAAGTCACGTATATCAACGGGGAAAATGATAATTACTTGTAACCTATACCGGCTGCCCACATCAGTTGATGTTGCATGGTACAAATGTAAGGTGGATCACTACATTCCAAACCTAATGCGATGCAAGAATTGCCAGAAGCTAGGGTATACAAAAAACCGGTGACACTACATGTCCTGCTTGCAGTCTTCCACCGCACGAACCACTTGAGTGCACCCGAACGTTTTGCACAAACTGTTCTGGTAGACATTCCTCTGCAGATACTAAATGTCCACTTTACATTCAGATGAAAGAGATTCTGACAATCAAAACCAAGGAACATTGCACCATAAGTGAGACCCGCTGTAAATATAGAGATGTAGAAAACACTCCATTGATCAACACATACGCATGTGGCACCCTGTTAAAATAGGTTAATTATCAAATACCTACAGTAACCGGTAGAGACTGCCTGAGACAATAGCGCAGTTAACGGACATAACCTCATCCTTGCCATCGTCTGATCGATTTGAATACGTCAAAGGTCGCATTATTGACCATTTTGCTGATAGCGAACAACGACGTCTTAACAGACTTTTATCTGAGATGCCCCTTGGTGATAAGATGCCCTCAGAATTATTTTTCGAAATGCGTCGTGTAGCAGGTACTTCTGTAGGTGAGGCAGCACTCAAGGGTCTATGGACGAAAAGATTGCCAACTTTTGTACAGCCGGTCGTAGCAGCATCAACAGGTACGGCAGCAGAGTTCACCAAAATAGCTGACTCCATCATGGATGCCGTATCACCGTCACAAATCTGCAAAGTTGGTAGAGAGTCTGCAAATGAAGTTAATGAACTTCTTACTGCCATAAAAGAGTTAAGTAGAAAATTTGAACAATTTACTTCACGCCCACGCTCTCGTTCCCGCAGACCAACCGTCTCTCGTTCTCGTTCTCAATACCGTCGATCATCAAATGACAGAAACAACCAAAATTCAAATACTGATGAATGTTGGTACCACAAGAAGTACGGACGTGATGCACGAAAATGTCGCAGCCCATGCCGTCATAAGCAGGGACAAGCATGCGCTGCAACTCGTCCACCGAAGTGACTCCTTAGGCCGGTAGAGGGTTCCAGCAGAAATCCTCACACTGAGTGCCAAATTTTCCGCCTTCAAGTAACAGATAAATACACGCAAACAAATTTTTTAGTCGATAGTGGTGCTGACGTCTCAGTATTACCTCTTTCTTTAAAAGCGCAAGGTATTCATCCTACATCCATAACACTTTTTGCTGCAAATGGTTCGTCAATCAAAGTAATAGGTGAACAAAAATTGAGGTTAGACCTAGGACTAAAACGAAATTTTTGTTGGTCATTTGTTGTTGCTGATGTGACAACACCAATAATTGGGTCTGACTTTATCAAACATCAGGACTTGTTAATCGATTTACGGCGCAATAAACTAATAGACAACGTCACCGGACACGATTTACAGCTAAAATTGCCATCGACAACAGAGGTTGCAGCAATCGAAACATTCAGCTCAGTCAATCCGTTCGCAAATCTTTTGCACGAATTTAACGACATCACGGTACTTGCGCCTTATGGTTCGGAAACTAAATCGTCAATTTTTCACCGAATTGAAACGACTGGTCAACCCACATTTTGTCGTCCTCGACGATTGCCACCGGAGAAGCTGGCTGCAGCCAAGAAGGAATTTGATTTTCTCTCTGAGGTTGGAATTTGTCAACCCTCTAAAAGCAATTGGAGCAGCCCCTTGCATCTAGTTAAGAAAAGTGATGGTACGTGGAGACCCTGTGGCGACTACCGCGCATTAAATGCCAAAACTTTACCGGATCGCTATCCTCTACCATACTTAACAGACTTTACGATCAATTTACAAGGTAAGAAGTACTTTTCAAAATTAGACCTACAGAAAGCATTCCACCAAATTCCAATACACCCTGACGACGTACCAAAAACGGCAATAAGTACCCCCTTCGGCTTATTTGAGTTCAATTATATGACATTCGGCCTACGAAACGCTGCGCAGACTTTTCAACGAATTATAAACGAAGTCTTCAGAGGTCTCGATTTTGTATTCCCGTATATTGATGACATTTTTGTTGCTTCCGCCACCTTAGACCAACACCTTCAAGACCTTCGTGTAGTATTTCAACGACTTCGTGAAAATTCTTTAGCCATAAACTTCAACAAATGTGAGTTTGGCAAATCAGAATTAGTTTTCCTTGGACACCTTGTCACCCCCGAAGGCATTCGACCATCACCGGAGAAAGTCGCCGTAATCAAAGAATACAAAAAGCCCGTTAATGCGCAAGAGCTAAAGAGATTCATCGGAATGATGAACTTTTATAGAAAGTTCCTGCCAAACTGCATTCGCTACCAAGCAGTTTTACAACAAATGATTACCGGCAACAAAAAGAACGATACAACCCCATTAGTTTGGACATCAAATACTGAAGCAGCATTTGAACAATGTAAAACTGAGTTGTCTGAAGCCACTTTATTAGCTCATCCCATATCTGGCGCCGAATTATGCGTTTATGTTGATGCATCCGACATTGCCGTAGGTGCGGCCCTCCACCAAAAAGTTGATCATGTTATGAAACCGATGGCATTTTATTCTAAGAAGCTGACGCCAACGCAGCAGAAGTATTCTACTTACGACAGAGAGTTAGCTGCCATCTATCAGGCTGTATGCCATTTTCGTTATGCCATAGAAGGTCGATCATGCTACATAGTTACGGATCATCGTCCGTTAATTTTTGCCTTCAAACAAAAAATGGAAAAAGCATCACCACGCCGTTTGAGACAACTTGACTTTATAAGTCAGTTTACTACTGACATACGTCACATTCCTGGTAGAGACAATGCAACAGCTGATGCTCTATCAAGAATCCAATCTGTCCGGCAAACCTTAAATTACTCGGATTTAGTGGCAGCACAGAAAAATGATGAAGAATTACAAGGTCTTCTCAATAATCAAGGTACTAATTCACTAATACTAAAACATATGCATATTTTAGGATGTGATGAACAGATTGTGTGCGATACCTCAACCTCACATGTTCGACCTTACGTCCCCAAGAATTTGCGGCAGAAAATTTTACATTCGTTACACAACCTAGCTCATCCTGGAGTACGTGCAACAACTTTTCTAGTCAAATCAAAATTTTGTTGGCCAGGTATAAGAAAAAGATATCGCTAATTTTGTTAAAACTTGCTTACCCTGTCAACGATCCAAAACGCAACGCCATACCCAATCAACGCCCGTGATGTACGAGCTACCACAAGAACGTTTTTCGCATATCAACATCGATATCGTGGGACCCTTTCCCTTGTGCGAAGGTCAGCGATATTGCTTGACTATCATCGACAGGTTTACACGATGGCCGGAAGCGATCCCGATACCCGACATGTCCGCTGAGACGACAGCGAAAGCTTTGGTAACTCATTGGATATCGAGATTTGGAGTCCCGAAGCGAATCACGTCTGATAGAGGTAGACAATTTGAATCCCTTGTTTTTGCTGAGCTAGTGCAAACAATTGGTGCGACACACTTGCGGACAACGTCATATCACCCGCAAGCAAATGGTTTGATAGAGAGGTGGCACAGAACGCTAAAGTCAGCCATATTATGTCACGATTCATCTAAATGGGTTTATCATCTTCCAACAATTCTTCTAGGCCTTCGAGTGGTATACAAGCCTGATATACAAGCATCTCCCGCAGAACTGGTTTACGGCACAACCTTGAAAGTTCCTGGTGATTTTTTTCTTCAAAAGTAACAATACGGAAGCCACCAGCAATTTCGTCAAAGAATTTCGCAGCTCGATGTTAAGTTTAAAACCAGCGCAGACCGCACATCATTCTACAAAACCAACGTTTATTTCAAAAGATCTCAATACATCAACGCATGTTTTCGTCAGAAACGACTCAATTCGTCCCTCACTTACACATCCATATGACGGCCCGTATCAAGTCTTAAAACGCTTTCCTAAATATTTTACGATACTCCTGCGCAACCGGAAAACAAACATCAGCATAGACCGCCTAAAACCATGTTTTTTACCATCATCTGAATCAACCAGTCCAAATGTAGCAACAAATACATCTTTACCTACATCATGTGATTTCAACCCAAGTCATTCTGATACTGCTGAAGATTCCATACATGTTCCCAATCCAACTTTTGAAGCATCATCCCAACATGATCTAAGCCCAACCGCAGAAACTTCGAGTTTACAGTCCAACAAATTACCTCAAGAAGATCCCAAAACAACAACAAGAGGAAGACAAATAAATCTTCCAGTAAGGTTTAGATGACCTTCTACCAGCGAGGGGAGTGATGTGGCACCCTGTTAAAATAGGTTAATTATCAAATACCTACAGTAACCGGTAGAGACACCGTAATGGCACGCATATGCTTGCTTGCACTTTTAGATATCCGCCATTACAATTTTAACTTTCGTCTGGATGATTCGATAAAATGAAAGATTAACAAGTTTCGTGTAAATATTTGATTTCTATTTAGTTTAAGTTTGATTTAATAAAGTTAATTAATAAAATATAAGAAACCAACACCGATCTTCTTTATAAAATCTCATAAATCCATACGCATCTAAATCATCTAACCCCACCTCAAACAATAATGAATTTTCAAACAAAACCACCAATAATTGCACAAAACAACCACATCAGACAATTATCTAAAAAGACAATCCACAACAGCATCAAATCTAACTAATAACATCATTCCTTTAACATCAAACAATGCTATTGCATCTATCATCAACAAAAAATCACAAAGCGAAACCAACATTTGTACAACACCTAAAAATCATAACACAAACAAAAGGACTACTTTGTATAACATCAAAAGAACAAATAACAATCGAATTGATAACTCTACTACCCACACCTTTATCTCACCGATCTCACACCTAACCCAAACACTATTAGACGATATAAATATTACGTACCATCTTCCATCGAGGTAGACCCCGATGAGGACTTAATGGACTCCTCTTCAACGTAATTCATCATAGAACACCACGTTACGTCCATTTTCATGACACCAAAGCATACATGTATGTAGGAATATTCCCGGAAAATTGGAAGAACACGATGGTGTCACCTATAGAAAAAGTAGATAAAACTGATAAACTGAGTTCAGGCCTATTAACACATTAAAGACATTTGACAAAATATTGGAAAAAGTAGTTAAAGATCAATTGGAAAAATATATGGAAGATAACTGTATTTTGTCAAAGTATCAATCAGGATTCCGAAAAAAATATTCATGTGAAACTGCACTAAATTATATAATAAATCAATGGAAGTATATAGATAGGAATAAGAAAATTATGGCACTTTTTCTAGACTTTAGAAGAGCATTTGAAACAATTGATCGCGAAATAATAATACTGAAAATTTACATGTACGGTATTAGAGGAGTAGAATTACAATGGTTCAAATCATATTTAGAAAATAGAATGCAAAAAACGAAAGTAAATGGTGTAACATCTTCTAGCATTAGGAATGATTATGGCGTCCCACAGGGACCCATTTTAGGAGCGTTGCTTTTCATAATATATATAAATGATATGCCAAATATTGTAGAAAAATGTAAAATAGTTTTATATGCAGACGATACATTAATATACGCGGAAGGAGAAACTGAAAATGAATGCAGAGATAATCTAAATCATGACATGAACAATATAAACCATTGGTTAAAGATGAACAAATTGAAACTGAACGAAAATAAAACGAAACTTATGGAAATAAATATGAATAGTAATATAAACTTTGAAATTAATAATGAGCCAATAGAAAAGGTAAAAAAGATAAAATACCTTGGTTTTATAATAGATAACGAACTAAAGTTTAGAGATCACATTGAACACATCTGCAAAAAAATTGGCAAAAAAATTGGTTTTTTTCAAAAGGATAAGAAGAAAACTCTCAATAACAACTGCATTAAATATATATAACACAATAATTAAGCCACACTTTGAATACGGGTCAACGATATTATATACATGCTGTTTGGAGTCACAAATAGAGCGAATGCAGAAGTTGCAAAACAAAGCGATGCGATGTATTTTAAAATGTAGCCGGTATACACCTATTTATAATATGCTGGAGTCTCTTAGATGGCTAAGTATAAAACAACGATTGGAGACACTTTGAATTTTGTAAAAAATATAAAAACAGAAAATGCACCAGAATACCTAACTGAAAACGTTAAATACGTGGGGGAAGTACAACCATATGGACTACGAAACTCTGAAAACTTCAGGCTGCAGAGAACAACATCAAGAGCTATGCAACGATCATTATTCTACATGGGGTTTAAATTATATAATAAAATGCCAGAATATATAAAAAATGAAAGAAATAATTATGTATTTAAAAGAGAATGTGTACAATTTGTAAAAAACAATTTGATTTCATGGAACTTGTAAAATAGTAAATTTGATATTGAAAAGTATTTTAATACTAATAAAACTCTGTTAATAATAAATAAAAAAAAATTAATTAATATATATGTAGGTATAGGCCTATACACATGGGCATGCATGTATTTGCCCCACATTCCGCGATATTTATGAACTTCGTTATCCCACAATGGAACATGAACGGCTTTTGCAATAACTACCATAGTCTTCAACTACTTTCAAAGGAAATGGATCCCAGTTTCATAGCGTTACAAGAAACACACTGCCCGTACAATTTTACCCCGATCCCGCCAAGAAACTTCACTAGTTACTTCGTCAATTCGCCAAATACCACCTCTTCCAAACAGGGAGCTGGAGTCCTCATCAAGTCCAACATACCCCACAGACAAATCAACGTCAATTCTGATTACCAAATGATAGCAATTGAGATAAACCTTAACACTTTTTATATTCCACCCAATCAGGACATATCTGCTAGAGTAATGACCAACATAATAACCTTTTTCAATACCCCTTTGCTGGTAGTTGGGGACTTCAACGGTTGGAATACGTTGCTCCATAACGAACAATCGAGATATTTCGATAGAACAGATAATACTCCAATCCGGTTTATGTGTACTAAACGACGGCAGCCCTACTCATCTCTCCTCCCACAACACACTCACCAGTACAGACATATCTCTCTGCTCGGTAAATATTCTGCCGGTAAATATATTACACCAGTTCCATGGTGGACTAAATACGACAAATAAAAAACTAAAACATTAATACTCAGCAAAATCGACTACGGCCTCTTATTGTTAGTTTGAAAGTTCGACAAAGAATAAAGAAAATTTTATTTTCAATAATAACATTTAATACAAATTATATTAGATTTCAAAGTAAACATTTTGGTTAAAGTATATAATATTGGTGTTCACTCTTAATCTTCAACACCTCTTCATATTTGGAAACTGCTGCAAAACGAACATAAATATAATAAAACCCGCTTATCATCACGCGGCTAGAGCTTGTGTCTACGCCTTCAGAACTACCTCTACTGAGAACATCCTTTGCGAAGCCGGCCTCCCTTCCATAGACGAAAGAATATACGAAATAAAATCAAGAATTTTGCCAAAACTTCTTTACAGTACGAATTCAGTCATAGACAAAGACATTTTTACCACCAATCAGCAATTTCCCTGTCGCTTTTACTTTGCGCAGAGTTATCTTTACCGCTAACCACTACAAAGAACTATATAAAAGAACCACCATGGAAACTACGAAGCAACTGCTTCGACGTTTCCCTTGCCAACTTTAACAAACAAAGCACCCCTAAGAGTGTATACCTTAATCTTATATAAGAGCAGATGAACCAACTACAGATTAATAATTGGCGAATTATGTACACTGATGGTACCAAGTTGCAAAGCAATATTACAGCCTACGCGATAGTAGATGAAGAAGGTAAAACCGTTTCCCTGGGTACTCTTGATGGCATTTCATCAGTTTTCACAGCAGAAGCATGCGCTATTTACCAAGCCATAAGTCATATTCTTACAGAGAAGGTAAAAACTGTGATTTTCACAGACAGCCTCTCAGTAATAAAAGCCTTAAAAAATCCTTTTAATAGCAACTGGAATATAATTGTAAGTATAAGAGATGTTTTAATAACCCACCATGACTTAATAAAAATACACTGGCTCCCGAGCCATGCTGATATTACCGGGAATGAAAAGGCTGATATTGCCGCTAAAATCGCTTCATATGCTCCCATCATTACTAACCCTACCTTGGAAAAAAATGATTTATATCACTACATCCGCAACCACATCGCCCAAAAAAACATAACTGACATAAACCCGTTACGGAATCCTCCAAGCTACCCCGTAGACATTGTAAAGCATAAGTTAAGAATATTTTCCCGCCTACGACTAGGTCACTCCACTTTTTCACACGAATGGCTCCTAAAGAAACCATCACAAGCACCATCATGTAATCACTGCTCCACGAATCTAACTATCAAACACATACTATTGGTCTGTCCACTCCTCGCGAACCAACGACGGAAACTTTTTGAGGGCTGTTCAGCCATGGGACTTCTCAGGGACCTAACTCCGACAATATTGGAAAAAATTCATCGCAATAACTAAACTAAAAATATAAAAATTTGATACTATCATATTTTGTTGTAAATATTGTCCACAGTAGTATTAATCTGCATATAAGTCCCTACATTTATAAGTGATACATACTTTATTCTACCAGAGCTGATGGCCTTTGTAGCCAATGCTTTTTTCCTTAATTTAATCTTAGAATTTACTTCTAATAGGTTAAATAAAATAATAATAATAAGCAAAGTATTGAATTTTTATACCATATCGTTAAATTTAATACAATGAAGATACCCATACCAGATACGGTAGAGACCCTCAAGCGACTTTTAGGTATGGTCACGTACTACTCCCGATTGATACCAAATATATCCTCAGTAACCACCCCCTTAAGGAGCCTTTTGAAAAAAGATATTAAATTTATTTGGACCAGTAAATGTGAGAAGGCATTCAACACCATTAAGCAAGAACTGACCAGTGATAGAGTATTGATGCCTTATAACCCCAGTTTGGGCGTTCAGTTAGCTTGTGATGCGACCCCTACAGGCATTGCATTGGTCAAGAATGACCAATCGCGTATGCGTCGAGGGCACTGTCGTCTGCTGAGCAAAATTAATCACAACTTGATAGGGAGGCTCTATCAATTATTTATTCTGTGCAACACTTTCACGAATATTTATTCCCACGCAAATTTACCCTAATAACAGTAAAAAAGTTGAAAAAATTTGTAGCTCTAAGATTAACTATCAAGTACTCCAAGATGAAACTCGCACAAATACATACCTAATGGAAATTATTCAAAAACTTCAGAAATTCAACAAAAGCGAGGATATAGATTCCGAGTTTGGAATTGATAATGGCGTACTTTTCAATTTTCGTATTCTCAATAACCTAACAGCCCCACATTGCGCCATGTGCTTCAATAGCAAAAAGCCGATCTTCATCCCTGGGAAGAACCAGAGGATAATTGACAACGCGTACACGTAGATTACGCAGGTCCTTTTCAAAACAATTTTTACCTGGTGGTAATGGATGCAAAGTCGAAATGGGCAGAAATCGGTGTTACCCGAACAGCACCGTCCTCGTCTTCGACAATTGAAATTTTGAAGGAAATTTTTTCAAGAAACGGTTATCCAAACTTCCTAGTTTCGGACAATGCCACCGTCTTTACAAGTGCACAGTTTAAACAATTTTGTAAAAACTGCGGAATTTTTCAAAAACTCATAGCGCCGGGACATTCCGGCCACCAACGGGCTCGCAGAGATATATACAATCATTAGAACACAAATTAACAACAATAATAGATGATACACCCACACTCCAGTAGAACAGTATTTGGGAAGACAGATCCGAATGCGCTTGGATGCACTTAAACCAACAAAATTTAACAGAACGCAGCACCAAAAAAGTATGGCTAGGCAGCTTTTTGAAGGCTCGCTGTTATTCTGTGATGACATGGAAGGCTGGTGTAGAGTATTATAAAATAATCATACACATATGTTCAATGTTCACACTTTTTACGAACATTTTTTCTCGAGTTTAAGCTTAGGAATTTCTTTTAATTGCCACCAACAATTTTTACTTTATTTTTTTAGAAGGTTATTATGCTAAATACAAACATGTATCGAAACATTTATTAATATTAGTTATTGCAATTGTTAAAATACTTGTCTGGAATTATCCTGTTAATTACATATAAAAGGATCAAACTTTGTAAATAAAATTAATTCAATATCTTGCCCTCAAATTCGGCAGTTTATTTAAAAGAGCATATAAACTTGTTCATCTTAATAGGCATATTAATTTGCCTTAAGAGAGTTAGTTTCATGCCCGTTGCGTTATTAAGCGCCGGCACAAAAAAATACACAAACACAATTAAGGCATCAAGAAAAACAGAACCTTTACATGGCATGGCGATCCTGCCAAATAATATTAAAAAAAATATATACCAGTGGAGGATTACGTGCCCGTGGGTAGCACAAATAAAGAAGCAGGCCCGAAGTGTTTAACTTTGGAGGAGTATAGAATACGTCAGGAGAAGAGAAAAGACCAACAACTTACCGCGGTTCCAAAAGTGAATAAGCCGAAACACAGGCGTGGAGGTAAACTGGTTAAGATAAAGCGGAAGCTAGCAGCGTTGAAAGCAGCAGTCAACGCAGATCCACCACCGCATTGGGAAATAGCCAGTGAATTGTGGCTACAAATCCACCAATTAGAAAAACAAAAATTGCACTACCACCACAAACAAAATTTTTTTTTGTAAAATGTTTCTTTTATTTAATGGAATAAACTTTTCTATATTTTTATGAGTTAAAAAAACACTTCGGCAAATTTAACCCTTTATCTGGCCATGTAACAGTAATGTCACATACCCTAAAACTGTCTACGTATCGCTGTGTTTTATCAATATAAGTAGTTTGGGCATTGTAGCATAACTAGTACAAACCGTGCACAGTAAAAAATAAACAAAATATAACGGGACAATATTATTATTATATATTTCCCTGTGCCAAAAGTTTAGTGCTGAACAAAACGTCAAGCCATAACAAGTGTTTAAGTTTTGAGTGCGAAAATCAGATTTGTGATATACATATTATCTTCTTGGTTTATAATAAGTGCGTAAGTATGTAATAAAGTGATTTTCATAAAATGTAACTGAAACCAAATCATATTTTACTTGTATTTGGGTAGTTTCAGTTTGTTACATATATGTTACATTGCACAGTAATGTGTGTTTTTTTTTTTTTTGCCTAGATGTAAATATGTCGTTGACGAATGCGAAAATTTTAGAAATTCTTGAGGAAAGTGAGGATGATCCCGACTATTCTGTAGATGTCGAAGACTCCATTTTCGAAGATGCTGCTCATGATCTTGGATATTCTGTGGATGTACAAGACTCCATTTTCGAAGAAGTTGCTCCAGCTGTTGACGATATAATAGAATGTGTAGGAAATGTTAGCACAGAATCTCCTAATTTAGTCGTTCTACCAAAACAAGCAGCAGAAAGTCGGCAATACCAAAAGAAGCGTTATGAGAACATTTTTTGGAAAAAGAAAAACCTTGTCCTGAATGAGCAACAACTGCTATTCAAAGGGAATACAACATTGCCCGAAGATATACAAAGGCTTAGCACGCCAATATAATATTTTTTTTACTTCCTTTCAAAAGAAATGTTGCAATACATTGCTGATATCGGTGATACATTTCGCGTATCACAAATAGATATTCAACAATTTATTGGCGTTGTGTACATGATGTCGTTGGTAAAGCTTCCTAATGCAGCCAGTCACTGGAGCAACAGCATTGGGACCACTATGATACGAGAAGTGATGCCTTTGAAAAAGTTTGAAAAAATTAGACGTGTAATTCACTTCAATGATAATACCAAAAATCTGCCTTCAACCGATAAAAACTATGATACAATTTTTAAAGCCCGGCCAGTCATAGACGAATTAAATAAGAATTTTAGTAAAGTTCCTCTTGAACCACATCTTTGTGTAGATGAACAGATGTGTTCTACCAAAGCCAGGAACTATCTAAAGCGTTACATACCTAACAAACCCCATAAATGGGGCTATAAAATATACGTGCTATATGGTTCTTCGGGATTCGCTTATAAAATTGAGCCAGAAACTGGAAAAGAAAATGTCTGTCTGAGTAGCGAACCTGACTTGGGCGCATCTTCAAATGTAGTAATGAGACTGGCGCGAATCATTCCCAGAAATCAAAATTTTTGCACCGATAAAGGTATTTTACCTGACGACAGCAAATACTCAATTATACAAAAATACCCAACACCTACGAATGGTGATGAAGCTAAACGCTTCGTAGCATTCTGTAATTATTACAGAAGATTCATTCCAAATTTTGCTGAATCATCACGTCATATTACTAGATTATCTAGAAAAAATGTGCAATTCGAGTGGACTAAGCAGTGTGAAAAATCATTCCAATATCTTAAAAATCAACTGCTAAGCCCAAAAATTCTACAATATCCAGACTTTTCTAAAGAATTCTGCATAACCACAGATGCTAGTAAACATGCCTGTGGGGCTGTTCTAAGCCAAGAAAAGCAAGGTATTCAGCTACCAATTGCTTACGCATCCAGATCTTTCACAAAAGGTGAAAGCAATAAATCAACAATAGAGCAGGAATTAACTGCAATTCATTGGGCAATACAATATTTCCGACCATATGTTTACGGCAGAAAGTTTATAATTAAAAGCGATCACAGACCACTGACTTATCTATTTTCATTGAAAAATCCGTCATCAAAATTAACCCGTATGAGGCTAGATTTAGAAGAATATGACTTTGTGGTCGAGAATATTAGGGGTAGAGAAAATTACGCCGCAGATGCGCTGTCGCGTATAAATATAAATGACATAAAAAATATTGATGCTAACACAATGCTGAAGGTAACTACGAGACTTCAGGCAAAAACGAGTAGAAATTATAATGACAATGGTATAAAGGGTAATACAAAATCGGTTGAACTAAAGGTTTATGAGGCAATTAATGCCCAAGAGCACCGTAAAATGCCACAATTGCATTTTACCAAAAATAAAGTTATGATTAGAAAAGGAAAGCAAATTCTTTCCGAATTTATGTTGAAAGACACGGTTATTAATGGAAACGTAGACTTAGGTCACCTCTTTCTAAAGCTGGAAAAAATAGCTGATAACATGGGTCTAACAACCATACGACTACACCTTGATGATAGTCTGCTTAAATTCCTAGGGACCAATGTTGAAACCTTTAAGAATAAAGGCAATGAAATACTTCAAGAAAGTATATTAACAATTGTGCTCACTCCTAAATTAACAAAAATTTTCACCGATACAGAAAAATTACAAATCATGCAAAAATATCATGATGACCCTATTTCGGGAGGACATCCAGGCATAACACGCATGATAAAGAAAATCAGACTTAAATACCATTGGAAAGGCATGGCCAGAGACATAGCCCAATATGTAAAACGGTGCAAAGCATGCCAAGAAAATAAAACAGTTGTCAACGGTAAAGAGCCATTCATCCTAACGCCTACACCGTTAAAAGCATTTGACAGAATAATAATTGACACCGTAGGACCACTACCACGGTCCGAGTCATTAAATGAATATGCTGTCACTATGATATGCGATCTAACTAAATATTTAGTCGCAATTCCCATTCAGAATAAATCAGCCAGAACAGTAGCAAAAGCAATTATGGAAGGATTTATTTTAACTTACGGTCCGATGAATACAATGCTAACGGACATGGGAACCGAATATATGAATCAAGTTTTATCAGAGTTATGTTCAATGATGAAGATAGAAAAACTCAATTCTACTCCATATCATCATCAGACCTTAGGTACTGTTGAGAGATCTCACAGAACATTTAATGAATATTTGCGAACGTACACTTCATCTGATAAATCAGATTGGGACGTGTGGTTGAAGTACTTCGTATATTGTTACAATACCACCCCATCTACAGCTCATGGTTACTGCCCATTCGAGTTGATTTACGGGAAGATTCCACCAACTCTTGATTGTACAAAAGAAAATATTGTAGAACCATTGTACTGTATTGATTCATATGAAAAAGAAGTTAAATTCAGACTTCAGGTGGCGCAGCGAAGAGCTGCCAATATCATAGAAAATGCTAAGTGGGAAAGACAACAACTTTCCACCGAAAGGGCAAATCCAATCGAATTAACCCTCGGTGATCTCGTTTTAATTCGCAATGAAGCAGGTCATAAGCTAGATTCTGTATTCAAAGGCCCCTATAAAATATCCAATATGGACAACAATAACAATGTGGAACTCCAAGATGAACATGGGAAGTCATTCACTGTTCATAAAAATAGGGTAAAGAAGTTCACAGAGTAACGGGTCTTAATAAGAACACGTTTCAATCGCATAAATTATTTGAGCAAACAATTTTTTTTTGTGTCTCTAATTTTACTTTAAATAAGATATAATAAAATTTTTTTATTTTATTTTCGTTATACTGAAGAAGAATTGCGTTGCTCACTATATAATTTTTTTTCTTCTCTTTTGAATTTTAATTAATTCTCTATTTGTAAAGGTTTTATTTTCCTTTAATACAATGTATGGTTATCATATATGTATTTAAATATAATTGTTAGTACTGTAACAACTTAACGATTTTTTGTTATTTTTCTCTTCTTCTCAAATACGTGTAACGATCTGTTGGATAGTTAATTCACTTGCAACGTTAATATGTCTTAATCAAATGTGAATTATTTTATTGACATTCTAAGTAGTTAAAGGTTCCACATGAATCTACTACTTATCTTATTTCACTGTCCTAAGTGACAACTTTATAGAATAATCAACCAATTATAATTATTCCTTTTGTAAAAGGGTGAAAGGTCGCCTCAAAAGCGCCTTAACTTAAAACAAATCATAAAAATTCCTATATTTAAATGAAATATTTGAATAAAATTCATAAAACAAATTGTGTATAATACAAAATTTGTTACCTTTATTCTCAAAACATTTTGTAAAAACCTAAATATCAAAATATATTGTATACAACAAACATTTTACTTTATTTGTAAAACATTTTATTCAATAAATGAAACTACTTATAATTCTATTTTATTTTATTTGAAACTACTCTATTGTTACTCTTAATTTGCAAACTATAACTTTAAATATGTGTAATTTTGTAATAGAGGTCACGTGAGAAACGCCCCCTCTTTCATTTTTAAATCTGTTGTACTTAAAGAATGATCAACTACCTCGTATTGATCATTCTTTCTGAAAAAGGGAGGTGTAGTGTATTTGTGTGTATGAAATATATTTGTCCACATACTTATGTGTTTGACTGTAACAATAATTCATATTTAATATGTCCACATACTTATGTGTTTGACTGCATCAGTTATTTCGTTATCAGCAAGTAATTTGATGATCTTGCTTATTTGAATATTTTATGCCCACACATACCATGCAGCTGGTCGGCGTGTATTTATGCCGACCAAGCATTCTCTCACGATAAGTTTAAGTTAGTTTTTAAGGCAAAGTACTTCAAGTGTTGAAGTACTTTGATAATTAAGAAAAGTACGGTCGACCAGAATGGTCGACGCTTAAAGAATAAAGGAAATTTGAAAATTTAAAAATAACAAAGTGTTTGGCATTTTATTTGATTTGTAAAACAAAAATAGAACACAACTATATTTCGACAATTATTTCATTTCTTTACCTCTCCTAGCCTATTTAGCTAAAGAAGGAATTTTTAGTGTAGGAACAATAAGAAGAAATCGAATTCAAAACTGTAAGCTTCCGGCTGAAAAGGATATGATAAAGAACAATAGAGGATCTTCTGTAGAGTTTGTTTGTAGCGTCGAAGGAATTGAAATTGCAACAGTCTCATGGAAAGACAACAAAATTGTAAATCTGGCTTCTACTTTCATTGGTGAAATCCCAAAACGTTCAGTCAAGAGATACGACAAAGCTCAAAAAAAGTATATTGAAATAGAACGTCCCTTCATTGTTGGCCAATATTATGCGCACATGGGAGGTGTAGATCTCATTGACGCTATTATGGGAAGATATAAAATTCAGCTTCGCAGTAAAAGGTGGCAAGTTCGATTATTTTACCACTTTTTGGATTTAGTGATGGCAAACTCATGGCTATTGTACAAAAAGAACTGTTCAGGTGATACAACAAACAAGTTGTTACCTTCTGCAGAATTTCGCCTGCAGATTGCTGAAACTCTTTTAAAGCTCGATACCAAATCTAATGTAAAAAGAACGAGATCAATTGAACCTGATATACAAGCAAAAAACTCCAAAGGACCGGCTCAACATGCTCCACCACAAGCTGTGCGTCAAGACCAGGTTGGTCATTGGCCAATGTGGGCGGAAAAGAGAATACGGTGCAAAATGCCAAGGTGTGTCACAAACTTTATGCGAAAAATGTGGTGTTGCATTGTGCTATAACAAAAATAATAACTGTTTCCGTGCATTCCATCTATCATAAGATATTCATAACTTTTCACGCAATGTAACATTTCTGTAACACACCTGTTTGTATAAATTAACAAGTAAAATAAATTTTTTTTAAATTTCTGAATAAATATGTGTTTTTATTTTAGTAATAGTAATCGAAAAATAGCTATGTGCACTTAAAATGACATGTTGCCCGATAAAGGGTTAAATACTCGTATGTAAATAAGATTATAAATAAGTGATATTGTATGCAATTGAAATAATATCATTTGCCAGTAAAACACTTTCGAAACATGATTTGAATAAACCCGTAATAGAAAAGGAATTATTAGCCATACATTGGGCCATAAACTTTTTCCGTCCATACCTTTATGGCAGAAAATTTTACGTGATAACAGATCACAGACCTTTGGTGTCCTTATTTTCTCATAAGAATTCGTCATCCAAGATGACTCGTATTAGATTAGATTTGTGTGATTATGACTTTGAGATTTCATACAAAAAAGGAAAAATTAATACTAATGCGGATGCATTCTATGATAATTCTAGATAGCAACGCATTAAAAGCAATGATGCCTAAGGAAAAAAGAAAAAGATACAAAAGAAATCTTAGCAGTAACTCGAAGCATGAATAATAACGGACATTTACATCACGACAGTGGCGTAAAACCTAATGAAAAACCTGATCAACTTTTCATTTGGGAATGTACATCACTATCTGACGTAAAAAACGTAGAGACTTCATTTCGAGATAGACCCCGGTTTACGGAAACCACAGATTTTACTTAAAGATATAGAAGTGATAGTAAGATGTAGTGATAATCCTCTGAACATTAAGATGTCTTAGGAGAAGCTTTCAAAAATGCTATCATCAAATATAAAGGAGGTTGCGTTAAGAGATAGTGAGGAAATATTTAAAGTGGTAGAGAAAGAAACATTTAAATATTTAGCACAAAAACAACACCACAATGGAAGGTTATTATCAATATATAAAGAGACAATATAACACACAAATATGCGGCGTACTAAAAGCTTACAGCAGAAACGTAGACAGACTAGCAAAGCAAATTGAGAGAACAAAATATTTGCAATGCTGTCGACAAACAGGTATTACACCAACACACATCGAAAACAGTACGTTTAGGCTGACCAGCTTATTTTCAACAAAAGTAGCCAGAACAAAACTTGATAAAATAAAAACGGATCTACACAAAACATTATTAAACTTAGAAATTACAGAAACACACAGTAATATAACACACACAAAAAATGACATAAAAGCAATGGAAGTTAAAATGAAAATAACACTAGGAGAAATGGACTTCATACAATTTAAAAATGAACAGTGGGAAAAATTTAACAACACTAGAAATAAAATTCGGAAGACACAACTGCAAAAAATAACAAAACTAAGACAAAAATACTTCAAAAAGTTTAACTTTACATTTAATGAAGATTGGTTCATAAATCACACTACGGTTGAATTTAAAGACGACATGAAATGGATATTATCCCTCGGCACAAAGTTCGCAATCCCAGTGAACAAAAAGAATTTACGGACAATACCACTGATAGCCGACATAGAACAATGGGTTCAAAACATCAAAGATGAAACTCACAAAGACTGTACAAGATCACAAATAGCGAACAGGATAGCAAACTACAAAAGATACTTAAAAAACACAGACAAAGAAAAATTTATACTACACATATATGAAAAAACAGAAAGATTCTTACGAAGCCACAATAACATTATAATAACAACAGCGGACAAAGGAAATAAAACAGTAGTAATATATAAAAAGGAATATAACAGCAAAATGTACGAACTGCTGGAGGACAAGAAAACATATAAAATTGTCCGTGAAGATCCTACGGAGAAATTACAAAAAATAAACAACAACCTCATCATACAACTATACAAACAGAACGCAATAACCAAACAAGAGAAATTTAAGATGACCACGCAAGCTGCAGCTGCACCAGAACTATACGGCTTACCAAAAATACACAAGACCAATGTACCACTTAGACCAATCTCCTCCTCAAACAAAGTCCCGTGCTACAATTTATCAAAGTACATTGGCAAAATTTTACAGAATTTGATCTCCCCTGTATACAATATAAAAAATTCAGAGGAATTTAAAGATAAACTTAAAAATGTTAATTTGGCGGAAGATGATATTTTGGTTTCTTTCGACGTAGTATCATTATTTACAAACATACCGACACATTTAGCAATAAGAAATATACTGAACAAATGGAATAAACTAAAAGATATCACGACAATACAAAAAACACAATTTTTAAAACTTTTGCAGTTTTGTCTAAAAGATAATAATTACTTTAAATTTGACAACAAAATATATACCCAACTATATGGAATGCCGATGGGTAACCCCTTATCTCCAACAATTGCTGACATTGTACTTGACTCTCTTCTGGACGACGCAATAGAACAATTAAAATTAAAAGATATATCAATTAAATTCATTACAAAATATGTTGACGATCTTTTTTCAGTAATTAAAATATCTGACGAGACAACAATACTAAATGAACTCAATGCATATCACAATAGACTACAATTTACAATAGAAAAAGAGAAAAATAAAGAAATAACCTATCTAGACATAAAAATAATAAGAAATAATAATAAACTAATAACAGACTGGTATACAAAGCCAACATCATCAGGCAGGATCATTAACTATCACTCAACACAACCACACAAAATGAAACTGAACACAGCAACTAATTTAATTGCCAAGGTTCTCAAAATTAGTGATAGTAGATTTATGAACAACAACATCGACAAAATAAGAAAAATATTAACTAAGAATAGTTACCCAATACATATAACAAACAACATCATCAACAAAACATTAAAAAATCACAAAAAAGAAAAAACACCGCAGACAAATGTAACAACCATATTCTACAGTGTACCATATATACCTAAACTAACTGACATGGTCACCTTACAAAATACTTTACCAAAAGACCAAAAACAAACAATAGCATATAAATCAAACAGAACTCTCAGACACATATACATAAACACAAAATCAAAACCAGAAAAACTAAAAATTGATCATGTTGTGTATGAAATCAAATGTGAGGGAAATAAAAATGAAAAATGTGAGGAAGTATATATTGGAACTACAAAGAGAAAATTGGGAACAAGGATAAAAGAGCATGAATCGGACATCAAGAAAGGAAAAGAAACAACAGCACTTTCACAACATGCAAAAGAGAAAAATCACAAAATAGACTTTAACAATGTTAAAATTTTAAACAAAGAGAAAATGACAAATAAACGTTTCACTATAGAGAGCCTACGCATACAAGAGAAAATACATAGAACGATGAATTATAAAGAAGACAAGGATAATACAAAGCTCCAATATTCAATTGCCATAAACAAAAAATTTTAAGTTAACTGACAATAGTATTAAGTATAATGTTGAAAACATCAAATCGTAAGTTAATGAATTGTAATATACCAGAAGAACCATTGTAAAGATCTTATATAATTTCTTATATATATCTTATATAATTTTTATATATATTTTTTTCTTAATTTTGTGCTAGATAAAATTATAAAATTAACAATAAATACAACCCCTGAAGAAGTTTGCAAAAAGCGAACGAAACGTCGGGAAAAATATAATATGATATACTTTTGAATTATATCTGATCATAGACATTGACCATAGAGCCCGTGGGATATACCCCTATAAAACAATACATTTAAAGATATGTTTAACAAATTAAAAAGAAACAAAAATGAGAAATTAATAATTTTGTTATACAGGGAACCAACAAAGATAAACGATAAGAATGTACCGAACAAACGTATTGCGGAACACCACAGTTCAGCGTTAGGAGGACATTTGGGCATACGAAAAACAATTATCAAACTTAAACAAAGGTATATATGGAAAGGAATGAGTAAAATAATAAAGGCGTACATATCAAACTGCAAAGAATGTAAATTGAACAAACAAACAAAGCATACGAGAGAAAGGTTAATTATAACAGATACCCCAAAAGGTAGTTTTGAAGTCGTCTCAATAGACACAGTAGGACCTCTTCGATATATTAACAATTTCAGATATGTATTGACTATGCAATGCTATCTGAAAAAGTACGTAATAGCATGTCCGATTGAGACAAAAGAAGCAAAAACAATCGCTAGGGCTTTAGTCGAAAATTTAATTTTAGTATATGGTCATTTCAAGATTCTTAAATCTGACAAAGGCACCGAATTTGTAAATGAGTTGATGTCAGAGGTACGTAAATTATTAGAAATAAACCAAAAGTTTAGTACACCGTACCACCATGAAACAATGGGGTCCATAGAAAGAAACCATAGAGTACTTAATGAATTTCTACTGAATTTTTGCAAAAATGTCGAATGGGACTATTGGATCCCATACTTCTGTTTTGCCTATAATACAACTCCTCATGTAGATACAAACTGTACGCCATTTGAACTAATATTTGGAAGACTTCCTAATTTACCAACTGACAACATAATTAGTAACAAACCAATATATGATACAGAAAGTTACGCATCAGAGTTAAGAGCAAGGTTGAAATTCTCCTTGTCAAAAGCAAGAGAATTGATGAAAATTGTGAAAACAAAACGCGTAGAGAATTCAACAAGATTAAATCCGTTAAATATAAAAGATGGAGACATGGTAATGGTAAGAAATTTCAACAGAAAGAAAAATCACTCACCATACCACGGTCCCTATAAAGTATTAAAAACAGAAGGAGTAAATTCTATCTTAGAAATAGGAGATAAAATAATAATTTAAAGAAATATTGAAAGATGAATATACATATAATTCGTAAATATATAATTATAAAATCTATGTTATATTTATCATTATAAATATGTAAGTCGTAGAATATTACTTTTTAAACTAGAACACTTGTTATCAATATATATAAAAAAAAAAAAAAAAAAAATTAAAAAAAAACTAAAAAAAAAAACATGCGTAGATATAAAAAAATTCATCATTATAAAATTTCTATTAATTCATGTAAATTTTTCTTAGGGGTTAGGGTGTAGAGTATTATAAAATAATCATACACATATGTTCAATGTTCACACTTTTTACGAACATTTTTTCTCGAGTTTAAACTTAGGAATTTCTTTTAATTGCCACCAACAATTTTTACTTTATTTTTTTAGAAGGTTATTATGCTAAATACAAACATGTATCGAAACATTTATTAATATTAGTTATTGCAATTGTTAAAATACTTGTCTGGAATTATCCTGTTAATTACATATAAAAGAATCAAACTTTGTAAATAAAATTAATTCAATATCTTGCCTTCAAATTCGGCAGTTTATTTAAAAGAGCATATAAACTTGCTCATCTTAATAGGCATATTAATTTGCCTTAAGAGAGTTTCATGCCCGTGGCGTTATTAAGCGCCGGCGCAAAAAAATACACAAACACAATTAAGGCATCAAGAAAAACAGAACCTTTACACTGGAAAGATTGCTAAAAAGCTAGGAAATCTTCACTATATAGTACAATTGAATAATGGGTTCATTTTTAAACGGCATATTAATCAATTATGTTCAACAAATTTCCAACTCAGTATTCCAGAAATCACTAACTAAGAAGTCATTGTTCAAAATTAAAACAATAGTCAACAAAATGTAAACATTGAGGATGTAGTAGAAGTATCCAACATTTCAACAGACCCAACGGTTTAACCCATTCGCTGCCAAGCCTAAATTATATAAAGTCATTCCCATTGCCAGTTATATTTTGAGTGTTATTGTTTACCAAAACCGTGTTATTTCTTGGTAAGTGCACATATATTATCATACATAATCATCTACAAGCAGTATACTCGTCGTTGGCAATAGGAAGGCATTGACGTACGTTTTAGTAGAAAAACAAATAATAAAACATGCAGATGGATGCAATAAAGAAAATGGAATAAACCGAGACACATTGCGAAAATTGGCAATACTTAGAAATTCGCTATTGTCGATTACAGTGTCTCGATATTACTGTCCGAGCTGTCCTGATAAACCTCCATTATGTATTGGACTTTGTTACAAATCCTATTTTGAAGATAAGGTATCATAAGTGATTTAGTTGCTATAAAATTTTGTTATAAATACACGATGAAGTTGATTTTTGGGTGTAAGATCATTCTCTATAAGAAATAAAGTATATTTTTTGTACAAAATTTTATTTGTAGTATTTTGCAATTTTTTTACATATTTATGTCATATTTGTGGCAAAAAAAATTTGCTATTTCAAAAGTCTGCATGTTATAATATATTTAAAGTAGGACGAGTATACTCGTCTTGGCAGTGCGGGACACTCATCCTTGCCAGCGAATGGGTTAACAAGCACCATCATCGACTCAACGAACCGAATCACCATATCAACGACCTCCAGTGAACATACAGCCACCAGCTACACTGCCACATCCGAGAGCTTCAGGAAGAACTCGTCGAATCCCACGTCATTTAAATGATTATATAATATATTCTGAATAATTTAATTTATCATTGTATTATCATTTATTGTAAAATTAAAATTAAATTGTAGTAAGGGTGAGAGAATTGTGATATACAAATCTGGCAACGTTGTTCCTGTCAGAATACTTATAGTATAGATAACATAAGAAGAATAACTAAAAATTAAAAGAACATTCTAGATTCAACAGAGCAACACGTTTTTCTTTTACCACAGAAATATTTTTGAAAATGCGAACGATATTCTAACTCTCACATTTATTCGATAAGCCCATGCATAAAATACTTTTTTGGATCCGCGTTTCAAAAAATTTCATTTATAACCGATGAAAACGTATCAAATATAGTTTTAAAAATAGATAAATATTCCACTTTATTGTATCTTCATGCTGATTCAGGTTTTTTTAAAGGTACGTTCAGCAGAAATTCACGTTATCAAAAGAGATTGAAAAAGACAGTCCTAAATGTATGCGTACCGAAACCAACATTGAATGCAAGCTTTGGGAAATTCACGACAACATTGTACAAACACAGAAAACGAGTTCAAATCATGATTTTATTAATGGCATACCTATCGAATTACGCCAATACGTAAATAGACCAGTGTGTGACCGAAATTTAAATCCACTAGAAGAGTGGGAAAAAAATACAAAGCAATTTATCCAAACATTTATCAAATTGCAAGGGAATATTTGTGCATCCTTACGACATCAGTGCCGTGTGAACTTTTGTTTTCTAAAGCTGGCTTACTAGCAACTCAGCAAAGAAACAGACTAAGCAGTCATCACGTAAATCAATAGCTTTTTTTTTTCAATATGTCTTAATGTATCTTAATACTTGCTCAATATGTCTTAATACTTATTTAAATATGTCTTGAAATGATCTATGGCCTTAGGTTAGTAATGTCAAGTTCCCTTTATTATTGTCAAAACGTCAAGGCTACCGCTGGTTAGCGCCGACGAGGAGATTTGGCAGCACCTTTTGGGTGTGGCGCCAGAGGTATAGAGAAAACCAAAGGATCAGTCGGAAGGCAGCGGTAGAATTGAGTAAGTAGAAAAGAATAAATATTTCCAAAGATTTTTTGTATTATAATTGATATTAACATATGTGTATATATATATATATATATATATATATATATATAGATAATAAAACCACCAATCTAATCACCAGAGGTAAAAAACTATTACCGCAAAGTCTTTTCCTTCCAAAGAAGAAGAGGGAAAGTGTTTTTGTTAGAATTCTACCGAATGCCACAGCCGTGGCAATTAATTAAATTGCAAGCCGCAACATTTTTTTTATTATTCAATTTGCATTGTATACCTTTGGAGCACAGATGCCACGCCAGAGCGGTAGATTAAAGAACATGAGTAAGGAAGCCATACCCCAGATGATGAATGAGGCTGCTCAAGCAGGAGACAGCGTGGACATGCCTGAGTCGCCACATAGTGATAGTGACGACGAGAAGACTATACTTGAACATGATGCCGTTGCGGAACTACAGAAAGAGATGAGGATGCTAAAAGTATCACTGGAGACTTTGATCAGAAAAGAATATATATTTCCAAAGATTTTTTGTATTATAATTGATATTAACATATGTATATATATATATATATATATATATATATATATATATATAGATAATAAAACCACCAATCTAATCACCAGAGGTAAAAAACTATTACCGCAAAGTCTTTTCCTTCCAAAGAAGAAGAGGGAAAGTGTTTTTATTAGAATTCTACCGAATGCCACAGCCGTGGCAATTAATTAAATTGCAAGCCGCAACAAATGTCATTGGTAAAAGGCGTTTTTAATAAATGAGCTTTAGAAATATTTCCTCTAAATAACTACATATGTATACAGGTAGTTGAATAATTTGTAATAATTCTTTTTTCATAAAAAACGAAAAAGAATTATTTCAAAAATTCAAAAATTTATTATATAATTTTAATGTACCTTCTTCAATTTAATGTGTTCCTTAAATTCACTTTCTGTCTAGTTTTATTGCATGTTTTTGTTTGTTAATGTTTGATTGAATTTCTATGAATAAAGTTTTTTGTTTAAAAATTTTCAAATTTATGTTAATATTTTTTCGATTTTAAAATCGATTTCGAGGTCCGATTAATCGATTTTGAAAATCGAACAAGAAAAGTTGACCGAAATATCTAAAATCGATTTTTGAGTCCATTTACCATTCCCTAATGCTGACATTTTTTATTTTATAACACAAACTTATATTTTCATTATTTTGCCACTACAATTTTTCGCGATCTAAATAATCGTTGAAAAGTAATCGGTAATTGCAAGCGGTATTACCACACAATACGAAATATACATTTAATAATACCGGCAAGTTGTGGTAATGGAAATTTGCTACCGGCCACTTTATCGACTTTTATGCTAACGTTCGCATTTACTACCGCCAACGATGTCGCCAAGTTGTAATAATGTCCCTTAACAATTTAACAATTACAATGTTTACGAAATTGTTTATACTTTGCGTTTCCACTTCATAGCAAATGGTCAGTGTTATAGAATCAAATATTATTAGAAACGGTTCAATGACCAACAAATCAGTGGCTATTTAAAGCTGGATTCACCCATGGTTTCAAAACGATATTGACGTTCGACAACATTTCTAGTTTTTTGAGAGTATGCTCTGAAGCGATTCACCCACTTCGCGCATTTGTTCTGCAACTTCAAGGCTACCATATCAAATATTTTTTTAAACTATATGTGTGAGTTTTACAATTGGGCAATATCACTATTTATTTAATTTTATTTATAACAATATTCAAGAGTTATATATTTTTTTAATACAAAACAAATGCTCCATATTTTATTATATACACAAACAATACGAAACACGTGTGTTGTTATACATACAAAAGTTCTGTATTTTACTATGCATATGTGGCACCCTATGGTTTAGTACAATTACCCACATTACTTTATGTACATACGTTACTGTTATACCAATTACTTTTTACTTTTGATATCCCTAGATAATAAAACTACCGCCATTATTAATTCTATATTCTTATTAACAACACGCGTCCTGAACTCGAGATTTTCTTTTATATTAATAGTAGAAATTAATAAGTTAATTTCTTTTTGTTAAATAAAACTATCCTTTTAAAATAAACACCAAACAGAGAATTTATTTATTGGCAAACATATAAACCGAAATAGCTAAACATATGTACACATAATATGCTGTGGCATCTCAGTTCTACTTCACTTAAGAAATTAAACTTTCTGGCAGCACAGTTACCATGTTTCAGAGCGTGAATTAAAATTAAACCAATTCAGGTTCCGAAACACGTTACTCTCTTTTGCTCTCCCTCTCTCTCACTCACTAAAATAGAAACGTCAAACTACATATAAAATGAACTGTTTCAGAACGTGAAATTCGTTTTGAAACCATGGGTGAATCCAGCTTAAATGTAATTTAAATCGTGCTCAGTAAACATATGATTTTGACGTTTGTTTCATTTAATAAAAAAAAGAACATTGTGATATTGTGAAAAATTTTCTTAAAGATTATAAAAAGTTTGTTAAATAAAGTCGATATCAATAAAGTAAAGTGACTATCAATAAAATAAAGTGAATTGAAATGAGTTCCGACGAAGAAGACATGAGTGATGCCGAAATTGCTGCAATAATGAATACAACAAGATTGCGTTATATGTTTTTTTTAATGGCTACAATATAGTAGAGCTGTACGGCTCCTGAATGAATTAATTCAATTGAATCATTCAGTCAATTGAGCGAGGTGAATCTTTCATTCAATTGAGCGTTTTTAGCTCAGTTGTTTCAGTTGATTCATTAGATCTGTCTCTTTCAGTAGCTCTTTTCAGTGATGTTTCAGTTTGTATGTCAAAATCCATACGAAAAAAATGAATTAATTCACACACATGTGCTAATGCATACAGGGATGTAGTGCTCTTTATTTATAGAGTTGCCAGCAAAAAAAAAAAACAACTGAGCTATTGAATGAACTGAGCTAGTGAAACAACTGAGTTACTGAATAAACTGAAGTACTGAAATAACTGAGCTACTGAATGAACTGAAACAACTGAATGAATTAATTCAGTAAAGTGAGCGGAGCTAAAAAGAGCGCTCACTCAAAAGAGCTGTTTTGTACAGCTCTACAATATAGTTGTTTTATAGTTTTTCTTTTTATATATTAAGACTGCTTTTGCAAAAATATTCAAGTGTATACAGAAAACAAAGGTGTTTTTTCATGGTAATTACTTTTGTAAATAGTTCAAAATATATATGTTCGGTTCGTTTGTTAGTAAATCGTTTTAACCCCGAATTAATAAGTGTTTAAATTTGTATGATGAACGATGTGTATCTTTTGTAAACGGTTTAAAATAATATGACGTAAGTAGCAACTGAACAATGTAGAAAAATTTGTTTTGAAGTGCACTAAATGTTTCGACCTTTAAAGCGTTTATATATGTTATGATATTTACTTATTTCAGTACACATTCGAAGTATTAACACATAATTATTTTCAATAGTCTAATATAATTAATAATTTAACAAAATTGTATATTCTTAAAACTCACGTTAAAAGTAAATCTTTCCTTTCTGTAACTGAACTGAATGAACAATTCATAATTTTTTTATATTTATTTAGATTTATTAGATGTGGCAGATGAATTGTTGAGCACACTGTGTTTTATGAGTAATATCTGAAAAAAAATAGCTTCTGCAATTACTACAATTTATATAATTTTATTACTTACCATTAATCGTATTTGAAGTCGAGCGTCTGTTCGATTCCTTAAGCCTATGGTCAAGTAAAACTAAGTTTTTCCAAGGAATTTACGCTATTGCTATCACTTTGAACTACTGCCCAAATACATTTAAATCAGCTTTTATAGTGATTCCAAGCGTTGTGTGGTCGTTAAGCTTTCTTCGATTGAGTTTTTATACCTAGTCAATCGCGGTTCTAATTTTTACATATTTAACACTCTTTACCTGGAGTGCCGTTTTATTGTAATATTTAAAATTGTTAGAAGTGCAGCGCCATACTATGCACGCATGATGATTTTTATTGGCATTCGATGAATACTATTATGCTGGTGAAGAGATCATATATCTTAATAGTTATCCTGATATTTGGAAGAAGTTGATGACAACTTCTTGAATTATGGAACTACCGTTACAGATAGTAAGTATTTTTTGCTCATTCGTTTTATTTCTCCATATAATATTTCTTGAAATCTTTTCATTATTCCACACTACTTTTACATCTATATCATCTACAGTTATTAGAAATGTACCATTAACAGCAATGATTGTGACCACGAAAGCTTATAGTAGTAGCTATGGAAAGCTATAGCAGAAGGTATAGAAGTAGCAGCTTGGTATAGCAATTGGAGTTCTACTATTGTTGAATTTGTTGTAAACAAATAGGTGAATAAACTGTGTTTAGCTGAGCTAAGTAAAATTTATTTTCGAACTTTTGAAGATATTTTTTTGTAGTTATTGTTGAATCAAAAATTGTTAGCAGGACTTGATTCTTTGCTGTTAAATTGAAGATGATATCCGGTACTACAGCCTTAATGACATTATCTTGCTATTACGCCCATCTTCTGAAATATGTAAGTATATAAATGTATACTATTTACCAACTAAATAATTAAATATATTCCACAAAATTAATGCTGAATTTATAATAAACCAATTCATTAATCTAGTCAATCATAAACCAGAAAGTTGTATTTGTAAAATGTGACCACTGCCATAGTTGACTAAAGATCTGTGTTCTACAGTATACATACATATATCGCTTAGCGCTGACATACTTTGTATGTAGAAATTTTGAACGCGTGGAGTGAGTTATTAATAAACTAAAATTCATTTTAAAATATAGTGGTTGGTTCTAAGACTGAACGAAATAAAACATTTATTTGTCATATTGAGCCTAGAAAAATTAATAGTTAAGCATTTTTAAAGCACATGCGCTGTGAGTCTCTAAAATTTAGTACAATAACTTCCGATTTGTAATTTTGGAATTAATCAATTGTTTCGTATTATGTAAAAATTTTACTAAAAAATACAATTTCCCAATTATTACGTGAAAGTTATAATGGGAACAATAATAATTATTTTATAGTTTTGGTATTATTAATTTACTTAATTAATAGGATAGGATTTATTTCTCAAATATATGTATATTACGCAGTTAGTTTTTTTTTTTGTGATTTCAATTTATTCGACCGAACGAAATTCTATGTTTTGGTAATTTTATCAGTAAAGGGATTTGTATACGTATTTTTTATGAAAATTATTTTTCATTAAAAACGTGATTTAAGCAGCTAAGCCCTGCGATCTATTTGAGAGGATTGATATTAAATAATTTTTCATTCTTAATGTGTTTAATTATTAGGTGCATAATTATCTAGGTTTTTCCAATTTTCATTGGTAGCTCAAGCCTAAGCTCAAATTGTATGTGATTTTTATTTTAATGAACATTTTATTTTTGCTATATTAAAATAAAATGTTCATTAAAATAAAAATCAAAAACAATTTGAGCTACCAATGAAAATTGGAAAAACGTTCACATGTACTTAAGTATAAAATTCAAATCATAAAAGTTTGACTTAGGTATGATGGAACAAAAAATTCAGAAAAATGGGACATGAACAAAATAAACAAAAACGAGTTAACATCAGGTTGATACAGTTCTCGGATTGTTTTTCATAATAAAATTTGTGTAAATAGGAACTGTTATCACATTCAACTAAGCCACCTAAAAAGTGGTGACAAACACAATACACATGAGCACTGATGATGAAAGAGTTGCGACTTTCGAAAACAGCGGTTCTGCTCTGCTGTGTAAGTTGAATAAAATTGATGTTGATTTTCCTGTGTGCCTAGGAATATTTATCATCATGTCTTTCTGAGATTTTAACAAAGAAAGCAAAATTAAAGAACACGTTAGTTTGTACTCCATTTAATTCACTTTACCTCTCTCTCCGAAAAACTCAACTCTTGAAGCTCATCCTTGCCTTGAAATTTGGACGTCTAAAAGCAGTCTAATGGATGAAATTCGGGATCGGTTTTAACGGCTTTTTGGCTACTTGGAGTGTTGCCGTTTTCACTGTCAAGTATCTACGTAATATAAAGTCGCAATACGCAATTTTCGTCACCCATGCATATTTTGCTACTTTCAGCCACAGAATCTGTATATACTTTTGATTTAAATGCAAATAACATCTGCAGTAATTTTATACGTATATATAATACAAATATTTATATATATATATATATATATATATATATATATATGTGTGTGTGTGTGTGTGTGTTTATATATATGCAGGCAAACCCCATTACAACGAACGATATAATGTCAGACCGATTCGTTACACCGAAAAATTCGTTATATCGCAAAATTTTTTAAGTTTTATATTTATTATTGTTGTTGTAGGTATATAAGAAAAAATTTTTCAGTTCATACATTTTATAAATAATTTTTGATTCCATGTTCCTTAGAGTGCATATTGATGATTTTGGTATTCCGTATTTCATTGAGATGTCAATAAAGCTTTAACCTTTTCTACATTCATCCGAAATTTTTACTTCTTCATTCAATGAAACTCTTTTTCTGTCTCCCATTTTGTATTTACATTTACACTTGCGTAGCTCAAAATACAAAACAAAATGCTAAAAAATTTTCTAATAAGCTACGGAATACATGCTAACGGCACATAATTTTTATACCCTTCACAAAAATGTGAAAGGGTATATCTAGGTTTGTCATTCCGTGTGTAATTTTTTCCATATCAATATGCGACCCCATAAAGTATATATATTCTGGATCCTTATGAATAGCAATGACAATTGAGCGATGTTCGTCTGTCTGTACGTGAAATCGGGTTTCCCAAGCCCCCAGAAGAGCTAGAGACTTCAGTCTTGGACTGTTGGATTGGAAATGAACCTAAAATTGAAATTCAGAAAAATCGGAAGGACGGTTCCAGAGCTGGCAAGGTTACACCTATTTATCAACCCAAAATTAACACCAAAAACCGATTATTTTTTTGCTTATTTGAAAATTTATCCTATTTCATGCTTTGGGACTCCTCAATTGTCCATTTAAAACTTAAAAAAAAAAAAACAGGGATGGGAAATTAATTTTTTTTGTACATTCCGTATTTTGTGGTACGTATTATTAAAATGTTTAAAAATTTTAAGTTTTTCTTAAATAAAACCGTTTTATACATCAGGAAGATTTGCATAGATGGGAAAAAAAATTTTATAGTTAAAAATTCTCATCCAGGGTTAGGAAATTTAAACTTTTCATACATTAACATAACCAAAAATGGACTAACTTCGCTTTTTCCTGGTTAAAATTATTTTCTATTCCGGCAAAACAAAATTGGAGTCATATTTAAAAAAATCATAATTTCGATTCCAGGGTTGGATACCGCAAATTTTGTTGTACATGAAACTGACAAAAATGGTTACAAATTTGTAGTTTTTCTTAAATAAAACCGCTTCATACATCGTGAAGAGTTCCATTGGTAAAATAATTTAAAAAAATTAATTTTCGCTTCCAGGGATCGGAAATTGATTTTTTTTGTACATTCGGTATTTCGTGGTACATATAATAACTAATATGTTTAAAAATTTCAAGTTTTTCTTAAATAAAACCGTTTTATACATCAGGGAGATTTGCATTGATGAAAAAAATGTTCGCTTCCAGGGGTGGGTAATTGAAATTTTATAAAAATCAAAAGGCAACTAACGCAGTTTTTTTTATTAATTAAAACTATTTTTTAATTCAGGAAAAGACAATATTAATATCACGTACTTAAAAAATCTGAATTTCGATTCCAATATTTTGTATAACATAAAAGTTGCCAAAATAGTTAAAAATTTGTAGTTTTGCTTAAATAAAACCGCTTTACACATTACGAAGATTTGTTTCGGTAAAAAAAATTTGAAGAATTAAAATTTCGTTTCCAGGCGTGGGATATTTTGAATATTTTTTTATTTATAAAAGTAACCAAAATATGCAACTGAAGTTGTTTTTATTGCGATTATATATTAGAGAGCACAAAGTTGGTCATTAAAAATATGTGTAATGCCCGACGTACGTTGGTGAAGGGTATATAAGATTCGGCACAGCCGAATATAGGACTTTTACTTGTTTATTTTTGCTTTGCTGCTGAATGTAAACATTGCTTTCCATTCGTTATACAAAGCACAAATTTACAAAAATTGGCTATATAAGGTAGAGCATGTTAGAAAAATGTTGTTAGAATAGTTTTGTTGTTTCATTTTGTGATATCTTTTTATCATTCGTTACATCCAGTATAAAATTATTGTAACAAATATTTGTTGTTGATGTAACAAATATTGACGTTCGTTATATCGGATAAATATTTAAATCAGTACATGGTTTGGGAAATTGTGGTTTTTGAAACTCTTTAAATTTAATTATGTCCTGATTCTTTTTTCCCCGTCTTACTAAACAATTCAAAGTGATCAATTAAGAGGTATTTCCCAATTATGTATGTGTATACATAAAGAAATATTTTAGCGCTATTTTGAGGAAAAATTTGGAAATTTTTGTTAATGATACCTACATACATATAAGTAACTATAATGTGTAAACGCACTTACCATTTTTGATTCCTCCATTACTCCGTTGAAAGAATTTGTATTTCTTCGACTCTTAAAATGGGTTATCATCGAATTGAATTTAACTAATTCTTTTCTCGAATTTGGTCACGAAAAATCATCAAAGTAGCTTCTGGTATCGTCTTGCAATATGCCACTAATATTATTTTTTACTTGTCAGTGAGACCCAAGATATGTCGAAATTCTAAAAGCTTTTAGGATGTGTGAACACATTAACATATATGCGTGTACATTTGCACGTGCAAGTTCTTTCTCCTCCTGATTTCTTTTAATTTTCTAATAAACAAACAGCTAAAGTTCCAGATGAATGGTGGAGATCGTTTGGTAGCATATTATATTTCAGACAAAGCACATAATATTATTGCACAATAAACACTGTATCATAACCACCGCAGAATGTGTCAGTGAAAGAGTCCACAAATTTACCGCCAGACACTTTTTCCATAATCATAAACACAAATAATAAGTGATTGAAATCGTAATTACAATCACAGGTTATTTTGTGGTGATTACAATTAATACTTTTAGCGGCTACTACCAAGAATGCCAGATTATGTTTTCTGTGCTAGATTAGACGATATACTATCATTTGGACGATTTTACGTGCAAAACACATAGTTGCCAGATGGAGTACCATTGAATTTATGTAGCCAAGTGGTACACAAAGTCGTGGTCCACACGGTAAAACTTTTACTCAGCAGTTTTTATATATATGTTGGATCATTGGCTATAGCATTTCATTTTTGATTTTACCAAATCATCAATAGATTTCAACCAGTTTTGAAAAATTTTATTTAAATTTTATTTGTAATCCATGTTTGACTATATATCAAATTGGACATTTTATAAGCATTCATGAGCAAATAACTATTTAAAACTATAGTTTCACAATATTTTTAACATGAATATGCAGCCGCCGCTTTTGCCTTATTGTGCACATTTTTATTGTTAATCGAGAAGAGGATTACTTCCGGTATACATTTAACGTAATATGTACCTACTGCACAATGTACATATAATGTATATATAATTTTTATTTATAAGAATATAAAAAGTGAGTTTCATTATGTTTTCATTCCACAAACTGTTATGCCCAGTTTTTGACTTCGTATTTAAGTACGAAATTAGTTAATTTTTCCATAAACTTAAGTTGTGAATAAATACGTTTTCAGTTTTTCGGTCATATATATATACATACGTCAATTAATTTATGCGAAAAATGTGATAGCACCATGAAATATGTAAACTAAAATCGCCATTGTTCAGAAAACATGTGTTTTGCTTGTGATTAAAAAATTTTTCTCAACATCACAATGTTTTCTTCTTTAAAAAAAATCAAAGTCATGTGTTTTCTGTGCTCGATTTAAATAACATTTAAATGGCCAATGAGGGACATTTAAAGGTCCAACTATAATATGCGTACACTAGTGCAGGCGAATTTGCGAATACATGCAATCAAATATGTACAACCATAATTTGCTTTGCTAACTTTTCGTTGAATTAAATTTTCCTACGCATAGAGCGAAACTGATCGCATTTTCCTTGAAAGGCCAACTGTTTGTTAGTTTTTATTGATAATTACTTTTAGATACACACATAACATAGACTGTGACACGTGCACACAAGAGAAGCTGCAATGTACACCGAAATCAATTCTACACATAATTGAATAAATAATGGCAAAAATTAATGGAAACATTAAATGTTTAGCGTTTGTTTATTGTATATATATTATAGTGTATTTGTGTATTTTCCTACAATTTATGATACATTGCCAACCACTTGCACACATTGTTATACATTGTTGTACATTGTAGTACTTTCCAATTTATTTCTTAAATTACTTTCTAAATTGGTAATAACATACTTGTGATAATATATTTATGTATTTATAAATTGAAAATATTTATATATGTATTTACATTTTATGTATATATCATATATTAGTTTTTGCAAAAGAGCATTGCTTTACAACTGAGTGTAAGTATAATATAGCCACACAAATGTTCGCTTATGCATTTGCCGGTCTTTTCGTCGAGTTTTGACAGTAGCCAAAGCTAACCTACGCATATTATAGTTGGGCCGTAAGTCTTATTTAAGTTTGCGTTGAAAAACGTAATTTGGTATTTTTAATCGCATTTAGAGTTAAATGAGATTTAAATAGCCACTGATTTATTGGGCATAAGTCTGATAAACTGAAAGCGTATTTAAATGGAGTTTAAATTTTTATGAAAATTAACTCAAACTTTCGCTTGTATATTTAGATTCAGTGAGAGATATATTATAAGTTCAATACAATTAACATATTATTATGGATTACTTTCAGGTATCTTTGTTTTTTCTTTCAAGTTTGGTGACAATAATATATATTATGGGCAATAATAAATATTATATTATACTATTTTCTGTAGATTCGCTACGCTGCGCTGTGTTCTTCAGATTTCAAGTAAGCATTTTCACAGCTTTCCTTATAACAGATTGGATTAGCTAATGCCTTTGCGCAGCATGAGTATAGCTAAATAGGCCTTTACACAACTGCATTTTCAGAATTAAATTTCTTACACCGACAAAACAATTGAGGTATTCACACTGTGTTGCACACACCTTGTCATAACATTTTAGACCAGTTTAAAAAAGTTGTTGTTGAGCTGCATATAAAAAAATCATAAAATAATACCGAGTCGAGCGGCTTAAAATCTTTATGGGAAATGGCGATAGTATATGTTTGCCGCCGATACTTATATATGATTCACGAATAACAAACAGTTAAAAAATTGTTTATACCTATATGTCTGCAAATTTAATATCGTTTTGTAACATAAAATATTAGAAGAGAACTAAATCGCAAAGACTAAGTACATTTAAGAGAAAAATTATTTCGATTAACTTACGTAGCTGGAAGAAACTAAACGCTTTTCCGTATGCCACCGCAAAAATAAATGTATTCAGTAGAGCTGTACGGCTCCTGAATGAATTAATTCAATTGAATCATTCAGTCAATTGAGCGAGGTGAATCTTTCATTCAATTGAGCGTTTTTAGCTCAGTTGTTTCAGTTGATTCATTAGATCTGTCTCTTTCAGTCGCTCTTTTCAGTGATGTTTCAGTTTGTATGTCAAAATCCATACGAAAAAATGAATTAATTCACATACATGTGTATGCATTATACAGGGATGTAGTGCTCTTTATTTATAGAGTTGCCAACTACTGAAACAACTGAGCTATTGAATAAACTGAAGTACTGAAACAACTGAGCTACTGAATGAACTGAAACAACTGAATGAACTGAATGAATTAATTCAGTAAAGTGAGCGGAGCTAAAAAGAGCGCTCACTCAAAAGAGCTCTTTTGTACAGCTCTAGTATTCAGCTCATATCAAATGTGATATTTTATCAGAGGATCGATATCTGAAATATTAGGTCTGTTTGTTTACTTTTCCAGCAATATTTATCCAGCAGCTTCGTTATAGAGAATATAACCAAATTTACTCTCAATTGCTCTCAATTATAAAAATTAGCAAAAAAATACGCGAACAGCATTTTGCAAGATTTTGCCAGTTATATTGCTGAACAGCTGATGAGTAATGCTAATTCAAAAGAATGTTCATCTGTACTGATGTTCATATGTGTTAAAAGTAAAGTTTTCAATAAATAAATAAATTTTTATAAATTCAATTCAAGTTTTTGTGGTTTCTAGTGCAAATACATAAATACATACATAAATATTGTGACCAAAAACCCATTTTGAAAACTTTTTGCAAAATATATCACAAGTAAAACTTTTTTGTTGACTTTTTAATTGGTAAGAAGCAGCATTCAAACCATCTGTTCCATCTTGCAAAATTTTACTGAACAAAATTTCTCCAGCAAGATTTTGCAAGTTCTCAGTTATTCCAATGTCCATTTTCTGACTCTCTTTCTCTCAATTTAAATAAATTTTCTTGCTAGAGAAAGTAAACGAACGACATCCAGTAAAAATTTGCACAATTTGTTACAAAATATCACGTAAACAAACAGACCTATTATACTAACCTATGACGGGTTGTTTACACTAGTCATATTTGTTGTGCTATTATTTTATGACTTATGACTACAGTGTATATGCCAAAATTTTTTTTTTTGCTGTGTTTTAATTTGATATTGAAGTGAGTTGACCTGGGCTATATCATGATAGAAAGAAAACACCGCATTCACATTTTCAAAAGATTTTTTTAAAGGTATGATGTCACACAAAACAGCTGATGCCTTGTACAATAAAACCAGCCATGCAATTTTTTGTGTAAAATATTTTCACTTTATCAAAAACATTGGCAACAGCATTTCGAAAAACGTTTTTGTGGTTTGGCAATAAATCTTTTTCCAATAACAAAAATTAAATAGTAAACAAATTTATGACACTATCAAAAAGCTTTACCGGTCTAAGCACAACCCTGCAAAGTATCATCCCAATTGTGGCGATGGCCTGTTTATTTAGCCATGGGTTATATAATGAAAGCCGAGTCTTTGATTTTTTGCAATACAGTCGGCCGATGTAGAATATTGACTAATTATAAATTAACTTACCTTTATCGCAGGCTAGAGCTCGAAAGCTATGCACTTCTGACTTTTACAATTAGAAAAGATGGTTTTTTATGTTGATTTTTATTTTAAAATTAATATTTATTTTATTAAAATATTTAAAACTCATTCCTTAACACATAAATTATTATAAATACATATTTTAAAAGAATAATGCCTAATAAATCAGTGGCTATTTAAATGTCGATTTAGTTAATTTTGATGAATATTTAAAGTCTATTTATATACGCTTTTATTTTTACAGTCAGAGTTGAATACTTCAATTAACTTATTCGAAAAGTGTGGTAGCATCATGAAATATGTAAACAAAAGCCGCCATTGTTCAGAAATCATGTGTTTTGCTGTTGATTCAAAGTATTTCAAGTGTTGTCCATGAAATTATTTTAAGTCTTTCAATTGTGTTAAGAGTCCATTTGTACAATGTATATTGTTTTATTGATTTTTTACTTTATTCTAGTGATAATTGACTTTAATTACGCAACTTCTTAAAATTTTTTAGCAAATTTTTCTCAACAACACAATGTTTTCTTTTTTCTAAAAGAAAAAAAGTAAAAGTCATATGTTTTCTGTGCTCGATTTATATAACATTTAAATTGCCATTGAGGGGCATTTAAGTCTTATTTAAGTTTGCGGTGAAAAATGAAATTGAAATAAATGGCATTTAAAGTTAAATCACATTTAAATAGTCACTGATTTATTAGGCATAAATCTAATAAACAGTTTTCAAAGTCTGTATGTTAGTTTATATTATACAATCACATTTAATATTGTAAAATTTTCTTAGTATACTTAAAATCAAATATTTTTTTAAACAAATTTTCATGACAATTACATTGTCAGTTATGGAATGGAAATTAAAGCTATACATGAAAATAATAAATTATGTACATATAAGTAAGTGTAATCACAAACGATGAATATAGTTAACATTTGTTTAACATATAGATTTTTTGAAACAATAGAATTCAATAAAATTCTTCTTAATCCAAACCTATTATCAAAAGAATTAATACTTCCTAGATAGAGACCAGATAATGCTGGGAATTAAGCCCAAAACTGCTAACAATGATAAAGTACCCGCATTATTCTTAAGTAACTTTGAATTTTTTATTCTGATATCTTTATCAAGTTTTAAATTACAAACTTTACTACATTCTTTATAGCCAATTGTTAAACATATCTTAAACTTTAACAAACGCAGATGATAAGTATTATTTATTAAGAATATTACACTGCCATATTTATTAGTAATGAAGACTTCAAGATTAACATATTATTGCTGTCTACTATTGCTTACTAACTATCAAGAATGACATATGATAGTACTTTTTATACATGAACTCTGTTTAACGTTTCCAAATCACAAAAATTGTTTTTGTTGATTTCACAAATAGGACTTGATTATTATTATTGCAAATATACATTAATATTTTGAAGCTTAAGGTCTCTTTATTTTTATTAAATTATAAATAGTTTTTTCAGTATTTCGTCACTCCTTTTTGTGACTTTATAATTTAATAAAAATAAAGAGACATTCTGCTTAAAAATATTAGTGTATATTATTAATCAAAAAGAAGTCAAAGAGCTAGAAGAATTATTATTATTACTTATAACAATTATTATATTTAGTCACATCTTATTATTTTAGTTAGCCAACTTAAGGAATGATATATATATATATATATATATATATATATATATAAATTATTTAAAATTAAATTACTATATTGTATTTGTTATAAATGCAAAATATTAAGGATTACATTTCTTAAATTTACAATTTTCTTATGCATATTCATATGTATAAATTATTTTAAAAAAAGATACACATACGTTTGTAGGGTGGATTCGATTTCGTTAAAGCATATTATTTACGGTGGAGGAGGTCCCGTAGGCGCGTGACGAACATATGTAATTTCATATATGTTTTTAGCGAACATAAAACACAATAAATCAAACGTAATCCAAAACCTTATTCTTCTTTGATTTTGAGAATTTAAATATATTAAAAACTGAATATAAACTTACAGGCAAAATTTAATATTTGAAATAATTATTGTAATGCCGTTCATAAGTACTAAAAAATTGAATTCATGATTAGTCAAAACTATATTTTATTTTTGAGTTTCATTATAACTACTAGAATGCTGCATGATCTAGCTTTATACATGAGCATGCTCATGTGTTCATTATAAATTGCCTATGTTCGAACACATACCACATACATGACCATACGTTTGATTCAACTGCGATATCAGTGAGCAAAAGTTTGTTCATACCATCAACACATGATCTCTGTTTGTTACTGATTGAATGTGTTCTAGTGATCATGAGCATGAGCAGTGTTCGTGATTATATGGTTATGTTCGAACAAAGGATTTTAAAAGTTATTGCATTTGAAATAAGTTTTGTATTTATATTCTGTTTTTCACATTTCATTGTTGTATGTATATGCCGCCTACTAAACTATACGGTACATTTGTATAATTATATAAACTACAAAATGACTGTAAGTAAATTTTAATATTTTTATTCTTATAAATGAAATTCAACAATCGGCCCTGTTCCGTGTCTCACAAAAAATAAAATTATGTGAATTCTCATTCCATTGTTGTTATAAAAAATAAATTTATAAAAACAATGCCATGAGGATTCACATAATTTAATTTTTTTTGTGAGACACAGAACATACCCCAATATGTAAAATTTTCTTAAACATTTTTATTCTTTTATTTTTAAATTTTTTTGTAAGTTAGGATTTTACAGAAAGTATGCAGAGTTTGCCCTCTAAAAATTTTAATGCTTCTCAAATCAAATCTAAAATAGATAGCGGCGACTATAAAGTAGTTCCAAAAATCGGAAAGAGCAAGGCGTGGGAATTTTTTGGGGAAGTGGATATGAATGGAACAGTGAATAAATCAGTAGTAGCATGCAAGTGTTGCAATACAGTCTATAAATTTCATAGCACTTCTTTTTTGTTGAGGCACAAATGCTGCATGGAATCCTTACCGCAATCAAACTTAAGGTTGATGTAGACCAGGATATTAAAGACCAAGTTATTAAATCCATTACACATTGGACAATCAAAAATTGCAGGCCTTTTAAAATAGTGGAAGATGATGGACTTATAAAATATACTGAAGTAGTATTATCAATTGGAGCAAAGTATGGAGCGGATGTAGATGTAAAAAAAAATGTTGCCGCACCCTACGACAGTATCGCGGAATATTCATAAATTGTACGACGAAACATATAATTTATTGCAAGCGGAAATAAATACAATAAAGAGCAGTGGTTTTGCAATAACAACAGATCTTTGGACAGATAATTATTCGAAAATGTCATATTTAGCCATAAAAAAAGCACTTTGTTAAGAGCGCTGAATTTAAAACCAAAGTTCTTGGATTCGAATCAATGAATTTTGAATCCTGTACAAGTGAGCGCGACACACAAAAAAAGCCGGAAATTCATGTATGTAAGTTTTAATATTTTATTTTTCATATTACATTTGCTTTAGATGACAAAATTTCGAAGAAAGTTGTACAAAGATTGCAACATTTTCAGTGTAGCCTCGACAAAGCCATAATTGTTACTGATAGAGGCTCAAACATGAAAGCTGCGTTTACTGGGTATAATCATATATTTTGCTTTAATCACTTGCTTCATAATATTGTAGAAAAGGCAATCAAAGAAACAGCGGAAGTTGAAGATTTATGTAAAAAATGCATTAAACTTGTGAAGTATTTTAAAAAATCTGGATGCAACGCGGAATTAACAACGACATTGAAAAGTTTCTCGCCTACCCGGTGGAACACTATTTACTTTTTGTTGCAATCAGTTCTTCAAAACTGGACTCAAATTGGAAAAATTCTGCAGGAGAAAAATCAGCTGCCTAGAATGTCTGCAATTGATATAAATTTAATGAAGCAAATTATTTATATATTACGACATTTTGCGGAAAGGTCGAAAAAAATTTAAGGTGATAGCTATCCGACGTTGCATCTAGCTATAATATATGTTCACTTTTTAAAGCGATTGTGTGAGGAAGTAAATAATGAAGATCATGACTGCGTCAGAAGTTTCAAAAAAAATTTAAATATATTGCTACAAGACGTTGTTATTAAGAATTTAACAATTTTTCACAAAATAGCAGTGTTTTTGTTTCCTCCAACAAACAAAATGCTTCAATTTACCAGCAACGAAAAAGATGAAATTAGAAAGCATTGTAAAGATTTTATGGAAATGTTTGCAAATGATTATGCTCCATATAACAATGAACCAGCCGCTGGTTTGTCATCAGAAGATGAACAGATTTTCTTTGGTTTCGTGCAATCTTCGCAACAAGTGAATGTATGCGACAAGGCTCAAAGTGAGTTAAGTGCTTACGAAAACATTCATGAGGTTCTTCATGATGGATTTGGCGTGTTAGCGTGGTGGGAAATGAATAAACCAAAATTTCCGTTACTATACCAAGCTGCAAGATTTTGGCCACACCAGCAAGCAGTGCCTCCTCAGAGCGGGCTTTTTCGGCAGCAAGAAATTTGCTTAGTGAAAAACGTTGCGTCATTGGGTGGAATCCTACCTCTGTTGAAGAAATTATATTTTTACATCAGAATATGAAATCAAAGGATGAACTCAATATACAGTGAAGCACTGCAGTCTACATGTAGCCCTCTCATATAACGTTATTCTATTTAACTGAAAAAGTAACAATAAAGTCTTATTTCGAGAGTCATATACAAGTATTTATAAAAAACGAATAATAAATTTGTTTATTTGTCCTTTAAAGAAAAACCGTCAAAACAAAAAATGTGGTATGACAAAAGTCTGTTGGTTTTTCGTTTAAAAAACAAACAAATTAATTTATGATTCTTTTTAAATTAATATATCGCTACCTTAATATAGAAACGCCAAACTAAATTAATATATCGTTAACTTAATATAGAAACGAGTTAAGGAACACTACAACCTCAAGGTTGTTAAAACAAAGATACAAACATAATTTAAGCTAAAGCAAGATCAAGCATGTTAAACTAAAACATAGATACAAAACATACTTTAAGACACAAACATTAGCTGTAACTAAAACAAAGATTATTTGTAATAAATCAAACATGTCAAATTTACTAAAGATTATTTGTAATAAAACAAAACCAAGCATGTGAAAGGTTATTTGTAATAACTTGCTAAATTGTAATCAAAATATAGATACAAACACTTTAGGACAAAGACATTCATTTCAGGGAAATATCAAATGTAAACATATTCTAGAGATAAGAAAATATCAAACACATTTTTTAGTAAACACAATTTACAAACAAACAATCCAAGAAAAGGGCATGTTAATAAACATAAGATAAAGAATGTACATTTTCATAACTAACCCTAGTTTGAGCAAACAGGCACTAAAATTCAACATTATATAAAAAGATTATTTTTTGACATGAAGCCAGTCTAAATTTAACACGAGTCTGAATCGAACATCAGTATTAAGTGTAAACATAAGTGTAGTTTAGATTCATTTTTTAAAGGAATAAATAAAGAAAGCGCATAGCCGCTTAAAAAATTAATTTTTTTTAAATCTTAAAAGAGAAATTTTTAACTGGCGATCCTGCCAGGAGGATAATATATTTTTATCCTTCTAACGAGCGGACCAAAGCATCCTTGTCGCAGCAAGGAAGAATCCTTCATAAGAAAAGGATCATTAAAAAAAAAAAAAACATATATATAAAACTTTTCCACATAAGTAAAATTATTTTTTTTATGAAAAGAATTAAAAAATTTAACATCTTTGACGAACAAAAAAATCTAGTTACTGAGGAAGAAATGACACAAGCCGACCTAGGTACAATGATCCAACAAATGGCTAGTTTGCAGATCATGCTACAAAATATTCAGGAAGAGAATAGAACGCTGAAAGAAAGACTCGATCAAATACCAATCAACCCAGGCATAGCACCACCAGCAACGGCTAGATTACAACCAGTGAACGTCTCATACACCACACCCGAGGAAATTAATCTGGACGTATTCAAAGCATTGCCAGTATTCGACGGCAATATCGCAAGATACCGAATTTGGAGGGAAGACGTGTCGAGGCTTATGGAAGGTATCAGAATTCACCAAAACTCAAATAGATACATGGAAGCCTTGTCAATAATAAAAACGAAGATACAAGGCGCAGCCGCAGACGTATTAACAAATCACAACACAATATTCAATTTCGATGCTATACGAAACAGACTAGATTATACTTATGCCGATCAGAGACCATTATATGTACTTCAGGATGAAATGAAGAAATTAACACAAGGTAGACACAACTTATCAGAATTTCATGATGAAATTAATAAAGCTCTCACCTTAATCACTTCCAAAATTGCCATATCCGGTCATTCACAAGAGGTAATAGATGTAATGACAAATGAAGCCACTCAAGAAGCTGTACGAGTCTTCAAAGACGGAATTAGTAACTCGTACATACGCTCCACACTATATGAAAATCCAATAAAGGATTTGGAACATGCTTTTGCGGTAGCACGCACCATAGAACACGATGACGAGCATCGAAAATTACGATTATCATACTCCAGCAATGAACAGAGGAATTATGTACAGCCAATACAAAGACCCAATAACAACCATCATCATCATCACAGACGTCCATCGTATATCCAACAACAAAGAGAAGTGCCTACCCAACATCAGTATCAACCACGTCCAGAACCAATGGACAATCAATATCGCAGAACGAATTTTCATAATCAACAACATCATCCTTGGAAGAGACACCGAGAACCCAGCACACAATTTCACCAATCTAAATTTCTGAGAAGCAATAACCTTGCAGCGAAAGATGATAACCAAAGTATTATTGTAGAAACAGGTACCATAAATAAAATAGTTACTAAGTCTTTAAACTAAAAAATGGGTTGCCCTTTATTATAATGAATGATGGAAAAAAAATTTTGAAGTGTTAATAGATACAGGTTTATAAAAAAATCTTTAAAGTTTAACCATTCAGAAAAAATTAAGCCTTTACAAATTATAAGTATGCATGGTAAATCAATGGTCAATACCAAACAAAATATTAAATTTATGGGAAAAGACATAGATTTCTTCGAAATAGATTCGATAGATAATTTTGACTTAATATTAGGATGGGACGGAATAAGAAATCTAGGCGCAATAACAAACAGTAACGAAATAAGATTTGAATTGCAGGAAAGAAAGGATAATGCATACATAAATTTCACCATAGGAAGTGAAGAGTATAGAAAAGAGATTGAAGAATTAATGATAGGTAATAATAAAATAGGTCCCCTACCTTTTACTACAACTATTGAGGCAAGCATTAAAACAACTACAGATGACCCAATTTGGACAAAACAGTACCCGCGCAATATGAATGACGTAGAATTCGTCAATAAAGAAATACAAAAATTACTAGAAGATGGTATTATTCAAAAAAGCTTTAGTCCTTATAATTCATCTATGTTAACAGTTCACAAAAAAGGAACTGATGAGAATGGTAAACCGAAACGTAGGATGGTGATAGACTTCAGAAAACTAAACGAACATACAGTTACTGACAGATATATAATTCCAGATATAAACATAACTTTACAGAATCTAGGAAAAGCTAGATACTTTACCACACTCGACTTGGAATCAGGATTCCACCAAATTAGGATAACGGAAAAGGATAGAGAGAAGACTGCTTTCTGTGTAAATGGCGGAAAATATGAGTTTTTACGTATGCTTTTCGGCTTAAAGAACGCTCCTTCCATTTTCCAAAGATGTGTGGATGATATTTTATGAGAATTTCGGAGGTTTCCAAACAACAGATCAGTTGTACGTGGACCTGAGAGGGGTTCAGTACAGGGGTAATACGCTTGAATATTATAACTACATTCTACATAAGCTGGCATTACTTAATCAAAAATGCAGACAAGAAAATAGAATTGAAGATGTGGAAAGAAATATACAAACTGCTCTTAAAATTTTTACAACGAGACTACCCGTTTATATGAGAACGGTGTTGTGCGCACTTAAACCTACAACGATGGAAGAAGCTCTTCATGAATTAAGCCAATCTGGATTTCTTAATGAGGAACGAAAACAAAAACATGACAACGGAAGTCATAAAACTCATCATCAACAAACAAAAAACAACAATCACAACAAAGCTGGAGAACAAAAATGTACTATCCACAAAATAATCAACAATTCGAACCAAGGAACCAACAACAGCAACAGTTAACACCTCATCGAAGCAACTGGCAACAAAATCATCAATTAAGATCGGAACCCATGGATATTGATGCATCCCAACAAACTAGAAGACAAAACCATTATCAACAGGGAGATCAACGAAGATCACGGACTCCTAGTAAGAATAACAATACTAACACTAATTTAAGTTATGATAATAATATAAATGAAAGACTAAATTTTCGGTCAATGGCCTCACCTCAAACTTCGGGTTACCCTATCTCCTACTCAGAAACCCAACCAGAAACTTAAGACTTTTGATCGACACGGGATCAACAGAAAACTTACTAAAACAAAACCATTGCCCACCTCAATTTATTCAAAGACTGAAAACCGCGACAGAGATTAAAACAGCAGCGGGGACTATCACCGTTACACATGACGGAATTATACCAACGGAACACTTAAGTATACCTTTGAAATCACAAACAATTTTTAAACTTTTTGAATTTCATATATTTTTTGACGACATTTTGGGTCACAATACATCAAAAGAAAATAACGCAATTATAAACTATGATAATAATACGTTACTCCTTAACGGAAAAATTTTTAAAATTCATTGAGGGAGAACAAGAAACAGATAACAGATGGACAGAAGAACTGGAAAATTTACCGGAGCTTTATAATATAGAAACTTTAGGATCAGAATGTCACCTAAGGACAGAATATTTAAATTCAGAAGAAAAGAAAGCATTACAAATTTTAATCCAACGTAATAGTGACATTTTTTATAAAAAGGGTGATGATTTAACCTTTACAAACGAAATTAAACACAAAATAGACACCGGACTATCAGGGCCAATTTACGCGAATACATACAGGTATCCACATGTACACACTACAGAAGTGGAAAGACAAATAACAGAAATGTTAGCCCACGGCATAATCGAGCATAGTAGGTCCCCATATAACGCACCTATTTGGGTTGTACCCAAAAAAGAAGACAAATTAGGAAATAAAGAATGGAGAATCGTTATTGATTACAGAAAACTTAATATGGTTACAAAGGAGGACAAATATCCAATCCCACGTATTGAAGACATATTAGACAAGCTGGGTCGCGCAAATTATTTCTCCTCTTTGGACCTTACGAAAGGCTTTTTCCAAATTGAAGTTGACCCAGATGATCGTGAGAAGACGGCCTTTTCGACTCATAATGGACATTATGAGTTCATAAGAATGCCGTTTGGGCTTAAAAATGCCCCTGCGACATTCCAACGCATGATGAATAACGTTCTTAAGGAACATATTAACAAAATTTGTATTATATATATGGATGATATACTCATCTTCTCAACCTCCTTACAAGAACATCTCGTAAATTTGGAAAAAATATTCCAAACCCTAAGAGAAGCGAATTTGAAAGTTTCATTGAACAAAAGAAACCGAATTTTTGGGACATGTTGTCACTAGCGATGGCATAAAACCCAATCCGAAGAAGGTAGACGCGATTAGAAAATATACCATTCCCAAGAAGGTTAGGCAGATTCAATGCTTTTTAGGATTAACCGGGTTTTATAGAAAATTTATTCCCGACTTTGGTAGAATAGCAAAACCTATGACACTTCGACTGAAGAAGGATTCGATAATCAACGTAAATGATAAGAATTATAAACAATCCTTCGAAGAACTTAAAGCAATTCTCATGTCGGATATGGTACTAAGATATCCAGACATGGAAGAACAGTTTCAACTAACGACGGATGCAAGCAACTACGCATTGGGAGCAGTTTTGTCTCAATCCAAAGGTCCAATTGCGTTTGCATCACGAACTCTTAATCAACATGAGATTAATTATTCAACCATAGAGAAAGAGTTACTGGCCATTGTATGGGCAGTCAAACAATTTCGACATTACTTATACGGAAGAAAATTCCAATTACGTACAGACCATAAACCTTTAATTTGGTTGGCAAACCTAAAGGAATCTAACTCTAAGCTTGTGCGTTGGAAAATAAAGCTCAATGAATATGAGTTTGACATGGAACATGTACAAGGTAAGGATAACAAAGTGGCAGACGCATTATCTAGATTTAGGGAAATAAACATATTCGAGGGAAACCCCTCTAGATTCGAATGTAATGGTTGTAGAAAAGTCTACACTCACAAACAAAGTCTAACCCTGCATATGAAAATGCATACTGATAGGAACCTACAATGTAAAATTTGTAATAAAAGGTTATCAAGACCACGATGTTTACAAGACCATCTTAGAAAAATACATAACTTTCCTGAGAAGAGGGAAACTTTTGAAGATGCTAGAGGACGCAAAGTATCACCTGTACCTACCGTACATTCAGTTGGTGAAGACAGCAGTGACCATTTTCTAATATCTCAAAGACCTCTACACTCGTTTAAATACCAAATTGTCATAAAACACAATGACGAAAAGAATCTTATATTCGGGAAGACTAGAATGACTTATTCCTATGCGAATTATACGGAGCAGATAATAGTGAAAATATTATCTGAGTCTATCAATCAGCAAGATATTGGAATGTATTGCGAAGATACTGACGATTTAATTAAAATTCAAAATAAATACAAAGAATTAAGGGAAAATCCCAATTATGCATTTAACACGAAAATTATGTTAACCAATCACTTAAGGGAAAACATAGAATATGAAAACTTGCTAGAAATTATAGCAAAACACCATAGATTTGAAAATAACCATCCGGGAATAGAAACGACTTATATGGAATTGAAAAGGAAAATATATTATCCCAATTTGAGAAAAGAAATTACTAAATTTATAATTAATATGCAACTTTAAACTTGAAAGAAACCCAATTAAATTACCCTTCGAAAAAACCGAAACACCTAAAGCTCCACACGAACACTATCATACAGATATATGGTATCTGGACAAATCCACCACATACGTTACCATGATAAACAAGTTCTCAAAATACGCAATGATTGAAGAAATTTCGAACAGAACACCATTGCAACTTATTAAAAGTTATATAAAACTCTCTATGTACACGAAAACGCCTAAAAACCTCACTTTGGATAATGAAACCTCCTTTTTGCTGACTTTTTAGACAAAAAAGGAATAAACTATCATTTTTCTACACCAAATCGAAATACGGACAATTCCGATATCGAACGTTTTCACGCAACTCTGAATGACAACATACGCATATTAAAAAAAACGCGAGGAAAACTTGGACATAGCTTACAATGTTGACTTACCCTACCAGGCATTAGAAGCATACAATAATAGCACCCATATGACAACCGCTGAAAAACCAATTAATTTACACTTTCGAAACAATATAAATATAAAAGAAATTTTTGACAAAATAGAAGATAAAAAATTAAAACTCTAAAATACCGCAATAAGGATAGAAAGGACGAACAAATAAACGAAGAAATCATGAAAACTAATCAACAGGATAAACTGACATCGAAAATGAAACATGTAGCCGTAGATAAGATTACTGACAAAAAATACAAAAGAAAGAAACAAATTATACATAAAGATCAATTTATCAAAAGGAAAAATCTTTCTAGGTCTCTTGAAGTACTTGTTCACGATCCTGACAATGGTAACACCAGTAGTGTCACAGAAGTTGATGATAACTGACTTAAACCAGGGAAATGGCTTCACAATGTTGCAACTGGGAGAAAAATCATTAATACAAAATTATTCGAAAATATTACATGTTTTCAAAACGGGCGATTATTTAACTTACATTAACAAATTAGAATCCGAAATATCGACACTAGATGACGCATATATACATCAAATTAAACATACTAAATTACAATTACTGAGTTTAATACCAAGATACCGTTCTAGACGAGGACTGATTAATATTGTTGGAAAAGGATTAAAATACCTATACGGGACAATGGACGATGATGACAGAACGGAAAATCAATAATTTTAACAATCACAATATAATTGAACAATCGAATAAACAAATCAAAATTAATGCTCATTTTGACGAACAATTAAAAACATTAACTGATTTACAAAACCAACAGACGAAATTACTTAGATAGAATACTGTACTGATTAATCAAACAAAAACAAATTCACGTAAGACCTACCTCAGATACGAAATTGAACATTTTGAAAAATTAGTTGAACAAGCCAGAGAATTGCTTTTAGCTTCAAAATTGCGAACACTTAACAGAGACATTTTGACGGATCAAGAAATTACCGGTTTTAACATTACTCTTTACAAATTGGAAAATATTGAACTCGACGTTGCATCCAAAGAATCAGATATTATTTTCATTATTAAAATTCCTAACTTAACTCCTGAAACGTATAAAGAAATTTTCATACAACCAATCCCTAATAAAAATGGACAACAAATAATAATCGATACAAATAACTATTTGACAGACGGGAAAAACATGTACGAAAATACTAACAAACTATCTCAACTAAGAAAACTAAATGATAAATGTATCCAAAACATATTAAGAAAAGAGAAAATGATTTGTAACTATAGTCCTAATAACAATGTCAATATTGTTGAAATTGGAACAAATGTAATAGTCACTATTAATGTAAATATTGAAATTAAACAAACCTGTAATCCATTCCCGTTTACATTAAAGGGAAATTATCTAATTTATATTGAAAATTGTGAAATACTACTTGACAAATGGTATAGTAAGAAATTATATCAAAACACTGTAATCATACCAAATCCCTTCCGGACTATTGAAATGATTAACGATACTAACCTGTCATTAAAAGAATTACAATATAAGCATATTAATAACACAAACACTATAATTGAACTCAAAAGATTCACACTTACACAACCTATACCATATTTATAGTTGTAGTGCTTGTCATTTGTATTTACCTATATCTTAAGAAAAAGAAAACTGTTGAGCAAACGGCCATCTCCGTTAACTTACCCTCACTTCCTTTGGAATCCGGGATAAGCTCTTTGTCTGGGGGTGTTATGACATCATCCACTGCTAGATTACCGTTTGCTTAGCAACTTCATTAAATTTCTGTTCAACGTCAAGCGTGTGTACAATAATTTAAAATAAGAAGTTTTTTAGTTTTAACATCAAACTCGATCAAAAACAAATAATAAAATTATATATATATATATATATATATATATATATATATAAATAATTATTACAGCGCTCTTTTGTAATACATGTTAGCCCTTTATTTTAAAATAGTTTTTATTACAGTGGACTCCCGATAATTCGTAATCGCAAGGGACCGACCATTTCTTACGAATTATAGGGGTTTTCGATGTAGCGGGGTTTCGATTTAACGAGGTTAAAACAAAATGAATGCGAATTAACGGGGGTTTTCAGTTTATTTACTAAAACGATAAATTTTTAACTTTTTTGCATATAATGGCTTTTTATAACTTTTTTTCCGATAGTAATGGGCCACTAATCGGAATGTTAGACTGCCGGCATTGTGTAAACCATAAAACTAAAGACTTTTCAAGCTCTGGATGTTCCGGTAGTTTTTCCCGCTTTAGCTTACTGCTAAATAAATTCTCTTTTTTGAAAGATTGAAGTAAGAGCTAATGGAGAAATTTTAAATCGCTTAGCAACGTCAATTTTTTTCTCTCCATTGTCAATGCCAGCAAAAATTTGTTGTTTTTGTAACACCGACAGAGTTTTGCGCGTGCGCTTTGACATTTTTCTTTGTTATTCATGTAACAAACTTATCTTAAGAAAATAAACACAGGCACAAACAAAAAAATCATTCTTTCCATGTTTCTATTGCTTTTTATTACGAATTATAAGTGGTAGTAAGAAAAATATTACGATTTATAAGAGGTAAAGAAGGTTTTACATATTTGAAAAAATTGCGAATTAGCGAGGGGACCAAAATGTATAGATATTTTACGAATTAACGAGATTTTTTCAAGGGACCGACTGTTTATTACGAATTATCGGGAATTACGATATATCGGGGTACGAATTATCGGGATTTGACTGTACTTCTAACAGCTGACAGCAATAAATATATCGCACTTGATCAACAAGAGGGTATTAACTCAAATTTTTTAAAATATCACTTTTTTCAAGAAATCAGCTAACAACATCAATATCTATCTACTGTAAAAATTTCAACGTATTCCGTTTACTCTTTCATCTCGAAAACCACTTTTGAGACCATATTCATGATAATGTAGTGATTACCTTTATTTCAACAAAAAGGTATTATTTCGAGCTAATACAAAAGTTGAAATAGGTATGAATCGTATATTTTCATAAAAAGGTATTATTTTGATTTGAGCCTTTATTTATGTTAAAAATAATCAAACTGTTTTATTTATATTTGGTTGTATTTTGAGTTGATACTATTTTTTTTGATAAAATTTGTTTTATTCTATAATTTTAATTCAAAATGTGACTCTTTTTATGAAAAAATTGTTCAAATTTTTTTTTGAGTTGTGACCCTTTTCATGAAAAAATTCTTTAGTTATAACCATTTACATGATATCGTGTTTTTAGTAAATCTACTTTAACATAAAAACTTGTTGATAACGAAATCAATTACTCATTGCAATAATAATAAAAATATTGTATTTTATATTGGTCAAACCAACAATAGTTAATAAAAATTCAATATGACGTATCCAAACCTACAACATTATTCTGCGTCTTTGCGTTTACAGGATATTCATAGTGATAATAATAGTTATAGCTCTGCAGATCCATTCAGCAGTGATTCCAATGACGATTTCAATCCATCGTTAGTAAGTCAAAGCAGTTCTTCGGACATAGAAATGCAGGAAGTGGTTAACGGAAGAAAAAAACTTACTAATTATAAGGCACAAAATAAGAAACAAAAACGCCAACAGCATTTGCGAAATTCAGGATATTCATATACTTCGCTATATAATCCTACATATAAAATAAAAGAAAAGCGCCTGCGAACTCCTTGTGGAGAAAACTGCCGTTTTAGGTGCAACGAAGCAATAACAGAATCTTCACGTTATCAAATATTTCAAAAGTATTGGGATACAAGTGACTTACAAAGACAGAGGGAATTCATTTCAAGTCACACAAAACCTATAAGCCCCAAATATAGATATTCAAGCACTCAAAATTATCGTAGTTTAAACAACGCTTTTTTCTTGGAAATGGACTCAAAACTTATCCGAGTATGCAAAAAATTTTTTAAATCAACTCTCGACATAAATGATAAAGTTATTGCAACAGTAATTAAAAAAACGAGCGAAGAAGAATTTGTGGAACCTGATTATCGTGGAAAACATAATAAGCACAAGTGCGTTAGCCCAGAAAGCAAAGATGGAATAAGGCAATTTATAAAAGATATTCAAAAAATTGAGTCCCACTACTTGCGCGCGCAAACATCCCGCGCAGAATATTCAAGGAAGAATTTAATATTTCATTTTTTAAGCCGAAAAAAGATCAATGTGATCTCTGCGCATCGTTTTCCAATTCTGATGAAAAGAAAAAAAAAAAAAATTTAATGAGGATTACACTTCACACCACGAAGAAAAGGAACAATGTCGAAAAGAAAAAGATATAGATAAACAACATGGTAATGTAGCTGTTTATGATTTGCAAGCAGTTCTTCCATTGCCAAAAGGACTAACTTTTTATAAAAGTAAAACTTTTTTTATAAAAGCAAAATAAATTGTTACAACTTTACAGTAAGTGACCTTAAGGCGAAATTTGTAGAATGTTACTTTTGGGCTGAAACCGATGGAAAACGTGGGTCGAATGAAGTTGGAACGTGTGTTTTGTTATATATTCATAAAAATTGTGGAAGAAGCAAAAAGTACTCAAGATTTGGATTTAATTTTTTACTCCGACAACTGCTGTGGACAGCAAAAAAATAAATACCTGCTTTCGATGTATTTCTATGCTGTTCAAAAATATAACATACGGAGCATAACACACAAATATTTAATTCAAGGCCACTCCCAAAATGAAGGAGATAACATTCATAGTGTTATTGAAAAGCAAGTCAAACGACATCTTTTAAGCAAACCGATATATACGGCAGACCAATACATCACGTTAATAGCCACCGCTAAAAAGACTGGCACGCCATATAAAGTTCATGCCTTAAGATCAATTTTATGATCTTAAGAGCTTACAAGAGCAATGGGGTAAAAATTTTGTTAAAAAGGATGCCAATGAAAATGTTAACTGGCATAATATCAAAGTTTTGCGTGTAGAATACGAAAATCCTAATTCTTTTTTATATAAAAATTCCTATAAAGATAAAGATTTTTCAAAAATAACGGTCCAGAAAAACAAATTCAAATGTACCAGCTATTGGGAAAATCTTAAGTAAGTTTTTAATTAATTTTTTTCTTTATATTAATGTTATATTAATTTCAATTATTCAGTTTATCTTCTATTTATTCGGAAATGCTACCCCTGTCTGAAAATAAGAAAAAGGATCTTAAGGAACTTGGAAAAAAAAAATATAATCCCAAAACACATTTATGAGGTGTATTACCTTAATTTAAACAAATAATAATTGTTACCATTTTCAATTAATAACACTAGGTCACAAATAACAAACTTTTGTCTGTTATTTGGTTCTAGCATACTTTTTCTCATGGATTTGGACCTACTGAACACGAAAATGAATTTTAAAAATTTTTCTGTCGATTGGTTTGCGAGATACAAATTTTTTAATTTTTTTTTTTTTAATTTTTGGAGGTACACTTACTATTTTGAGCATATCTTTAGTCTTCTTTGACCTATTATATCCTACTACTACTCAAATTAAAGACAATTGAGCCGTCTACAACTTATTCTCAGAAAATTTTCAAATCGGGTTAGTAGTTTTGATGTTGGCGGCTTAAAAAGGTTAAAAAACTGGGTTTTTTTAGTAAAAATGTGGCTGAAAAATTCATATAAAAATTCATATAAAATATTAAACGCGATGTTAACAGCGATTTTAATTTTTTTACCTATAGCTGACACTTTTCCAAAGAAAATAAGCCCTTACTTAACAAAATCTGATGAGAAATGGCCGACTTATTATTTTTTTGGTAAACGACCGAAATTCCGCTATTTCACGATTTTTTGATTTTCATTATTTGCACAGCTTACCTACCCAACGCAAACGAATAAATACATTTGAACTTAATTTAAAATAAACAAATTAGTCTTCGTATATTATTTTTTAATTTATTTACAGCACTACATGCTCATACATATTTAAACATAAGGAGACACGGTTATCAATTGCATTTCAAAACTGTCTGTGAAAGTGTAAAGAAGTTAATATTTAGAAAACGCAAGGAAGACAATGAGTAAAAGACTACGTGTGTTCGAGTGTTTGAACGAAAATGGCCGGTACGAACGAAACCTGTAGTTGGAGAAGCGAATGTTCAGCGCAAACCACTAATAGAGAACCGTGAAAATATAATACTTCCGCCGCTGCACATAAAATTGGGTTTGATTAAAAATTTTGCCAAAAAATTAGACAAAGAAGGTGAAGCTTTTGCCTATTTACGGTCAATTTTCCCTTACCTTTCGCTGGCAAAAATTAAAGAAGGAGTCTTCGCAGGACCCGAGATAAAAAAAATTTTGAAAGATGAAAAATTCCCAAAGCTGTTATCACCCATCGAAGCCGCAGCATGGAATTCCTTCAGGCTTGTTGTGGAAAACTTTTTAGGAAACAACAAAAGCCCGAATTATAAGGACATAGTTGAGGATCTGGTAAAGAACTATGAAGCCATGGGAGTGCACATGTCACTTAAAATACACTTTCTGCATTCTCATTTGGATTTTTTCCCTGAGAATTTAGGAGACGTGAGCGACGAACACGGCGAGCGCTTTCATCAGGAATTGAAGGCTATGGAACGACGCTATCAGGGCATCTATGACACGGCTATGATGGGTGACTATATTTGGACCCTAATACGTGAGACCGATTGCAGCGGATACAAAAAACAAAGAAGAAGTCAGCAGTTTTTCCACATGGCATAAAATGTACACTTATATCTTTGTTTTTACTAATTTTTTTTGTTTTTTTCGTTAGTTTAGCTAATTGTGCGATACATTGAGCATGTAGTGCTGTAAATAAATTAAAAAATAATATACGAAGACTAATTTGTTTATTTTAAATTAAGTTCAAATGTATTTATTCGTTTGCGTTGGGTAGGTAAGCTGTGCAAATAATGAAAATCAAAAAATCGTGAAATAGCGGAATTTCGGTCGTTTACCAAAAAAATAATAAGTCGGCCATTTCTCATCAGATTTTGTTAAGTAAGGGCTTATTTTCTTTGGAAAAGTGTCAGCTATACGTAAAAAAATTAAAATCGCTGTTACCATCGCGTTTAATATTTTATATGAATTTTTATATGAATTTTTCAGCCACATTTTTACTAAAAAAACCCAGTTTTTTAACCTTTTTAAGCCGCCAACATCAAAACTACTAACCCGATTTGAAAATTTTCTGAGAATAAGTTGTAGACGGCTCAATTGTCTTTAATTTGAGTAGTAGTAGGATATAATAGGTCAAAGAAGACTAAAGATATGCTCAAAATAGTAAGTGTACCTCCAAAAATTAAAAAAAAAAAAATTAAAAAATTTGTATCTCGCAAACCAATCGACAGAAAAATTTTTAAAATTCATTTTCGTGTTCAGTAGGTCCAAATCCATGAGAAAAAGTATGCTAGAACCAAATAACAAAATGGCTGTTGCCTAGTGTAATGAATACTCGTAGTAGTATATCTGAAATAAAGAACATGTATTCAATATACATAATATATTATATAAAAATTTGAACTAATATTTTATCGTTGGTAAATATCATTAGGTAAAATAAGAATTCACTTTTCGAGTTATTACCTTTTTGTTGAAAAATTTTTTTTTCTAATTTTATTAAAATTTCAACAAAAGCGTCATAATTCAAAATAATACAAAAAAAAATCGATAAATTTCAAAAAATGGTGTAAACTCAAAAAATAGATTTTTTTGCAATGATTGGTAAAATTTAAAACAAAAACAATGTATATATATATATTTTCAAATGGAATTTGCTTCCTATGGTATATTTGAATTTTTAAATTCTGTTAAAATGTGGCCACAAACAGTTTTTTGACTCCACTAAAAATTCAAAAATTTTGAGTTCATACCCTCTTGTTGATCAAGTGCGATATGTATATAAAGGAAAAATTAAATTTAAAAGCAACATGGAAGATTCAAAAATTAAAAGAAAAATAAAAAGAGAGAAACCAAATAAAAAATGGACCGATTATATTGAATTATATTGATTTACCTCCAAGAAGCTCCAGAAATTGAGGTAAGCAAATTAATTGTTTATTTTAGTAAAATGCCTAAAACAAGTGTTTCTGCTAACGTTTTAGGCACCAACGGCCCAAATTTTTTATAAAAAGCTATTGGAGCGATGCTGTATTGACGCCACATGGGAACTTCTTCGGTTTAAGGTAAGGCATCTCAAGGCTTCCTTCAAGAAAGCCAATGACTGGCAACATTCTACTGGAGCCGGTCTCCTATCAACAGATGCCGGAACTTCAAGCGTCGAAGGTAAGACAATCACACACATATGTATGTATGTATGTAAGTAAATATTGTACCACATTTCTATATGTATCCCTTTATATATTAAGTTTGACTCGTTTTTTTTTTCAGGCAAAGTTCTTCAAATGTGTCCTTACTACAATCAGCTGAAACAAATTTTTGGAGAAAAAAATGTGAACGGAGACGTTGCAGTAATTGACACTGGAAACGTTATGACAATGGATGACTCCATGAACGAATCCATAATAGAAGTAGATGTACCAGTTGACGAATCATTTGAAATAGACGAAGTTGCCTCCAATTCGCCTTTAACAACTTTAGCTGAAAAATCCACAAGCACACAATCATTTGTAGATCTGACACAAAGTGCATCGAAAAATATTCAAAAAAACGGTAAGGACTTTGCCATGCTCCAAAAACATCTGCTGCTCACCTGGCTGCCTTCCAAGCTGGCAGAACGGAAATGTTCAAAATTAAGTTAAAATGGGAAAAAGAAAAACATAAAAAAGAATTTGACCTAAGTGAGTGAAAGTTAAAATTAGAAGAAGAAAAAATACAAAACGAACACAATTTAAAAATCCTACAGCTAGAAAAAGATGAAAAACTAAAAATTTTAGGATTAGAAAAGGAAGAAAGACTTAAACAATATGAAATTGATATGAGATATAAGTTTCAGTCACAAAAATAGTTTCTGATTTCTATATATATGAGTATATATACATATTATATATATATATATATATATATATATATATGTATATATGTATGTATATATATATATATATATATATATATATATACATATATATGTATATATGTATGTATATATATATATATATATATATATATATATATATATATACATATATATGTATATATGTATGTATATATATATATATATATATATATATATATATACATATATATGTATATATGTATGTATATATATATATATATATATATATATATACATATATATGTATATATGTATGTATATATATATATATATATATATATATATATACATATATATGTATATATGTATGTATATATATATATATATATATATATATATATATATATGTGGCATCACCGTTGTGATACCGGCTACTCGATGCACCAACTACTCGGGTGCTAGAAAATGACGTTTATGTTCTGCAGCAATACGAAAAAAAAGCTGAATTCTTTCATTCTTTTCGATATTACAACTCGTTTAAGATCGTTTTCATATGTAACTCAGTAACATTTTGTATTTAAGTAAATTTAAGTTTTGTTTAAATAAATAGCACACATTCAACGAAATCCTAAGCTATTCTTATTTATTGGATAAATAACGTATATTACCAAATTGGTGACCCCGCTTTAGAACCGAATTACATGCAGAATCTTTTTGGAAATTTCTCACAAAAGAATTGTAAATCATTGGAATTTTACTTGGATTTCCGCCATCTTGTCTGTTGACGTTGTGAGCCATAAAGTGTAAAAGCCTATTTAAATATTAAATATGAGCCGAAAACAAAAAGAAAAGACGGAAGGAAAAATTATTTTACATCTGCATAATCAGAATAAATCTTATGCAGAAATAGGACAAATCATGAATCGAAGTCGATATACCATACGGAATATTGTAAAACGTTTTGCTGGTTCAACAAATTTCTCAAGCAAAAAACATACCGGTCGGCCACGAGCACTTAGTAAGAGGGAAGAAGCCCGAATTGTAAGAAAAATCAAAAAGAATCCTAAAACATCATCAACACAAATTGCTGCGGAAGTTAAAGAAGAGTTTGACAAAGAACTACACCCTAAAACTATTAGAAGAACATTGCATCGTGCTGGGTATAAGGCGAGAGTCGCTAGGAGAAAACCTGTTATAAGCGAAGTCAATAGAAAGAAAAGGATAGCGTATGCCCAAGAATACAGAAATAAAGGAGAAGACTTCTGGAACAATCTTATGTTCTCTGATGAAAGTAAATTTAATATTTTTCAATCAGATGGCAAAATGTTAGTTTGGCGAAAACCGAATACTGCGTACGACAAGAACAACACAGCATGCTCAGTTAAACACGGTGGAGGAGGCGTAATGGTGTGGGGTTGTATGGCCTCTTCAGGTGTTGGTAAGCTGGTATTTATCGACCAAATCATGGATAAAACGTTGTACCTAAATATTTTAAAAGAAACTGTAAAAAAGTGTAGATAAGTTGAATTTGGCCAATAATTATTACTTTCAACATGATAATGACCCCAAACATACGGCTCATGATGTGCGTATGTGGATCATTTATAACATTCCCCATGTCCTTCCGCACCCTCCACAATCGCCCGATTTGAATCCAATCGAACATTTGTGGGAAGAATTGGAAAGACGAATAAGAAAGCGCAACATTTCTAATAAAAACCAATTGAAAGAGATTCTCTCACAAGAATGGAGAAATATCGGCGCAGATATCACAAAAAAACTAGTCACTTCAATGCCCAGACGATTAAAAGAGGTAATAAAGCAAAAGGGATATGCTACAAAATATTAATTATGATTTTGTATTCGAATGTTTTTTAAGTTTTTGAAAGTGTGCCAATAATTTTGTCCGTTACAAACTGAACAAATAACTGTATTTAATTTTTTCTTTAAAATATTTTTATCAAATTTTTGTTTTTATGCTACCACGAAATGAATTGCAACTGCTTAATTAATTTCATAATAAAATGTTAAATATATAACTTTAAATTTAATATAAATTGGATGTTTTATTTAAAAAATCTCATTGCGCCAAAAATATTGTCCGGCACTGTATATATATATATATATATATATATCTATATATATATATATATATATATATATATATATATATATATATATACATATATATATATATATATATATATATATATATATATATATATGTATATATGTATACATACATATATACCTGTATATATATATATATATATATATATATATATATATGTTTACGAAAATACCTTTGTACAAAAACATTTTTACATATATTCCAAAGAATTTAGTTTTAAGTTATGTTTTCAAATAAATTGAATAAGATACATATCTTTTTCTAGTTTTTTAACCCAATAAATTGAATTGAGTTTCTTTAAAATTTGGATTTTTAATCTTTTTATTAAAACAATTTATTCATTTATGAAAATATTCATTTATGAAAACAATAATGAATAAATAGCTTGTCGTTTCATTTCGCCAGAATTACTTGATAAATTGTCTTGAGGATCAGCTGGATCTTCGAAAGTGTTTTCCTGAACTTCATTTGTTTCATAAAAGCTTGACCAATCATAATCTATTAAAATAATGGAGAACGCAGCAAACAAGAAACCAATCGCAGCAAAATTTCTGACTTTCTGTGTTGGCAAGACGCATTCTAAGTTGTTTAAGACTTCCAAATCTTTCCTTTAGAATTCCAAAAGTGTGCTCTACTCTATCCCTATATTTGCTATGTCGTAAATTGAAAGCTATCTGAGCATTTCTATCCAGCTGTCGCGAGTTGGTTCTGTAAGGCGTAATTATTGTTGTTGATAGAGGATATGCTGAATCTCCAGCTAGCCATTGATAAGATGCAAAATACTGGGGTCTAATTACCGCTTTCGATATCGATTGTACTATCAAGCAAAAATAAAACTCGATCGCTATCGAGTTGCCTCGTGATGGCATTCGATCCATATCGAATCGAGTTTTCATACTAATGTAAAAGATTTACTTAAATTTTGTAATAGAGTGGCAACACATGTTTGCATAAAATATGAACAAAGGAAAATACAAGTAATGTAAGTAAAAACTCAAATTTTTATTATATTAATTTAAAGTTTGTACTTTATAGAAAATGAATCAACAAATATTGATGCTATCATATTTATCTTCGTCGGACTCAGAAGAAGAATACGGTTTGACGATTATTAGGAAGCAATTGCGGGATAAGAGCAACGTTTTATGTTTGCCAACAAAAGTGTAAGTAACAAATTTAGTATGTGGGATCAAGTAAATTGTTTAATGTATATTTTTTTAGATTTAAACAGCGGTTCAGATTGTCGAAGGAGGCATTTAATTATGTTTTATCTGAATTGAGTTTTTCTGGGCACATGCAAACGGCAGTGCCACCAATGCTACAATTAGCCGCAACACTTTCCCTTCTGGCCACAGGCTCCTTTCAGCATGCAATTGGTAATGATTACCTAATTGGAATGTGCCAAGTACAATTAGCAAAATAGTGACAAAGGTGGCCAAAGAAATGGAAGCAAAACTATGTCCATATCATATAAAATTTCATCCAGAGCAATCCAATGATTGTATGGAAGCTTTCTATAGGAAATACAAGATTCCTGGAGGTTTGTGCTTTAGGGTAATTATGTTTTATTATTTAACTTTTCATACCGCTTATTTTAGTTATAGGCTGCATAGATGGCACCCACATAGGCCTTCAAAAGCCTTCTCAAAACGAACATATGTTTTTTAATAGGAAAGGTTTTCACAGCCTAAACTCTATGGTGGTAAGTTTTATTATAAATTGTATGCTAATTGATATAAAATCGTACATATTTATTAGATTTGTGACCATGAATACAAGCTTCTAGCTATTAATTCAAAGTATGGTGGTGCGGCACACGACTCTTTTATATGGAAACATTCCGATGAAAGGCATTTGTTGGAAGACCTTTACAACAATAAAAATATGAAAAATTGTAGGCTTTTGGGTAATTTATATTTTTGTTTGCAATTTATTTATGTGTCTATTAAAGCATTATATTTTCGTTTGTTTGTTTTAGGTGACTCGAGCTATCCTTTAGAGCCATGGTGTATAACACCATATAGGAATCCCGCTGAAGACTCAGAGGAATCTTATTTCAATACAGTTCACTCAAAGGCCAGGTGCATTGTTGAAAGATCCATTGGAATTTTTAAAGCCCTTTGGAAAGTTCTTTCAAATGATAAGAGAAGTCGATACTCCCCCGAAAAAATTGCACTTTTAGCAAATGTGTGTGCAGCGCTACATAACATTTGCATAAAGTTCAAAGTGGATAGGTACACTGTAATTAATGTCACTGAATCTGTTCAAATTGATGTTGATTTAGGAAGTGAAACAAATTTTACTAGAATTGGCAAAAAAATTAGGGACCATATAAAACTGTCATTATTAAATAATTTATAAGCACATATAAAAAGATAAATATAAAGTAATATCAATTGCACCGTTTATTAAAAATAGATAAAAATTAACACAGCCTTGTTATTCATTTCATTTGTACTTTTGGCTTTTAAAAATAACTTAAACATAAATAAACTCCATGTCTTAAACAATATACATATGTACACTACTGGCAGTACCAAACCGTTTAAAATTATCTTTTTTAAATCTGTTTTTTGAGAATTTCCAGTTCAATTATTTTTATTTCATAATCTATCTTTTTTATTTTCATAGTTTCAGCATGCTTTTCTTCTTTTATTTTGAGTGAACGTTCCTTTAACTCAATTAAACGATCAAGTTTAGAAGACATGCTCATTTGATGCTCCTCGACTTTCGCAATATTAGATTTTAAAAGCTCCAGTTTCGTTGCTGCATTCGCAGAGCGTTTTGTTGATGTTTTTGTAATTTCGATATGTTATCTTCTTCATTTTCCATTTCACTATCTACTTCCGATGTTAACAATGTATTAACTTGAGACTGAACATTTTCATCTGTGTCATTACAAGATCCGTTTGTGTTATTGGCTGATCCGAACGTGTTTACCGTTGACAAACCTTCAACTGCTACATCAATGCCAGCAGCCTGAAGTATTTGTTCCTCAGCAGAAGACAAAAAGATTTCTTCATAGGGCCCTCCTCCTGTTTTCTTTTTGGATGCCTTGTTCATTGATACTTTCTTCTTCACACTGAATTTTTGATCCGTGTAAACCTTTATTACAAAAAAATATATGTAAAATCTGTAAGCAACGAAACATACATACGTATATAGAAATGATACATACCTTACGCCATAAGTTAGCATTTTTAGTGGGAGGGCTATACAAATTCAAACGCACAGTAAGTGTTTCCCACAGTCTATTTGCTACAACTCTTCCCTGTCCACAATTTGGCAATAGATTTTTTGCCAAATTCGGATGTTCGGACATAAACTCTGCCATAACTTCCTTTTGTTTTAAATTTATATTTTTCACACTTGTCCTGAAATGTGCAATATAATTACAATTGTTTTTACTAAAAAACTAAATAAGACTTACATTTTTTTACAATTTATTATTTGCACTTAAAATTGAAAAAACCATTTATTTTGTCTACGATTGACATTTTGGTATCGAACAATGTTTGTAAATATGGCATTCGATCGATGACTCGCTATCGAAAGCCATCATCTCAAACTTCATTTATTTTTGTTCGACATCGATTGTCATAATCACAAAGGAAAAATTTTCGATCGAATTAGCCCGATATCGAAAGCGGTAATTAGACCCCTGGTCTTTGTTTTGAAATAAGGAGCTATTTCGAAAGATCCTAGCGTCATGCCAGCTTCCAGGGTGACCAACCACCACATGTCGAATTTTTCGTTTGTAGTCGCAAACTACTTGTGCTTTTAGTGAATATATGTGGTTTCTTGAGAAGTGTTGTAGTTAAATACATATATCCAGTGAATACTGTACATTATATATGAGAGCTACAACTTAAAGCTTAATGTGTCACTTTGACACTTGCAACATGTTATTACTTGTATTTGAATTACATTACATGAACTGTCAATAAACATCCTTCCTTCCGTTTTTAACTTTTAATGAAGTAAGACGTCTTTTCTTTTATACGGTTTTTTGTATCCACCAACATCAGGTTATGGGCCGCATGTTTTAAGAAAAAATCGGTATTAAAGTAATAAACAGCCTTATGTGAACTCAGCTTGTTCAATAGTTTTTCTTGGGATATAATTTAAAAAAAAAAAAAAAAAAAAAAAAAACAATTTTACTTCGAAATGGGTCAAGATAAAATTGAAAAATTGAAAGGGCGAGATAACTATGATACATGGAGATTTGCTGCAAAGTCCTATCTTGTGCTAAAGGGTTACTGGCCATGCATTGAAGGTTCGGAGGGGGACTCCACAAAAAATTTGCAGGCAATTTCTGCTCTTGGGCTGTTGATTGAACCATCTAACTACTCGTATGTCCAAAATTGTACATTGGCTAAAGATGCATGGAATGCATTGGAAGCTGCATTTGAAGATAATGGCGTTTTGCGTCGCATGGACTTGCTAAAGTATCTTATGCGATTGGAGTTGACAGATTGCTCCTCAATGGAAGACTATGTTAATAAGATGGCATGTACTCAACAAAAACTGGAAAAGTCGGGCACTAAGATTCCAGATGATATTGTGGCTCAGATAATGCTTAGTGGTTGACCAGATGAATATCGTCCGATGGTAATGGCGCTCGCAAATAGTGGAAAGGCATTGACAACTGACCTGGTTCGAATGAATCTCCTCCAAGAAATTAAGCATGAAGGCTTGAATGGTGACGGAATGGTGTTGACATCTAAAAAGGCGAAGAAGAAACCGAGCTCGAAGGTAAAAAATAAGTCTTCAATTGTTTGCTTTGAATGTGGCAAAAAAGGGCATTATGCCAACAAATGTCCATCAAAAACTAAGGAAAAGAGGGACTCGAACAACTTATTGCTTGCCTCAACAGGATTCATTGCTAACTCTCAGTGTGCATCAGATTGGCTAATTGATTCGGGGGCTACGTCTCATATTACAATTGATTCTGGATGCCTCTACAAGCAGCGTGAGCCAAAGTTCAACCAAATTGTTGTCGGAAATAACGCACGGGTGGGTGTGGAAAGTGCTGGGGACATTCGTGTAAAATTACAAGCAAATACAAACATACAGTATGATCTGACCATGAAGGATGTCCTTTATATACCAAATATCTGTGCAAATTTAATGTCGGTAAGTCAAATAGCCAAGCATTGAAAAACTATTGTGTTCAATAACCAAAATTGCCGTATATTTGATGAAAACTACAACCTGCTTGCAATTGCATCACTTATCGACGATCGACTAAGCTGTGAAACTGCCAAATTGGCAATGTCGGCAACTGCTTTATCAACGTCAGCTGATCATATGTTATTGCATCGACGTATGGGACACCCGTGTGACAATAATATGAAACGTATTAAATCCTCTGTTGATGGGTTTAATTTACCGAGTGGAAAACTGGACAAATGCACTGTCTGCCTGCAAGGGAAACAAACATGAGCTTCGTTTAAAGAAAGTGGAGAGCGAGCTACGGAAATTCTTCAACTAGTGCACACGGATGTTTGTGGCCCAATATCAACAAAATCTCTCGGAGGAGCCAGGTATTTACTGACATTTGTTGACGATTTCAGTCGTAAAGTTTTCGTATACCCACTTAAAAGTAAAAATGGGGCTTACGAAAGTTTTTTTGCATTTTAAGAATTTAGTTGAAAATCAGCAAAAACAAACTATAAAGATACTGAGATCTGACAACGGGAAGGAATTTTGCAACAAAAACTTTAAAGCAATCACTGCTAGACATGGAATTTTGCATCAATTAACTGCCCCATATACTCCAGAACAGAACGGCGTTGCTGAACGCATGAACCGAACTATCATTGAAAAGGTACGTTGCATGCTATTTGATGCGAATCTTGGTAAGCAATACTGGGCAGAAGCAGCATCAACAGCGGCATTTTTGATTAATCGGACTCCGTGCAGAAATATGACCGATACTACTCCAGAAGAAATCTGGTCTAAGGTGAAGCCAGATTTGTCCGCACTACGTGTTTTTGGATGCAAGGCAATGGTACATGTTCCAAAAGAGAATCGCAGGAAGCTTGACTCCAAATCAGTAGAATGCATGTTTCTAGGTTACAGCGAACAATCGAAGGCGTATAAGTTGTACAACCCTAAGTCGTGATGTGACTTTCTTCGAAAATATCAACGAAAACCCAAATGAAACCCGTGATGTCACAACTTTCCCTTCGCAAATACCACAAAAACCAAACCGGCAAGATGAGAAGTTGATTTGTAGTAGCGATGACTCCAGCAGTGATAACTCCAGCGACGACGATGATGGTGACTTCAATAATAAAATGTCTGCACACAGTGAGGGTTACAGTCATTTCAAAGGTCAGAGCTATACTACAGAATTGTACAAAACGCAGTGCGAAGACAACACACCCCGTGAACAACAAAATGATGTGACGAATGAATCGAATGTCGAATTCAGTGAGGGTAATGACAACGTTCTTGATGGGAATTCTCCAAACGATTCCTGAGAGCACGAGGATCTGGAAGTCAAAATTAGTGAAATTTCAACGGTATGTATATCTGACGACGAAGAAAATCCAAGACGTGAATCAGATGTGACACCTCTTGGCTTACTGGCAGCAACATCGGACGTAAGTGAGCCAAAATCTGTTCGGGAAGCATTGAATGGCGCTAACAGTAGTGACTGGACCAACGCCATGCTAGACGAATATAATGCCTTGATGGAAAATGGTACGTGGGTATTGACAGATTTACCTCCAGGGAGAAAAGCGATTGACAGCAAGTGGGTGTTCAAGGTGAAGCGAAACGCAGAGGGCGATATTGATCGTTTTAAAGCACGACTTGTCGTGAAGGGTTATTCACAAGTGAGGGGCATAGATTACGATGAAACGTACTCACCCGTTGTACGATATTCCTCTGTCCGTTTTTTACTCGCAATGGCAGTGAAACTTGACCTGGTGGTGCACCAAATGGACGCTGTTACAGCTTTTTTGCAAGGTGAGTTGCAAGAAGAACTTTATATTAGCCAACCACAATGTTTTGATGCCAAAACTGGCAGAGTATGTCGGCTCCGTAAATCATTATACGGATTGAAACAGTCGAGCAGAGTATGGAATCTGAAGTTGAATTCTGTACTAACTCAACAGCTTGGTTTTAAAAGATCAGCGGTTGATCAGTGCATCTACTACAAACATTCGGCGCAGAATGTACTTATTTTGACAGTGTACGTAAATGACATATTAATATTTGGAAGCAACAGCACGATGATTACCAAACTAAAGAAAGACTTATCCAGTAAATTCAAGATGAAAGACATGGGCGTTGCAACCTCCGTGCTTGGCATGCACATTGTAAGAAATAATGATAAGTCTATTTCCATAGATCAAAAGCAGTACTTGATGTCAATCCTGGAACGATTCAACATGAGCGACAGTAATCCAGTGAACACTCCACTCGATCCGAATCAGCGGTTATCAAAAGACATGTGCCCAAAAAATGACGCAGAGCGACAGGAAATGGATTGAGTCCCATATCAGGAAGCGATTGGCTGCATTATGTATGCTGCACAAATTAGCCGACCAGACATTGCATATGCGGTAAGCGTACTTAGTCGTTACAATACAAACCACGGAAAATCACACTGGTCTGCAGTTAAAAGGGTTCTTCGGTACCTGAAGGGCACCATTGATTTAAAACTTACGTATCGAAAGGACACCAAAGGGCAAGTTGTTGGCTATTGTGATGCGGATACAGGGTACGTTTTTCAATTGCTGGGTGCAGCAATTTCATGGGCTACGCGAAGACAACCAACGATTGCACTTTCATCGACAGAAGCCGAATTCATGTCTATGGTGGCGGCCATACAAGAGGCACTATGGCTCAAGCGATTTGAATGCGAAATTTTTCCAATGGCCCCAAAATCGATGGATTTGGACAACCAAGGAGCGATTCAATTGGCTATGAATAGTAACTACCAGGCACGAACCAAACATATAGATGTGAAGAATTACTTTATACGGGAGAAGCTGGCTGAAGGCACCATCAAATTAAGACGTCTTTTCTTTTATACGGTTTTTTCTATCCACCAACATCAAGAAGTATGACTTATGATCTTCAATTGGAGATTCCACCAATTCGATCTCGGTTCCATCAATGTAGCCAGCAGAATGGAAGTTCATAAAAAGTATCAGATACGATTTGGGATCCTTCATTCTCGCTAGGCCAATAAATATATATGTTTTGGTTGTAGGCGCAAGAATGCTTTGAATATTCTCTTCGTTATAATGGATATGGTTCCTACATCTCCAATACCAAAAATAGTGGCGATTTTTTACTGATGGACTTTCTCCTGATGATCCCAACCTGAAAAGGACTATTGCAAGCTGCAATTCGACAGAAAATTGCTTGCAGGAATGGGCCTTACTAAATTCTGGTTCATTTTTTTATTAGTTTACAAAGCTTTTTGAATTGTTTTCTATTAACTCTAAGCATCTGCCGGAATCTATCTCCGTCCATAGTTGTCAGAATATTATTACGCCATAAATGTGATTTAGGTATTGTGTTAAAACATCCACGGCGGCACTCCATCACAACAGATATATTTTCTACGAGCTCGTCAAGAGTATTTTCCACAGCGTCATATTCACATTCCAAATCCATACTTTCGTTGGGTAATATTTCTTCCGCAGCCTTGTCTATTAATATATCCACTAGTTCTTCTTTAAAGGCTATGCTTGACATTTTTTATTGTTTGGAAAAATTTTTTTGTAACGGATGAACTTTTTTCAAACGAATCTAGTTTTTTCTTCAAACAGCTGTTAATGAGTATTGCTATATGAAACTCAAAATATCGTTCACAATTAATGGCAAAAACATGATGTACCAATTTGCTCATGCTACGATGCTAGACTACTTGCTCGAGATTGTGAACTGGGCTAATGTGTATAACGGGCACACAATTGAGCAAAGGGAAAAAACCAACATTGTTTTTTTCAGTCGCATGGTTGTGTATACTCATAACAATTCATATGCCTTTCGACATATGCACATGTTGTGACTGCACTCATGATCAAAGCAACCACAGCAGTGAATGCCTACGTTGAGTGTGTGTACATACGTACGTACATACAAATGTACGAAACGGTACCGTAGTATAGGAATAGAGTGTAGAATAACAAGTTTTTATTGCTAAATGTACATCTGTTTGTATATTCATAAGTAAGAAACATTCTACTGCGTAGGAAAGGAATTTATGATAATAATTAAGTTGTTTACCAAAGCAGTGTATGGAATGTGAGTTGCGACGCAATTTAAGAACATTCTGCCGCTAAAAGAATTTATCATAATAATCAAGTATTGACCAATGAAATGTTAAGTTCTATACAATGCTATGCATAATTGTAAAACGACTGTTAGGAAATATTTTGTTTTGTCACGAGTATAAAAGGGCACAGCAGAATGTAATCGGGATCAGTTCTTGGGAAGTGATTTACTACACCTAACAGGAGCGTCTCCGTGCTGGTGTGTGAATTTAGCTATTGAGTTTCCACTAATCCTTTTTGTTGAGCCTAGGAGTGGGTTATTGGTGAACCGTTTCCTAACCGGAACGTCTCCTTCCTGGAATCGTTGTTCACTACTCACCCATAGCTAGTGACTCTATTTAAGTCGGTCCGGTCGCGTGGTGATAAGGAAATAACCAGCCAATTGGATTAACCTAACAGGAGCGTCTCCGTGCTGGTTATGACATTGGTCGTTGTGTTATTTGCCTAAGCTTTTCGTTTGTTGAGCCTAGGAGCTGGTTATTGGTGAACTGTTTCCTAACCGGAACGTCTTCTTACTGGAAACGTTGTTCACTACTCACCCATAGCTAGTGATTCTAGTTAAGTCGGTCCGGTCGCGTGGTGATAAGGAAATAACCAGCCAATTGGATTAACCTAACAGGAGCGTCTTCGTACTGGTTATGACATTGGTGGTTGTGTTATTTGCCTAAGCTTTTCGTTTGTTGAGCCTAGGAGCTGGTTATTGGTGAACTGTTTCCTAACCGGAACGTCTCCTTACTGGAAACGTTGTTCACTACTCACCCATAGCTAGTGATTCTATTTAAGTCGGTCCGGTCGCGTGGTGATAAGGAAATAACCAGCCAATTGGATTAACCTAACAGGAGCGTCTCCGTACTGGTTATGACATTGGTCGTTGTGTTATTTGCCTAAGCTTTTCGTTTGTTGAGCCTAGGAGTTGGTTATTGGTGAACTGTTTCCTAACCGGAGCGTCTCCTTACTGGAAACGTTGTTCACTACTCACCCATAGCTAGTGACTCCATTCCATTCGTGCGAATCGTATTAGAGTCGGAGAGCATCCACACGAGTTATATACCTAACAGGAGCGTCTCCATACGGGTATATAAAGAAGTGGATCGTCTCCAAGCAAATTTTAATCCACTCGCGAGTTAAATCCTCTGCCGCTCAAGAACTGTTTCACATTTTCTGTCGAGGACAATAGAGTTATAAATGAATCTCTCTGTTAACCACAATCGTTGTGTTGTTGTATTTTTTTTATATACTCAACAACTCTGCGCGCCGCTGAGCTCTACCCCAGCACCTAGCGGAAACGTGTCGTTACAGTGGCGCCCGAGCAGGGACTTTTTAAAGTCTAAACAACAACAAAAAATATAGATAAAAAAGGACTCTGAATGACATTTCAGAGAAAGAGAGAGATTGAAAAAGCGTCCGGGAAAAAAAGGAAGCAAAGTAATAAGATGATAGAAAAACCGAGAGACAAAAGTATGATGGAAGAAAACCCACAAAAAACCGGCGAAGTAACCACCCTCAAGAAAGAGGAGCTCATGAGCTATCTGACGGAGTTTAAACTAACAGCAAGTGGGACTGTAGAAGACCTAAGAAAGCGGTCTCAAAGTTTATCAACAGCGAGCAAGATGAAGCCACGACTACGCGCCTATGGCAACTGCAACAGCGGCACGAGGCAGACAACCCATCTCCGCACCCGAATGTACAGGTACCGACATACTGCATCCCAGTGCAGCGAAAAATGGGCCAACTCACTCGAACGTGACATCAACAGTCGAGTGATGACAATAGAGGTCGTGCGCAAGTGGGGTGTAAAGTACGATGGAGGTAAAGATCTAGTCGGCTTTGTGGAACGTAAGTCCCATACGAACGGCAACGAAAATGTTAGTGAGTACCAAAATCTACTAAAAGTGAGTGACTCGTTTTCATTCGCATTCGTTTGCGTTCGATATCATGAGCCAGGCAGTTAATAAAAGAATCTCAAGTGTCACATCAGGTAAAATACATATGGACAACAGACATCACTTGACATCTCGTGCCGCTGCACTTGGAATATGTGTTTGCTGTTTGTTTGAGTCTTGGTCACTGCCACTGCACTAAATATTTGCATGCCGTCTGTGGGAAACAGATTTATTTTGTTTTCCCGCCAAACTAATTTTAGGTAATTATAAGAAACTAAGTGTAAACAATATTTAAGTTATGCATATAGTTAAGGGGGTTAATCTTTCTTCTCAAAGCTGAAATAAAAGGAGCAGATTTTCCCAAATAGCATTAAGAATTAAACTAGACATTGGAGCGACAATATGGTTGCTCCATAAGTTAATTCAAATAGAAATAAAATTGAAAGGTTGAAGCGACAACTAAAAAGTCGCTCACCAAATAAAAGAACAACATTTTTCTTTTTATTACATGGCGATTCTGCCAGTTTGTTAGAGTGCAAAATATATTGCACCTAACATTAAAAAAAATATTATAATAATAACGTGTCCTGGCAGATTAGCCAAATATCTGCCAGAAGAGAAGAGAAGAAATTGCCTGGCCGAGAGGCAATAGATACTGATGAACTACATCAACCACAGAAGAAGAGCAACATGCATCAAGCCAACGATTAGTAATAATTAAAGTAAATCTATATATATGTATATTAACGAGTTGCGCAAGTTCGCACTCATAGGGCCTATAAGCGACTTATCGCTCGAGGCAAACATTTTTTTCTCCTCTTAATTTAATATTTTAATTAAATTATGAAAGAAGGGCCAAGAACCCTAACAGTAGAAGAATATAAAAAAGGCAAATCGTCTTAAAAGAAAAAAAAATTAACTGCAATTCCAAAATTAAAAAGGAAAAATAGAAGAGGTGGCGTTACCCAAAAACTGAAACGGGAACGATCTATCCTCATTAGATTAATAAACTCTAATCCACCACCATCGTGGGAAAATAAGCAAAAATAATAAAAACCTATGACAAAAAGAATTTTTAAGAATTTATGTACATGATCCTTTATAATGAATAACTTTGAGGGACCCGAACCTCAAATGGAGGAACGAATAAGGTGTTTGGCAATAATTTGGGAGGCTATAGGTATGCCAGGTGTCCCTACTGAGGGCGATATAATAAATAAAACTAGAATAAAAGAAGAAACAGTTCGCGGAATAAGGTGGGCAGAAAAAATACAGGAAGAGAAAAGACAAAATATTTGTTACACAAAAGAGGTCTTAAGAGCAGAGCAAATGAATTAGATAAAATTTAAAAGAATTTAGATAACATTTTTTAACGATTTGAAATCATGCTTGTCAGAAATTGCTGATAAAAAGTCGATAGAAATTAATTTACCATACTCACTACACGAAAGCATAACTCATAATATAAACGTAAGTAGCAAGTTTATAAATAGTTGCACAGAAGCAACTGGGCAACAAAACACTATACTGCATTACAGAAAAAGACAAAACAATAATTTTCGTAAAAATTATATAAATTTTCGTGGAAGAAACAACCACACACGAAGCTATAACAATAATAGCAATAATTATAACAATAGATACAACAATAACAAAACCTGAAGTAATACGCCAAATTAAATTAATATCAGTACATAAAGAACTACTAATACCAAATCAGGAAATAGAACCAAGTGTTTTCACTGCTAATACCTTGGTAACAACAAACAATGCTTTTATACGCATACTTAATACTAACAATAACATTAGTAAAATAAAACAAAGTCAAATAAAAACCGAGAACATCTCAAACTACAATTAAAAGTATTTCTGTAACACAAACGAGTAGAAAAGCTCGTTTTGCAAATTTTAACAAAAAAAATTTCCGCTTTAATTTAAAAATACATTAACGGAACTTTGCAATTCATATTGTGATATTTTCGGTTTAGAAACAGAACCAATAACAACTAATAGTTTTTATGAGCAAAAGTTGAGAGTAAAAGATGACCAACCTGTATACATTAAAAATTATAGAATAACACATTTACATAAAGAAGAAATAAATAAACAAGTGAAAAAATTAATAGAAGACAAAATAGTAGAACCATCATACTCTGAATACAATAGTCCAATTCTATTAGTACAAAAGAAATCTTTACCTAATTCAGAAAATAAAAGATGGAGACTTGTAGTAGATTATTGACAAATAAATAAGAAATTGGTTGCAGATAAATTCCCATTACCAAGAATAACGATATTTTGGATCAACTCGGAAGAGCTAAGTACTTTTCTTGTCTAGGCTTAATGTCTGGTTTTCATCAAATTGGATTAGACAAAAATTTAAGAGACTTTACGTCATTTTCAACAAACAATGGGTCATACAGATTTACAAGATTACCATATGGATTAAAAATAGCACCGAATTCTTTTCAAGGAATGATGACAATTGCCTTCAGTGGATTAAAGCCAGAACAAGCTTTTCTCTATATGGACGATTTAGTAGTGTTAGGATGTTCAGAAAACCACATGCTTTCAAATCTAAAACACGTTTTTCAAATTGCAGAGAACACAATCTTAAATTACATCCAGAAAAATGTTAATTTGTCATGACAGAAGTCACTTACCTTGGTCATAAATGCACAGACAAAGGAATTCTCCCAGATGACAGTAAATATTCGATAATAGAAAAATATCCAACGCCAAAAGATGCCGATAGCGCAAAAAGATTTGTAACATTTTGCAATTACTATCGAAGGTTTATAAAAAATTTTTCAGAGTATTCAAGACATCTGACAAGATTGTCCAAAAAAGGTGTAAAGTTCGAATGGAACAAAGATTGTGATGATTCGTTCAAATATCTAAAAAAGGCATTAATAAGTCCAACATTGCTCCAATATCCTGATTTCACGAAACAATTCTGTATAACAACAGATGCAAGCAAACATGCCTGTGGTGCGGTGTTAACACAGGAATACGAAGGTAAACATCTACCTATTGCATATGCATCAAAAGCATTCACAAAAGGAGAAAGCAATAAATCCACCATTGAACAAGAATTGACAGCCATACACTGGGCAATAAAACACTTCAGACCATATATTTATGGAAAACACTTTCTTGTACGTACTGACCATAGACCACTTTCATATTTGTTTTCAATGAAAACCCAAGATCCAAGTTAAGACGTATTAGACTTGACTTAGAAGAATATGACTTTACAGTAGAATATCTTAGGGGAAAAGATAACTATGTTGCCGACGCACTATCAAGAATTACCATAACAGAACTTAAAGACATGAACAATAAAATATCTTCAATATTAAAAGTCACGACTAGATCGATGACACAAAAGAAAGAAAAATATATAACATTAAATCAGCACAAAATTGTTAAAAATAATGAAAATGATAATAAGCCCAGTATATATGTACCGTTTAACAACACTGACGTCAGAAAATATTACAAACTAAAGATTTCCCCCAGAAAATGTTACATTAAACGAGGAAAATCTGTAGTAACATATATACAAATAAATGATTTGTTTACTAACGAGAACTTTGATCTAGAACAATTTTTCTCTAGGCTCGAATATGTAGCCGGTAACCACAATATATGTAAAATACAAGATTCACCTAACGAGAAAATTTTCGAAGTTCAGTTGATTTCAATGCTTTTCTTATGTATGTTAATGTAAAAACATTTAATCGCTGTCACAGAAAAGCCCTATTAGAGGTTGCTATAGAGCTTTTGTTTGGAAACTACTGACATATTTTCAGATGGTAAAAAACTTCATTGCCCACGCTAATATTAAGCATATTTTATGAAAACTAGATCGTAAGCGTGTCAATATAATTAATAAGATTATATTATGAAACCAAATTGTAATTACTTAAAAGTAGAAATAATAATCTGTCTTAATATTTTTTTGTGGTGAACAGTAATAAATAAATAAATTATATTTATTTAATAAATTAAATTAAAATTATCCTAATTGGCGCCCAACGTTAAAAGAAATTACTTTTTATTAAAAACACCCCATAGGCTGTAACTAAAAGGAATTCCAACCAAGGACTTTAAAAAAAGTACCCTATAGGCTACATAGGAGGGAGAAATTCGAAAAGCCCCCACAGGCTGCACAGCAATCTAGATAACAGCAAGAAAAAGACCGAATAAAACTAAAATACTTACATAGTTGTAAAGTTGTATAAAAAATTTATTTTTGGAAGACATATTTTGGACTTAACCAAGGTCCTTGATATTGTCCGAGGCTTAAGAGAATTTTTAGGGAACCCTTCGGAATTTAGCTCTTGGAAAAAAGCGTAGAAAAGATACTGATTTATGAAAATACTAGAAGATCGAAGAAATAACCAATTTTAACCACTATTAGGAACAAGATAGTGGGTACCGCAGACGTCGCCTTAAAAACATATAACACCCCCTTGAATTAGGAAAGCATAACATATTGTATGGCCTTAAATTAGGCAGATAAAAGAGACCTTACTACACTATAGTATCAGATGAGTACTCTTGTTCACGGCAATAATAAGGTTTAAGAATTTTATCAGCAAGTATATTCCCATCTCTCTTTAATTTCGAATAAATCATCCTGTATGGATATAGGAAGGGAAGCACTTAATTTGTTTACACAAACCTATCGAGGAAATTATTTGTTCCTTGGCATATTTAGAGGAAATATGCCAAGGGATTTACCCCAGGCATTACACCTCTGCCTAAAGATGAAGAATCAATTTACGACAACGCAATTCGCAAACTCGCATAATCAATCCAAATCTAACAACTATAGTCAGAACACCCGTGGTATGAATATATACCAACAAAAATTTTTTCCGCAATTAGCACATATGCCACAACCTTCCTCATATCTTAGAAAGTCTTATGTACCTGTCCAAATGCAGAACAGGGTATATAAGGCCTCAAAGTTATCCAAATCCATATCTATGATCTTATATACTCGTTCAAGCTTACGTAAATTCCAGTTTCCCAAATCACAACTAAGACCCGAACCGATGGACATAGACCAATCAGAGCAATAACTACATGAATCGAGCCGCTCAAAATGATAGAGAATAATTGTTATAACTTACAGGCTCACAGAAGGGACTGTAGATCATTCTACGGGAAGATTGTTGCTTAAGGGAGGTAGTTACTGTATGTTTAATGAAAGATCTTGTTTCACTCCCCATTTAGGAAATTCATATTGGGAAGATCTTATCGAAAATAAAATATGTAAAAAAGATCTACCCATTTCATTACTCTATAGTGGACCGGCTATGAAAACAATCGATAGCCATTCAGAGGAATTATCTATATTATACTTCTTCACCAATGGGTACGCAGATTATGCTCTAGCATTAAGCCAAAATAAAGAATATTGTGGTTACATTGAGGTGATTCAAACCGAACACCCGAAGATTTTCATAGTTGAGGGCAACAGTATGAGTGTTTTGGACACAGTTACATCGGTTGTCAAAAGTTCAGATGTCGACCTATTGACACACCTAAACTCTAAATTTTGTCAAGGGACAACTTGAAGATTTATATAATATTGTATCAGAGGAAGGATTTAAGAATGAGATACAATTATTGAGGCAATTACAGACACTGGCACTATTATCTCCAAATCAGTTTGCTTATGACTATTTCGGTAGTCCAGGTTATGCTGCTTTTTTATCAGGGGAAGTCATTTATGTGACCAAGTGCAAGGCGATTTCTGTAGAATACAAGCAAACTTATCCATTATGTTATCAAGAGCTACCCGTGACATGCTGTAACAAGACTTACTTCATACAGCCTAGAACTCAATTGCTGTCTAAAGTTGGAATTGGCTTGTAATCTTCTTTTTAGACCTTACTATAGAATGGGGTACAAGTGGTTATGCGCGTTAAGATATAATTAATTCCGGCTTATACCCCAAAGAGACTATTGATCAGTATAAAAAGAATCTGGAAATTCCTGATTCCGAACAAGTTATTTTAGCCAACTTAGCATCTAATTTGATTACTAGGGATCAAGAGGGAACTATGCAGTTCAGTGTCAGCAATACTTTTTCTGAGCAAGATTTAGAGACTCTCAAAGAAATAATGTTTAGAAATTACTTTGAAAAAAGTTTCAGGTGGATTAAGGAAATGGGAAGTTTCGTTGCTGGATTGTGGGTAATTATATTAATAGTGAAATTTGTATCCAATATTATCATGAATAGTTTAATAATACGTCAGCAAGGCTTCCATCCTTTATACTACTTCTTATCTCCTTGCGGAAAGATTATAGATTATGCATCATCTAAAAGAAATAGAGGCTGCTGATGGTGAAGGTGACACAGATAAACCTTCACCACTCTAAAGCAGCATCCGCTGCTTTGCTTCTCCGGCTGGCTGAGAGAAAGGAGGAGCTGATCATGGTCCAAGAACCCTGGGTCCACCAAGGTTGGGTTCAAGGACTAAAAAGCAAGAGCTACAAGCTCATATGTGCCAAAAGTACAGGTAATATAACATCGTGCATTTTGGCTAAAAACTCCTTGTGTATCTTCATTTTATCTGAATACAGTGATGAGGACACCGTTTCTGCAGCTCTGGAGACCCCGGCTGGAACAGTATGGTTGGTCTCAAGCTATATGGCACATGACCAGGGCTAGGTGTTGAGGGACCGAACCCTAGAGTGAACAGGAAGAGGCCCGATTGAGAGCTACAGAACAACCTGCTCTGTAACTCCCTATCCTCGATTCCACCGATGAATGATATCGGGGATATTGATTCTGCTGTGGAGATTCTTAGCGAATCATTCCGCTACGCCACCAGCATGGCCTGCAGAACTACAGATTATGCTCTAGCATTAAGCCAAAATAAAGAATATTGTGGTTACATTGAGGTGATTCAAACCGAACACCCGAAGATTTTCATAGTTGAGGGCAACAGTATGAGTGTTTTGGACACAGTTACATCGGTTGTCAAAAGTTCAGATGTCGACCTATTGACACACCTAAACTCTAAATTTTGTCAAGGGACAACTTGAAGATTTATATAATATTGTATCAGAGGAAGGATTTAAGAATGAGATACAATTATTGAGGCAATTACAGACACTGGCACTATTATCTCCAAATCAGTTTGCTTATGACTATTTCGGTAGTCCAGGTTATGCTGCTTTTTTATCAGGGGAAGTCATTTATGTGACCAAGTGCAAGGCGATTTCTGTAGAATACAAGCAAACTTATCCATTATGTTATCAAGAGCTACCCGTGACATGCTGTAACAAGACTTACTTCATACAGCCTAGAACTCAATTGCTGTCTAAAGTTGGAATTGGCTTGTAATCCTCTTTTTAGACCTTACTATAGAATGGGGTACAACTGGTTTACACCTACTCATGATTCATTAGTTCTCACTAAAAGGCCAACGGATTTGAGCCCTTCAAAAGTCAAAAAATGGGAATTCCATATGCGTTAAGATATAATTAATTCCGGCTTATACCCCAAAGAGACTATTGATCAGTATAAAAAGAATCTGGATATTCCTGATTCCGAACAAGTTATTTTAGCCAACTTAGCATCTAATTTGATTACTAGGGATCAAGAGGGAACTATGCAGTTCAGTGTCAGCAATACTTTTTCTGAGCAAGATTTAGAGACTCTCAAAGAAATAATGTTTAGAAATTACTTTGAAGTTTCAGGTGGATTAAGGAAATGGGAAGTTCCGTTGCTGGATTGTGGGTAATTATATTAATAGTGAAATTTGTATACAATATTATCATGAATAGTTTAATAATACGTCAGCAAGGCTTCCATCCTTTATACTACTTCTTATCTCCTTGCGGAAAGATTATAGATTATGCATCATCTAAAAGAAATAGAGGCTGCTGATGGTGAAGGTGACACAGATAAACCTTCACCACTCTAAAGCAGCATCCGCTGCTTTGCTTCTCCGGCTGGCTGAGAGAAAGGAGGAGCTGATCATGGTCCAAGAACCCTGGGTCCACCAAGGTTGGGTTCAAGGACTAAAAAGCAAGAGCTACAAGCTCATATGTGCCAAAAGTACAGGTAATATAACATCGTGCATTTTGGCTAAAAACTCCTTGTGTATCTTCATTTTATCTGAATACAGTGATGAGGACACCGTTTCTGCAGCTCTGGAGACCCCGGCTGGAACAGTATGGTTGGTCTCAAGCTATATGGCACATGACCAGGGCTAGGTGTTGAGGGACCGAACCCTAGAGTGAACAGGAAGAGGCCCGATTGAGAGCTACAGAACAACCTGCTCTGTAACTCCCTATCCTCGATTCCACCGATGAACGATATCGGGGATATTGATTCTGCTGTGGAGATTCTTAGCGAATCATTCCGCTACGCCACCAGCATGGCCTGCAGAACTACAGATTATGCTCTAGCATTAAGCCAAAATAAAGAATATTGTGGTTACATTGAGGTGATTCAAACCGAACACCCGAAGATTTTCATAGTTGAGGGCAACAGTATGAGTGTTTTGGACACAGTTACATCGGTTGTCAAAAGTTCAGATGTCGACCTATTGACACACCTAAACTCTAAATTTTGTCAAGGGACAACTTGAAGATTTATATAATATTGTATCAGAGGAAGGATTTAAGAATGAGATACAATTATTGAGGCAATTACAGACACTGGCACTATTATCTCCAAATCAGTTTGCTTATGACTATTTCGGTAGTCCAGGTTATGCTGCTTTTTTATCAGGGGAAGTCATTTATGTGACTAAGTGCAAGGCGATTTCTGTAGAATACAAGCAAACTTATCCATTATGTTATCAAGAGCTACCCGTGACATGCTGTAACAAGACTTACTTCATACAGCCTAGAACTCAATTGCTGTCTAAAGTTGGAATTGGCTTGTAATCTTCTTTTTAGACCTTACTATAGAATGGGGTACAACTGGTTTTCACCTACTCATGATTCATTAGTTCTCACTAAAAGGCCAACGGATTTGAGCCCTTCAAAAGTCAAAAAATGGGAATTCCATATGCGTTAAGATATAATTAATTCCGGCTTATACCCCAAAGAGACTATTGATCAGTATAAAAAGAATCTGGAAATTCCTGATTCCGAACAAGTTATTTTAGCCAACTTAGCATCTAATTTGATTACTAGGGATCAAGAGGGAACTATGCAGTTCAGTGTCAGCAATACTTTTTCTGAGCAAGATTTAGAGACTCTCAAAGAAATAATGTTTAGAAATTACTTTGAAAAAAGTTTCAGGTGGATTAAGGAAATGGGAAGTTTCGTTGCTGGATTGTGGGTAATTATATTAATAGTGAAATTTGTATACAATATTATCATGAATAGTTTAATAATACGTCAGCAAGGCTTCCATCCTTTATACTACTTCTTATCTCCTTGCGGAAAGATTATAGATTATGCATCATCTAAAAGAAATAGAGGCTGCTGATGGTGAAGGTGACACAGATAAACCTTCACCACTCTAAAGCAGCATCCGCTGCTTTGCTTCTCCGGCTGGCTGAGAGAAAGGAGGAGCTGATCATGGTCCAAGAACCCTGGGTCCACCAAGGTTGGGTTCAAGGACTAAAAAGCAAGAGCTACAAGCTCATATGTGCCAAAAGTACAGGTAATATAACATCGTGCATTTTGGCTAAAAACTCCTTGTGTATCTTCATTTTATCTGAATACAGTGATGAGGACACCGTTTCTGCAGCTCTGGAGACCCCGGCTGGAACAGTATGGTTGGTCTCAAGCTATATGGCACATGACCAGGGCTAGGTGTTGAGGGACCGAACCCTAGAGTGAACAGGAAGAGGCCCGATTGAGAGCTACAGAACAACCTGCTCTGTAACTCCCTATCCTCGATTCCACCGATGAATGATATCGGGGATATTGATTCTGCTGTGGAGATTCTTAGCGAATCATTCCGCTACGCCACCAGCATGGCCTGCAGAACTACAGATTATGCTCTAGCATTAAGCCAAAATAAAGAATATTGTGGTTACATTGAGGTGATTCAAACCGAACACCCGAAGATTTTCATAGTTGAGGGCAACAGTATGAGTGTTTTGGACACAGTTACATCGGTTGTCAAAAGTTCAGATGTCGACCTATTGACACACCTAAACTCTAAATTTTGTCAAGGGACAACTTGAAGATTTATATAATATTGTATCAGAGGAAGGATTTAAGAATGAGATACAATTATTGAGGCAATTACAGACACTGGCACTATTATCTCCAAATCAGTTTGCTTATGACTATTTCGGTAGTCCAGGTTATGCTGCTTTTTTATCAGGGGAAGTCATTTATGTGACCAAGTGCAAGGCGATTTCTGTAGAATACAAGCAAACTTATCCATTATGTTATCAAGAGCTACCCGTGACATGCTGTAACAAGACTTACTTCATACAGCCTAGAACTCAATTGCTGTCTAAAGTTGGAATTGGCTTGTAATCCTCTTTTTAGACCTTACTATAGAATGGGGTACAACTGGTTTACACCTACTCATGATTCATTAGTTCTCACTAAAAGGCCAACGGATTTGAGCCCTTCAAAAGTCAAAAAATGGGAATTCCATATGCGTTAAGATATAATTAATTCCGGCTTATACCCCAAAGAGACTATTGATCAGTATAAAAAGAATCTGGATATTCCTGATTCCGAACAAGTTATTTTAGCCAACTTAGCATCTAATTTGATTACTAGGGATCAAGAGGGAACTATGCAGTTCAGTGTCAGCAATACTTTTTCTGAGCAAGATTTAGAGACTCTCAAAGAAATAATGTTTAGAAATTACTTTGAAGTTTCAGGTGGATTAAGGAAATGGGAAGTTCCGTTGCTGGATTGTGGGTAATTATATTAATAGTGAAATTTGTATACAATATTATCATGAATAGTTTAATAATACGTCAGCAAGGCTTCCATCCTTTATACTACTTCTTATCTCCTTGCGGAAAGATTATAGATTATGCATCATCTAAAAGAAATAGAGGCTGCTGATGGTGAAGGTGACACAGATAAACCTTCACCACTCTAAAGCAGCATCCGCTGCTTTGCTTCTCCGGCTGGCTGAGAGAAAGGAGGAGCTGATCATGGTCCAAGAACCCTGGGTCCACCAAGGTTGGGTTCAAGGACTAAAAAGCAAGAGCTACAAGCTCATATGTGCCAAAAGTACAGGTAATATAACATCGTGCATTTTGGCTAAAAACTCCTTGTGTATCTTCATTTTATCTGAATACAGTGATGAGGACACCGTTTCTGCAGCTCTGGAGACCCCGGCTGGAACAGTATGGTTGGTCTCAAGCTATATGGCACATGACCAGGGCTAGGTGTTGAGGGACCGAACCCTAGAGTGAACAGGAAGAGGCCCGATTGAGAGCTACAGAACAACCTGCTCTGTAACTCCCTATCCTCGATTCCACCGATGAATGATATCGGGGATATTGATTCTGCTGTGGAGATTCTTAGCGAATCATTCCGCTACGCCACCAGCATGGCCTGCAGAACTACAGATTATGCTCTAGCATTAAGCCAAAATAAAGAATATTGTGGTTACATTGAGGTGATTCAAACCGAACACCCGAAGATTTTCATAGTTGAGGGCAACAGTATGAGTGTTTTGGACACAGTTACATCGGTTGTCAAAAGTTCAGATGTCGACCTATTGACACACCTAAACTCTAAATTTTGTCAAGGGACAACTTGAAGATTTATATAATATTGTATCAGAGGAAGGATTTAAGAATGAGATACAATTATTGAGGCAATTACAGACACTGGCACTATTATCTCCAAATCAGTTTGCTTATGACTATTTCGGTAGTCCAGGTTATGCTGCTTTTTTATCAGGGGAAGTCATTTATGTGACCAAGTGCAAGGCGATTTCTGTAGAATACAAGCAAACTTATCCATTATGTTATCAAGAGCTACCCGTGACATGCTGTAACAAGACTTACTTCATACAGCCTAGAACTCAATTGCTGTCTAAAGTTGGAATTGGCTTGTAATCCTCTTTTTAGACCTTACTATAGAATGGGGTACAACTGGTTTACACCTACTCATGATTCATTAGTTCTCACTAAAAGGCCAACGGATTTGAGCCCTTCAAAAGTCAAAAAATGGGAATTCCATATGCGTTAAGATATAATTAATTCCGGCTTATACCCCAAAGAGACTATTGATCAGTATAAAAAGAATCTGGATATTCCTGATTCCGAACAAGTTATTTTAGCCAACTTAGCATCTAATTTGATTACTAGGGATCAAGAGGGAACTATGCAGTTCAGTGTCAGCAATACTTTTTCTGAGCAAGATTTAGAGACTCTCAAAGAAATAATGTTTAGAAATTACTTTGAAGTTTCAGGTGGATTAAGGAAATGGGAAGTTCCGTTGCTGGATTGTGGGTAATTATATTAATAGTGAAATTTGTATACAATATTATCATGAATAGTTTAATAATACGTCAGCAAGGCTTCCATCCTTTATACTACTTCTTATCTCCTTGCGGAAAGATTATAGATTATGCATCATCTAAAAGAAATAGAGGCTGCTGATGGTGAAGGTGACACAGATAAACCTTCACCACTCTAAAGCAGCATCCGCTGCTTTGCTTCTCCGGCTGGCTGAGAGAAAGGAGGAGCTGATCATGGTCCAAGAACCCTGGGTCCACCAAGGTTGGGTTCAAGGACTAAAAAGCAAGAGCTACAAGCTCATATGTGCCAAAAGTACAGGTAATATAACATCGTGCATTTTGGCTAAAAACTCCTTGTGTATCTTCATTTTATCTGAATACAGTGATGAGGACACCGTTTCTGCAGCTCTGGAGACCCCGGCTGGAACAGTATGGTTGGTCTCAAGCTATATGGCACATGACCAGGGCTAGGTGTTGAGGGACCGAACCCTAGAGTGAACAGGAAGAGGCCCGATTGAGAGCTACAGAACAACCTGCTCTGTAACTCCCTATCCTCGATTCCACCGATGAATGATATCGGGGATATTGATTCTGCTGTGGAGATTCTTAGCGAATCATTCCGCTACGCCACCAGCATGGCCTGCAGAACTACAGATTATGCTCTAGCATTAAGCCAAAATAAAGAATATTGTGGTTACATTGAGGTGATTCAAACCGAACACCCGAAGATTTTCATAGTTGAGGGCAACAGTATGAGTGTTTTGGACACAGTTACATCGGTTGTCAAAAGTTCAGATGTCGACCTATTGACACACCTAAACTCTAAATTTTGTCAAGGGACAACTTGAAGATTTATATAATATTGTATCAGAGGAAGGATTTAAGAATGAGATACAATTATTGAGGCAATTACAGACACTGGCACTATTATCTCCAAATCAGTTTGCTTATGACTATTTCGGTAGTCCAGGTTATGCTGCTTTTTTATCAGGGGAAGTCATTTATGTGACCAAGTGCAAGGCGATTTCTGTAGAATACAAGCAAACTTATCCATTATGTTATCAAGAGCTACCCGTGACATGCTGTAACAAGACTTACTTCATACAGCCTAGAACTCAATTGCTGTCTAAAGTTGGAATTGGCTTGTAATCCTCTTTTTAGACCTTACTATAGAATGGGGTACAACTGGTTTACACCTACTCATGATTCATTAGTTCTCACTAAAAGGCCAACGGATTTGAGCCCTTCAAAAGTCAAAAAATGGGAATTCCATATGCGTTAAGATATAATTAATTCCGGCTTATACCCCAAAGAGACTATTGATCAGTATAAAAAGAATCTGGATATTCCTGATTCCGAACAAGTTATTTTAGCCAACTTAGCATCTAATTTGATTACTAGGGATCAAGAGGGAACTATGCAGTTCAGTGTCAGCAATACTTTTTCTGAGCAAGATTTAGAGACTCTCAAAGAAATAATGTTTAGAAATTACTTTGAAGTTTCAGGTGGATTAAGGAAATGGGAAGTTCCGTTGCTGGATTGTGGGTAATTATATTAATAGTGAAATTTGTATACAATATTATCATGAATAGTTTAATAATACGTCAGCAAGGCTTCCATCCTTTATACTACTTCTTATCTCCTTGCGGAAAGATTATAGATTATGCATCATCTAAAAGAAATAGAGGCTGCTGATGGTGAAGGTGACACAGATAAACCTTCACCACTCTAAAGCAGCATCCGCTGCTTTGCTTCTCCGGCTGGCTGAGAGAAAGGAGGAGCTGATCATGGTCCAAGAACCCTGGGTCCACCAAGGTTGGGTTCAAGGACTAAAAAGCAAGAGCTACAAGCTCATATGTGCCAAAAGTACAGGTAATATAACATCGTGCATTTTGGCTAAAAACTCCTTGTGTATCTTCATTTTATCTGAATACAGTGATGAGGACACCGTTTCTGCAGCTCTGGAGACCCCGGCTGGAACAGTATGGTTGGTCTCAAGCTATATGGCACATGACCAGGGCTAGGTGTTGAGGGACCGAACCCTAGAGTGAACAGGAAGAGGCCCGATTGAGAGCTACAGAACAACCTGCTCTGTAACTCCCTATCCTCGATTCCACCGATGAACGATATCGGGGATATTGATTCTGCTGTGGAGATTCTTAGCGAATCATTCCGCTACGCCACCAGCATGGCCTGCAGAACTACAGATTATGCTCTAGCATTAAGCCAAAATAAAGAATATTGTGGTTACATTGAGGTGATTCAAACCGAACACCCGAAGATTTTCATAGTTGAGGGCAACAGTATGAGTGTTTTGGACACAGTTACATCGGTTGTCAAAAGTTCAGATGTCGACCTATTGACACACCTAAACTCTAAATTTTGTCAAGGGACAACTTGAAGATTTATATAATATTGTATCAGAGGAAGGATTTAAGAATGAGATACAATTATTGAGGCAATTACAGACACTGGCACTATTATCTCCAAATCAGTTTGCTTATGACTATTTCGGTAGTCCAGGTTATGCTGCTTTTTTATCAGGGGAAGTCATTTATGTGACCAAGTGCAAGGCGATTTCTGTAGAATACAAGCAAACTTATCCATTATGTTATCAAGAGCTACCCGTGACATGCTGTAACAAGACTTACTTCATACAGCCTAGAACTCAATTGCTATCTAAAGTTGGAATTGGCTTGTAATCCTCTTTTTAGACCTTACTATAGAATGGGGTACAACTGGTTTACACCTACTCATGATTCATTAGTTCTCACTAAAAGGCCAACGGATTTGAGCCCTTCAAAAGTCAAAAAATGGGAATTCCATATGCGTTAAGATATAATTAATTCCGGCTTATACCCCAAAGAGACTATTGATCAGTATAAAAAGAATCTGGAAATTCCTGATTCCGAACAAGTTATTTTAGCCAACTTAGCATCTAATTTGATTACTAGGGATCAAGAGGGAACTATGCAGTTCAGTGTCAGCAATACTTTTTCTGAGCAAGATTTAGAGACTCTCAAAGAAATAATGTTTAGAAATTACTTTGAAAAGTTTCAGGTGGATTAAGGAAATGGGAAGTTCCGTTGCTGGATTGTGGGTAATTATATTAATAGTGAAATTTGTATACAATATTATCATGAATAGTTTAATAATACGTCAGCAAGGCTTCCATCCTTTATACTACTTCTTATCTCCTTGCGGAAAGATTATAGATTATGCATCATCTAAAAGAAATAGAGGCTGCTGATGGTGAAGGTAACACAGATAAACCTTCACCACTCTAAAGCAGCATCCGCTGCTTTGCTTCTCCGGCTGGCTGAGAGAAAGGAGGAGCTGATCATGGTCCAAGATCCCTGGGTCCACCAAGGTTGGGTTCAAGGACTAAAAAGCAAGAGCTACAAGCTCATATGTGCCAAAAGTACAGGTAATATAACATCGTGCATTTTGGCTAAAAACTCCTTGTGTATCTTCATTTTATCTGAATACAGTGATGAGGACACCGTTTCTGCAGCTCTGGAGACCCCGGCTGGAACAGTATGGTTGGTCTCAAGCTATATGGCACATGACCAGGGCTAGGTGTTGAGGGACCGAACCCTAGAGTGAACAGGAAGAGGCCCGATTGAGAGCTACAGAACAACCTGCTCTGTAACTCCCTATCCTCGATTCCACCGATGAATGATATCGGGGATATTGATTCTGCTGTGGAGATTCTTAGCGAATCATTCCGCTACGCCACCAGCATGGCCTGCAGAACTACAGATTATGCTCTAGCATTAAGCCAAAATAAAGAATATTGTGGTTACATTGAGGTGATTCAAACCGAACACCCGAAGATTTTCATAGTTGAGGGCAACAGTATGAGTGTTTTGGACACAGTTACATCGGTTGTCAAAAGTTCAGATGTCGACCTATTGACACACCTAAACTCTAAATTTTGTCAAGGGACAACTTGAAGATTTATATAATATTGTATCAGAGGAAGGATTTAAGAATGAGATACAATTATTGAGGCAATTACAGACACTGGCACTATTATCTCCAAATCAGTTTGCTTATGACTATTTCGGTAGTTCAGGTTATGCTGCTTTTTTATCAGGGGAAGTCATTTATGTGACCAAGTGCAAGGCGATTTCTGTAGAATACAAGCAAACTTATCCATTATGTTATCAAGAGCTACCCGTGACATGCTGTAACAAGACTTACTTCATACAGCCTAGAACTCAATTGCTGTCTAAAGTTGGAATTGGCTTGTAATCCTCTTTTTAGACCTTACTATAGAATGGGGTACAACTGGTTTACACCTACTCATGATTCATTAGTTCTCACTAAAAGGCCAACGGATTTGAGCCCTTCAAAAGTCAAAAAATGGGAATTCCATATGCGTTAAGATATAATTAATTCCGGCTTATACCCCAAAGAGACTATTGATCAGTATAAAAAGAATCTGGAAATTCCTGATTCCGAACAAGTTATTTTAGCCAACTTAGCATCTAATTTGATTACTAGGGATCAAGAGGGAACTATGCAGTTCAGTGTCAGCAATACTTTTTCTGAGCAAGATTTAGAGACTCTCAAAGAAATAATGTTTAGAAATTACTTTGAAAAGTTTCAGGTGGATTAAGGAAATGCGAAGTTCCGTTGCTGGATTGTGGGTAATTATATTAATAGTGAAATTTGTATACAATATTATCATGAATAGTTTAATAATACGTCAGCAAGGCTTCCATCCTTTATACTACTTCTTATCTCCTTGCGGAAAGATTATAGATTATGCATCATCTAAAAGAAATAGAGGCTGCTGATGGTGAAGGTGACACAGATAAACCTTCACCACTCTAAAGCAGCATCCGCTGCTTTGCTTCTCCGGCTGGCTGAGAGAAAGGAGGAGCTGATCATGGTCCAAGAACCCTGGGTCCACCAAGGTTGGGTTCAAGGACTAAAAAGCAAGAGCTACAAGCTCATATGTGCCAAAAGTACAGGTAATATAACATCGTGCATTTTGGCTAAAAACTCCTTGTGTATCTTCATTTTATCTGAATACAGTGATGAGGACACCGTTTCTGCAGCTCTGGAGACCCCGGCTGGAACAGTATGGTTGGTCTCAAGCTATATGGCACATGACCAGGGCTAGGTGTTGAGGGACCGAACCCTAGAGTGAACAGGAAGAGGCCCGATTGAGAGCTACAGAACAACCTGCTCTGTAACTCCCTATCCTCGATTCCACCGATGAACGATATCGGGGATATTGATTCTGCTGTGGAGATTCTTAGCGAATCATTCCGCTACGCCACCAGCATGGCCTGCAGAACTACAGATTATGCTCTAGCATTAAGCCAAAATAAAGAATATTGTGGTTACATCGAAGTCATTCAAACCGAACACCCGAAGATTTTCATAGTTGAGGGCAACAGTATGAAAGTTTTGGACACAGTTACATCGGTTGTCAAAAGTTCAGATGTCGACCTATTGACACACCTAAACTCTAAATTTTGTCAAGGGACAACTTGAAGATTTATATAATATTGTATCAGAGGAAGGATTTAAGAATGAGATACAATTATTGAGGCAATTACAGACACTGGCACTATTATCTCCAAATCAGTTTGCTTATGACTATTTCGGTAGTCCAGGTTATGCTGCTTTTTTATCAGGGGAAGTCATTTATGTGACCAAGTGCAAGGCGATTTCTGTAGAATACAAGCAAACTTATCCATTATGTTATCAAGAGCTACCCGTGACATGCTGTAACAAGACTTACTTCATACAGCCTAGAACTCAATTGCTGTCTAAAGTTGGAATTGGCTTGTAATCTTCTTTTTAGACCTTACTATAGAATGGGGTACAACTGGTTTTCACCTACTCATGATTCATTAGTTCTCACTAAAAGGCCAACGGATTTGAGCCCTTCAAAAGTCAAAAAATGGGAATTCCATATGCGTTAAGATATAATTAATTCCGGCTTATACCCCAAAGAGACTATTGATCAGTATAAAAAGAATCTGGAAATTCCTGATTCCGAACAAGTTATTTTAGCCAACTTAGCATCTAATTTGATTACTAGGGATCAAGAGGGAACTATGCAGTTCAGTGTCAGCAATACTTTTTCTGAGCAAGATTTAGAGACTCTCAAAGAAAAATGTTTAGAAATTACTTTGAAAAAAGTTTCAGGTGGATTAAGGAAATGGGAAGTTTCGTTGCTGGATTGTGGGTAATTATATTAATAGTGAAATTTGTATACAATATTATCATGAATAGTTTAATAATACGTCAGCAAGGCTTCCATCCTTTATACTACTTCTTATCTCCTTGCGGAAAGATTATAGCTTATGCATCATCTAAAAGAAATAGAGGCTGCTGATGGTGAAGGTGACACAGATAAACCTTCACCACTCTAAAGCAGCATCCGCTGCTTTGCTTCTCCGGCTGGCTGAGAGAAAGGAGGAGCTGATCATGGTCCAAGAACCCTGGGTCCACCAAGGTTGGGTTCAAGGACTAAAAAGCAAGAGCTACAAGCTCATATGTGCCAAAAGTACAGGTAATATAACATCGTGCATTTTGGCTAAAAACTCCTTGTGTATCTTCATTTTATCTGAATACAGTGATGAGGACACCGTTTCTGCAGCTCTGTAGACCCCGGCTGGAACAGTATGGTTGGTCTCAAGCTATATGGCACATGACCAGGGCTAGGTGTTGAGGGACCGAACCCTAGAGTGAACAGGAAGAGGCCCGATTGAGAGCTACAGAACAACCTGCTCTGTAACTCCCTATCCTCGATTCCACCGATGAATGATATCGGGGATATTGATTCTGCTGTGGAGATTCTTAGCGAATCATTCCGCTACGCCACCAGCATGGCCTGCAGAACTACAGATTATGCTCTAGCATTAAGCCAAAATAAAGAATATTGTGGTTACATTGAGGTGATTCAAACCGAACACCCGAAGATTTTCATAGTTGAGGGCAACAGTATGAGTGTTTTGGACACAGTTACATCGGTTGTCAAAAGTTCAGATGTCGACCTATTGACACACCTAAACTCTAAATTTTGTCAAGGGACAACTTGAAGATTTATATACAGTGCTAGCTCGCTAGTCCGAAGTCGTGTAATCCGAATTATCCAGTAATCCGAATTGAATTTATGACGTATTACATACTCTATAGTCCGCATTGATTACAAGCTCGCTAAACCGAATTTTTAATTTTCTGCTTTTTTATTATTGTGTCTGTTTTTTTACAAACCAAGTGTGAAATTTGAAAACTAACGGGACATTGAGGTGCAGAGGCTTGTGTGTAAATATTTATTTATGTGTACATCTTGTTGGAAATAATTTAGTTGTTGAATGGTATTAGTCACGAAAACATTAATTTAAATATGGCAAAAAAACGTGCACATAAAACGCTGTCATTAGCTGATAAGCTCAAAATTATAGAAGAAGTAAATCGCGGACAATCAGGAAAAATGTTAGCAACGAAATTTGGTGTAGGAGCTTCAACAATTTGTGACATTAAAAAAAATGCTGAAAATATTAAAAGGTAAAAAACCTGCGTAAAAATGTATTCTGCGAAACTTAATGTACATTAATATTTATTCTTTTATTAGATTTGCTGAAACTTCTGATGGCAAACTTTTAAAACAGCGCAAGACACTTAAATCGGGAGAGAATGAAGAACTTGAGCTGAAGTTATATGCTTGGTTTGAAGAGAAGCGGTCACGGCATCAAAACATTTCATCAGAAATTTTACGACAAAAAGCTAAATCGCTTTTTCAAAAAATGTATCCAAATCAATCATTTAAGGCTAGTGATGGATGGTTGCAAAATTTTAAGAAGCGATTTTCTGTGCGAACTTTAAAAATATGCGGCGAATCCTTATCTGCTAGACCTGATCTTGTACCTGATTTTCAAAATAAGCTCTTTGATGTTATCGAGACTGAAAATCTGAGTGACGACCAAATTTACAACGCTGATGAATCTGGACTTTTTTGGAAAATGTTTCCAGACAAAACTTTAGTTCATTGTAAAGAAAAGTCCGCTCCGGGTACAAAAATGAGTAAAGAGAGAATCACCTTCTTGTGCTGTGCTAATAAATCTGGAACTCACAAGCTAAACATTGCTGTGGTTGGGAAATCAAAAAACCCACGCTCGTTTAAAAAACAACATATTGTTGAATATTACGCATCGAAGAATGCATGGATGACAACACATATTTTTACAGAATGGTTTTTTAAATCTTTTATTCCACAGATAAAAGACTATCAAACTAAAAATAATTTGCCCAAAAAAGCTTTATTGTTACTGGATAATGCAAAATGTCATGGAGAGCCGCTGGTATCTGAATGTGGGCAATATAAAACTATGTTTTTACCCCCAAATTGTACAAGTATTATCCAACCCATGGATCAAAACGCGATACGACTTACAAAGCTGTTTTACAAAAAAGACCTCTTGTGTGAATTGGTAAGCTCTGAAGCGGACAACACAGACATTTTTTTGAAACAATTCAGTTTAAAGGACGCTTGTGAATTGCTTAAACGGTCTTGGGACAGAGTGGCCAATTCTTCTATAAAGTCTTGTTGGAAGCATATTCATTCTCAAAGGTGGGCTGCAGAGGATAGCATTCCACTATCACTATTACAACAAGAAATGGCTGAGAATATTTGTGTTGAAGAAACAGAAGAATTTCGCACAATAACCAATTTATTTCACCGCAATAATGACGTGCAATTTTCTGAAGATGAAATTCTTAGCTGGATTATCAACTCTGACAGTAATTCCTGTAGTAGTTCAGAGTCGGAACCAGAAAATGAAGAATCAGAGCCCATAATTACGAAACACGTTAAAAATCGTGAAGCTGTACAGGCCTTAAATACTTCAATAGATTGGGCAAAGGAACGAGGTATGCAAACACAACATATATTGATGCTAAAAGAATTGCGAAACAAGGCTTTGGAAGCATGTGCAATGAAAGAGAAGCAAACCTACATCACAAATTATGTGCATTAAGAAAATGTATATACATATTAAAAAAAAATTATTTTATTGTTTGTTGAGTAATAAAAATAAAATAAATTTGTTTTGAAATCTTGGCATGTGTTTTAGTTTCGAATATAGTGAATTATAATACATAAAAACAGCACATCCAGTAATCCGAATTTCTCGTTAATCCGAATCAGGGTCTGCAATCATTAATTCGGATAAGCGAGCTAGCACTGTAATATTGTATCAGAGGAAGGATTTAAGAATGAGATACAATTATTGAGGCAATTACAGACACTGGCACTATTATCTCCAAATCAGTTTGCTTATGACTATTTCGGTAGTCCAGGTTATGCTGCTATTTTATCAGGGGAAGTCATTTATGTGACCAAGTGCAAGGCGATTTCTGTAGAATACAAGCAAACTTATCCATTATGTTATCAAGAGCTACCCGTGACATGCTGTAACAAGACTTACTTCATACAGCCTAGAACTCAATTGCTGTCTAAAGTTGGAATTGGCTTGTAATCCTCTTTTTAGACCTTACTATAGAATGGGGTACAACTGGTTTACACCTACTCATGATTCATTAGTTCTCACTAAAAGGCCAACGGATTTGAGCCCTTCAAAAGTCAAAAAATGGGAATTCCATATGCGTTAAGATATAATTAATTCCGGCTTATACCCCAAAGAGACTATTGATCAGTATAAAAAGAATCTGGAAATTCCTGATTCCGAACAAGTTATTTTAGCCAACTTAGCATCTAATTTGATTACTAGGGATCAAGAGGGAACTATGCAGTTCAGTGTCAGCAATACTTTTTCTGAGCAAGATTTAGAGACTCTCAAAGAAATAATGTTTAGAAATTACTTTGAAAAAAGTTTCAGGTGGATTAAGGAAATGGGAAGTTTCGTTGCTGGATTGTGGGTAATTATATTAATAGTGAAATTTGTATACAATATTATCATGAATAGTTTAATAATACGTCAGCAAGGCTTCCATCCTTTATACTACTTCTTATCTCCTTGCGGAAAGATTATAGATTATGCATCATCTAAAAGAAATAGAGGCTGCTGATGGTGAAGGTGACACAGATAAACCTTCACCACTCTAAAGCAGCATCCGCTGCTTTGCTTCTCCGGCTGGCTGAGAGAAAGGAGGAGCTGATCATGGTCCAAGAACCCTGGGTCCACCAAGGTTGGGTTCAAGGACTAAAAAGCAAGAGCTACAAGCTCATATGTGCCAAAAGTACAGGTAATATAACATCGTGCATTTTGGCTAAAAACTCCTTGTGTATCTTCATTTTATCTGAATACAGTGATGAGGACACCGTTTCTGCAGCTCTGGAGACCCCGGCTGGAACAGTATGGTTGGTCTCAAGCTATATGGCACATGACCAGGGCTAGGTGTTGAGGGACCGAACCCTAGAGTGAACAGGAAGAGGCCCGATTGAGAGCTACAGAACAACCTGCTCTGTAACTCCCTATCCTCGATTCCACCGATGAACGATATCGGGGATATTGATTCTGCTGTGGAGATTCTTAGCGAATCATTCCGCTACGCCACCAGCATGGCCTGCAGAACTACAGATTATGCTCTAGCATTAAGCCAAAATAAAGAATATTGTGGTTACATCGAAGTCATTCAAACCGAACACCCGAAGATTTTCATAGTTGAGGGCAACAGTATGAGTGTTTTGGACACAGTTACATCGGTTGTCAAAAGTTCAGATGTCGACCTATTGACACACCTAAACTCTAAATTTTGTCAAGGGACAACTTGAAGATTTATATAATATTGTATCAGAGGAAGGATTTAAGAATGAGATACAATTATTGAGGCAATTACAGACACTGGCACTATTATCTCCAAATCAGTTTGCTTATGACTATTTCGGTAGTCCAGGTTATGCTGCTTTTTTATCAGGGGAAGTCATTTATGTGACTAAGTGCAAGGCGATTTCTGTAGAATACAAGCAAACTTATCCATTATATTATCAAGAGCTACCCGTGACATGCTGTAACAAGACTTACTTCATACAGCCTAGAACTCAATTGCTGTCTAAAGTTGGAATTGGCTTGTAATCCTCTTTTTAGACCTTACTATAGAATGGGGTACAACTGGTTTTCACCTACTCATGATTCATTAGTTCTCACTAAAAGGCCAACGGATTTGAGCCCTTCAAAAGTCAAAAAATGGGAATTCCATATGCGTTAAGATATAATTAATTCCGGCTTATACCCCAAAGAGACTATTGATCAGTATAAAAAGAATCTGGAAATTCCTGATTCCGAACAAGTTATTTTAGCCAACTTAGCATCTAATTTGATTACTAGGGATCAAGAGGGAACTATGCACTTCAGTGTCAGCAATACTTTTTCTGAGCAAGATTTAGAGACTCTCAAAGAAATAATGTTTAGAAATTACTTTGAAAAAAGTTTCAGGTGGATTAAGGAAATGGGAAGTTTCGTTGCTGGATTGTGGGTAATTATATTAATAGTGAAATTTGTATACAATATTATCATGAATAGTTTAATAATACGTCAGCAAGGCTTCCATCCTTTATACTACTTCTTATCTCCTTGCGGAAAGATTATAGATTATGCATCATCTAAAAGAAATAGAGGCTGCTGATGGTGAAGGTGACACAGATAAACCTTCACCACTCTAAAGCAGCATCCGCTGCTTTGCTTCTCCGGCTGGCTGAGAGAAAGGAGGAGCTGATCATGGTCCAAGAACCCTGGGTCCACCAAGGTTGGGTTCAAGGACTAAAAAGCAAGAGCTACAAGCTCATATGTGCCAAAAGTACAGGTAATCGCCCATATTCTATTTGGCAGCGTCACTGCAACACAATATTGTTGAGGCGAATTGGCATTCCCAACTTCAACATTGAAACTGTCAACATATATTTCATATTTTCTATGAAAATGTGACGGCGACGCTTTTCAACATTGGCTCTGATTTTGTCGTCAAGGTTTTTGGTGTTGTGTTGACAAACACAAGGTTTTGGGTGTTTGCGTTATTTTGAAAAGAAAAAACAATGGATAGGGATAAAATTAAAATTACAAATCCCAAACAATTTCAAAAATTAGTGGAGGAGATGGAGCAAAACCCTGAACTAGCAAGGGGATTTCGCAGAGGCACTGTACCCAATAATTTTAATGAAATGTGGGAGAATATTGCCACAATGTTAAATGCTCTTGGGCCACCGCAAAGGTATAGCGATGGATGGCAAAAGGTACAGCAATCAGTTTTTAAGCAAAATATACTCTATAACAAAATTTCGTTCCAGGTTTGGCGGGATCTAAAGTGCAAGGTTAAAAGGAAATTGGTTGCCAACAAAGCTGAGTGTACCTCCACTGGAGGGGGAATATATAAACAGCTAACACTCAGCCCCTTAGAGGAAACTGTGGCCAATTTACTCCAATTCCAAAAACAAATAAACCCTGACGGTGCAGCTATAGGAATAGATCGGCAAGAAGGGAACATTGAACGTGAGCTGCAGGATAGGGAAGAAGAGACAGTAGACCATCTGGATTTGGTTAACGTTGAAGAACCGCTTGGAGCTGTTAGTGAGCATACATTCACTTCTCTGCGTGATGAAAATCGTACTCCTTCGAGAAGAAGACAAAATTGTCATATCCCAAAAAATGTCGAAACTTCTCATAACCATTATGACTTGCTACAAAAGCATAGTAAGGAGCAAGCAAGGCTTTTAGCGGATTTAACCAATACAATGTCATCAGTGAAACGCAGCCTGAGAGACGTGAGCAAGTTTCAGAAAGAAGTATTGGACATAAAAAAGAAAAAATTGAAATTAACCGAAGAAAAGAATGAAAGAAAAAAAAAGGAATTGAAATTAGCGGAAGAAAAAAATGAAAGAGAAAAGGAGATGTATGAGGCTGAAATGAAAATTAAAAAACTCAAAATGGCAATTAAAGAAAAGGAGCTGCAGGTGCTTAAGGACAAAAAGGAGAACTAAAAATGTTAATGGAATTTTTTATTTATTTATTTATTCAACGAGAAGTTAGTATGCACTATGAAATTTTTTATGTTAATTTGATATTTTATATTTTAAGTTTGTTTTAAGTAGTATAAATATGGGGATTCCGTATCAAAAATCCCATACATTTTTGGGATCATGTCATAACCCAGCAAACCATATAGTCTGATAACGATAATAATTTGTATGCAAACATTTCCAATAGCCTACTGTATGGTTAGCTGGGTTATTTCTATTAGGGCGTATCCGATCGCTGAGCAGCTGTGTACATACATATGTATGTACATATTTCTAAACACGCGTACATATGTATGTATGTATGTATGATTATCTTTTTGACGAGCGCCTCTCGGGCACATTTTTGGCAACTGGGCTGGCACGACTTGGCTTGGTTTGGCTTGCCTGGAGTTGGGTGGGGGGTTTGGGTGGGGGTTTGGCTGAGGTTTGGATGGGGTTTGGCTGGGGTTGGTTGGTTAGGATTTGTATTATAATTTTGTATGAGAAAACTAACAACGATGATATAAGTGCCACCCTATTGTATTGTTGTTCTGTTGTTAAAAGTTCTGTTGTGGTTTTTAAGTTCTGTTGTGAGTTTTTTTTCATTGATATGTATGAATGTGTTTGGTATGTGTTTGATTTAATTAAGTTGTTTGAATACAAAAGCATAATTGTAACCACACACCCAACAAAGTTGATTAGAAATAAAAATCAAAACAATACTATTTATGTGTGCATATATGTATATACATATATTTTATTTATTAATTTGCTTGAAAATTTTATAATATAATAAAAAATAATAAAATCTCATATTGAAGTATATATAATATTATTGAAAAGTTCTTTCTAACGCACACACGTAATAAGTTCTAAAAAGAAAACAACGTAAAAAATGAACGGTAGATTTATTTGTGAATTTTGTAAAAAATTATTTACATTGAATAATAATTTAAGACGTCATATTCAACGGTTTCATAATGGTCCTTCCTCATCGTTTAAGTGTACAACCTGTAAAAGACATTTCTCAAATAGAGAGGAATGGCACCGACACACACACACTGAAACAGAAGGTTATAACAATGATGAAAATATAAATATTTTTTGTGATGATTGTGAAAAAATGATTTTAAGAAAAAAGTGGTCTTATCATAAAAGAACAAATGAACATAAATATAATTGTTCTAAGAGATCAGATAAAGATGATGATGTTGATAATTTAAAATGTATGAAATCTTCATTCAGCAATCGTATTGCAACATATTTGATTGAAAATGAGAATGAAAATGAGTTAATACCTGATAGTTTTCTAGCTTCAATCAGAGAAAAGGTTATAAGATTATTATGTAATCACATACAAAAACATGAAAACATAAAATTCAACATTGAGTTGTTCGCTGAATATATATTGATAAAGGAAGACGATGATGTTGGTGTTGGTAATTCATCTATGATTGATATAAAGTCACATCAGACTAAAATGATAATTCTTGGAATGTATTCAACAAGAGATCATATTCTTAATATTTACAATGAACAATGTGATGTTATAGTGAAAAAGATGAGTGAATTCCAGGAGCGAGATAGTGGTTGGACATTGATTCGAATTATGCATTTGGAAGTGAATATTAACCAATACAAGTGTATAAAAGGCTCGAACTATATTCCACTACCACCCTCAATACTGAAGAAGTTGGCCTGTATTAATGTTCAAAATAACGATGAGTATTGTTTTAAATGGGTACTAATATCAGCATTGAATCCAGTTGTTTTAAATTCAAATAGATGTACATCATACAAAATAATCAATATTGAAGATGAAGTACTTGTGTTGGAAAACGGGATTGTTTTAAATTTTAAAAACTTGAATTTTCCACTTAAGATTAATGAAATCAAAATCTTTGAAGCCAATAACAGTGATATTAGTATTAACGTGTTTGGTCTAGATGTGGATAATAGAGTAATCGGTCCATATTATTTTACACAAAAGGAAAAATCTAATCATATCAACTTGTTGTTGCTTGAGGACGTTGAAAAATCACATTATATATGGATTAAAAATATTTCAAGGTAAATACATATATTATACTTTTTAACAAAAAGTATACTAATTAATTTTTTCATTTTTATATTTAACTTTTAACAGATTAATTAGAAGCCAATTAACACCCCATAAAAATAAAGTCTGGATATGCAATTGCTGTTTAATACATTTTCATGAGGAATCATCGTTGCTCAATCATAAAAAAGAATGTAATAGGGTAGTGACGTATATGCCCGTCGCAGAAAACAGTAAGCTTAGTTTTAAGAATTTTAAAAAGCAAATGAATATACCTTTTGTCTGCTATGCTGATTTTGAGTGTATACTCGAATCAGTTAATATACAAAATTCGTTTAACGTTAAATCAGTACAAAAACATATTCCATTTGCTTATAGCTACTACATTAAGTGTTCTTATAACTCAGATTTAGATATTTTTAGAATTTACAGTGGTGTTGATGCACCGCAACATTTTTTTAAAAGTTTAGTTCATGACATTTTATCGATTTACACTGGGCATCTGAGTATTGTCAAGCCAATGAATCCCTTAACAACCCTTCAACAGATTCAACATTATGAAAGCAAGACTTGTTATATTTGTTCTGAACCTTTAACTAATGAGACTAAAGTAGCTGATCATTGTCATCTAACTGGTCAATATAGGGGTGCAGCCCATAACCACTGTAATCTAGAATATCAAATACCAAAATTCATTCCTATATTTTTACACAATCTTTCAGCATATGATTGTCATCTCTTTGTAAGGGAGCTTTCAACAATTGAAGGTGATATAAATATAATACCTTTAAATAAGGAGCTCTATGTATCCATATCAAAGAGTATTGCAGTCAATGAAAAAAAAGATACATTTGAGTTACGTTTTCTCGATTCATTTAGGTTTATGCCATCGAGTATATCAAAGCTAGCCAGTTATTTGTCCGATAGTGATTTATCGAGAGTAAAGTCAAGCTATCCAAATCCTGAAGAATTCAATTTAATGAGACGTAAGGGAGTCTTTCCGTACGACTATTTAAGTTCAATTAATCGACTTGATGAAATTCAATTACCACCTCGTTCAGAATTCTTCAATAAATTAAGTAATGAGTCATGTAGTGTAGAGGATTATGAACATGCACAAAAAGTATGGTCAACATTCAAATGTATAACATTAAAGGATTATTTGTTTTTATATCTAAAAGTAGATATTCTTTTACTTTGTAACATATTTGAAAATTTCCGTAAAGTTTGTGTAAGCATATATAATTTAGATCCATGTCAATATTATACCACTCCAGGTCTATCCTGGGATGCAATGCTAAAAACAACCAAAGTAGAATTAGAGTTGTTGACAGATATTAATATCTACAATTTTGTTCTTCAAGGTATAAGGGGTGGTATTGTACAGTGTTCTAACCGACATTCAGTAGCTAATAATAAATATATTAGTGATTATGATTCTAGCAAAGAATCAAATTATCTAATATATTTAGCTGTTAATAACTTATATGGTTATGCAATGTCACAATACCTGCCCTATAAGAATTTCAAATGGGTTGAGAATTTGAAAAATTTTAACGTTAATAATATAGCAGAAGATTCGTCACTTGGATATATATTAGAAGTGGATCTAGAATATCCATCTATGCTGCATGACTATCATAATGATTTTCCATTTTGTTCTGAAAATAAGAAAATCGAAAGCATGAAACAAAAGAAATTAATAACTGATTTAAATAATAAAAGCCACTACATAATACATTATCGTAATTTGCAGCAGTGTATACAGCATGGACTAATTTTAAAGAAAATATATAGAATTCTTCAATTTAATCAATCAGATTGGATGAAAAAATATATTGATTTAAATAATCATCATAGGTCTCTGGCTAAAAATTCATTTGAAGAAAATTTTTTTAAATTGTTAAATAATTCAGTATATGGAAAGACTATGGAAAACGTTGACAAGAGAAAAGATATTAAAATAGTATGTCAATGGGAGAGTAGGGGTAAACGTTTAGGAGCTAGGGCTCTTATAGCTAAACCAAATTTTCATAGTTCACTTCAGATTCATGATAATATGCATGCCATTCAAATGAAAAGAATTAAATCTGTGTACAATAAACCCATTTATATTGGATTTTCTGTTTTAGAAATATCTAAATGGAAAATGTATAATTTTCACTATGATTACATAAAACCAAAATATCGTGAAAACATTAAACTTAATTATATGGATACTGATTCCTTTATTTATGATATTAAAACAGATGATCTATACAGTGATATTAAAGGCGATATAAATACTCATTTTGATACGTCTGCATATCCGATAGATAATGTCTACAATATCCCACTTCTCAATAAGAAAGTTTTAGGCGTGATGAAGGATGAGTGTAATGGTAAAGTTATCAAAGAATTCATTGGTTTAAGAGCAAAAATGTATTCAGTTAAAAAAGATGTAGAAGAAAAAGAAATTAAAAAAATTAAAGGGGTTAAGCAGTGTGTTACTAACAAATTGAGTATAGTTGATTTTAGAAAATGTTTGTTAGATAAAAAATTATATTATGATTCCATGTATATCTTTAGATCTAAGGTTCACAACATTTATACTCAACATATTAGTAAATTATCGTTAAGCTATTTAGATGATAAGAGATTTATAAGAGATAATGGTATTAATACTTATGCATGGGGACATTATAGAATACCATCATCATCATCATCAAATTTAATTTTGTATAGTGATATTATGCGAGATGATGATGATGATGATAATCAAATTTTCCTAGATGTAAATATATAGATTAAGAAGTTGATGAGAATTTATAATTGTAAATGAATTAATATAAAAGAATAAAGAATAAAATAATAATAAAACAAAAATTTTTACTTTTTATTTTAAATTATATTTATTATATAGAAATACTATATTATTATTATTAACATCATAACAGCTTTATCATTCAAAGTAAGGGGGAAATCGTGGTGGATGTTATTTTTGTTGAAGTGAAGTCGTAACATTGAATGTGTTCGTTAGAGGGTTAATACAATATGAATTAAACTACATTAGGGAGGTTTACGAAAGTCTGTGATTTTTTTGCTAGTATTTAATAAATAAAATTCATTTACTGCGGTATATATTAATATCTCTAATACAACTCATAGTAATTTGTTTCAATTTAAAACAATTTTCAAAATGAACATCATTAAACTAATACATTACAATCAAGTGTAGGAGTAATTATAATGTTTTTACTATCTAACACAAAATAAAATAATAACAAATATTTTTTTTCTTTTTTCACTTTTTGTGTGCAAAACGTTTTCTTTGAATGATGAAAATCAATTGTTTCATTAAAACTCATTAACAAATGTTCTTATATACTTTTTATTTTTGTTAAAAAATAAAACTTTGATAAAAAGTTGTGGTCAAGTGTATAAATAATAAAAAATGAACAAACAAACAAACAAATGGTTAAATTAAAATTGTATTAACATTTTTATTTAAGTAAATATGTTATACTATATTATTATTATTAAAAAAGAAAATAAAAAAATTATAAAAATCGCAGCTTCATCATTCAAAGTAATGTTTGTTGTTGTTGTTGTTGTTGTTGCTGTTGTTGTTTTTGTCTTCAATACTCAATTTATTTCTCTGGTGTATCTTGAGCTTAAACGAAAATAATCAATTATTATTATTATATTTAATAATCAAAAAAATAAAAATAAAAATTATTTTACCAGAAATTACCTGATGTTTCCGCAATAATGGTTAATTCATAGTATAACCCACTGCTTCCTTTCTTTATTTTGGAAATGTAGTATGTATTAACATTAACTTCTGCAATAGCATCATCGTCTATCGTCTCAATAAATATACTCGGTAGGTATATATAATGAGTTCCCTCTACCAGACACCGAATTTTCATCCCAAAGCGTGTCTGTACACGCTCCATCTTTATTATTTTATAATTATGATTAAAAACCATCTCCTTTTTTTTGAAAAATTTTTTTTAAATGTGATTCCATTTTTGATGATTTACTTAACTTGAATGACACAACCCTGCTGTTAGGTTAAGAAAAACTTACGAATCTTAGGTATAGGACCATTTTGGTCCATATTGGTTTTTAAAAAGAGAAAAATAATATTTAAAATAACGGTCAAGTCTTGACAACAGGTATGGTATATGGAAATAAAAATTTTATAGGTAAGCCTGTTATAATGTTGAAATATATTGGTGATGCACCCAGTGTGTAATTGCAGCACTAGGTTGAGTTTGTTTTATATCTGTGATTCCCCAAAAATTAGTGTGCCATATTACTCGCGCTAGTCTTACTTCAGTTTATATTCAGTGTTTGACTGTTTTCTTTGCTGAAAGAATGGAAAATCGACGATTAAATTGCAATGATATTGCTCAACTTCTAAATGAGAGCTTCTCTGATATTTCAACTTGTAGTAGCGTGGACGAGGATATTGAATATGAAATCACCGGAAGAAATTCTTCTTGTTCAGAAAATGAAGAGAATGCTGTAGCTATCGGCGACGTAGAAGAATTATATGTCGCAAAAAATGGAATGCAATGGAGTTCATCTCCATTACACAATGGTATAAGAACTTCAGCTGAAAATATCATATCCACACAACCGGGGCCAACACGATTTGCCGTTTCCAGATGCCATGATATATTGAATTCGTTTTTGTTATTTTTTCCCCCAACACTAGAAAAAATAATAATTGAAAATACAAACAAGTACGGCACGGTGAAATTCGAGAAGAAATGGAAAGATCTAGAAACGTCTACTTTGCGCGCATACATTTCTGTACTAATTCTAGCAGGAGTTTACCGCGGAAAAAATGAAGATCTGCATGGTTTATTTGACGCACGTTTTGGTCGCCCTATTTTTCGAGCAATAATGAGCGAGGATAATTTTCATATGATTTCAAGTGCTCTTCGCTTTGACGATACTATGGCCCGACGACAGAGACAAAGTGATGATAAGTTCGCACCTATTCGAGATTTGTGGAATCGCTGGGAAGCTAACCTTCCAATGTTTTACAACTGTCACGAAAATGTGACTATTGATGAACAGTTGGTGGCTTTTCGTGGTCGTTGTTCTTTTAGGCAATATATGCCATCAAAACCTGCTAAATATGGTCTCAAATTTTGGCTAGCAGTCGATTCAAAGTCAGGATATGTATGGAAAATCCAACCATACCTTGGAAAACTAAAAAATGAACAGCCTGAAAAAAACCAGGGAGAGCGGATCATATTGGATCTCACTGAAGGCTTGAAAGGTCAAAATATCGCAGCTGATAATTTTTTTTCAAGTTTTGAATTAGGCAAAAAGCTTTTGCAAAGGAAGTTGACATACGTTGGCACAGTTCGAAAAAATAAAACATTTATTCCTCCTAAACTGCTAATTTTTAAAAAAATTCCCTTATATACATCTACGTTTGCTTTCAATGAAACTGCCGCATTGGTTTCATATATCAGCCATAAAAATAAAGGTACTATTTTGATGAGCACTATGCACAAAGCTGCAGAGGTCGATAGCAGCGATGAAAAGAAAAAGCCAGAAATAGTTTCCTACTATAACTCTACAAAAGGTTTGTATAGCTTTATCATCAGGAATATATTATTCTGATAATTTTTTTTTCTTAGGAGGCGTTGATACCGTCGACCAAATGATTGGCTACTATAGTACAAAACGAAAAACAAATCGGTGGCCAAATGTTGTATTTTCCAATATGATTGACATATCCGCATTGAACGCGTTTATATTGTTTTCTGATGTTGATGTTTCGTGGGCACCAACGGATAAAAATCGTAAGAGAGCAGAATTTTTACGGCAGTTAGCTCTATCTTTAGCTCAAAACTATATGACCGAAAGATCTAAGCTGCCTACAAATAAATTTTCAGCTGAGCTTCTTACCGCAATAAGAACATCATCTCCGGATTGTACAGCATCTACGAGCGGCTTACCAAAAATAACAGCTACTAGAAAACGAGGAACCTGCAGCTGCTGCAAATCTAAGTGCGATAGCAAATGCATTATATGCAACAAATTTATATGCAAGTTGCAACGGAAGATAATTTGCTCATCATGTACTGATAAAATTTGATTTTTTTTCACTTAGGACCAAAATGGTCCTAAACCTAAGATTCGTTATTCTTTATTTTTCTAATTTCCTTTACAAAATTCAGGATTCAAAATTTTGCAGAAGTAATAAAATATAAAAACACTACATTAGCTAACGTTTTAAGTTGACATATTGAACCGTTCCGTAGTCAAAGCGAAAAGAAAATAAAAATTGACCAAAATGGTCCAAACCTAACAGCAGGGTTAAAGTAAAATTAGTGGAGGTTTTTATACAAAATTCAGAAATACAATTTTGTTTCTAAACAGGAAAAATGTTGAGAGGTTTTTAATTTTAAAAAAGCATTCGTTGCGGTTTTTCATTTTGATAAAGTTCCTAATTTATTAAATATGTGAGAAATTTTAGTTTGAGGGTTTTTTTATTGATATACATATGCGGTTTTCATGTTTTATAAAGTTCCTAATTTAACAAATACGTGAGAAATTTTAGAGTTTGTGAGGTTTTTTTTATTGATATGTATGTTTTATAATTTTAAAAAAGTTTCTGTTTCGAGGTTTATTTAAAATGTGTTTGCTATTTCATTATCATCATGATCATCATCAACATCTTCTTCTTCAGTACTGTCATACAAGTCGTTGTAGAATGCAAATTGCTTCTTCTTTTTAACGATTAGAGTATATGATCCCTTCGCTTCTTTAACTTTCTTTAAAATGTGTGGAGTTGTGTTTAGATAATCCATCTGATTTTTAGTAATAATCAGAAATCGTTTAGGTAAATAAATATGATATTCTTTATTTACAAGGCATCTTATACTTTCACCATATTTTGTATCTACTCGTTCTATCTTGTTGATTTCATATGCAGTATTTTCTTCCATATCCTTTAAAGGTAAGTATATAATATTAGGATTTTGAAACAATTTTCTTAAACTTGCTCTCATTATTTTGCTTTTAACTTTTCACTGTAAAACGAATTTTCAAACTGATTCTTTATATTCAATAATTGATATTATAAGGTGTTTTTAGATATTTTAATAACTTCTTATCAATTGCGGTTAAGCATAAATATTAAAAAAGTATACGTATGTATGTATGTATGTAATAATATATAAACAGCTGGTGTTTTAATCTTATTGTATCCAAGTTTGTGTTATATATATATATATATATATATATACGTTATTTATAATGAGAGATTTAGTTGAATTAAAAAACTTTGCTAAATATGTATTGGGGTCAATTTTTAAAAACTGGTGATAAATATTGTACTTGTCATGCACAGTGGAAAACTTTTCAAATAATAAATGCAATAGTTTTGGATATTATAATGCAGGTGTTTCTAACCGCAGAAGGAGGGACTAGAACGCAAATTTTTTCTCTTAATAGAGGACAACAAATGCCAACAAATATTCCAATATTTCAATTTAGTCACAATCAACATATAAAAATTGAGGTTATTGGTGGTATGATATCACTAGTCGGAACAGTCTATGAGGGTGGTTTTAAAGATATAAATGTATACTCATACAAACCATCATGTGTTTATAGTGAAATAGATGAATATGCAACTAAATCTTATAATGGTAAGACTGGTATCCATTCATTGAATAAAAATCAACAAAAACCTCCCCTCCCCCAGAAAATGGTTAATAATAGTATAGTTAAGAAAGCAGCTGGTGGTGATGACTCATTTCAATATGAAGATTATTAAATTAGTATATAAATATAAGAAACAATTCTTATCATCTCATTCAAAAATATATCGCTAACCTAAGAACATATATATTAAAAAGAAAAACTAAAATGAAAAATATTTTTATCATATTGTTTTCATATATCTATATCATACAAGTGTTTTCAGCTTCATTACCTATTGATTTGAGTGAAAATGAACTTAAAAATACAGAATTTGCTATAAAATTACCGAATAATGATACTGTGAGCATACAACTAAATTTCAAACTTTTAAAGTATAGTAATGATTTAAATAAAAACATCGAGTTAACAACAAAAGCAGAAAATAAATCAAACGAAGAACAAGAAGACTCCTCACCACCACCTATAAATCAATCTTTTACTGTCGAACAAGCTATTGAAGCATTTAGGCAAGATTTAGTAAAAAAAGAAAAAAATATTGCAGGAATAATTGAAAGTTCGGCTCCATTTTATAGACATTTTCAACTTCAATACAAAGATAATATAAAATTGAGAATCCGTTGTACATATGACAGCAATTACTTGAAACGTCGATTAAATATTTCATGTTTCGAATACCGTCAAGTTGAATACGAAAGAATTTTAAGTAATGGTGAAATTGAGGCGGTTTCTGAGGATGATACTACATACCGATCCGATATAACATTAATCAACATTCAAGATTATACACATGATTTGGATATGGAAATATTATAAATTAACTAATATGATGAAATACGTTTACTACTACTTAATATAAACTTTGTTGTTGATGTGTTAAGAAGATTTATTTAACATAAATAAAAAAATTAAAATAAGAAAAATAATGAATAATCAGTTTTATTCGAAAATTTTACATGACTTCTTGAATGAAGAAAGGTTTTTGTGGTATGAACATGAGATTATTTTGAAGAAATTAAAAACTCAATTCGATGAATATGCATTTTATAAGAAAAGTAAATCAAAATTTGGATATCATTACACGAATTGTGTGTGGTCCAACAATGAAACAACTTGTGGACCTGATACCTGTAAATGTTCCCTTATCGATAAAAGTTGGGAACAAGCATTATGTATAATGAATTTTTATAATAATTTAAAAACATAGACTTTATAAACAGTTCTACAGTCGTCGTCGTCGTCGTTGTGACTTGATTAGTATTGCACAATGTCCGAGGAGAGAATATTAGTTGTAGATGTACAAGGTTTTTATCTCAACAATAAATTCATCGAAAAAGAACTGAGTATTTCAATTAACGATATACAAGTACAAACATTTATTATTAAGCCACCTTTTCCATATTCATTGTTGACAACAAAAGAAAAAGATTCAATTAATTGGTTTTATAATCATCATCATGGATTAAAATGGAAAGATGGTGATTCAACCTTAACAAATATTGTGGAATATTATATTGCGCATGTTAAAGATAAAAACTTTATTTATTATGCTAAAGGATTAGAAAAAATTAAGTGGATTCAAAATATTTTTAAAGATAAAATTAATTTTTATAACCTAGATGATCTAAATTGTCCAATAAATCTGTAAATGTTTGTTGTTATCATAGAAAATATTGTATATGTGCTGAAAAAAATGTAATACTATTAAGAAAGTTTATTAAATCAAATATTAATAAAGAAAACATAAAATTATAAAAGACATTTTTTGATTTATTATTTAACACTTAAATCAGATAAAATAATCATCAAACATCAGTTCATTCTGAATACTTGAAATGTCAATAACAATATCTTTAAACGGAAACACTTCAACTCTGGTTGGAGAATATTTTCCTCCAATTGAACTCCCTACAAAATATGTTTGTGGACTTATTGATTTTGCAACATTCAATTCCATACCCAATGTAGATGTTCACAACAATTTGTTTCATATAGGAAATCATATTATTACTATTCTGGTTGGTTCATATGAACTTGAGGATATTGATTCTTTCTTAAACTCAAGCTTAAAAGATATTGATGAATCAATTTATCTAATAATTGAAGCTAACAATAACACACTTAAAACTGAAATAACCTCATCAATGAATATAGATTTTTCACAACCAAACAGTATAGGAAAGTTGCTCGGATTTAGCAAAAGTAAATTAGAAGTAAATTCAACTGACTATTATAACACTGATCAAAATCTTCAAAATGATAAATCTGTGGAAGTGACGATTGTAGATATTAATCAATTAAATACTACAAGGTTATTTGAATCTGACTTACCTACACATATTACGGATGTTAATACAATACGCATTGAAAGCAACTTAACAACCGGATCATTTATTAATAACACTTCGACTCATGCTATTCATGAATTTCCTCTTGATGTTCCTCCAGGATATAAAATAAGCGAAAAACCTCGAAATGTTATTTATTTTCCTGTCAACTGTCAGCAAATAAACAACATAACGATTAGAATCTTAAATCAAGACGGTGAACTTATAAATTTTAGAGGAGAAAAAATCACTCTTAGACTCCACTTCAAACCAGAATAATGATCATTTACAATAAAAACGTAATGCAAAGAGGATTTCCATTCAATCCCTCATCAACTCACATTCGAGAAAGTATAAAAAGAAAAAACCCGTTAACAAAAAAAAAAATAAATTTGTGAATTTAATTTATAAAAAACTTTGTTTTATTTGATCTCTTATTTGAACTGCCTCAGAATTTTGGAACGTTTCACCAGCGTAATGTAGTTCATTATCGTTTTCAACATTTTCAATGTCTTCATTTATGGTTCTTAGCCCATATTGAATACATATATTGTGCAGTGCCGCGCAAGCATTGGTAATTTTAATTGCTTTTGCTGGTGTATAATGTAGCTGACGGGCGCCAAGCAAGCATCGAAATCGGCTTTTTAGCACACCAATCGTTCTTTCAACAATGTTTCTTGCTTTAGCATGTTTTGTGTTGTAAATACACTCGGCACTTCCTGCAGCAGCCGAGCGGTAAGGCGTCATCAAATATGGTTGCAGAGGGTAGCCTGCATCACCTGGTGAAAGAAATTAAATGCCTAATGAAGGAAGCGTAATTTAATTAACATTTGCAATTTACCTAGCAGCCAGTAATTACGGTCACCAGCATTGTAGCGTTCTTCTAATTTTGACTTTGCTGCACTAACGTTCCAAATTAGTGAGTCATGGGAAGAACCTGCGTATCGAGCATCCAAAAACCGTATTCGCATTTTGTGGTCACAAATCTAAGTTTATAATAAATATTTGTGAATATAAAATAAAGTAAAATGCAATACATACTTACAATCATGGCATTTAAGCTAAAATATCCTTTTCGATTAAAATAAAGATGCTGGTTTTCCTTTTTTGGACCTACAATTTTTATGTGAGTTCCGTCCACGCACCCAATTACACCCGGGAAACCAGTTCTTTCATAAAAACTTAACTTAGCTTCAGTTTTTTCCGGATCTGTCATTTCAAACTTGACCCATTGTGGGCAAAGTTTTTTTTCCAAAACATCTAGAGTTTCGGACAGAATCTTCGACACGACAGGCTGCGAAAGTCCTAAATTGAAGTCGTTCCCCACACTCAGCTGGTACGATCCTTGGGATAAAAATCTCATTGTTGCTGCCAATTTGATGGTGTTGGGAACAAATGTTGATCTTACCCCGCTTTTTAAATAGGGAGAAATAGTCTCCAGAACATGTTGAAATGCTTCTTTGTTCAGCCGAAAATAACTTTCAAACCTTTAAGAAATCACAAAATGTGTAACTTGCAATTATAAAATTTTGAATTTCCCACTTACTTATCGTCTGGCAATTCAAAGACATTGGATTTCTGCCTTAGTAGCCGTCTTTGCACGGTTAGCTTTTTCTTTTCTTCATTATCAGGATCAGAATTTGGCACAGGAAGGAAAAACATTTTATCACTTTATATTGTATTGTATATAAAAATACTTAACAAAATATATTTGAAACTATTTGGTGCACGTATACCGGCAATGTTGTTAAACCTTATTCTATCCGTTTCTGTGAGTGATTGAACACAATCTATAGCTTCACATAGGAAGCAGCAACGTAGGTAAACACGGAAAATTCCCCAGAAGAACTATAAATCAATGCAGGTCGTTAAGGTGTCGAAATTAACTAGTGCGAGTGAGACACAAAAACTCTGGAAAGATTGCATTTTGCATTTTATAAAAAATTTTCGAGGAAATTTTAAATAAAATAAACCCGCCGTTCCAAGAATTAGATTGCACTTCATATTGTATAAAAAATTTTCCACGAAATTTTAAACCAAATAAAACCGCTGTTCCAAGAATTAGATTGCACTTTATGTTTTATACAAAATTTTCCACGAAATTGTAAACAAAATAAACCAGCTGTTGCAAGAGTCAGACATGTGTATCTAAATTATCGATAAACAGGCAGCGTCACATTTAAACCCTTATAAAATATCAAATAGGATTGACGCGGTGTTGGTGTTGATGTCGACATTATATTGACGACGATGGTGACGCTTCCAAATAGAATATGGGCGAATATAACATCGTGCATTTTGGCTAAAAACTCCTTGTGTATCTTCATTTTATCTGAATACAGTGATGAGGACACCGTTTCTGCAGCTCTGGAGACCCCGGCTGGAACAGTATGGTTGGTCTCAAGCTATATGGCACATGACCAGGGCTAGGTGTTGAGGGACCGAACCCTAGAGTGAACAGGAAGAGGCCCGATTCAGAGCTACAGAACAACCTGCTCTGTAACTCCCTATCCTCGATTCCACCGATGAACGATATCGGGGATATTGATTCTGCTGTGGAGATTCTTAGCGAATCATTCCGCTACGCCACCAGCATGGCCTGCAGAACTACAGATTATGCTCTAGCATTTTCATAGTTGAGGGCAACAGTATGAGTGTTTTGGACACAGTTACATCGGTTGTCAAAAGTTCAGATGTCGACCTATTGACACACCTAAACTCTAAATTTTGTCAAGGGACAACTTGAAGATTTATATAATATTGTATCAGAGGAAGGATTTAAGAATGAGATACAATTATTGAGGCAATTACAGACACTGGCACTATTATCTCCAAATCAGTTTGCTTATGACTATTTCGGTAGTCCAGGTTATGCTGCTTTTTTATCAGGGGAAGTCATTTATGTGACTAAGTGCAAGACGATTTCTGTAGAATACAAGCAAACTTATCCATTATGTTATCAAGAGCTACCCGTGACATGCTGTAACAAGACTTACTTCATACAGCCTAGAACTCAATTGCTGTCTAAAGTTGGAATTGGCTTGTAATCCTCTTTTTAGACCTTACTATAGAATGGGGTACAACTGGTTTTCACCTACTCATGATTCATTAGTTCTCACTAAAAGGCCAACGGATTTGAGCCCTTCAAAAGTCAAAAAATGGGAATTCCATATGCGTTAAGATATAATTAATTCCGGCTTATACCCCAAAGAGACTATTGATCAGTATAAAAAGAATCTGGAAATTCCTGATTCCGAACAAGTTATTTTAGCCAACTTAGCATCTAATTTGATTACTAGGGATCAAGAGGGAACTATGCACTTCAGTGTCAGCAATACTTTTTCTGAGCAAGATTTAGAGACTCTCAAAGAAATAATGTTTAGAAATTACTTTGAAAAAAGTTTCAGGTGGATTAAGGAAATGGGAAGTTTCGTTGCTGGATTGTGGGTAATTATATTAATAGTGAAATTTGTAAATAATATTATTATGAATAGTTTAATAATACGTCAGCAAGGCTTCCATCCTTTATACTACTTCTTATCTCCTTGCGGAAAGATTATAGATTATGCATCATCTAAAAGAAATAGAGGCTGCTGATGGTGAAGGTGACACAGATAAACCTTCACCACTCTAAAGCAGCATCCGCTGCTTTGCTTCTCCGGCTGGCTGAGAGAAAGGAGGAGCTGATCATGGTCCAAGAACCCTGGGTCCACCAAGGTTGGGTTCAAGGACTAAAAAGCAAGAGCTACAAGCTCATATGTGCCAAAAGTACAGGTAATATAACATCGTGCATTTTGGCTAAAAACTCCTTGTGTATCTTCATTTTATCTGAATACAGTGATGAGGACACCGTTTCTGCAGCTCTGGAGACCCCGGCTGGAACAGTATGGTTGGTCTCAAGCTATATGGCACATGACCAGGGCTAGGTGTTGAGGGACCGAACCCTAGAGTGAACAGGAAGAGGCCCGATTGAGAGCTACAGAACAACCTGATCTGTAACTCCCTATCCTCGATTCCACCGATGAACGATATCGGGGATATTGATTCTGCTGTGGAGATTCTTAGCGAATCATTCCGCTACGCCACCAGCATGGCCTGCAGAACTACAGATTATGCTCTAGCATTAAGCCCAAATAAAGAATACTGTGGTTACATAGAAGTCATTCAAACCGAACACCCGAAGATTTTCATAGTTGAGGGCAACAGTATGAGTGTTTTGGACACAGTTACATCGGTTGTCAAAAGTTCAGATGTCGACCTATTGACACACCTAAACTCTAAATTTTGTCAAGGGACAACTTGAAGATTTATATAATATTGTATCAGAGGAAGGATTTAAGAATGAGATACAATTATTGAGGCAATTACAGACACTGGCACTATTATCTCCAAATCAGTTTGCTTATGACTATTTCGGTAGTCCAGGTTATGCTGCTTTTTTATCAGGGGAAGTCATTTATGTGACTAAGTGCAAGGCGATTTCTGTAGAATACAAGCAAACTTATCCATTATGTTATCAAGAGCTACCCGTGACATGCTGTAACAAGACTTACTTCATACAGCCTAGAACTCAATTGCTGTCTAAAGTTGGAATTGGCTTGTAATCCTCTTTTTAGACCTTACTATAGAATGGGGTACAACTGGTTTTCACCTACTCATGATTCATTAGTTCTCACTAAAAGGCCAACGGATTTGAGCCCTTCAAAAGTCAAAAAATGGGAATTCCATATGCGTTAAGATATAATTAATTCCGGCTTATACCCCAAAGAGACTATTGATCAGTATAAAAAGAATCTGGAAATTCCTGATTCCGAACAAGTTATTTTAGCCAACTTAGCATCTAATTTGATTACTAGGGATCAAGAGGGAACTATGCAGTTCAGTGTCAGCAATACTTTTTCTGAGCAAGATTTAGAGACTCTCAAAGAAATAATGTTTAGAAATTACTTTGAAAAAAGTTTCAGGTGGATTAAGGAAATGGGAAGTTTCGTTGCTGGATTGTGGGTAATTATATTAATAGTGAAATTTGTATACAATATTATCATGAATAGTTTAATAATACGTCAGCAAGGCTTCCATCCTTTATACTACTTCTTATCTCCTTGCGGAAAGATTATAGATTATGCATCATCTAAAAGAAATAGAGGCTGCTGATGGTGAAGGTGACACAGATAAACCTTCACCACTCTAAAGCAGCATCCGCTGCTTTGCTTCTCCGGCTGGCTGAGAGAAAGGAGGAGCTGATCATGGTCCAAGAACCCTGGGTCCACCAAGGTTGGGTTCAAGGACTAAAAAGCAAGAGCTACAAGCTCATATGTGCCAAAAGTACAGGTAATATAACATCGTGCATTTTGGCTAAAAACTCCTTGTGTATCTTCATTTTATCTGAATACAGTGATGAGGACACCGTTTCTGCAGCTCTGGAGACCCCGGCTGGAACAGTATGGTTGGTCTCAAGCTATATGGCACATGACCAGGGCTAGGTGTTGAGGGACCGAACCCTAGAGTGAACAGGAAGAGGCCCGATTGAGAGCTACAGAACAACCTGCTCTGTAACTCCCTATCCTCGATTCCACCGATGAACGATATCGGGGATATTGATTCTGCTGTGGAGATTCTTAGCGAATCATTCCGCTACGCCACCAGCATGGCCTGCAGAACTACAGATTATGCTCTAGCATTAAGCCAAAATAAAGAATATTGTGGTTACATAGAAGTCATTCAAACCGAACACCCGAAGATTTTCATAGTTGAGGGCAACAGTATGAGTGTTTTGGACACAGTTACATCGGTTGTCAAAAGTTCAGATGTCGACCTATTGACACACCTAAACTCTAAATTTTGTCAAGGGACAACTTGAAGATTTATATAATATTGTATCAGAGGAAGGATTTAAGAATGAGATACAATTATTGAGGCAATTACAGACACTGGCACTATTATCTCCAAATCAGTTTGCTTATGACTATTTCGGTAGTCCAGGTTATGCTGCTTTTTTATCAGGGGAAGTCATTTATGTGACTAAGTGCAAGGCGATTTCTGTAGAATACAAGCAAACTTATCCATTATGTTATCAAGAGCTACCCGTGACATGCTGTAACAAGACTTACTTCATACAGCCTAGAACTCAATTGCTGTCTAAAGTTGGAATTGGCTTGTAATCCTCTTTTTAGACCTTACTATAGAATGGGGTACAACTGGTTTTCACCTACTCATGATTCATTAGTTCTCACTAAAAGGCCAACGGATTTGAGCCCTTCAAAAGTCAAAAAATGGGAATTCCATATGCGTTAAGATATAATTAATTCCGGCTTATACCCCAAAGAGACTATTGATCAGTATAAAAAGAATCTGGAAATTCCTGATTCCGAACAAGTTATTTTAGCCAACTTAGCATCTAATTTGATTACTAGGGATCAAGAGGGAACTATGCAGTTCAGTGTCAGCAATACTTTTTCTGAGCAAGATTTAGAGACTCTCAAAGAAATAATGTTTAGAAATTACTTTGAAAAAAGTTTCAGGTGGATTAAGGAAATGGGAAGTTTCGTTGCTGGATTGTGGGTAATTATATTAATAGTGAAATTTGTATACAATATTATCATGAATAGTTTAATAATACGTCAGCAAGGCTTCCATCCTTTATACTACTTCTTATCTCCTTGCGGAAAGATTATAGATTATGCATCATCTAAAAGAAATAGAGGCTGCTGATGGTGAAGGTGACACAGATAAACCTTCACCACTCTAAAGCAGCATCCGCTGCTTTGCTTCTCCGGCTGGCTGAGAGAAAGGAGGAGCTGATCATGGTCCAAGAACCCTGGGTCCACCAAGGTTGGGTTCAAGGACTAAAAAGCAAGAGCTACAAGCTCATATGTGCCAAAAGTACAGGTAATATAACATCGTGCATTTTGGCTAAAAACTCCTTGTGTATCTTCATTTTATCTGAATACAGTGATGAGGACACCGTTTCTGCAGCTCTGGAGACCCCGGCTGGAACAGTATGGTTGGTCTCAAGCTATATGGCACATGACCAGGGCTAGGTGTTGAGGGACCGAACCCTAGAGTGAACAGGAAGAGGCCCGATTGAGAGCTACAGAACAACCTGCTCTGTAACTCCCTATCCTCGATTCCACCGATGAACGATATCGGGGATATTGATTCTGCTGTGGAGATTCTTAGCGAATCATTCCGCTACGCCACCAGCATGGCCTGCAGAACTACAGATTATGCTCTAGCATTAAGCCAAAATAAAGAATATTGTGGTTACATAGAAGTCATTCAAACCGAACACCCGAAGATTTTCATAGTTGAGGGCAACAGTATGAGTGTTTTGGACACAGTTACATCGGTTGTCAAAAGTTCAGATGTCGACCTATTGACACACCTAAACTCTAAATTTTGTCAAGGGACAACTTGAAGATTTATATAATATTGTATCAGAGGAAGGATTTAAGAATGAGATACAATTATTGAGGCAATTACAGACACTGGCACTATTATCTCCAAATCAGTTTGCTTATGACTATTTCGGTAGTCCAGGTTATGCTGCTTTTTTATCAGGGGAAGTCATTTATGTGACTAAGTGCAAGGCGATTTCTGTAGAATACAAGCAAACTTATCCATTATGTTATCAAGAGCTACCCGTGACATGCTGTAACAAGACTTACTTCATACAGCCTAGAACTCAATTGCTGTCTAAAGTTGGAATTGGCTTGTAATCCTCTTTTTAGACCTTACTATAGAATGGGGTACAACTGGTTTTCACCTACTCATGATTCATTAGTTCTCACTAAAAGGCCAACGGATTTGAGCCCTTCAAAAGTCAAAAAATGGGAATTCCATATGCGTTAAGATATAATTAATTCCGGCTTATACCCCAAAGAGACTATTGATCAGTATAAAAAGAATCTGGAAATTCCTGATTCCGAACAAGTTATTTTAGCCAACTTAGCATCTAATTTGATTACTAGGGATCAAGAGGGAACTATGCAGTTCAGTGTCAGCAATACTTTTTCTGAGCAAGATTTAGAGACTCTCAAAGAAATAATGTTTAGAAATTACTTTGAAAAAAGTTTCAGGTGGATTAAGGAAATGGGAAGTTTCGTTGCTGGATTGTGGGTAATTATATTAATAGTGAAATTTGTATACAATATTATCATGAATAGTTTAATAATACGTCAGCAAGGCTTCCATCCTTTATACTACTTCTTATCTCCTTGCGGAAAGATTATAGATTATGCATCATCTAAAAGAAATAGAGGCTGCTGATGGTGAAGGTGACACAGATAAACCTTCACCACTCTAAAGCAGCATCCGCTGCTTTGCTTCTCCGGCTGGCTGAGAGAAAGGAGGAGCTGATCATGGTCCAAGAACCCTGGGTCCACCAAGGTTGGGTTCAAGGACTAAAAAGCAAGAGCTACAAGCTCATATGTGCCAAAAGTACAGGTAATATAACATCGTGCATTTTGGCTAAAAACTCCTTGTGTATCTTCATTTTATCTGAATACAGTGATGAGGACACCGTTTCTGCAGCTCTGGAGACCCCGGCTGGAACAGTATGGTTGGTCTCAAGCTATATGGCACATGACCAGGGCTAGGTGTTGAGGGACCGAACCCTAGAGTGAACAGGAAGAGGCCCGATTGAGAGCTACAGAACAACCTGCTCTGTAACTCCCTATCCTCGATTCCACCGATGAACGATATCGGGGATATTGATTCTGCTGTGGAGATTCTTAGCGAATCATTCCGCTACGCCACCAGCATGGCCTGCAGAACTACAGATTATGCTCTAGCATTAAGCCAAAATAAAGAATATTGTGGTTACATAGAAGTCATTCAAACCGAACACCCGAAGATTTTCATAGTTGAGGGCAACAGTATGAGTGTTTTGGACACAGTTACATCGGTTGTCAAAAGTTCAGATGTCGACCTATTGACACACCTAAACTCTAAATTTTGTCAAGGGACAACTTGAAGATTTATATAATATTGTATCAGAGGAAGGATTTAAGAATGAGATACAATTATTGAGGCAATTACAGACACTGGCACTATTATCTCCAAATCAGTTTGCTTATGACTATTTCGGTAGTCCAGGTTATGCTGCTTTTTTATCAGGGGAAGTCATTTATGTGACTAAGTGCAAGGCGATTTCTGTAGAATACAAGCAAACTTATCCATTATGTTATCAAGAGCTACCCGTGACATGCTGTAACAAGACTTACTTCATACAGCCTAGAACTCAATTGCTGTCTAAAGTTGGAATTGGCTTGTAATCCTCTTTTTAGACCTTACTATAGAATGGGGTACAACTGGTTTTCACCTACTCATGATTCATTAGTTCTCACTAAAAGGCCAACGGATTTGAGCCCTTCAAAAGTCAAAAAATGGGAATTCCATATGCGTTAAGATATAATTAATTCCGGCTTATACCCCAAAGAGACTATTGATCAGTATAAAAAGAATCTGGAAATTCCTGATTCCGAACAAGTTATTTTAGCCAACTTAGCATCTAATTTGATTACTAGGGATCAAGAGGGAACTATGCAGTTCAGTGTCAGCAATACTTTTTCTGAGCAAGATTTAGAGACTCTCAAAGAAATAATGTTTAGAAATTACTTTGAAAAAAGTTTCAGGTGGATTAAGGAAATGGGAAGTTTCGTTGCTGGATTGTGGGTAATTATATTAATAGTGAAATTTGTATACAATATTATCATGAATAGTTTAATAATACGTCAGCAAGGCTTCCATCCTTTATACTACTTCTTATCTCCTTGCGGAAAGATTATAGATTATGCATCATCTAAAAGAAATAGAGGCTGCTGATGGTGAAGGTGACACAGATAAACCTTCACCACTCTAAAGCAGCATCCGCTGCTTTGCTTCTCCGGCTGGCTGAGAGAAAGGAGGAGCTGATCATGGTCCAAGAACCCTGGGTCCACCAAGGTTGGGTTCAAGGACTAAAAAGCAAGAGCTACAAGCTCATATGTGCCAAAAGTACAGGTAATATAACATCGTGCATTTTGGCTAAAAACTCCTTGTGTATCTTCATTTTATCTGAATACAGTGATGAGGACACCGTTTCTGCAGCTCTGGAGACCCCGGCTGGAACAGTATGGTTGGTCTCAAGCTATATGGCACATGACCAGGGCTAGGTGTTGAGGGACCGAACCCTAGAGTGAACAGGAAGAGGCCCGATTGAGAGCTACAGAACAACCTGCTCTGTAACTCCCTATCCTCGATTCCACCGATGAACGATATCGGGGATATTGATTCTGCTGTGGAGATTCTTAGCGAATCATTCCGCTACGCCACCAGCATGGCCTGCAGAACTACAGATTATGCTCTAGCATTAAGCCCAAATAAAGAATACTGTGGTTACATAGAAGTCATTCAAACCGAACACCCGAAGATTTTCATAGTTGAGGGCAACAGTATGAGTGTTTTGGACACAGTTACATCGGTTGTCAAAAGTTCAGATGTCGACCTATTGACACACCTAAACTCTAAATTTTGTCAAGGGACAACTTGAAGATTTATATAATATTGTATCAGAGGAAGGATTTAAGAATGAGATACAATTATTGAGGCAATTACAGACACTGGCACTATTATCTCCAAATCAGTTTGCTTATGACTATTTCGGTAGTCCAGGTTATGCTGCTTTTTTATCAGGGGAAGTCATTTATGTGACTAAGTGCAAGGCGATTTCTGTAGAATACAAGCAAACTTATCCATTATGTTATCAAGAGCTACCCGTGACATGCTGTAACAAGACTTACTTCATACAGCCTAGAACTCAATTGCTGTCTAAAGTTGGAATTGGCTTGTAATCCTCTTTTTAGACCTTACTATAGAATGGGGTACAACTGGTTTTCACCTACTCATGATTCATTAGTTCTCACTAAAAGGCCAACGGATTTGAGCCCTTCAAAAGTCAAAAAATGGGAATTCCATATGCGTTAAGATATAATTAATTCCGGCTTATACCCCAAAGAGACTATTGATCAGTATAAAAAGAATCTGGAAATTCCTGATTCCGAACAAGTTATTTTAGCCAACTTAGCATCTAATTTGATTACTAGGGATCAAGAGGGAACTATGCAGTTCAGTGTCAGCAATACTTTTTCTGAGCAAGATTTAGAGACTCTCAAAGAAATAATGTTTAGAAATTACTTTGAAAAAAGTTTCAGGTGGATTAAGGAAATGGGAAGTTTCGTTGCTGGATTGTGGGTAATTATATTAATAGTGAAATTTGTATACAATATTATCATGAATAGTTTAATAATACGTCAGCAAGGCTTCCATCCTTTATACTACTTCTTATCTCCTTGCGGAAAGATTATAGATTATGCATCATCTAAAAGAAATAGAGGCTGCTGATGGTGAAGGTGACACAGATAAACCTTCACCACTCTAAAGCAGCATCCGCTGCTTTGCTTCTCCGGCTGGCTGAGAGAAAGGAGGAGCTGATCATGGTCCAAGAACCCTGGGTCCACCAAGGTTGGGTTCAAGGACTAAAAAGCAAGAGCTACAAGCTCATATGTGCCAAAAGTACAGGTAATATAACATCGTGCATTTTGGCTAAAAACTCCTTGTGTATCTTCATTTTATCTGAATACAGTGATGAGGACACCGTTTCTGCAGCTCTGGAGACCCCGGCTGGAACAGTATGGTTGGTCTCAAGCTATATGGCACATGACCAGGGCTAGGTGTTGAGGGACCGAACCCTAGAGTGAACAGGAAGAGGCCCGATTGAGAGCTACAGAACAACCTGCTCTGTAACTCCCTATCCTCGATTCCACCGATGAACGATATCGGGGATATTGATTCTGCTGTGGAGATTCTTAGCGAATCATTCCGCTACGCCACCAGCATGGCCTGCAGAACTACAGATTATGCTCTAGCATTAAGCCCAAATAAAGAATACTGTGGTTACATAGAAGTCATTCAAACCGAACACCCGAAGATTTTCATAGTTGAGGGCAACAGTATGAGTGTTTTGGACACAGTTACATCGGTTGTCAAAAGTTCAGATGTCGACCTATTGACACACCTAAACTCTAAATTTTGTCAAGGGACAACTTGAAGATTTATATAATATTGTATCAGAGGAAGGATTTAAGAATGAGATACAATTATTGAGGCAATTACAGACACTGGCACTATTATCTCCAAATCAGTTTGCTTATGACTATTTCGGTAGTCCAGGTTATGCTGCTTTTTTATCAGGGGAAGTCATTTATGTGACTAAGTGCAAGGCGATTTCTGTAGAATACAAGCAAACTTATCCATTATGTTATCAAGAGCTACCCGTGACATGCTGTAACAAGACTTACTTCATACAGCCTAGAACTCAATTGCTGTCTAAAGTTGGAATTGGCTTGTAATCCTCTTTTTAGACCTTACTATAGAATGGGGTACAACTGGTTTTCACCTACTCATGATTCATTAGTTCTCACTAAAAGGCCAACGGATTTGAGCCCTTCAAAAGTCAAAAAATGGGAATTCCATATGCGTTAAGATATAATTAATTCCGGCTTATACCCCAAAGAGACTATTGATCAGTATAAAAAGAATCTGGAAATTCCTGATTCCGAACAAGTTATTTTAGCCAACTTAGCATCTAATTTGATTACTAGGGATCAAGAGGGAACTATGCAGTTCAGTGTCAGCAATACTTTTTCTGAGCAAGATTTAGAGACTCTCAAAGAAATAATGTTTAGAAATTACTTTGAAAAAAGTTTCAGGTGGATTAAGGAAATGGGAAGTTTCGTTGCTGGATTGTGGGTAATTATATTAATAGTGAAATTTGTATACAATATTATCATGAATAGTTTAATAATACGTCAGCAAGGCTTCCATCCTTTATACTACTTCTTATCTCCTTGCGGAAAGATTATAGATTATGCATCATCTAAAAGAAATAGAGGCTGCTGATGGTGAAGGTGACACAGATAAACCTTCACCACTCTAAAGCAGCATCCGCTGCTTTGCTTCTCCGGCTGGCTGAGAGAAAGGAGGAGCTGATCATGGTCCAAGAACCCTGGGTCCACCAAGGTTGGGTTCAAGGACTAAAAAGCAAGAGCTACAAGCTCATATGTGCCAAAAGTACAGGTAATATAACATCGTGCATTTTGGCTAAAAACTCCTTGTGTATCTTCATTTTATCTGAATACAGTGATGAGGACACCGTTTCTGCAGCTCTGGAGACCCCGGCTGGAACAGTATGGTTGGTCTCAAGCTATATGGCACATGACCAGGGCTAGGTGTTGAGGGACCGAACCCTAGAGTGAACAGGAAGAGGCCCGATTGAGAGCTACAGAACAACCTGCTCTGTAACTCCCTATCCTCGATTCCACCGATGAACGATATCGGGGATATTGATTCTGCTGTGGAGATTCTTAGCGAATCATTCCGCTACGCCACCAGCATGGCCTGCAGAACTACAGATTATGCTCTAGCATTAAGCCAAAATAAAGAATATTGTGGTTACATAGAAGTCATTCAAACCGAACACCCGAAGATTTTCATAGTTGAGGGCAACAGTATGAGTGTTTTGGACACAGTTACATCGGTTGTCAAAAGTTCAGATGTCGACCTATTGACACACCTAAACTCTAAATTTTGTCAAGGGACAACTTGAAGATTTATATAATATTGTATCAGAGGAAGGATTTAAGAATGAGATACAATTATTGAGGCAATTACAGACACTGGCACTATTATCTCCAAATCAGTTTGCTTATGACTATTTCGGTAGTCCAGGTTATGCTGCTTTTTTATCAGGGGAAGTCATTTATGTGACTAAGTGCAAGGCGATTTCTGTAGAATACAAGCAAACTTATCCATTATGTTATCAAGAGCTACCCGTGACATGCTGTAACAAGACTTACTTCATACAGCCTAGAACTCAATTGCTGTCTAAAGTTGGAATTGGCTTGTAATCCTCTTTTTAGACCTTACTATAGAATGGGGTACAACTGGTTTTCACCTACTCATGATTCATTAGTTCTCACTAAAAGGCCAACGGATTTGAGCCCTTCAAAAGTCAAAAAATGGGAATTCCATATGCGTTAAGATATAATTAATTCCGGCTTATACCCCAAAGAGACTATTGATCAGTATAAAAAGAATCTGGAAATTCCTGATTCCGAACAAGTTATTTTAGCCAACTTAGCATCTAATTTGATTACTAGGGATCAAGAGGGAACTATGCAGTTCAGTGTCAGCAATACTTTTTCTGAGCAAGATTTAGAGACTCTCAAAGAAATAATGTTTAGAAATTACTTTGAAAAAAGTTTCAGGTGGATTAAGGAAATGGGAAGTTTCGTTGCTGGATTGTGGGTAATTATATTAATAGTGAAATTTGTATACAATATTATCATGAATAGTTTAATAATACGTCAGCAAGGCTTCCATCCTTTATACTACTTCTTATCTCCTTGCGGAAAGATTATAGATTATGCATCATCTAAAAGAAATAGAGGCTGCTGATGGTGAAGGTGACACAGATAAACCTTCACCACTCTAAAGCAGCATCCGCTGCTTTGCTTCTCCGGCTGGCTGAGAGAAAGGAGGAGCTGATCATGGTCCAAGAACCCTGGGTCCACCAAGGTTGGGTTCAAGGACTAAAAAGCAAGAGCTACAAGCTCATATGTGCCAAAAGTACAGGTAATATAACATCGTGCATTTTGGCTAAAAACTCCTTGTGTATCTTCATTTTATCTGAATACAGTGATGAGGACACCGTTTCTGCAGCTCTGGAGACCCCGGCTGGAACAGTATGGTTGGTCTCAAGCTATATGGCACATGACCAGGGCTAGGTGTTGAGGGACCGAACCCTAGAGTGAACAGGAAGAGGCCCGATTGAGAGCTACAGAACAACCTGCTCTGTAACTCCCTATCCTCGATTCCACCGATGAACGATATCGGGGATATTGATTCTGCTGTGGAGATTCTTAGCGAATCATTCCGCTACGCCACCAGCATGGCCTGCAGAACTACAGATTATGCTCTAGCATTAAGCCAAAATAAAGAATATTGTGGTTACATAGAAGTCATTCAAACCGAACACCCGAAGATTTTCATAGTTGAGGGCAACAGTATGAGTGTTTTGGACACAGTTACATCGGTTGTCAAAAGTTCAGATGTCGACCTATTGACACACCTAAACTCTAAATTTTGTCAAGGGACAACTTGAAGATTTATATAATATTGTATCAGAGGAAGGATTTAAGAATGAGATACAATTATTGAGGCAATTACAGACACTGGCACTATTATCTCCAAATCAGTTTGCTTATGACTATTTCGGTAGTCCAGGTTATGCTGCTTTTTTATCAGGGGAAGTCATTTATGTGACTAAGTGCAAGGCGATTTCTGTAGAATACAAGCAAACTTATCCATTATGTTATCAAGAGCTACCCGTGACATGCTGTAACAAGACTTACTTCATACAGCCTAGAACTCAATTGCTGTCTAAAGTTGGAATTGGCTTGTAATCCTCTTTTTAGACCTTACTATAGAATGGGGTACAACTGGTTTTCACCTACTCATGATTCATTAGTTCTCACTAAAAGGCCAACGGATTTGAGCCCTTCAAAAGTCAAAAAATGGGAATTCCATATGCGTTAAGATATAATTAATTCCGGCTTATACCCCAAAGAGACTATTGATCAGTATAAAAAGAATCTGGAAATTCCTGATTCCGAACAAGTTATTTTAGCCAACTTAGCATCTAATTTGATTACTAGGGATCAAGAGGGAACTATGCAGTTCAGTGTCAGCAATACTTTTTCTGAGCAAGATTTAGAGACTCTCAAAGAAATAATGTTTAGAAATTACTTTGAAAAAAGTTTCAGGTGGATTAAGGAAATGGGAAGTTTCGTTGCTGGATTGTGGGTAATTATATTAATAGTGAAATTTGTATACAATATTATCATGAATAGTTTAATAATACGTCAGCAAGGCTTCCATCCTTTATACTACTTCTTATCTCCTTGCGGAAAGATTATAGATTATGCATCATCTAAAAGAAATAGAGGCTGCTGATGGTGAAGGTGACACAGATAAACCTTCACCACTCTAAAGCAGCATCCGCTGCTTTGCTTCTCCGGCTGGCTGAGAGAAAGGAGGAGCTGATCATGGTCCAAGAACCCTGGGTCCACCAAGGTTGGGTTCAAGGACTAAAAAGCAAGAGCTACAAGCTCATATGTGCCAAAAGTACAGGTAATATAACATCGTGCATTTTGGCTAAAAACTCCTTGTGTATCTTCATTTTATCTGAATACAGTGATGAGGACACCGTTTCTGCAGCTCTGGAGACCCCGGCTGGAACAGTATGGTTGGTCTCAAGCTATATGGCACATGACCAGGGCTAGGTGTTGAGGGACCGAACCCTAGAGTGAACAGGAAGAGGCCCGATTGAGAGCTACAGAACAACCTGCTCTGTAACTCCCTATCCTCGATTCCACCGATGAACGATATCGGGGATATTGATTCTGCTGTGGAGATTCTTAGCGAATCATTCCGCTACGCCACCAGCATGGCCTGCAGAACTACAGATTATGCTCTAGCATTAAGCCCAAATAAAGAATACTGTGGTTACATAGAAGTCATTCAAACCGAACACCCGAAGATTTTCATAGTTGAGGGCAACAGTATGAGTGTTTTGGACACAGTTACATCGGTTGTCAAAAGTTCAGATGTCGACCTATTGACACACCTAAACTCTAAATTTTGTCAAGGGACAACTTGAAGATTTATATAATATTGTATCAGAGGAAGGATTTAAGAATGAGATACAATTATTGAGGCAATTACAGACACTGGCACTATTATCTCCAAATCAGTTTGCTTATGACTATTTCGGTAGTCCAGGTTATGCTGCTTTTTTATCAGGGGAAGTCATTTATGTGACTAAGTGCAAGGCGATTTCTGTAGAATACAAGCAAACTTATCCATTATGTTATCAAGAGCTACCCGTGACATGCTGTAACAAGACTTACTTCATACAGCCTAGAACTCAATTGCTGTCTAAAGTTGGAATTGGCTTGTAATCCTCTTTTTAGACCTTACTATAGAATGGGGTACAACTGGTTTTCACCTACTCATGATTCATTAGTTCTCACTAAAAGGCCAACGGATTTGAGCCCTTCAAAAGTCAAAAAATGGGAATTCCATATGCGTTAAGATATAATTAATTCCGGCTTATACCCCAAAGAGACTATTGATCAGTATAAAAAGAATCTGGAAATTCCTGATTCCGAACAAGTTATTTTAGCCAACTTAGCATCTAATTTGATTACTAGGGATCAAGAGGGAACTATGCAGTTCAGTGTCAGCAATACTTTTTCTGAGCAAGATTTAGAGACTCTCAAAGAAATAATGTTTAGAAATTACTTTGAAAAAAGTTTCAGGTGGATTAAGGAAATGGGAAGTTTCGTTGCTGGATTGTGGGTAATTATATTAATAGTGAAATTTGTATACAATATTATCATGAATAGTTTAATAATACGTCAGCAAGGCTTCCATCCTTTATACTACTTCTTATCTCCTTGCGGAAAGATTATAGATTATGCATCATCTAAAAGAAATAGAGGCTGCTGATGGTGAAGGTGACACAGATAAACCTTCACCACTCTAAAGCAGCATCCGCTGCTTTGCTTCTCCGGCTGGCTGAGAGAAAGGAGGAGCTGATCATGGTCCAAGAACCCTGGGTCCACCAAGGTTGGGTTCAAGGACTAAAAAGCAAGAGCTACAAGCTCATATGTGCCAAAAGTACAGGTAATATAACATCGTGCATTTTGGCTAAAAACTCCTTGTGTATCTTCATTTTATCTGAATACAGTGATGAGGACACCGTTTCTGCAGCTCTGGAGACCCCGGCTGGAACAGTATGGTTGGTCTCAAGCTATATGGCACATGACCAGGGCTAGGTGTTGAGGGACCGAACCCTAGAGTGAACAGGAAGAGGCCCGATTGAGAGCTACAGAACAACCTGCTCTGTAACTCCCTATCCTCGATTCCACCGATGAACGATATCGGGGATATTGATTCTGCTGTGGAGATTCTTAGCGAATCATTCCGCTACGCCACCAGCATGGCCTGCAGAACTACAGATTATGCTCTAGCATTAAGCCAAAATAAAGAATATTGTGGTTACATAGAAGTCATTCAAACCGAACACCCGAAGATTTTCATAGTTGAGGGCAACAGTATGAGTGTTTTGGACACAGTTACATCGGTTGTCAAAAGTTCAGATGTCGACCTATTGACACACCTAAACTCTAAATTTTGTCAAGGGACAACTTGAAGATTTATATAATATTGTATCAGAGGAAGGATTTAAGAATGAGATACAATTATTGAGGCAATTACAGACACTGGCACTATTATCTCCAAATCAGTTTGCTTATGACTATTTCGGTAGTCCAGGTTATGCTGCTTTTTTATCAGGGGAAGTCATTTATGTGACTAAGTGCAAGGCGATTTCTGTAGAATACAAGCAAACTTATCCATTATGTTATCAAGAGCTACCCGTGACATGCTGTAACAAGACTTACTTCATACAGCCTAGAACTCAATTGCTGTCTAAAGTTGGAATTGGCTTGTAATCCTCTTTTTAGACCTTACTATAGAATGGGGTACAACTGGTTTTCACCTACTCATGATTCATTAGTTCTCACTAAAAGGCCAACGGATTTGAGCCCTTCAAAAGTCAAAAAATGGGAATTCCATATGCGTTAAGATATAATTAATTCCGGCTTATACCCCAAAGAGACTATTGATCAGTATAAAAAGAATCTGGAAATTCCTGATTCCGAACAAGTTATTTTAGCCAACTTAGCATCTAATTTGATTACTAGGGATCAAGAGGGAACTATGCAGTTCAGTGTCAGCAATACTTTTTCTGAGCAAGATTTAGAGACTCTCAAAGAAATAATGTTTAGAAATTACTTTGAAAAAAGTTTCAGGTGGATTAAGGAAATGGGAAGTTTCGTTGCTGGATTGTGGGTAATTATATTAATAGTGAAATTTGTATACAATATTATCATGAATAGTTTAATAATACGTCAGCAAGGCTTCCATCCTTTATACTACTTCTTATCTCCTTGCGGAAAGATTATAGATTATGCATCATCTAAAAGAAATAGAGGCTGCTGATGGTGAAGGTGACACAGATAAACCTTCACCACTCTAAAGCAGCATCCGCTGCTTTGCTTCTCCGGCTGGCTGAGAGAAAGGAGGAGCTGATCATGGTCCAAGAACCCTGGGTCCACCAAGGTTGGGTTCAAGGACTAAAAAGCAAGAGCTACAAGCTCATATGTGCCAAAAGTACAGGTAATATAACATCGTGCATTTTGGCTAAAAACTCCTTGTGTATCTTCATTTTATCTGAATACAGTGATGAGGACACCGTTTCTGCAGCTCTGGAGACCCCGGCTGGAACAGTATGGTTGGTCTCAAGCTATATGGCACATGACCAGGGCTAGGTGTTGAGGGACCGAACCCTAGAGTGAACAGGAAGAGGCCCGATTGAGAGCTACAGAACAACCTGCTCTGTAACTCCCTATCCTCGATTCCACCGATGAACGATATCGGGGATATTGATTCTGCTGTGGAGATTCTTAGCGAATCATTCCGCTACGCCACCAGCATGGCCTGCAGAACTACAGATTATGCTCTAGCATTAAGCCCAAATAAAGAATACTGTGGTTACATAGAAGTCATTCAAACCGAACACCCGAAGATTTTCATAGTTGAGGGCAACAGTATGAGTGTTTTGGACACAGTTACATCGGTTGTCAAAAGTTCAGATGTCGACCTATTGACACACCTAAACTCTAAATTTTGTCAAGGGACAACTTGAAGATTTATATAATATTGTATCAGAGGAAGGATTTAAGAATGAGATACAATTATTGAGGCAATTACAGACACTGGCACTATTATCTCCAAATCAGTTTGCTTATGACTATTTCGGTAGTCCAGGTTATGCTGCTTTTTTATCAGGGGAAGTCATTTATGTGACTAAGTGCAAGGCGATTTCTGTAGAATACAAGCAAACTTATCCATTATGTTATCAAGAGCTACCCGTGACATGCTGTAACAAGACTTACTTCATACAGCCTAGAACTCAATTGCTGTCTAAAGTTGGAATTGGCTTGTAATCCTCTTTTTAGACCTTACTATAGAATGGGGTACAACTGGTTTTCACCTACTCATGATTCATTAGTTCTCACTAAAAGGCCAACGGATTTGAGCCCTTCAAAAGTCAAAAAATGGGAATTCCATATGCGTTAAGATATAATTAATTCCGGCTTATACCCCAAAGAGACTATTGATCAGTATAAAAAGAATCTGGAAATTCCTGATTCCGAACAAGTTATTTTAGCCAACTTAGCATCTAATTTGATTACTAGGGATCAAGAGGGAACTATGCAGTTCAGTGTCAGCAATACTTTTTCTGAGCAAGATTTAGAGACTCTCAAAGAAATAATGTTTAGAAATTACTTTGAAAAAAGTTTCAGGTGGATTAAGGAAATGGGAAGTTTCGTTGCTGGATTGTGGGTAATTATATTAATAGTGAAATTTGTATACAATATTATCATGAATAGTTTAATAATACGTCAGCAAGGCTTCCATCCTTTATACTACTTCTTATCTCCTTGCGGAAAGATTATAGATTATGCATCATCTAAAAGAAATAGAGGCTGCTGATGGTGAAGGTGACACAGATAAACCTTCACCACTCTAAAGCAGCATCCGCTGCTTTGCTTCTCCGGCTGGCTGAGAGAAAGGAGGAGCTGATCATGGTCCAAGAACCCTGGGTCCACCAAGGTTGGGTTCAAGGACTAAAAAGCAAGAGCTACAAGCTCATATGTGCCAAAAGTACAGGTAATATAACATCGTGCATTTTGGCTAAAAACTCCTTGTGTATCTTCATTTTATCTGAATACAGTGATGAGGACACCGTTTCTGCAGCTCTGGAGACCCCGGCTGGAACAGTATGGTTGGTCTCAAGCTATATGGCACATGACCAGGGCTAGGTGTTGAGGGACCGAACCCTAGAGTGAACAGGAAGAGGCCCGATTGAGAGCTACAGAACAACCTGCTCTGTAACTCCCTATCCTCGATTCCACCGATGAACGATATCGGGGATATTGATTCTGCTGTGGAGATTCTTAGCGAATCATTCCGCTACGCCACCAGCATGGCCTGCAGAACTACAGATTATGCTCTAGCATTAAGCCAAAATAAAGAATATTGTGGTTACATAGAAGTCATTCAAACCGAACACCCGAAGATTTTCATAGTTGAGGGCAACAGTATGAGTGTTTTGGACACAGTTACATCGGTTGTCAAAAGTTCAGATGTCGACCTATTGACACACCTAAACTCTAAATTTTGTCAAGGGACAACTTGAAGATTTATATAATATTGTATCAGAGGAAGGATTTAAGAATGAGATACAATTATTGAGGCAATTACAGACACTGGCACTATTATCTCCAAATCAGTTTGCTTATGACTATTTCGGTAGTCCAGGTTATGCTGCTTTTTTATCAGGGGAAGTCATTTATGTGACTAAGTGCAAGGCGATTTCTGTAGAATACAAGCAAACTTATCCATTATGTTATCAAGAGCTACCCGTGACATGCTGTAACAAGACTTACTTCATACAGCCTAGAACTCAATTGCTGTCTAAAGTTGGAATTGGCTTGTAATCCTCTTTTTAGACCTTACTATAGAATGGGGTACAACTGGTTTTCACCTACTCATGATTCATTAGTTCTCACTAAAAGGCCAACGGATTTGAGCCCTTCAAAAGTCAAAAAATGGGAATTCCATATGCGTTAAGATATAATTAATTCCGGCTTATACCCCAAAGAGACTATTGATCAGTATAAAAAGAATCTGGAAATTCCTGATTCCGAACAAGTTATTTTAGCCAACTTAGCATCTAATTTGATTACTAGGGATCAAGAGGGAACTATGCAGTTCAGTGTCAGCAATACTTTTTCTGAGCAAGATTTAGAGACTCTCAAAGAAATAATGTTTAGAAATTACTTTGAAAAAAGTTTCAGGTGGATTAAGGAAATGGGAAGTTTCGTTGCTGGATTGTGGGTAATTATATTAATAGTGAAATTTGTATACAATATTATCATGAATAGTTTAATAATACGTCAGCAAGGCTTCCATCCTTTATACTACTTCTTATCTCCTTGCGGAAAGATTATAGATTATGCATCATCTAAAAGAAATAGAGGCTGCTGATGGTGAAGGTGACACAGATAAACCTTCACCACTCTAAAGCAGCATCCGCTGCTTTGCTTCTCCGGCTGGCTGAGAGAAAGGAGGAGCTGATCATGGTCCAAGAACCCTGGGTCCACCAAGGTTGGGTTCAAGGACTAAAAAGCAAGAGCTACAAGCTCATATGTGCCAAAAGTACAGGTAATATAACATCGTGCATTTTGGCTAAAAACTCCTTGTGTATCTTCATTTTATCTGAATACAGTGATGAGGACACCGTTTCTGCAGCTCTGGAGACCCCGGCTGGAACAGTATGGTTGGTCTCAAGCTATATGGCACATGACCAGGGCTAGGTGTTGAGGGACCGAACCCTAGAGTGAACAGGAAGAGGCCCGATTGAGAGCTACAGAACAACCTGCTCTGTAACTCCCTATCCTCGATTCCACCGATGAACGATATCGGGGATATTGATTCTGCTGTGGAGATTCTTAGCGAATCATTCCGCTACGCCACCAGCATGGCCTGCAGAACTACAGATTATGCTCTAGCATTAAGCCAAAATAAAGAATATTGTGGTTACATAGAAGTCATTCAAACCGAACACCCGAAGATTTTCATAGTTGAGGGCAACAGTATGAGTGTTTTGGACACAGTTACATCGGTTGTCAAAAGTTCAGATGTCGACCTATTGACACACCTAAACTCTAAATTTTGTCAAGGGACAACTTGAAGATTTATATAATATTGTATCAGAGGAAGGATTTAAGAATGAGATACAATTATTGAGGCAATTACAGACACTGGCACTATTATCTCCAAATCAGTTTGCTTATGACTATTTCGGTAGTCCAGGTTATGCTGCTTTTTTATCAGGGGAAGTCATTTATGTGACTAAGTGCAAGGCGATTTCTGTAGAATACAAGCAAACTTATCCATTATGTTATCAAGAGCTACCCGTGACATGCTGTAACAAGACTTACTTCATACAGCCTAGAACTCAATTGCTGTCTAAAGTTGGAATTGGCTTGTAATCCTCTTTTTAGACCTTACTATAGAATGGGGTACAACTGGTTTTCACCTACTCATGATTCATTAGTTCTCACTAAAAGGCCAACGGATTTGAGCCCTTCAAAAGTCAAAAAATGGGAATTCCATATGCGTTAAGATATAATTAATTCCGGCTTATACCCCAAAGAGACTATTGATCAGTATAAAAAGAATCTGGAAATTCCTGATTCCGAACAAGTTATTTTAGCCAACTTAGCATCTAATTTGATTACTAGGGATCAAGAGGGAACTATGCAGTTCAGTGTCAGCAATACTTTTTCTGAGCAAGATTTAGAGACTCTCAAAGAAATAATGTTTAGAAATTACTTTGAAAAAAGTTTCAGGTGGATTAAGGAAATGGGAAGTTTCGTTGCTGGATTGTGGGTAATTATATTAATAGTGAAATTTGTATACAATATTATCATGAATAGTTTAATAATACGTCAGCAAGGCTTCCATCCTTTATACTACTTCTTATCTCCTTGCGGAAAGATTATAGATTATGCATCATCTAAAAGAAATAGAGGCTGCTGATGGTGAAGGTGACACAGATAAACCTTCACCACTCTAAAGCAGCATCCGCTGCTTTGCTTCTCCGGCTGGCTGAGAGAAAGGAGGAGCTGATCATGGTCCAAGAACCCTGGGTCCACCAAGGTTGGGTTCAAGGACTAAAAAGCAAGAGCTACAAGCTCATATGTGCCAAAAGTACAGGTAATATAACATCGTGCATTTTGGCTAAAAACTCCTTGTGTATCTTCATTTTATCTGAATACAGTGATGAGGACACCGTTTCTGCAGCTCTGGAGACCCCGGCTGGAACAGTATGGTTGGTCTCAAGCTATATGGCACATGACCAGGGCTAGGTGTTGAGGGACCGAACCCTAGAGTGAACAGGAAGAGGCCCGATTGAGAGCTACAGAACAACCTGCTCTGTAACTCCCTATCCTCGATTCCACCGATGAACGATATCGGGGATATTGATTCTGCTGTGGAGATTCTTAGCGAATCATTCCGCTACGCCACCAGCATGGCCTGCAGAACTACAGATTATGCTCTAGCATTAAGCCCAAATAAAGAATACTGTGGTTACATAGAAGTCATTCAAACCGAACACCCGAAGATTTTCATAGTTGAGGGCAACAGTATGAGTGTTTTGGACACAGTTACATCGGTTGTCAAAAGTTCAGATGTCGACCTATTGACACACCTAAACTCTAAATTTTGTCAAGGGACAACTTGAAGATTTATATAATATTGTATCAGAGGAAGGATTTAAGAATGAGATACAATTATTGAGGCAATTACAGACACTGGCACTATTATCTCCAAATCAGTTTGCTTATGACTATTTCGGTAGTCCAGGTTATGCTGCTTTTTTATCAGGGGAAGTCATTTATGTGACTAAGTGCAAGGCGATTTCTGTAGAATACAAGCAAACTTATCCATTATGTTATCAAGAGCTACCCGTGACATGCTGTAACAAGACTTACTTCATACAGCCTAGAACTCAATTGCTGTCTAAAGTTGGAATTGGCTTGTAATCCTCTTTTTAGACCTTACTATAGAATGGGGTACAACTGGTTTTCACCTACTCATGATTCATTAGTTCTCACTAAAAGGCCAACGGATTTGAGCCCTTCAAAAGTCAAAAAATGGGAATTCCATATGCGTTAAGATATAATTAATTCCGGCTTATACCCCAAAGAGACTATTGATCAGTATAAAAAGAATCTGGAAATTCCTGATTCCGAACAAGTTATTTTAGCCAACTTAGCATCTAATTTGATTACTAGGGATCAAGAGGGAACTATGCAGTTCAGTGTCAGCAATACTTTTTCTGAGCAAGATTTAGAGACTCTCAAAGAAATAATGTTTAGAAATTACTTTGAAAAAAGTTTCAGGTGGATTAAGGAAATGGGAAGTTTCGTTGCTGGATTGTGGGTAATTATATTAATAGTGAAATTTGTATACAATATTATCATGAATAGTTTAATAATACGTCAGCAAGGCTTCCATCCTTTATACTACTTCTTATCTCCTTGCGGAAAGATTATAGATTATGCATCATCTAAAAGAAATAGAGGCTGCTGATGGTGAAGGTGACACAGATAAACCTTCACCACTCTAAAGCAGCATCCGCTGCTTTGCTTCTCCGGCTGGCTGAGAGAAAGGAGGAGCTGATCATGGTCCAAGAACCCTGGGTCCACCAAGGTTGGGTTCAAGGACTAAAAAGCAAGAGCTACAAGCTCATATGTGCCAAAAGTACAGGTAATATAACATCGTGCATTTTGGCTAAAAACTCCTTGTGTATCTTCATTTTATCTGAATACAGTGATGAGGACACCGTTTCTGCAGCTCTGGAGACCCCGGCTGGAACAGTATGGTTGGTCTCAAGCTATATGGCACATGACCAGGGCTAGGTGTTGAGGGACCGAACCCTAGAGTGAACAGGAAGAGGCCCGATTGAGAGCTACAGAACAACCTGCTCTGTAACTCCCTATCCTCGATTCCACCGATGAACGATATCGGGGATATTGATTCTGCTGTGGAGATTCTTAGCGAATCATTCCGCTACGCCACCAGCATGGCCTGCAGAACTACAGATTATGCTCTAGCATTAAGCCAAAATAAAGAATATTGTGGTTACATAGAAGTCATTCAAACCGAACACCCGAAGATTTTCATAGTTGAGGGCAACAGTATGAGTGTTTTGGACACAGTTACATCGGTTGTCAAAAGTTCAGATGTCGACCTATTGACACACCTAAACTCTAAATTTTGTCAAGGGACAACTTGAAGATTTATATAATATTGTATCAGAGGAAGGATTTAAGAATGAGATACAATTATTGAGGCAATTACAGACACTGGCACTATTATCTCCAAATCAGTTTGCTTATGACTATTTCGGTAGTCCAGGTTATGCTGCTTTTTTATCAGGGGAAGTCATTTATGTGACTAAGTGCAAGGCGATTTCTGTAGAATACAAGCAAACTTATCCATTATGTTATCAAGAGCTACCCGTGACATGCTGTAACAAGACTTACTTCATACAGCCTAGAACTCAATTGCTGTCTAAAGTTGGAATTGGCTTGTAATCCTCTTTTTAGACCTTACTATAGAATGGGGTACAACTGGTTTTCACCTACTCATGATTCATTAGTTCTCACTAAAAGGCCAACGGATTTGAGCCCTTCAAAAGTCAAAAAATGGGAATTCCATATGCGTTAAGATATAATTAATTCCGGCTTATACCCCAAAGAGACTATTGATCAGTATAAAAAGAATCTGGAAATTCCTGATTCCGAACAAGTTATTTTAGCCAACTTAGCATCTAATTTGATTACTAGGGATCAAGAGGGAACTATGCAGTTCAGTGTCAGCAATACTTTTTCTGAGCAAGATTTAGAGACTCTCAAAGAAATAATGTTTAGAAATTACTTTGAAAAAAGTTTCAGGTGGATTAAGGAAATGGGAAGTTTCGTTGCTGGATTGTGGGTAATTATATTAATAGTGAAATTTGTATACAATATTATCATGAATAGTTTAATAATACGTCAGCAAGGCTTCCATCCTTTATACTACTTCTTATCTCCTTGCGGAAAGATTATAGATTATGCATCATCTAAAAGAAATAGAGGCTGCTGATGGTGAAGGTGACACAGATAAACCTTCACCACTCTAAAGCAGCATCCGCTGCTTTGCTTCTCCGGCTGGCTGAGAGAAAGGAGGAGCTGATCATGGTCCAAGAACCCTGGGTCCACCAAGGTTGGGTTCAAGGACTAAAAAGCAAGAGCTACAAGCTCATATGTGCCAAAAGTACAGGTAATATAACATCGTGCATTTTGGCTAAAAACTCCTTGTGTATCTTCATTTTATCTGAATACAGTGATGAGGACACCGTTTCTGCAGCTCTGGAGACCCCGGCTGGAACAGTATGGTTGGTCTCAAGCTATATGGCACATGACCAGGGCTAGGTGTTGAGGGACCGAACCCTAGAGTGAACAGGAAGAGGCCCGATTGAGAGCTACAGAACAACCTGCTCTGTAACTCCCTATCCTCGATTCCACCGATGAACGATATCGGGGATATTGATTCTGCTGTGGAGATTCTTAGCGAATCATTCCGCTACGCCACCAGCATGGCCTGCAGAACTACAGATTATGCTCTAGCATTAAGCCCAAATAAAGAATACTGTGGTTACATAGAAGTCATTCAAACCGAACACCCGAAGATTTTCATAGTTGAGGGCAACAGTATGAGTGTTTTGGACACAGTTACATCGGTTGTCAAAAGTTCAGATGTCGACCTATTGACACACCTAAACTCTAAATTTTGTCAAGGGACAACTTGAAGATTTATATAATATTGTATCAGAGGAAGGATTTAAGAATGAGATACAATTATTGAGGCAATTACAGACACTGGCACTATTATCTCCAAATCAGTTTGCTTATGACTATTTCGGTAGTCCAGGTTATGCTGCTTTTTTATCAGGGGAAGTCATTTATGTGACTAAGTGCAAGGCGATTTCTGTAGAATACAAGCAAACTTATCCATTATGTTATCAAGAGCTACCCGTGACATGCTGTAACAAGACTTACTTCATACAGCCTAGAACTCAATTGCTGTCTAAAGTTGGAATTGGCTTGTAATCCTCTTTTTAGACCTTACTATAGAATGGGGTACAACTGGTTTTCACCTACTCATGATTCATTAGTTCTCACTAAAAGGCCAACGGATTTGAGCCCTTCAAAAGTCAAAAAATGGGAATTCCATATGCGTTAAGATATAATTAATGCCCCTATTGCGGTTCTCCACTCAACTCAGTTTGGTCGTGTGAGAGTAAACCCAACTTGTGCACAACCAAACTCATTTTAGCTATTGCGATACACAACTGTTTTTAGTTGAGTTCGTCATAAAGTTGCCAACATAAAATATCGAATTGCCAACTTTAAACTTCACATTTGACAAGTGAAATTTAAGAAAATAATAATTTTTTTACTATTGTTGAAATAAAAAGTTATAAGAATGGATATTAGTGTCGATTTATTTTATGACGAGGAAAACGAAAACTCTTGCATAGATGTGCTACGCATAAGAAGAAAAATTCGTGATGATTCCAACCCTCTTGAACTACCCAGTGCCAGGTAAGACCTTTTCATAAGTAACAAAACTAAATAATAGTTTTATATTTATAGATTTATAAGTTATTTCCGACTAAACAAGGAAGCGTTTTGTTATTTGCTGGACGAAATCAAAGACCACTTCAAAGCACCTGTTCGCGTGGCGGCTATTCCTCCTATATTAAAGTTGTGTGCTGCTCTTAGATTTTTCGCTGACGGGAGCTACCAAAAATGCTGTGGAAACGACTTTAATATTGGAATAGCTCAATGTACAATGTCGCTAGTTTTAAAAGAAGTGGTTGACATTATAGAGCGCCGAATATGCAGCAAATGGATATCAATACGTATGACCCAAGAAGAAATAAATGCATCAAAAGTTTGGTTTTTTTCAAGAAGTCAATTCCCTGGTGTGTTGGGGTGTATCGATGGAACACACGTGCGAATCGTTGCTCCAAGGAAAGATGTGCAACATCTTTACCTAAACCGAAAAGGCTACCATAGCTTAAATGTTATGATTGTAAGCTTACTAAAAGAAAATATTTGTTTTTTTATTTATAGTTATCGTTTTCAGATGTGTGATTACAAAATGAACATACGGTATGTAGACGCAAGACACCCCGGGGCTAATCACGACGCACTAATTTTTAATTTAAGTGATTTAAATACTTATTTGCAACAAAATGTTCAACAAAATACATGGATATTAGGCAAGTTGTATGATTTTTTTAGAAAGAAAATTTTTTTTAATTTATTATTTTAGGTGATGCAGGATATCCCCTCCGTTCCTGCTTAATGACACCATTTCGTATGACAGATGCCGGTTCTCCGCAAGCGCGATATAATACTGTGCACGCCAAGGCTCGCAATATCATCGAGCGCACGATTGGTGTTTTAAAAAGCAGATTTCGATGTCTCCTTTCCGCTAGAGGTTTACATTATTCCCCTGAAAAATCAACACAAATTGTAAACGTTTGCTGTGCTTTGCACAATATTAGCCTTCATTTTCAGGGTGAAATTCCAGAACAAGATATAATAAACGAAAGTGAAGATACTACTGTGCAATCCTCTAACACAAATATGGAAGACACAGAAGTGGGAGTCAGCATTAGAAATAATATTATGCAATTATTTTAAACTTTGTATTGTAAAATATTTGATTTATTCTGAAACAATTTGTGAATTCAGTCTCAAAAGGTTAAAAAAAAATAATTCTATACATATACTCAAGAACTTGTAATTCTAAAAAAAAATAATACCACTTCTTGTGAATAAACAAAAAAATAAAATGAAATTTATCTACATACATATATACATACTATAAACTATTAATTTGTGCATTCATTCTTCAGTTTTTCTATTTTTAATTTTTCGCACTCGACCTTAAGATTGTGGAGATCACTAGCCTCATTTGCTTGTCGTTCCAACAAAGCAAATTTTTTTCTCTTCATTTCGAGCATCTTTTTGTTGATTTCGTAGTTTCTGTAGATGGTTTTTTCCAATTGTTTTAGTGCTTGCAGAATTTCATTCTGAGTTACTGCCTGTTTCCTTAATAATTCAAGTCGCTCGCTTTCTTGTACGTGATTACTTCTTCTTCTAGTAGCTGTTGGTAGATCTGTTGGACGAGCGTTTTCTTGTTCCTGATTACTTTTTCTTGTAGTAGCTGTTGGTAGATCTGCTGGTTGTATTATTTGTTCAACTGACTCAGTAGAATTGTCAGTAGTGTTGTCAACGCCAAAAACTTGGCCAGATGGTGCAACTTGCTCTTGCAAAGACAAGAGTTTTGAAACAGCATCCTCAAGGCTATTTAATGGGATTTCTTGTGATGGTCCTCCCCCTGTCGCTTGAGTGTTTCTTTTATTGTTTGCTAATTTTTTCTTGATGCTTGCTTTATAGTGGATCCAAACCTGTGCAAGATTATAATTATATTAAAAACATTATAATTGTTCAATATTATTTCATAGAAACACTTACACGTTGCCATTCTTGAGAATTTCTTGTCGGTGGTCCCAAACTATTTAATTCTACAGCAAACTCTTCCCATAACTCCTTACACGTATTTTTCGTTGCACCAAACTTTGGTTTTCCTCGAGCAATTTCCGGATTCCTCTCCATAATCTGAACAAGCCGCTCAAATTGCGCTTTCGTTGTTATTTTCAAACTAATAAAAGTGTTTAAAAATTTCGAAAAATTTAGTACAAAAAATTGATACTTACGATCTCTCCATTTTGATTTCAATTTTCTACGTTTTAAAAAAATATCACATTAACTGATGAGACAACTACAATTAAGCAGTTGTGTGTATTCAAGGTTTTTACAACCAAACTTTTACAAAGTTGAGAACGGCAATACCATAAAAAAAAACCGATACACAACTGAATAGCCAACTTTCAGTTTAGTTGAGAACGGCAATACGAAATCACCAAAGACGACCAAACTGCCACAAAAGTGGAGAACCGTAATAGGGGCATAATTCCGGCTTATACCCCAAAGAGACTATTGATCAGTATAAAAAGAATCTGGAAATTCCTGATTCCGAACAAGTTATTTTAGCCAACTTAGCATCTAATTTGATTACTAGGGATCAAGAGGGAACTATGCAGTTCAGTGTCAGCAATACTTTTTCTGAGCAAGATTTAGAGACTCTCAAAGAAATAATGTTTAGAAATTACTTTGAAAAAAGTTTCAGGTGGATTAAGGAAATGGGAAGTTTCGTTGCTGGATTGTGGGTAATTATATTAATAGTGAAATTTGTATACAATATTATCATGAATAGTTTAATAATACGTCAGCAAGGCTTCCATCCTTTATACTACTTCTTATCTCCTTGCGGAAAGATTATAGATTATGCATCATCTAAAAGAAATAGAGGCTGCTGATGGTGAAGGTGACACAGATAAACCTTCACCACTCTAAAGCAGCATCCGCTGCTTTGCTTCTCCGGCTGGCTGAGAGAAAGGAGGAGCTGATCATGGTCCAAGAACCCTGGGTCCACCAAGGTTGGGTTCAAGGACTAAAAAGCAAGAGCTACAAGCTCATATGTGCCAAAAGTACAGGTAATATAACATCGTGCATTTTGGCTAAAAACTCCTTGTGTATCTTCATTTTATCTGAATACAGTGATGAGGACACCGTTTCTGCAGCTCTGGAGACCCCGGCTGGAACAGTATGGTTGGTCTCAAGCTATATGGCACATGACCAGGGCTAGGTGTTGAGGGACCGAACCCTAGAGTGAACAGGAAGAGGCCCGATTGAGAGCTACAGAACAACCTGCTCTGTAACTCCCTATCCTCGATTCCACCGATGAACGATATCGGGGATATTGATTCTGCTGTGGAGATTCTTAGCGAATCATTCCGCTACGCCACCAGCATGGCCTGCAGAACTACAGATTATGCTCTAGCATTAAGCCAAAATAAAGAATATTGTGGTTACATAGAAGTCATTCAAACCGAACACCCGAAGATTTTCATAGTTGAGGGCAACAGTATGAGTGTTTTGGACACAGTTACATCGGTTGTCAAAAGTTCAGATGTCGACCTATTGACACACCTAAACTCTAAATTTTGTCAAGGGACAACTTGAAGATTTATATAATATTGTATCAGAGGAAGGATTTAAGAATGAGATACAATTATTGAGGCAATTACAGACACTGGCACTATTATCTCCAAATCAGTTTGCTTATGACTATTTCGGTAGTCCAGGTTATGCTGCTTTTTTATCAGGGGAAGTCATTTATGTGACTAAGTGCAAGGCGATTTCTGTAGAAAACAAGCAAACTTATCCATTATGTTATCAAGAGCTACCCGTGACATGCTGTAACAAGACTTACTTCATACAGCCTAGAACTCAATTGCTGTCTAAAGTTGGAATTGGCTTGTAATCCTCTTTTTAGACCTTACTATAGAATGGGGTACAACTGGTTTTCACCTACTCATGATTCATTAGTTCTCACTAAAAGGCCAACGGATTTGAGCCCTTCAAAAGTCAAAAAATGGGAATTCCATATGCGTTAAGATATAATTAATTCCGGCTTATACCCCAAAGAGACTATTGATCAGTATAAAAAGAATCTGGAAATTCCTGATTCCGAACAAGTTATTTTAGCCAACTTAGCATCTAATTTGATTACTAGGGATCAAGAGGGAACTATGCAGTTCAGTGTCAGCAATACTTTTTCTGAGCAAGATTTAGAGACTCTCAAAGAAATAATGTTTAGAAATTACTTTGAAAAAAGTTTCAGGTGGATTAAGGAAATGGGAAGTTTCGTTGCTGGATTGTGGGTAATTATATTAATAGTGAAATTTGTATACAATATTATCATGAATAGTTTAATAATACGTCAGCAAGGCTTCCATCCTTTATACTACTTCTTATCTCCTTGCGGAAAGATTATAGATTATGCATCATCTAAAAGAAATAGAGGCTGCTGATGGTGAAGGTGACACAGATAAACCTTCACCACTCTAAAGCAGCATCCGCTGCTTTGCTTCTCCGGCTGGCTGAGAGAAAGGAGGAGCTGATCATGGTCCAAGAACCCTGGGTCCACCAAGGTTGGGTTCAAGGACTAAAAAGCAAGAGCTACAAGCTCATATGTGCCAAAAGTACAGGTAATATAACATCGTGCATTTTGGCTAAAAACTCCTTGTGTATCTTCATTTTATCTGAATACAGTGATGAGGACACCGTTTCTGCAGCTCTGGAGACCCCGGCTGGAACAGTATGGTTGGTCTCAAGCTATATGGCACATGACCAGGGCTAGGTGTTGAGGGACCGAACCCTAGAGTGAACAGGAAGAGGCCCGATTGAGAGCTACAGAACAACCTGCTCTGTAACTCCCTATCCTCGATTCCACCGATGAACGATATCGGGGATATTGATTCTGCTGTGGAGATTCTTAGCGAATCATTCCGCTACGCCACCAGCATGGCCTGCAGAACTACAGATTATGCTCTAGCATTAAGCCAAAATAAAGAATATTGTGGTTACATAGAAGTCATTCAAACCGAACACCCGAAGATTTTCATAGTTGAGGGCAACAGTATGAGTGTTTTGGACACAGTTACATCGGTTGTCAAAAGTTCAGATGTCGACCTATTGACACACCTAAACTCTAAATTTTGTCAAGGGACAACTTGAAGATTTATATAATATTGTATCAGAGGAAGGATTTAAGAATGAGATACAATTATTGAGGCAATTACAGACACTGGCACTATTATCTCCAAATCAGTTTGCTTATGACTATTTCGGTAGTCCAGGTTATGCTGCTTTTTTATCAGGGGAAGTCATTTATGTGACTAAGTGCAAGGCGATTTCTGTAGAATACAAGCAAACTTATCCATTATGTTATCAAGAGCTACCCGTGACATGCTGTAACAAGACTTACTTCATACAGCCTAGAACTCAATTGCTGTCTAAAGTTGGAATTGGCTTGTAATCCTCTTTTTAGACCTTACTATAGAATGGGGTACAACTGGTTTTCACCTACTCATGATTCATTAGTTCTCACTAAAAGGCCAACGGATTTGAGCCCTTCAAAAGTCAAAAAATGGGAATTCCATATGCGTTAAGATATAATTAATTCCGGCTTATACCCCAAAGAGACTATTGATCAGTATAAAAAGAATCTGGAAATTCCTGATTCCGAACAAGTTATTTTAGCCAACTTAGCATCTAATTTTATTACTAGGGATCAAGAGGGAACTATGCAGTTCAGTGTCAGCAATACTTTTTCTGAGCAAGATTTAGAGACTCTCAAAGAAATAATGTTTAGAAATTACTTTGAAAAAAGTTTCAGGTGGATTAAGGAAATGGGAAGTTTCGTTGCTGGATTGTGGGTAATTATATTAATAGTGAAATTTGTATACAATATTATCATGAATAGTTTAATAATACGTCAGCAAGGCTTCCATCCTTTATACTACTTCTTATCTCCTTGCGGAAAGATTATAGATTATGCATCATCTAAAAGAAATAGAGGCTGCTGATGGTGAAGGTGACACAGATAAACCTTCACCACTCTAAAGCAGCATCCGCTGCTTTGCTTCTCCGGCTGGCTGAGAGAAAGGAGGAGCTGATCATGGTCCAAGAACCCTGGGTCCACCAAGGTTGGGTTCAAGGACTAAAAAGCAAGAGCTACAAGCTCATATGTGCCAAAAGTACAGGTAATATAACATCGTGCATTTTGGCTAAAAACTCCTTGTGTATCTTCATTTTATCTGAATACAGTGATGAGGACACCGTTTCTGCAGCTCTGGAGACCCCGGCTGGAACAGTATGGTTGGTCTCAAGCTATATGGCACATGACCAGGGCTAGGTGTTGAGGGACCGAACCCTAGAGTGAACAGGAAGAGGCCCGATTGAGAGCTACAGAACAACCTGCTCTGTAACTCCCTATCCTCGATTCCACCGATGAACGATATCGGGGATATTGATTCTGCTGTGGAGATTCTTAGCGAATCATTCCGCTACGCCACCAGCATGGCCTGCAGAACTACAGATTATGCTCTAGCATTAAGCCAAAATAAAGAATATTGTGGTTACATAGAAGTCATTCAAACCGAACACCCGAAGATTTTCATAGTTGAGGGCAACAGTATGAGTGTTTTGGACACAGTTACATCGGTTGTCAAAAGTTCAGATGTCGACCTATTGACACACCTAAACTCTAAATTTTGTCAAGGGACAACTTGAAGATTTATATAATATTGTATCAGAGGAAGGATTTAAGAATGAGATACAATTATTGAGGCAATTACAGACACTGGCACTATTATCTCCAAATCAGTTTGCTTATGACTATTTCGGTAGTCCAGGTTATGCTGCTTTTTTATCAGGGGAAGTCATTTATGTGACTAAGTGCAAGGCGATTTCTGTAGAATACAAGCAAACTTATCCATTATGTTATCAAGAGCTACCCGTGACATGCTGTAACAAGACTTACTTCATACAGCCTAGAACTCAATTGCTGTCTAAAGTTGGAATTGGCTTGTAATCCTCTTTTTAGACCTTACTATAGAATGGGGTACAACTGGTTTTCACCTACTCATGATTCATTAGTTCTCACTAAAAGGCCAACGGATTTGAGCCCTTCAAAAGTCAAAAAATGGGAATTCCATATGCGTTAAGATATAATTAATTCCGGCTTATACCCCAAAGAGACTATTGATCAGTATAAAAAGAATCTGGAAATTCCTGATTCCGAACAAGTTATTTTAGCCAACTTAGCATCTAATTTGATTACTAGGGATCAAGAGGGAACTATGCAGTTCAGTGTCAGCAATACTTTTTCTGAGCAAGATTTAGAGACTCTCAAAGAAATAATGTTTAGAAATTACTTTGAAAAAAGTTTCAGGTGGATTAAGGAAATGGGAAGTTTCGTTGCTGGATTGTGGGTAATTATATTAATAGTGAAATTTGTATACAATATTATCATGAATAGTTTAATAATACGTCAGCAAGGCTTCCATCCTTTATACTACTTCTTATCTCCTTGCGGAAAGATTATAGATTATGCATCATCTAAAAGAAATAGAGGCTGCTGATGGTGAAGGTGACACAGATAAACCTTCACCACTCTAAAGCAGCATCCGCTGCTTTGCTTCTCCGGCTGGCTGAGAGAAAGGAGGAGCTGATCATGGTCCAAGAACCCTGGGTCCACCAAGGTTGGGTTCAAGGACTAAAAAGCAAGAGCTACAAGCTCATATGTGCCAAAAGTACAGGTAATATAACATCGTGCATTTTGGCTAAAAACTCCTTGTGTATCTTCATTTTATCTGAATACAGTGATGAGGACACCGTTTCTGCAGCTCTGGAGACCCCGGCTGGAACAGTATGGTTGGTCTCAAGCTATATGGCACATGACCAGGGCTAGGTGTTGAGGGACCGAACCCTAGAGTGAACAGGAAGAGGCCCGATTGAGAGCTACAGAACAACCTGCTCTGTAACTCCCTATCCTCGATTCCACCGATGAACGATATCGGGGATATTGATTCTGCTGTGGAGATTCTTAGCGAATCATTCCGCTACGCCACCAGCATGGCCTGCAGAACTACAGATTATGCTCTAGCATTAAGCCAAAATAAAGAATATTGTGGTTACATAGAAGTCATTCAAACCGAACACCCGAAGATTTTCATAGTTGAGGGCAACAGTATGAGTGTTTTGGACACAGTTACATCGGTTGTCAAAAGTTCAGATGTCGACCTATTGACACACCTAAACTCTAAATTTTGTCAAGGGACAACTTGAAGATTTATATAATATTGTATCAGAGGAAGGATTTAAGAATGAGATACAATTATTGAGGCAATTACAGACACTGGCACTATTATCTCCAAATCAGTTTGCTTATGACTATTTCGGTAGTCCAGGTTATGCTGCTTTTTTATCAGGGGAAGTCATTTATGTGACTAAGTGCAAGGCGATTTCTGTAGAATACAAGCAAACTTATCCATTATGTTATCAAGAGCTACCCGTGACATGCTGTAACAAGACTTACTTCATACAGCCTAGAACTCAATTGCTGTCTAAAGTTGGAATTGGCTTGTAATCCTCTTTTTAGACCTTACTATAGAATGGGGTACAACTGGTTTTCACCTACTCATGATTCATTAGTTCTCACTAAAAGGCCAACGGATTTGAGCCCTTCAAAAGTCAAAAAATGGGAATTCCATATGCGTTAAGATATAATTAATTCCGGCTTATACCCCAAAGAGACTATTGATCAGTATAAAAAGAATCTGGAAATTCCTGATTCCGAACAAGTTATTTTAGCCAACTTAGCATCTAATTTGATTACTAGGGATCAAGAGGGAACTATGCAGTTCAGTGTCAGCAATACTTTTTCTGAGCAAGATTTAGAGACTCTCAAAGAAATAATGTTTAGAAATTACTTTGAAAAAAGTTTCAGGTGGATTAAGGAAATGGGAAGTTTCGTTGCTGGATTGTGGGTAATTATATTAATAGTGAAATTTGTATACAATATTATCATGAATAGTTTAATAATACGTCAGCAAGGCTTCCATCCTTTATACTACTTCTTATCTCCTTGCGGAAAGATTATAGATTATGCATCATCTAAAAGAAATAGAGGCTGCTGATGGTGAAGGTGACACAGATAAACCTTCACCACTCTAAAGCAGCATCCGCTGCTTTGCTTCTCCGGCTGGCTGAGAGAAAGGAGGAGCTGATCATGGTCCAAGAACCCTGGGTCCACCAAGGTTGGGTTCAAGGACTAAAAAGCAAGAGCTACAAGCTCATATGTGCCAAAAGTACAGGTAATATAACATCGTGCATTTTGGCTAAAAACTCCTTGTGTATCTTCATTTTATCTGAATACAGTGATGAGGACACCGTTTCTGCAGCTCTGGAGACCCCGGCTGGAACAGTATGGTTGGTCTCAAGCTATATGGCACATGACCAGGGCTAGGTGTTGAGGGACCGAACCCTAGAGTGAACAGGAAGAGGCCCGATTGAGAGCTACAGAACAACCTGCTCTGTAACTCCCTATCCTCGATTCCACCGATGAACGATATCGGGGATATTGATTCTGCTGTGGAGATTCTTAGCGAATCATTCCGCTACGCCACCAGCATGGCCTGCAGAACTACAGATTATGCTCTAGCATTAAGCCAAAATAAAGAATATTGTGGTTACATAGAAGTCATTCAAACCGAACACCCGAAGATTTTCATAGTTGAGGGCAACAGTATGAGTGTTTTGGACACAGTTACATCGGTTGTCAAAAGTTCAGATGTCGACCTATTGACACACCTAAACTCTAAATTTTGTCAAGGGACAACTTGAAGATTTATATAATATTGTATCAGAGGAAGGATTTAAGAATGAGATACAATTATTGAGGCAATTACAGACACTGGCACTATTATCTCCAAATCAGTTTGCTTATGACTATTTCGGTAGTCCAGGTTATGCTGCTTTTTTATCAGGGGAAGTCATTTATGTGACTAAGTGCAAGGCGATTTCTGTAGAATACAAGCAAACTTATCCATTATGTTATCAAGAGCTACCCGTGACATGCTGTAACAAGACTTACTTCATACAGCCTAGAACTCAATTGCTGTCTAAAGTTGGAATTGGCTTGTAATCCTCTTTTTAGACCTTACTATAGAATGGGGTACAACTGGTTTTCACCTACTCATGATTCATTAGTTCTCACTAAAAGGCCAACGGATTTGAGCCCTTCAAAAGTCAAAAAATGGGAATTCCATATGCGTTAAGATATAATTAATTCCGGCTTATACCCCAAAGAGACTATTGATCAGTATAAAAAGAATCTGGAAATTCCTGATTCCGAACAAGTTATTTTAGCCAACTTAGCATCTAATTTGATTACTAGGGATCAAGAGGGAACTATGCAGTTCAGTGTCAGCAATACTTTTTCTGAGCAAGATTTAGAGACTCTCAAAGAAATAATGTTTAGAAATTACTTTGAAAAAAGTTTCAGGTGGATTAAGGAAATGGGAAGTTTCGTTGCTGGATTGTGGGTAATTATATTAATAGTGAAATTTGTATACAATATTATCATGAATAGTTTAATAATACGTCAGCAAGGCTTCCATCCTTTATACTACTTCTTATCTCCTTGCGGAAAGATTATAGATTATGCATCATCTAAAAGAAATAGAGGCTGCTGATGGTGAAGGTGACACAGATAAACCTTCACCACTCTAAAGCAGCATCCGCTGCTTTGCTTCTCCGGCTGGCTGAGAGAAAGGAGGAGCTGATCATGGTCCAAGAACCCTGGGTCCACCAAGGTTGGGTTCAAGGACTAAAAAGCAAGAGCTACAAGCTCATATGTGCCAAAAGTACAGGTAATATAACATCGTGCATTTTGGCTAAAAACTCCTTGTGTATCTTCATTTTATCTGAATACAGTGATGAGGACACCGTTTCTGCAGCTCTGGAGACCCCGGCTGGAACAGTATGGTTGGTCTCAAGCTATATGGCACATGACCAGGGCTAGGTGTTGAGGGACCGAACCCTAGAGTGAACAGGAAGAGGCCCGATTGAGAGCTACAGAACAACCTGCTCTGTAACTCCCTATCCTCGATTCCACCGATGAACGATATCGGGGATATTGATTCTGCTGTGGAGATTCTTAGCGAATCATTCCGCTACGCCACCAGCATGGCCTGCAGAACTACAGATTATGCTCTAGCATTAAGCCAAAATAAAGAATATTGTGGTTACATAGAAGTCATTCAAACCGAACACCCGAAGATTTTCATAGTTGAGGGCAACAGTATGAGTGTTTTGGACACAGTTACATCGGTTGTCAAAAGTTCAGATGTCGACCTATTGACACACCTAAACTCTAAATTTTGTCAAGGGACAACTTGAAGATTTATATAATATTGTATCAGAGGAAGGATTTAAGAATGAGATACAATTATTGAGGCAATTACAGACACTGGCACTATTATCTCCAAATCAGTTTGCTTATGACTATTTCGGTAGTCCAGGTTATGCTGCTTTTTTATCAGGGGAAGTCATTTATGTGACTAAGTGCAAGGCGATTTCTGTAGAATACAAGCAAACTTATCCATTATGTTATCAAGAGCTACCCGTGACATGCTGTAACAAGACTTACTTCATACAGCCTAGAACTCAATTGCTGTCTAAAGTTGGAATTGGCTTGTAATCCTCTTTTTAGACCTTACTATAGAATGGGGTACAACTGGTTTTCACCTACTCATGATTCATTAGTTCTCACTAAAAGGCCAACGGATTTGAGCCCTTCAAAAGTCAAAAAATGGGAATTCCATATGCGTTAAGATATAATTAATTCCGGCTTATACCCCAAAGAGACTATTGATCAGTATAAAAAGAATCTGGAAATTCCTGATTCCGAACAAGTTATTTTAGCCAACTTAGCATCTAATTTGATTACTAGGGATCAAGAGGGAACTATGCAGTTCAGTGTCAGCAATACTTTTTCTGAGCAAGATTTAGAGACTCTCAAAGAAATAATGTTTAGAAATTACTTTGAAAAAAGTTTCAGGTGGATTAAGGAAATGGGAAGTTTCGTTGCTGGATTGTGGGTAATTATATTAATAGTGAAATTTGTATACAATATTATCATGAATAGTTTAATAATACGTCAGCAAGGCTTCCATCCTTTATACTACTTCTTATCTCCTTGCGGAAAGATTATAGATTATGCATCATCTAAAAGAAATAGAGGCTGCTGATGGTGAAGGTGACACAGATAAACCTTCACCACTCTAAAGCAGCATCCGCTGCTTTGCTTCTCCGGCTGGCTGAGAGAAAGGAGGAGCTGATCATGGTCCAAGAACCCTGGGTCCACCAAGGTTGGGTTCAAGGACTAAAAAGCAAGAGCTACAAGCTCATATGTGCCAAAAGTACAGGTAATATAACATCGTGCATTTTGGCTAAAAACTCCTTGTGTATCTTCATTTTATCTGAATACAGTGATGAGGACACCGTTTCTGCAGCTCTGGAGACCCCGGCTGGAACAGTATGGTTGGTCTCAAGCTATATGGCACATGACCAGGGCTAGGTGTTGAGGGACCGAACCCTAGAGTGAACAGGAAGAGGCCCGATTGAGAGCTACAGAACAACCTGCTCTGTAACTCCCTATCCTCGATTCCACCGATGAACGATATCGGGGATATTGATTCTGCTGTGGAGATTCTTAGCGAATCATTCCGCTACGCCACCAGCATGGCCTGCAGAACTACAGATTATGCTCTAGCATTAAGCCAAAATAAAGAATATTGTGGTTACATAGAAGTCATTCAAACCGAACACCCGAAGATTTTCATAGTTGAGGGCAACAGTATGAGTGTTTTGGACACAGTTACATCGGTTGTCAAAAGTTCAGATGTCGACCTATTGACACACCTAAACTCTAAATTTTGTCAAGGGACAACTTGAAGATTTATATAATATTGTATCAGAGGAAGGATTTAAGAATGAGATACAATTATTGAGGCAATTACAGACACTGGCACTATTATCTCCAAATCAGTTTGCTTATGACTATTTCGGTAGTCCAGGTTATGCTGCTTTTTTATCAGGGGAAGTCATTTATGTGACTAAGTGCAAGGCGATTTCTGTAGAATACAAGCAAACTTATCCATTATGTTATCAAGAGCTACCCGTGACATGCTGTAACAAGACTTACTTCATACAGCCTAGAACTCAATTGCTGTCTAAAGTTGGAATTGGCTTGTAATCCTCTTTTTAGACCTTACTATAGAATGGGGTACAACTGGTTTTCACCTACTCATGATTCATTAGTTCTCACTAAAAGGCCAACGGATTTGAGCCCTTCAAAAGTCAAAAAATGGGAATTCCATATGCGTTAAGATATAATTAATTCCGGCTTATACCCCAAAGAGACTATTGATCAGTATAAAAAGAATCTGGAAATTCCTGATTCCGAACAAGTTATTTTAGCCAACTTAGCATCTAATTTGATTACTAGGGATCAAGAGGGAACTATGCAGTTCAGTGTCAGCAATACTTTTTCTGAGCAAGATTTAGAGACTCTCAAAGAAATAATGTTTAGAAATTACTTTGAAAAAAGTTTCAGGTGGATTAAGGAAATGGGAAGTTTCGTTGCTGGATTGTGGGTAATTATATTAATAGTGAAATTTGTATACAATATTATCATGAATAGTTTAATAATACGTCAGCAAGGCTTCCATCCTTTATACTACTTCTTATCTCCTTGCGGAAAGATTATAGATTATGCATCATCTAAAAGAAATAGAGGCTGCTGATGGTGAAGGTGACACAGATAAACCTTCACCACTCTAAAGCAGCATCCGCTGCTTTGCTTCTCCGGCTGGCTGAGAGAAAGGAGGAGCTGATCATGGTCCAAGAACCCTGGGTCCACCAAGGTTGGGTTCAAGGACTAAAAAGCAAGAGCTACAAGCTCATATGTGCCAAAAGTACAGGTAATATAACATCGTGCATTTTGGCTAAAAACTCCTTGTGTATCTTCATTTTATCTGAATACAGTGATGAGGACACCGTTTCTGCAGCTCTGGAGACCCCGGCTGGAACAGTATGGTTGGTCTCAAGCTATATGGCACATGACCAGGGCTAGGTGTTGAGGGACCGAACCCTAGAGTGAACAGGAAGAGGCCCGATTGAGAGCTACAGAACAACCTGCTCTGTAACTCCCTATCCTCGATTCCACCGATGAACGATATCGGGGATATTGATTCTGCTGTGGAGATTCTTAGCGAATCATTCCGCTACGCCACCAGCATGGCCTGCAGAACTACAGATTATGCTCTAGCATTAAGCCAAAATAAAGAATATTGTGGTTACATAGAAGTCATTCAAACCGAACACCCGAAGATTTTCATAGTTGAGGGCAACAGTATGAGTGTTTTGGACACAGTTACATCGGTTGTCAAAAGTTCAGATGTCGACCTATTGACACACCTAAACTCTAAATTTTGTCAAGGGACAACTTGAAGATTTATATAATATTGTATCAGAGGAAGGATTTAAGAATGAGATACAATTATTGAGGCAATTACAGACACTGGCACTATTATCTCCAAATGAGTTTGCTTATGACTATTTCGGTAGTCCAGGTTATGCTGCTTTTTTATCAGGGGAAGTCATTTATGTGACTAAGTGCAAGGCGATTTCTGTAGAATACAAGCAAACTTATCCATTATGTTATCAAGAGCTACCCGTGACATGCTGTAACAAGACTTACTTCATACAGCCTAGAACTCAATTGCTGTCTAAAGTTGGAATTGGCTTGTAATCCTCTTTTTAGACCTTACTATAGAATGGGATACAACTGGTTTTCACCTACTCATGATTCATTAGTTCTCACTAAAAGGCCAACGGATTTGAGCCCTTCAAAAGTCAAAAAATGGGAATTCCATATGCGTTAAGATATAATTAATTCCGGCTTATACCCCAAAGAGACTATTGATCAGTATAAAAAGAATCTGGAAATTCCTGATTCCGAACAAGTTATTTTAGCCAACTTAGCATCTAATTTGATTACTAGGGATCAAGAGGGAACTATGCAGTTCAGTGTCAGCAATACTTTTTCTGAGCAAGATTTAGAGACTCTCAAAGAAATAATGTTTAGAAATTACTTTGAAAAAAGTTTCAGGTGGATTAAGGAAATGGGAAGTTTCGTTGCTGGATTGTGGGTAATTATATTAATAGTGAAATTTGTATACAATATTATCATGAATAGTTTAATAATACGTCAGCAAGGCTTCCATCCTTTATACTACTTCTTATCTCCTTGCGGAAAGATTATAGATTATGCATCATCTAAAAGAAATAGAGGCTGCTGATGGTGAAGGTGACACAGATAAACCTTCACCACTCTAAAGCAGCATCCGCTGCTTTGCTTCTCCGGCTGGCTGAGAGAAAGGAGGAGCTGATCATGGTCCAAGAACCCTGGGTCCACCAAGGTTGGGTTCAAGGACTAAAAAGCAAGAGCTACAAGCTCATATGTGCCAAAAGTACAGGTAATATAACATCGTGCATTTTGGCTAAAAACTCCTTGTGTATCTTCATTTTATCTGAATACAGTGATGAGGACACCGTTTCTGCAGCTCTGGAGACCCCGGCTGGAACAGTATGGTTGGTCTCAAGCTATATGGCACATGACCAGGGCTAGGTGTTGAGGGACCGAACCCTAGAGTGAACAGGAAGAGGCCCGATTGAGAGCTACAGAACAACCTGCTCTGTAACTCCCTATCCTCGATTCCACCGATAAACGATATCGGGGATATTGATTCTGCTGTGGAGATTCTTAGCGAATCATTCCGCTACGCCACCAGCATGGCCTGCAGAACTACAGATTATGCTCTAGCATTAAGCCAAAATAAAGAATATTGTGGTTACATAGAAGTCATTCAAACCGAACACCCGAAGATTTTCATAGTTGAGGGCAACAGTATGAGTGTTTTGGACACAGTTACATCGGTTGTCAAAAGTTCAGATGTCGACCTATTGACACACCTAAACTCTAAATTTTGTCAAGGGACAACTTGAAGATTTATATAATATTGTATCAGAGGAAGGATTTAAGAATGAGATACAATTATTGAGGCAATTACAGACACTGGCACTATTATCTCCAAATCAGTTTGCTTATGACTATTTCGGTAGTCCAGGTTATGCTGCTTTTTTATCAGGGGAAGTCATTTATGTGACTAAGTGCAAGGCGATTTCTGTAGAATACAAGCAAACTTATCCATTATGTTATCAAGAGCTACCCGTGACATGCTGTAACAAGACTTACTTCATACAGCCTAGAACTCAATTGCTGTCTAAAGTTGGAATTGGCTTGTAATCCTCTTTTTAGACCTTACTATAGAATGGGGTACAACTGGTTTTCACCTACTCATGATTCATTAGTTCTCACTAAAAGGCCAACGGATTTGAGCCCTTCAAAAGTCAAAAAATGGGAATTCCATATGCGTTAAGATATAATTAATTCCGGCTTATACCCCAAAGAGACTATTGATCAGTATAAAAAGAATCTGGAAATTCCTGATTCCGAACAAGTTATTTTAGCCAACTTAGCATCTAATTTGATTACTAGGGATCAAGAGGGAACTATGCAGTTCAGTGTCAGCAATACTTTTTCTGAGCAAGATTTAGAGACTCTCAAAGAAATAATGTTTAGAAATTACTTTGAAAAAAGTTTCAGGTGGATTAAGGAAATGGGAAGTTTCGTTGCTGGATTGTGGGTAATTATATTAATAGTGAAATTTGTATACAATATTATCATGAATAGTTTAATAATACGTCAGCAAGGCTTCCATCCTTTATACTACTTCTTATCTCCTTGCGGAAAGATTATAGATTATGCATCATCTAAAAGAAATAGAGGCTGCTGATGGTGAAGGTGACACAGATAAACCTTCACCACTCTAAAGCAGCATCCGCTGCTTTGCTTCTCCGGCTGGCTGAGAGAAAGGAGGAGCTGATCATGGTCCAAGAACCCTGGGTCCACCAAGGTTGGGTTCAAGGACTAAAAAGCAAGAGCTACAAGCTCATATGTGCCAAAAGTACAGGTAATATAACATCGTGCATTTTGGCTAAAAACTCCTTGTGTATCTTCATTTTATCTGAATACAGTGATGAGGACACCGTTTCTGCAGCTCTGGAGACCCCGGCTGGAACAGTATGGTTGGTCTCAAGCTATATGGCACATGACCAGGGCTAGGTGTTGAGGGACCGAACCCTAGAGTGAACAGGAAGAGGCCCGATTGAGAGCTACAGAACAACCTGCTCTGTAACTCCCTATCCTCGATTCCACCGATGAACGATATCGGGGATATTGATTCTGCTGTGGAGATTCTTAGCGAATCATTCCGCTACGCCACCAGCATGGCCTGCAGAACTACAGATTATGCTCTAGCATTAAGCCAAAATAAAGAATATTGTGGTTACATAGAAGTCATTCAAACCGAACACCCGAAGATTTTCATAGTTGAGGGCAACAGTATGAGTGTTTTGGACACAGTTACATCGGTTGTCAAAAGTTCAGATGTCGACCTATTGACACACCTAAACTCTAAATTTTGTCAAGGGACAACTTGAAGATTTATATAATATTGTATCAGAGGAAGGATTTAAGAATGAGATACAATTATTGAGGCAATTACAGACACTGGCACTATTATCTCCAAATCAGTTTGCTTATGACTATTTCGGTAGTCCAGGTTATGCTGCTTTTTTATCAGGGGAAGTCATTTATGTGACTAAGTGCAAGGCGATTTCTGTAGAATACAAGCAAACTTATCCATTATGTTATCAAGAGCTACCCGTGACATGCTGTAACAAGACTTACTTCATACAGCCTAGAACTCAATTGCTGTCTAAAGTTGGAATTGGCTTGTAATCCTCTTTTTAGACCTTACTATAGAATGGGGTACAACTGGTTTTCACCTACTCATGATTCATTAGTTCTCACTAAAAGGCCAACGGATTTGAGCCCTTCAAAAGTCAAAAAATGGGAATTCCATATGCGTTAAGATATAATTAATTCCGGCTTATACCCCAAAGAGACTATTGATCAGTATAAAAAGAATCTGGAAATTCCTGATTCCGAACAAGTTATTTTAGCCAACTTAGCATCTAATTTGATTACTAGGGATCAAGAGGGAACTATGCAGTTCAGTGTCAGCAATACTTTTTCTGAGCAAGATTTAGAGACTCTCAAAGAAATAATGTTTAGAAATTACTTTGAAAAAAGTTTCAGGTGGATTAAGGAAATGGGAAGTTTCGTTGCTGGATTGTGGGTAATTATATTAATAGTGAAATTTGTATACAATATTATCATGAATAGTTTAATAATACGTCAGCAAGGCTTCCATCCTTTATACTACTTCTTATCTCCTTGCGGAAAGATTATAGATTATGCATCATCTAAAAGAAATAGAGGCTGCTGATGGTGAAGGTGACACAGATAAACCTTCACCACTCTAAAGCAGCATCCGCTGCTTTGCTTCTCCGGCTGGCTGAGAGAAAGGAGGAGCTGATCATGGTCCAAGAACCCTGGGTCCACCAAGGTTGGGTTCAAGGACTAAAAAGCAAGAGCTACAAGCTCATATGTGCCAAAAGTACAGGTAATATAACATCGTGCATTTTGGCTAAAAACTCCTTGTGTATCTTCATTTTATCTGAATACAGTGATGAGGACACCGTTTCTGCAGCTCTGGAGACCCCGGCTGGAACAGTATGGTTGGTCTCAAGCTATATGGCACATGACCAGGGCTAGGTGTTGAGGGACCGAACCCTAGAGTGAACAGGAAGAGGCCCGATTGAGAGCTACAGAACAACCTGCTCTGTAACTCCCTATCCTCGATTCCACCGATGAACGATATCGGGGATATTGATTCTGCTGTGGAGATTCTTAGCGAATCATTCCGCTACGCCACCAGCATGGCCTGCAGAACTACAGATTATGCTCTAGCATTAAGCCAAAATAAAGAATATTGTGGTTACATAGAAGTCATTCAAACCGAACACCCGAAGATTTTCATAGTTGAGGGCAACAGTATGAGTGTTTTGGACACAGTTACATCGGTTGTCAAAAGTTCAGATGTCGACCTATTGACACACCTAAACTCTAAATTTTGTCAAGGGACAACTTGAAGATTTATATAATATTGTATCAGAGGAAGGATTTAAGAATGAGATACAATTATTGAGGCAATTACAGACACTGGCACTATTATCTCCAAATCAGTTTGCTTATGACTATTTCGGTAGTCCAGGTTATGCTGCTTTTTTATCAGGGGAAGTCATTTATGTGACTAAGTGCAAGGCGATTTCTGTAGAATACAAGCAAACTTATCCATTATGTTATCAAGAGCTACCCGTGACATGCTGTAACAAGACTTACTTCATACAGCCTAGAACTCAATTGCTGTCTAAAGTTGGAATTGGCTTGTAATCCTCTTTTTAGACCTTACTATAGAATGGGGTACAACTGGTTTTCACCTACTCATGATTCATTAGTTCTCACTAAAAGGCCAACGGATTTGAGCCCTTCAAAAGTCAAAAAATGGGAATTCCATATGCGTTAAGATATAATTAATTCCGGCTTATACCCCAAAGAGACTATTGATCAGTATAAAAAGAATCTGGAAATTCCTGATTCCGAACAAGTTATTTTAGCCAACTTAGCATCTAATTTGATTACTAGGGATCAAGAGGGAACTATGCAGTTCAGTGTCAGCAATACTTTTTCTGAGCAAGATTTAGAGACTCTCAAAGAAATAATGTTTAGAAATTACTTTGAAAAAAGTTTCAGGTGGATTAAGGAAATGGGAAGTTTCGTTGCTGGATTGTGGGTAATTATATTAATAGTGAAATTTGTATACAATATTATCATGAATAGTTTAATAATACGTCAGCAAGGCTTCCATCCTTTATACTACTTCTTATCTCCTTGCGGAAAGATTATAGATTATGCATCATCTAAAAGAAATAGAGGCTGCTGATGGTGAAGGTGACACAGATAAACCTTCACCACTCTAAAGCAGCATCCGCTGCTTTGCTTCTCCGGCTGGCTGAGAGAAAGGAGGAGCTGATCATGGTCCAAGAACCCTGGGTCCACCAAGGTTGGGTTCAAGGACTAAAAAGCAAGAGCTACAAGCTCATATGTGCCAAAAGTACAGGTAATATAACATCGTGCATTTTGGCTAAAAACTCCTTGTGTATCTTCATTTTATCTGAATACAGTGATGAGGACACCGTTTCTGCAGCTCTGGAGACCCCGGCTGGAACAGTATGGTTGGTCTCAAGCTATATGGCACATGACCAGGGCTAGGTGTTGAGGGACCGAACCCTAGAGTGAACAGGAAGAGGCCCGATTGAGAGCTACAGAACAACCTGCTCTGTAACTCCCTATCCTCGATTCCACCGATGAACGATATCGGGGATATTGATTCTGCTGTGGAGATTCTTAGCGAATCATTCCGCTACGCCACCAGCATGGCCTGCAGAACTACAGATTATGCTCTAGCATTAAGCCAAAATAAAGAATATTGTGGTTACATCGAAGTCATTCAAACCGAACACCCGAAGATTTTCATAGTTGAGGGCAACAGTATGAGTGTTTTGGACACAGTTACATCGGTTGTCAAAAGTTCAGATGTCGACCTATTGACACACCTAAACTCTAAATTTTGTCAAGATTTAGAGACTCTCAAAGAAATAATGTTTAGAAATTACTTTGAAAAAAGTTTCAGGTGGATTAAGGAAATGGGAAGTTTCGTTGCTGGATTGTGGGTAATTATATTAATAGTGAAATTTGTATACAATATTATCATGAATAGTTTAATAATACGTCAGCAAGGCTTCCATCCTTTATACTACTTCTTATCTCCTTGCGGAAAGATTATAGATTATGCATCATCTAAAAGAAATAGAGGCTGCTGATGGTGAAGGTGACACAGATAAACCTTCACCACTCTAAAGCAGCATCCGCTGCTTTGCTTCTCCGGCTGGCTGAGAGAAAGGAGGAGCTGATCATGGTCCAAGAACCCTGGGTCCACCAAGGTTGGGTTCAAGGACTAAAAAGCAAGAGCTACAAGCTCATATGTGCCAAAAGTACAGGTAATATAACATCGTGCATTTTGGCTAAAAACTCCTTGTGTATCTTCATTTTATCTGAATACAGTGATGAGGACACCGTTTCTGCAGCTCTGGAGACCCCGGCTGGAACAGTATGGTTGGTCTCAAGCTATATGGCACATGACCAGGGCTAGGTGTTGAGGGACCGAACCCTAGAGTGAACAGGAAGAGGCCCGATTGAGAGCTACAGAACAACCTGCTCTGTAACTCCCTATCCTCGATTCCACCGATGAACGATATCGGGGATATTGATTCTGCTGTGGAGATTCTTAGCGAATCATTCCGCTACGCCACCAGCATGGCCTGCAGAACTACAGATTATGCTCTAGCATTAAGCCAAAATAAAGAATATTGTGGTTACATCGAAGTCATTCAAACCGAACACCCGAAGATTTTCATAGTTGAGGGCAACAGTATGAGTGTTTTGGACACAGTTACATCGGTTGTCAAACGTTCAGATGTCGACCTATTGACACACCTAAACTCTAAATTTTGTCAAGGGACAACTTGAAGATTTATATAATATTGTATCAGAGGAAGGATTTAAGAATGAGATACAATTATTGAGGCAATTACAGACACTGGCACTATTATCTCCAAATCAGTTTGCTTATGACTATTTCGGTAGTCCAGGTTATGCTGCTTTTTTATCAGGGGAAGTCATTTATGTGACTAAGTGCAAGGCGATTTCTGTAGAATACAAGCAAACTTATCCATTATGTTATCAAGAGCTACCCGTGACATGCTGTAACAAGACTTACTTCATACAGCCTAGAACTCAATTGCTGTCTAAAGTTGGAATTGGCTTGTAATCCTCTTTTTAGACCTTACTATAGAATGGGGTACAACTGGTTTTCACCTACTCATGATTCATTAGTTCTCACTAAAAGGCCAACGGATTTGAGCCCTTCAAAAGTCAAAAAATGGGAATTACATATGCGTTAAGATATAATTAATTCCGGCTTATACCCCAAAGAGACTATTGATCAGTATAAAAAGAATCTGGAAATTCCTGATTCCGAACAAGTTATTTTAGCCAACTTAGCATCTAATTTGATTACTAGGGATCAAGAGGGAACTATGCAGTTCAGTGTCAGCAATACTTTTTCTGAGCAAGATTTAGAGACTCTCAAAGAAATAATGTTTAGAAATTACTTTGAAAAAAGTTTCAGGTGGATTAAGGAAATGGGAAGTTTCGTTGCTGGATTGTGGGTAATTATATTAATAGTGAAATTTGTATACAATATTATCATGAATAGTTTAATAATACGTCAGCAAGGCTTCCATCCTTTATACTACTTCTTATCTCCTTGCGGAAAGATTATAGATTATGCATCATCTAAAAGAAATAGAGGCTGCTGATGGTGAAGGTGACACAGATAAACCTTCACCACTCTAAAGCAGCATCCGCTGCTTTGCTTCTCCGGCTGGCTGAGAGAAAGGAGGAGCTGATCATGGTCCAAGAACCCTGGGTCCACCAAGGTTGGGTTCAAGGACTAAAAAGCAAGAGCTACAAGCTCATATGTGCCAAAAGTACAGGTAATATAACATCGTGCATTTTGGCTAAAAACTCCTTGTGTATCTTCATTTTATCTGAATACAGTGATGAGGACACCGTTTCTGCAGCTCTGGAGACCCCGGCTGGAACAGTATGGTTGGTCTCAAGCTATATGGCACATGACCAGGGCTAGGTGTTGAGGGACCGAACCCTAGAGTGAACAGGAAGAGGCCCGATTGAGAGCTACAGAACAACCTGCTCTGTAACTCCCTATCCTCGATTCCACCGATGACCGATATCGGGGATATTGATTCTGCTGTGGAGATTCTTAGCGAATCATTCCGCTACGCCACCAGCATGGCCTGCAGAACTACAGATTATGCTCTAGCATTAAGCCAAAATAAAGAATATTGTGGTTACATCGAAGTCATTCAAACCGAACACCCGAAGATTTTCATAGTTGAGGGCAACAGTATGAGTGTTTTGGACACAGTTACATCGGTTGTCAAAAGTTCAGATGTCGACCTATTGACACACCTAAACTCTAAATTTTGTCAAGGGACAACTTGAAGATTTATATAATATTGTATCAGAGGAAGGATTTAAGAATGAGATACAATTATTGAGGCAATTACAGACACTGGCACTATTATCTCCAAATCAGTTTGCTTATGACTATTTCGGTAGTCCAGGTTATGCTGCTTTTTTATCAGGGGAAGTCATTTATGTGACTAAGTGCAAGGCGATTTCTGTAGAATACAAGCAAACTTATCCATTATGTTATCAAGAGCTACCCGTGACATGCTGTAACAAGACTTACTTCATACAGCCTAGAACTCAATTGCTGTCTAAAGTTGGAATTGGCTTGTAATCCTCTTTTTAGACCTTACTATAGAATGGGGTACAACTGGTTTTCACCTACTCATGATTCATTAGTTCTCACTAAAAGGCCAACGGATTTGAGCCCTTCAAAAGTCAAAAAATGGGAATTCCATATGCGTTAAGATATAATTAATTCCGGCTTATACCCCAAAGAGACTATTGATCAGTATAAAAAGAATCTGGAAATTCCTGATTCCGAACAAGTTATTTTAGCCAACTTAGCATCTAATTTGATTACTAGGGATCAAGAGGGAACTATGCAGTTCAGTGTCAGCAATACTTTTTCTGAGCAAGATTTAGAGACTCTCAAAGAAATAATGTTTAGAAATTACTTTGAAAAAAGTTTCAGGTGGATTAAGGAAATGGGAAGTTTCGTTGCTGGATTGTGGGTAATTATATTAATAGTGAAATTTGTATACAATATTATCATGAATAGTTTAATAATACGTCAGCAAGGCTTCCATCCTTTATACTACTTCTTATCTCCTTGCGGAAAGATTATAGATTATGCATCATCTAAAAGAAATAGAGGCTGCTGATGGTGAAGGTGACACAGATAAACCTTCACCACTCTAAAGCAGCATCCGCTGCTTTGCTTCTCCGGCTGGCTGAGAGAAAGGAGGAGCTGATCATGGTCCAAGAACCCTGGGTCCACCAAGGTTGGGTTCAAGGACTAAAAAGCAAGAGCTACAAGCTCATATGTGCCAAAAGTACAGGTAATATAACATCGTGCATTTTGGCTAAAAACTCCTTGTGTATCTTCATTTTATCTGAATACAGTGATGAGGACACCGTTTCTGCAGCTCTGGAGACCCCGGCTGGAACAGTATGGTTGGTCTCAAGCTATATGGCACATGACCAGGGCTAGGTGTTGAGGGACCGAACCCTAGAGTGAACAGGAAGAGGCCCGATTGAGAGCTACAGAACAACCTGCTCTGTAACTCCCTATCCTCGATTCCACCGATGAACGATATCGGGGATATTGATTCTGCTGTGGAGATTCTTAGCGAATCATTCCGCTACGCCACCAGCATGGCCTGCAGAACTACAGATTATGCTCTAGCATTAAGCCAAAATAAAGAATATTGTGGTTACATCGAAGTCATTCAAACCGAACACCCGAAGATTTTCATAGTTGAGGGCAACAGTATGAGTGTTTTGGACACAGTTACATCGGTTGTCAAAAGTTCAGATGTCGACCTATTGACACACCTAAACTCTAAATTTTGTCAAGGGACAACTTGAAGATTTATATAATATTGTATCAGAGGAAGGATTTAAGAATGAGATACAATTATTGAGGCAATTACAGACACTGGCACTATTATCTCCAAATCAGTTTGCTTATGACTATTTCGGTAGTCCAGGTTATGCTGCTTTTTTATCAGGGGAAGTCATTTATGTGACTAAGTGCAAGGCGATTTCTGTAGAATACAAGCAAACTTATCCATTATGTTATCAAGAGCTACCCGTGACATGCTGTAACAAGACTTACTTCATACAGCCTAGAACTCAATTGCTGTCTAAAGTTGGAATTGGCTTGTATCCTCTTTTTAGACCTTACTATAGAATGGGGTACAACTGGTTTTCACCTACTCATGATTCATTAGTTCTCACTAAAAGGCCAACGGATTTGAGCCCTTCAAAAGTCAAAAAATGGGAATTCCATATGCGTTAAGATATAATTAATTCCGGCTTATACCCCAAAGAGACTATTGATCAGTATAAAAAGAATCTGGAAATTCCTGATTCCGAACAAGTTATTTTAGCCAACTTAGCATCTAATTTGATTACTAGGGATCAAGAGGGAACTATGCAGTTCAGTGTCAGCAATACTTTTTCTGAGCAAGATTTAGAGACTCTCAAAGAAATAATGTTTAGAAATTACTTTGAAAAAAGTTTCAGGTGGATTAAGGAAATGGGAAGTTTCGTTGCTGGATTGTGGGTAATTATATTAATAGTGAAATTTGTATACAATATTATCATGAATAGTTTAATAATACGTCAGCAAGGCTTCCATCCTTTATACTACTTCTTATCTCCTTGCGGAAAGATTATAGATTATGCATCATCTAAAAGAAATAGAGGCTGCTGATGGTGAAGGTGACACAGATAAACCTTCACCACTCTAAAGCAGCATCCGCTGCTTTGCTTCTCCGGCTGGCTGAGAGAAAGGAGGAGCTGATCATGGTCCAAGAACCCTGGGTCCACCAAGGTTGGGTTCAAGGACTAAAAAGCAAGAGCTACAAGCTCATATGTGCCAAAAGTACAGGTAATATAACATCGTGCATTTTGGCTAAAAACTCCTTGTGTATCTTCATTTTATCTGAATACAGTGATGAGGACACCGTTTCTGCAGCTCTGGAGACCCCGGCTGGAACAGTATGGTTGGTCTCAAGCTATATGGCACATGACCAGGGCTAGGTGTTGAGGGACCGAACCCTAGAGTGAACAGGAAGAGGCCCGATTGAGAGCTACAGAACAACCTGCTCTGTAACTCCCTATCCTCGATTCCACCGATGAACGATATCGGGGATATTGATTCTGCTGTGGAGATTCTTAGCGAATCATTCCGCTACGCCACCAGCATGGCCTGCAGAACTACAGATTATGCTCTAGCATTAAGCCAAAATAAAGAATATTGTGGTTACATCGAAGTCATTCAAACCGAACACCCGAAGATTTTCATAGTTGAGGGCAACAGTATGAGTGTTTTGGACACAGTTACATCGGTTGTCAAAAGTTCAGATGTCGACCTATTGACACACCTAAACTCTAAATTTTGTCAAGGGACAACTTGAAGATTTATATAATATTGTATCAGAGGAAGGATTTAAGAATGAGATACAATTATTGAGGCAATTACAGACACTGGCACTATTATCTCCAAATCAGTTTGCTTATGACTATTTCGGTAGTCCAGGTTATGCTGCTTTTTTATCAGGGGAAGTCATTTATGTGACTAAGTGCAAGGCGATTTCTGTAGAATACAAGCAAATTTATCCATTATGTTATCAAGAGCTACCCGTGACATGCTGTAACAAGACTTACTTCATACAGCCTAGAACTCAATTGCTGTCTAAAGTTGGAATTGGCTTGTAATCCTCTTTTTAGACCTTACTATAGAATGGGGTACAACTGGTTTTCACCTACTCATGATTCATTAGTTCTCACTAAAAGGCCAACGGATTTGAGCCCTTCAAAAGTCAAAAAATGGGAATTCCATATGCGTTAAGATATAATTAATTCCGGCTTATACCTCAAAGAGACTATTGATCAGTATAAAAAGAATCTGGAAATTCCTGATTCCGAACAAGTTATTTTAGCCAACTTAGCATCTAATTTGATTACTAGGGATCAAGAGGGAACTATGCAGTTCAGTGTCAGCAATACTTTTTCTGAGCAAGATTTAGAGACTCTCAAAGAAATAATGTTTAGAAATTACTTTGAAAAAAGTTTCAGGTGGATTAAGGAAATGGGAAGTTTCGTTGCTGGATTGTGGGTAATTATATTAATAGTGAAATTTGTATACAATATTATCATGAATAGTTTAATAATACGTCAGCAAGGCTTCCATCCTTTATACTACTTCTTATCTCCTTGCGGAAAGATTATAGATTATGCATCATCTAAAAGAAATAGAGGCTGCTGATGGTGAAGGTGACACAGATAAACCTTCACCACTCTAAAGCAGCATCCGCTGCTTTGCTTCTCCGGCTGGCTGAGAGAAAGGAGGAGCTGATCATGGTCCAAGAACCCTGGGTCCACCAAGGTTGGGTTCAAGGACTAAAAAGCAAGAGCTACAAGCTCATATGTGCCAAAAGTACAGGTAATATAACATCGTGCATTTTGGCTAAAAACTCCTTGTGTATCTTCATTTTATCTGAATACAGTGATGAGGACACCGTTTCTGCAGCTCTGGAGACCCCGGCTGGAACAGTATGGTTGGTCTCAAGCTATATGGCACATGACCAGGGCTAGGTGTTGAGGGACCGAACCCTAGAGTGAACAGGAAGAGGCCCGATTGAGAGCTACAGAACAACCTGCTCTGTAACTCCCTATCCTCGATTCCACCGATGAACGATATCGGGGATATTGATTCTGCTGTGGAGATTCTTAGCGAATCATTCCGCTACGCCACCAGCATGGCCTGCAGAACTACAGATTATGCTCTAGCATTAAGCCAAAATAAAGAATATTGTGGTTACATCGAAGTCATTCAAACCGAACACCCGAAGATTTTCATAGTTGAGGGCAACAGTATGAGTGTTTTGGACACAGTTACATCGGTTGTCAAAAGTTCAGATGTCGACCTATTGACACACCTAAACTCTAAATTTTGTCAAGGGACAACTTGAAGATTTATATAATATTGTATCAGAGGAAGGATTTAAGAATGAGATACAATTATTGAGGCAATTACAGACACTGCACTGTAGGTTAAACGGCTACCAAAACTGTGCTAAAGTCCAATTTTTCAGGTGCAAATATTGCACTTTTCTTAATGTCATTTTGTAACCAATACTTCAAATTAACTAAGTAAGCTTTTTGTTTTTGGTTAATATTAAATTCCGTTTGACAACACGCAGTCGAAGTCATTGCAATGCAATCACTTAATAAATTTTGTTGAAAAGCCTGTATTGCTTTTAAAGATTCAATTGCTTGTTTAAATAATTTCGCGAGTTATAAAGAAGAAAGTGAAAATGGAGAACAATAAATTAAGTAAGTTTTAATGTTTTTTGTTAAAAAAGGTGATAAATTTGTTTGACTTGCTTGAAATAAAGCCACGTTTTTAACATAACCTTAAAAGTACTGCGATTGTTTTCAAACTGTAACTTCGTGGAAGCTTTTAAAATTTCGGCGAAGATCGGCGGATTGAATGCAATCATAAATGAATATATTGAAATGTTATAAAGCAATTCCCATTTACATTTAATAGCCATTTTTAGCCGTTTTCGAATAATTCCATATTTTTTAGGTTATTGCGTTTTAAAAAAAGCTGAGTTGTTTGAAATTTGGTTTAACGAAAATTCAAGGCAAGACAAGCAGGATAAACTTGTGAATTTTATAGTCGACAAAATTGGTAAAAATGAAATTTCCGATGACTGCACCAAATGTATTAAGGAAAAAGTGCGCCTTTTCTGTAAAAACATATCAGAAATGTGGGCGAAATATGGCAAAAGTATTGGGAAGGACAAAAAGGCTGAAAAGTTTCGAAGTGAGTATGTCACTTGGCTCAACGCTGAAATAAGCTTCGAAAATGAAATTAAATCTGGCAAAGTGACTTTTTCTGCTCTTGGACGTCCTCAACTTGCATTTTGCGAAAAGTCTGAGTACGGAAAGAGGAAAGCAGCAGCAGACCTTTCAAGCGGAACAAATAATGAAACTGAGCTATTAGTTCGTGCGGCAGCAACGTCAGCTCGAAAACAAGGAAATGCAGACTTAGCGGTGCTTCTTAAAGGATCACTAGCAAGCCCTACAAGGCCTTCAAAAGTAAAAAAATTGTGCACTGAAGTCCATCAAAAACCTGTTGTATTTTCTGCGGAGGAAGCATTAGCTTTTTTGCTCGAAAATAATTTTACAAAAGAACAATATAATTCAATACGTCGAGAAAGCAAATTAAGGAACTGCGACATTTATCCCCATTACAACGAAGTTGCTGCTGCAAAATTGATGTGCCGACCTGATGGAATAATAGCAAGCGAGACAACAGCAAGAGTACCCTTGGAATCGCTTCTATCACATACTACTAAAAGAATTGTTGAAATGCAGAAGGAGGTCTTTGAATATGTAATGGATAAAGAAAATACCAATTATTTAAAGTGTAAATTGATATTAAGTTACGGTTTCGATAGTAGCACCGGTCAAGCGCAATTTAAACAAGCTTTTAACGAACCAAGCACGTCGAATCATTCCGATGCGTCGCTTTTGGCAACTACAATTATCCCGTTAAGACTTTTGGTCACGTCAGGACAGCCTATTTGGAATAATCTTACTGCGCAATCGACAAGGTTTTGTCGGCCCGTTAAGTTAGAATACGTCAAAGAAACAAAGGAATCTATCTTGAAGGAAAAATCAGACTTGAAAAAAGAAATTGACGCATTAAAAAGTATACACATTACGATCAGCGAAGGGAAAATTGTGGAAGTGTCCTTTGATTTGTATTTAACACTTATTGACGGGAAAGTTTTGAACATTTTGACTGGAACCAAATCAAATCAAACTTGCCCTATTTGCGGTTCCACACCAAAAGACTTCATGAATATAACTAATTACACTTCTGAAAGATTTCGTGCAGAAGATTCTAATTGTAAATTTGGTTTAAGCCCATTGCATTGCTGGATTCGATTTTTCGAGTTCATATTACATTTAGGTTACAAATGTGAATTGCAAAAATGGCAGACACGATCTGAAACCGACAAATTGGCTGTTTCAAATAGAAAAAAAAATATTCAAGACGCTTTTTGGAGAGAACTGGGTCTCCGTGTGGATATGCCAAAAGTTGGCGGATTTGGCAGCACAAATGACGGAAATACTGCGCGTAGAGCATTCACCGATCACGAAATCTTTTCCAACATTACGGGCGTTGATCAGACATTAATTTTCCGTTTTAAAATTATTTTAATTTGTTTGTCATGCCAGTATCCTCTGAACTCAACAAAATTTGAGACGTTCTGCTTTCAAACAGCGGATTTGATCCAAAAGCTTTATTCTTGGTTGCCGATGACAGCTACAGTCCACAAAGTGCTTGTACATTCCAAGCAGATTATTGACAACACTGTGCTTCCGATTGGATACTTTGGAGAAGCAGGTGCTGAGTCCAGGCACAAAATTTATAAGGCTGACAGATTGCATCACGCTCGTAAAAACAGCCGATCTAATAATCTTTTGGACATATTTAATAGAGCTACTGATACGTCCGATCCGCTTATCTCATCAAAATATTTAAGCAGACGCATGCGGCAACAGAAGCTATTACACTTTCCACCTGAAGCTATCGAGTTGTTAAGCATTGAGAGCCCAAGAGAAGACATCAACGAAGATGAAGAAAACAATGAAAATGAAATTTTATCACCAACATCTGTGGATGTATTAAATAATTTATGTTTGCTGAATGAAATTGAGGACTAATATTACGATTGAAAAATTTAAGTTTTTTGTAGGGTGTTTTTTATTCGGATTGAATGTAATTAAATTTGTTTTTATAAATTTTGGTTTCCTTTATACCTTACCTTCCTTTTTGTTTTAATTTCCCTTAAAATTAAGCATTAATTTACCTGTTATTAATTTTGCACAGAAAAAGTAGTCATTTGACCTACTGTGCACTGGCACTATTATCTCCAAATCAGTTTGCTTATGACTATTTCGGTAGTCCAGGTTATGCTGCTTTTTTATCAGGGGAAGTCATTTATGTGACTAAGTGCAAGGCGATTTCTGTAGAATACAAGCAAACTTATCCATTATGTTATCAAGAGCTACCCGTGACATGCTGTAACAAGACTTACTTCATACAGCCTAGAACTCAATTGCTGTCTAAAGTTGGAATTGGCTTGTAATCCTCTTTTTAGACCTTACTATAGAATGGGGTACAACTGGTTTTCACCTACTCATGATTCATTAGTTCTCACTAAAAGGCCAACGGATTTGAGCCCTTCAAAAGTCAAAAAATGGGAATTCCATATGCGTTAAGATATAATTAATTCCGGCTTATACCCCAAAGAGACTATTGATCAGTATAAAAAGAATCTGGAAATTCCTGATTCCGAACAAGTTATTTTAGCCAACTTAGCATCTAATTTGATTACTAGGGATCAAGAGGGAACTATGCAGTTCAGTGTCAGCAATACTTTTTCTGAGCAAGATTTAGAGACTCTCAAAGAAATAATGTTTAGAAATTACTTTGAAAAAAGTTTCAGGTGGATTAAGGAAATGGGAAGTTTCGTTGCTGGATTGTGGGTAATTATATTAATAGTGAAATTTGTATACAATATTATCATGAATAGTTTAATAATACGTCAGCAAGGCTTCCATCCTTTATACTACTTCTTATCTCCTTGCGGAAAGATTATAGATTATGCATCATCTAAAAGAAATAGAGGCTGCTGATGGTGAAGGTGACACAGATAAACCTTCACCACTCTAAAGCAGCATCCGCTGCTTTGCTTCTCCGGCTGGCTGAGAGAAAGGAGGAGCTGATCATGGTCCAAGAACCCTGGGTCCACCAAGGTTGGGTTCAAGGACTAAAAAGCAAGAGCTACAAGCTCATATGTGCCAAAAGTACAGGTAATATAACATCGTGCATTTTGGCTAAAAACTCCTTGTGTATCTTCATTTTATCTGAATACAGTGATGAGGACACCGTTTCTGCAGCTCTGGAGACCCCGGCTGGAACAGTATGGTTGGTCTCAAGCTATATGGCACATGACCAGGGCTAGGTGTTGAGGGACCGAACCCTAGAGTGAACAGGAAGAGGCCCGATTGAGAGCTACAGAACAACCTGCTCTGTAACTCCCTATCCTCGATTCCACCGATGAACGATATCGGGGATATTGATTCTGCTGTGGAGATTCTTAGCGAATCATTCCGCTACGCCACCAGCATGGCCTGCAGAACTACAGATTATGCTCTAGCATTAAGCCAAAATAAAGAATATTGTGGTTACATCGAAGTCATTCAAACCGAACACCCGAAGATTTTCATAGTTGAGGGCAACAGTATGAGTGTTTTGGACACAGTTACATCGGTTGTCAAAAGTTCAGATGTCGACCTATTGACACACCTAAACTCTAAATTTTGTCAAGGGACAACTTGAAGATTTATATAATATTGTATCAGAGGAAGGATTTAAGAATGAGATACAATTATTGAGGCAATTACAGACACTGGCACTATTATCTCCAAATCAGTTTGCTTATGACTATTTCGGTAGTCCAGGTTATGCTGCTTTTTTATCAGGGGAAGTCATTTATGTGACTAAGTGCAAGGCGATTTCTGTAGAATACAAGCAAACTTATCCATTATGTTATCAAGAGCTACCCGTGACATGCTGTAACAAGACTTACTTCATACAGCCTAGAACTCAATTGCTGTCTAAAGTTGGAATTGGCTTGTAATCCTCTTTTTAGACCTTACTATAGAATGGGGTACAACTGGTTTTCACCTACTCATGATTCATTAGTTCTCACTAAAAGGCCAACGGATTTGAGCCCTTCAAAAGACAAAAAATGGGAATTCCATATGCGTTAAGATATAATTAATTCCGGCTTATAGCCCAAAGAGACTATTGATCAGTATAAAAAGAATCTGGAAATTCCTGATTCCGAACAAGTTATTTTAGCCAACTTAGCATCTAATTTGATTACTAGGGATCAAGAGGGAACTATGCAGTTCAGTGTCAGCAATACTTTTTCTGAGCAAGATTTAGAGACTCTCAAAGAAATAATGTTTAGAAATTACTTTGAAAAAAGTTTCAGGTGGATTAAGGAAATGGGAAGTTTCGTTGCTGGATTGTGGGTAATTATATTAATAGTGAAATTTGTATACAATATTATCATGAATAGTTTAATAATACGTCAGCAAGGCTTCCATCCTTTATACTACTTCTTATCTCCTTGCGGAAAGATTATAGATTATGCATCATCTAAAAGAAATAGAGGCTGCTGATGGTGAAGGTGACACAGATAAACCTTCACCACTCTAAAGCAGCATCCGCTGCTTTGCTTCTCCGGCTGGCTGAGAGAAAGGAGGAGCTGATCATGGTCCAAGAACCCTGGGTCCACCAAGGTTGGGTTCAAGGACTAAAAAGCAAGAGCTACAAGCTCATATGTGCCAAAAGTACAGGTAATATAACATCGTGCATTTTGGCTAAAAACTCCTTGTGTATCTTCATTTTATCTGAATACAGTGATGAGGACACCGTTTCTGCAGCTCTGGAGACCCCGGCTGGAACAGTATGGTTGGTCTCAAGCTATATGGCACATGACCAGGGCTAGGTGTTGAGGGACCGAACCCTAGAGTGAACAGGAAGAGGCCCGATTGAGAGCTACAGAACAACCTGCTCTGTAACTCCCTATCCTCGATTCCACCGATGAACGATATCGGGGATATTGATTCTGCTGTGGAGATTCTTAGCGAATCATTCCGCTACGCCACCAGCATGGCCTGCAGAACTACAGATTATGCTCTAGCATTAAGCCAAAATAAAGAATATTGTGGTTACATCGAAGTCATTCAAACCGAACACCCGAAGATTTTCATAGTTGAGGGCAACAGTATGAGTGTTTTGGACACAGTTACATCGGTTGTCAAAAGTTCAGATGTCGACCTATTGACACACCTAAACTCTAAATTTTGTCAAGGGACAACTTGAAGATTTATATAATATTGTATCAGAGGAAGGATTTAAGAATGAGATACAATTATTGAGGCAATTACAGACACTGGCACTATTATCTCCAAATCAGTTTGCTTATGACTATTTCGGTAGTCCAGGTTATGCTGCTTTTTTATCAGGGGAAGTCATTTATGTGACTAAGTGCAAGGCGATTTCTGTAGAATACAAGCAAACTTATCCATTATGTTATCAAGAGCTACCCGTGACATGCTGTAACAAGACTTACTTCATACAGCCTAGAACTCAATTGCTGTCTAAAGTTGGAATTGGCTTGTAATCCTCTTTTTAGACCTTACTATAGAATGGGGTACAACTGGTTTTCACCTACTCATGATTCATTAGTTCTCACTAAAAGGCCAACGGATTTGAGCCCTTCAAAAGACAAAAAATGGGAATTCCATATGCGTTAAGATATAATTAATTCCGGCTTATAGCCCAAAGAGACTATTGATCAGTATAAAAAGAATCTGGAAATTCCTGATTCCGAACAAGTTATTTTAGCCAACTTAGCATCTAATTTGATTACTAGGGATCAAGAGGGAACTATGCAGTTCAGTGTCAGCAATACTTTTTCTGAGCAAGATTTAGAGACTCTCAAAGAAATAATGTTTAGAAATTACTTTGAAAAAAGTTTCAGGTGGATTAAGGAAATGGGAAGTTTCGTTGCTGGATTGTGGGTAATTATATTAATAGTGAAATTTGTATACAATATTATCATGAATAGTTTAATAATACGTCAGCAAGGCTTCCATCCTTTATACTACTTCTTATCTCCTTGCGGAAAGATTATAGATTATGCATCATCTAAAAGAAATAGAGGCTGCTGATGGTGAAGGTGACACAGATAAATCTTCACCACTCTAAAGCAGCATCCGCTGCTTTGCTTCTCCGGCTGGCTGAGAGAAAGGAGGAGCTGATCATGGTCCAAGAACCCTGGGTCCACCAAGGTTGGGTTCAAGGACTAAAAAGCAAGAGCTACAAGCTCATATGTGCCAAAAGTACAGGTAATATAACATCGTGCATTTTGGCTAAAAACTCCTTGTGTATCTTCATTTTATCTGAATACAGTGATGAGGACACCGTTTCTGCAGCTCTGGAGACCCCGGCTGGAACAGTATGGTTGGTCTCAAGCTATATGGCACATGACCAGGGCTAGGTGTTGAGGGACCGAACCCTAGAGTGAACAGGAAGAGGCCCGATTGAGAGCTACAGAACAACCTGCTCTGTAACTCCCTATCCTCGATTCCACCGATGAACGATATCGGGGATATTGATTCTGCTGTGGAGATTCTTAGCGAATCATTCCGCTACGCCACCAGCATGGCCTGCAGAACTACAGATTATGCTCTAGCATTAAGCCAAAATAAAGAATATTGTGGTTACATAGAAGTCATTCAAACCGAACACCCGAAGATTTTCATAGTTGAGGGCAACAGTATGAGTGTTTTGGACACAGTTACATCGGTTGTCAAAAGTTCAGATGTCGACCTATTGACACACCTAAACTCTAAATTTTGTCAAGGGACAACTTGAAGATTTATATAATATTGTATCAGAGGAAGGATTTAAGAATGAGATACAATTATTGAGGCAATTACAGACACTGGCACTATTATCTCCAAATCAGTTTGCTTATGACTATTTCGGTAGTCCAGGTTATGCTGCTTTTTTATCAGGGGAAGTCATTTATGTGACTAAGTGCAAGGCGATTTCTGTAGAATACAAGCAAACTTATCCATTATGTTATCAAGAGCTACCCGTGACATGCTGTAACAAGACTTACTTCATACAGCCTAGAACTCAATTGCTGTCTAAAGTTGGAATTGGCTTGTAATCCTCTTTTTAGACCTTACTATAGAATGGGGTACAACTGGTTTTCACCTACTCATGATTCATTAGTTCTCACTAAAAGGCCAACGGATTTGAGCCCTTCAAAAGTCAAAAAATGGGAATTCCATATGCGTTAAGATATAATTAATTCCGGCTTATACCCCAAAGAGACTATTGATCAGTATAAAAAGAATCTGGAAATTCCTGATTCCGAACAAGTTATTTTAGCCAACTTAGCATCTAATTTGATTACTAGGGATCAAGAGGGAACTATGCAGTTCAGTGTCAGCAATACTTTTTCTGAGCAAGATTTAGAGACTCTCAAAGAAATAATGTTTAGAAATTACTTTGAAAAAAGTTTCAGGTGGATTAAGGAAATGGGAAGTTTCGTTGCTGGATTGTGGGTAATTATATTAATAGTGAAATTTGTATACAATATTATCATGAATAGTTTAATAATACGTCAGCAAGGCTTCCATCCTTTATACTACTTCTTATCTCCTTGCGGAAAGATTATAGATTATGCATCATCTAAAAGAAATAGAGGCTGCTGATGGTGAAGGTGACACAGATAAATCTTCACCACTCTAAAGCAGCATCCGCTGCTTTGCTTCTCCGGCTGGCTGAGAGAAAGGAGGAGCTGATCATGGTCCAAGAACCCTGGGTCCACCAAGGTTGGGTTCAAGGACTAAAAAGCAAGAGCTACAAGCTCATATGTGCCAAAAGTACAGGTAATATAACATCGTGCATTTTGGCTAAAAACTCCTTGTGTATCTTCATTTTATCTGAATACAGTGATGAGGACACCGTTTCTGCAGCTCTGGAGACCCCGGCTGGAACAGTATGGTTGGTCTCAAGCTATATGGCACATGACCAGGGCTAGGTGTTGAGGGACCGAACCCTAGAGTGAACAGGAAGAGGCCCGATTGAGAGCTACAGAACAACCTGCTCTGTAACTCCCTATCCTCGATTCCACCGATGAACGATATCGGGGATATTGATTCTGCTGTGGAGATTCTTAGCGAATCATTCCGCTACGCCACCAGCATGGCCTGCAGAACTACAGATTATGCTCTAGCATTAAGCCAAAATAAAGAATATTGTGGTTACATAGAAGTCATTCAAACCGAACACCCGAAGATTTTCATAGTTGAGGGCAACAGTATGAGTGTTTTGGACACAGTTACATCGGTTGTCAAAAGTTCAGATGTCGACCTATTGACACACCTAAACTCTAAATTTTGTCAAGGGACAACTTGAAGATTTATATAATATTGTATCAGAGGAAGGATTTAAGAATGAGATACAATTATTGAGGCAATTACAGACACTGGCACTATTATCTCCAAATCAGTTTGCTTATGACTATTTCGGTAGTCCAGGTTATGCTGCTTTTTTATCAGGGGAAGTCATTTATGTGACTAAGTGCAAGGCGATTTCTGTAGAATACAAGCAAACTTATCCATTATGTTATCAAGAGCTACCCGTGACATGCTGTAACAAGACTTACTTCATACAGCCTAGAACTCAATTGCTGTCTAAAGTTGGAATTGGCTTGTAATCCTCTTTTTAGACCTTACTATAGAATGGGGTACAACTGGTTTTCACCTACTCATGATTCATTAGTTCTCACTAAAAGGCCAACGGATTTGAGCCCTTCAAAAGTCAAAAAATGGGAATTCCATATGCGTTAAGATATAATTAATTCCGGCTTATACCTTAAAGAGACTATTGATCAGTATAAAAAGAATCTGGAAATTCCTGATTCCGAACAAGTTATTTTAGCCAACTTAGCATCTAATTTGATTACTAGGGATCAAGAGGGAACTATGCAGTTCAGTGTCAGCAATACTTTTTCTGAGCAAGATTTAGAGACTCTCAAAGAAATAATGTTTAGAAATTACTTTGAAAAAAGTTTCAGGTGGATTAAGGAAATGGGAAGTTTCGTTGCTGGATTGTGGGTAATTATATTAATAGTGAAATTTGTATACAATATTATCATGAATAGTTTAATAATACGTCAGCAAGGCTTCCATCCTTTATACTACTTCTTATCTCCTTGCGGAAAGATTATAGATTATGCATCATCTAAAAGAAATAGAGGCTGCTGATGGTGAAGGTGACACAGATAAACCTTCACCACTCTAAAGCAGCATCCGCTGCTTTGCTTCTCCGGCTGGCTGAGAGAAAGGAGGAGCTGATCATGGTCCAAGAACCCTGGGTCCACCAAGGTTGGGTTCAAGGACTAAAAAGCAAGAGCTACAAGCTCATATGTGCCAAAAGTACAGGTATTATAACATCGTGCATTTTGGCTAAAAACTCCTTGTGTATCTTCATTTTATCTGAATACAGTGATGAGGACACCGTTTCTGCAGCTCTGGAGACCCCGGCTGGAACAGTATGGTTGGTCTCAAGCTATATGGCACATGACCAGGGCTAGGTGTTGAGGGACCGAACCCTAGAGTGAACAGGAAGAGGCCCGATTGAGAGCTACAGAACAACCTGCTCTGTAACTCCCTATCCTCGATTCCACCGATGAACGATATCGGGGATATTGATTCTGCTGTGGAGATTTTTAGCGAATCATTCCGCTACGCCACCAGCATGGCCTGCAGAACTACAGATTATGCTCTAGCATTAAGCCAAAATAAAGAATATTGTGGTTACATCGAAGTCATTCAAACCGAACACCCGAAGATTTTCATAGTTGAGGGCAACAGTATGAGTGTTTTGGACACAGTTACATCGGTTGTCAAAAGTTCAGATGTCGACCTATTGACACACCTAAACTCTAAATTTTGTCAAGGGACAACTTGAAGATTTATATAATATTGTATCAGAGGAAGGATTTAAGAATGAGATACAATTATTGAGGCAATTACAGACACTGGCACTATTATCTCCAAATCAGTTTGCTTATGACTATTTCGGTAGTCCAGGTTATGCTGCTTTTTTATCAGGGGAAGTCATTTATGTGACTAAGTGCAAGGCGATTTCTGTAGAATACAAGCAAACTTATCCATTATGTTATCAAGAGCTACCCGTGACATGCTGTAACAAGACTTACTTCATACAGCCTAGAACTCAATTGCTGTCTAAAGTTGGAATTGGCTTGTAATCCTCTTTTTAGACCTTACTATAGAATGGGGTACAACTGGTTTTCACCTACTCATGATTCATTAGTTCTCACTAAAAGGCCAACGGATTTGAGCCCTTCAAAAGTCAAAAAATGGGAATTCCATATGCGTTAAGATATAATTAATTCCGGCTTATACCCCAAAGAGACTATTGATCAGTATAAAAAGAATCTGGAAATTCCTGATTCCGAACAAGTTATTTTAGCCAACTTAGCATCTAATTTGATTACTAGGGATCAAGAGGGAACTATGCAGTTCAGTGTCAGCAATACTTTTTCTGAGCAAGATTTAGAGACTCTCAAAGAAATAATGTTTAGAAATTACTTTGAAAAAAGTTTCAGGTGGATTAAGGAAATGGGAAGTTTCGTTGCTGGATTGTGGGTAATTATATTAATAGTGAAATTTGTATACAATATTATCATGAATAGTTTAATAATACGTCAGCAAGGCTTCCATCCTTTATACTACTTCTTATCTCCTTGCGGAAAGATTATAGATTATGCATCATCTAAAAGAAATAGAGGCTGCTGATGGTGAAGGTGACACAGATAAACCTTCACCACTCTAAAGCAGCATCCGCTGCTTTGCTTCTCCGGCTGGCTGAGAGAAAGGAGGAGCTGATCATGGTCCAAGAACCCTGGGTCCACCAAGGTTGGGTTCAAGGACTAAAAAGCAAGAGCTACAAGCTCATATGTGCCAAAAGTACAGGTAATATAACATCGTGCATTTTGGCTAAAAACTCCTTGTGTATCTTCATTTTATCTGAATACAGTGATGAGGACACCGTTTCTGCAGCTCTGGAGACCCCGGCTGGAACAGTATGGTTGGTCTCAAGCTATATGGCACATGACCAGGGCTAGGTGTTGAGGGACCGAACCCTAGAGTGAACAGGAAGAGGCCCGATTGAGAGCTACAGAACAACCTGCTCTGTAACTCCCTATCCTCGATTCCACCGATGAACGATATCGGGGATATTGATTCTGCTGTGGAGATTCTTAGCGAATCATTCCGCTACGCCACCAGCATGGCCTGCAGAACTACAGATTATGCTCTAGCATTAAGCCAAAATAAAGAATATTGTGGTTACATAGAAGTCATTCAAACCGAACACCCGAAGATTTTCATAGTTGAGGGCAACAGTATGAGTGTTTTGGACACAGTTACATCGGTTGTCAAAAGTTCAGATGTCGACCTATTGACACACCTAAACTCTAAATTTTGTCAAGGGACAACTTGAAGATTTATATAATATTGTATCAGAGGAAGGATTTAAGAATGAGATACAATTATTGAGGCAATTACAGACACTGGCACTATTATCTCCAAATCAGTTTGCTTATGACTATTTCGGTAGTCCAGGTTATGCTGCTTTTTTATCAGGGGAAGTCATTTATGTGACTAAGTGCAAGGCGATTTCTGTAGAATACAAGCAAACTTATCCATTATGTTATCAAGAGCTACCCGTGACATGCTGTAACAAGACTTACTTCATACAGCCTAGAACTCAATTGCTGTCTAAAGTTGGAATTGGCTTGTAATCCTCTTTTTAGACCTTACTATAGAATGGGGTACAACTGGTTTTCACCTACTCATGATTCATTAGTTCTCACTAAAAGGCCAACGGATTTGAGCCCTTCAAAAGTCAAAAAATGGGAATTCCATATGCGTTAAGATATAATTAATTCCGGCTTATACCCCAAAGAGACTATTGATCAGTATAAAAAGAATCTGGAAATTCCTGATTCCGAACAAGTTATTTTAGCCAACTTAGCATCTAATTTGATTACTAGGGATCAAGAGGGAACTATGCAGTTCAGTGTCAGCAATACTTTTTCTGAGCAAGATTTAGAGACTCTCAAAGAAATAATGTTTAGAAATTACTTTGAAAAAAGTTTCAGGTGGATTAAGGAAATGGGAAGTTTCGTTGCTGGATTGTGGGTAATTATATTAATAGTGAAATTTGTATACAATATTATCATGAATAGTTTAATAATACGTCAGCAAGGCTTCCATCCTTTATACTACTTCTTATCTCCTTGCGGAAAGATTATAGATTATGCATCATCTAAAAGAAATAGAGGCTGCTGATGGTGAAGGTGACACAGATAAACCTTCACCACTCTAAAGCAGCATCCGCTGCTTTGCTTCTCCGGCTGGCTGAGAGAAAGGAGGAGCTGATCATGGTCCAAGAACCCTGGGTCCACCAAGGTTGGGTTCAAGGACTAAAAAGCAAGAGCTACAAGCTCATATGTGCCAAAAGTACAGGTAATATAACATCGTGCATTTTGGCTAAAAACTCCTTGTGTATCTTCATTTTATCTGAATACAGTGATGAGGACACCGTTTCTGCAGCTCTGGAGACCCCGGCTGGAACAGTATGGTTGGTCTCAAGCTATATGGCACATGACCAGGGCTAGGTGTTGAGGGACCGAACCCTAGAGTGAACAGGAAGAGGCCCGATTGAGAGCTACAGAACAACCTGCTCTGTAACTCCCTATCCTCGATTCCACCGATGAACGATATCGGGGATATTGATTCTGCTGTGGAGATTCTTAGCGAATCATTCCGCTACGCCACCAGCATGGCCTGCAGAACTACAGATTATGCTCTAGCATTAAGCCAAAATAAAGAATATTGTGGTTACATAGAAGTCATTCAAACCGAACACCCGAAGATTTTCATAGTTGAGGGCAACAGTATGAGTGTTTTGGACACAGTTACATCGGTTGTCAAAAGTTCAGATGTCGACCTATTGACACACCTAAACTCTAAATTTTGTCAAGGGACAACTTGAAGATTTATATAATATTGTATCAGAGGAAGGATTTAAGAATGAGATACAATTATTGAGGCAATTACAGACACTGGCACTATTATCTCCAAATCAGTTTGCTTATGACTATTTCGGTAGTCCAGGTTATGCTGCTTTTTTATCAGGGGAAGTCATTTATGTGACTAAGTGCAAGGCGATTTCTGTAGAATACAAGCAAACTTATCCATTATGTTATCAAGAGCTACCCGTGACATGCTGTAACAAGACTTACTTCATACAGCCTAGAACTCAATTGCTGTCTAAAGTTGGAATTGGCTTGTAATCCTCTTTTTAGACCTTACTATAGAATGGGGTACAACTGGTTTTCACCTACTCATGATTCATTAGTTCTCACTAAAAGGCCAACGGATTTGAGCCCTTCAAAAGACAAAAAATGGGAATTCCATATGCGTTAAGATATAATTAATTCCGGCTTATAGCCCAAAGAGACTATTGATCAGTATAAAAAGAATCTGGAAATTCCTGATTCCGAACAAGTTATTTTAGCCAACTTAGCATCTAATTTGATTACTAGGGATCAAGAGGGAACTATGCAGTTCAGTGTCAGCAATACTTTTTCTGAGCAAGATTTAGAGACTCTCAAAGAAATAATGTTTAGAAATTACTTTGAAAAAAGTTTCAGGTGGATTAAGGAAATGGGAAGTTTCGTTGCTGGATTGTGGGTAATTATATTAATAGTGAAATTTGTATACAATATTATCATGAATAGTTTAATAATACGTCAGCAAGGCTTCCATCCTTTATACTACTTCTTATCTCCTTGCGGAAAGATTATAGATTATGCATCATCTAAAAGAAATAGAGGCTGCTGATGGTGAAGGTGACACAGATAAACCTTCACCACTCTAAAGCAGCATCCGCTGCTTTGCTTCTCCGGCTGGCTGAGAGAAAGGAGGAGCTGATCATGGTCCAAGAACCCTGGGTCCACCAAGGTTGGGTTCAAGGACTAAAAAGCAAGAGCTACAAGCTCATATGTGCCAAAAGTACAGGTAATATAACATCGTGCATTTTGGCTAAAAACTCCTTGTGTATCTTCATTTTATCTGAATACAGTGATGAGGACACCGTTTCTGCAGCTCTGGAGACCCCGGCTGGAACAGTATGGTTGGTCTCAAGCTATATGGCACATGACCAGGGCTAGGTGTTGAGGGACCGAACCCTAGAGTGAACAGGAAGAGGCCCGATTGAGAGCTACAGAACAACCTGCTCTGTAACTCCCTATCCTCGATTCCACCGATGAACGATATCGGGGATATTGATTCTGCTGTGGAGATTCTTAGCGAATCATTCCGCTACGCCACCAGCATGGCCTGCAGAACTACAGATTATGCTCTAGCATTAAGCCAAAATAAAGAATATTGTGGTTACATCGAAGTCATTCAAACCGAACACCCGAAGATTTTCATAGTTGAGGGCAACAGTATGAGTGTTTTGGACACAGTTACATCGGTTGTCAAAAGTTCAGATGTCGACCTATTGACACACCTAAACTCTAAATTTTGTCAAGGGACAACTTGAAGATTTATATAATATTGTATCAGAGGAAGGATTTAAGAATGAGATACAATTATTGAGGCAATTACAGACACTGGCACTATTATCTCCAAATCAGTTTGCTTATGACTATTTCGGTAGTCCAGGTTATGCTGCTTTTTTATCAGGGGAAGTCATTTATGTGACTAAGTGCAAGGCGATTTCTGTAGAATACAAGCAAACTTATCCATTATGTTATCAAGAGCTACCCGTGACATGCTGTAACAAGACTTACTTCATACAGCCTAGAACTCAATTGCTGTCTAAAGTTGGAATTGGCTTGTAATCCTCTTTTTAGACCTTACTATAGAATGGGGTACAACTGGTTTTCACCTACTCATGATTCATTAGTTCTCACTAAAAGGCCAACGGATTTGAGCCCTTCAAAAGACAAAAAATGGGAATTCCATATGCGTTAAGATATAATTAATTCCGGCTTATAGCCCAAAGAGACTATTGATCAGTATAAAAAGAATCTGGAAATTCCTGATTCCGAACAAGTTATTTTAGCCAACTTAGCATCTAATTTGATTACTAGGGATCAAGAGGGAACTATGCAGTTCAGTGTCAGCAATACTTTTTCTGAGCAAGATTTAGAGACTCTCAAAGAAATAATGTTTAGAAATTACTTTGAAAAAAGTTTCAGGTGGATTAAGGAAATGGGAAGTTTCGTTGCTGGATTGTGGGTAATTATATTAATAGTGAAATTTGTATACAATATTATCATGAATAGTTTAATAATACGTCAGCAAGGCTTCCATCCTTTATACTACTTCTTATCTCCTTGCGGAAAGATTATAGATTATGCATCATCTAAAAGAAATAGAGGCTGCTGATGGTGAAGGTGACACAGATAAATCTTCACCACTCTAAAGCAGCATCCGCTGCTTTGCTTCTCCGGCTGGCTGAGAGAAAGGAGGAGCTGATCATGGTCCAAGAACCCTGGGTCCACCAAGGTTGGGTTCAAGGACTAAAAAGCAAGAGCTACAAGCTCATATGTGCCAAAAGTACAGGTAATATAACATCGTGCATTTTGGCTAAAAACTCCTTGTGTATCTTCATTTTATCTGAATACAGTGATGAGGACACCGTTTCTGCAGCTCTGGAGACCCCGGCTGGAACAGTATGGTTGGTCTCAAGCTATATGGCACATGACCAGGGCTAGGTGTTGAGGGACCGAACCCTAGAGTGAACAGGAAGAGGCCCGATTGAGAGCTACAGAACAACCTGCTCTGTAACTCCCTATCCTCGATTCCACCGATGAACGATATCGGGGATATTGATTCTGCTGTGGAGATTCTTAGCGAATCATTCCGCTACGCCACCAGCATGGCCTGCAGAACTACAGATTATGCTCTAGCATTAAGCCAAAATAAAGAATATTGTGGTTACATAGAAGTCATTCAAACCGAACACCCGAAGATTTTCATAGTTGAGGGCAACAGTATGAGTGTTTTGGACACAGTTACATCGGTTGTCAAAAGTTCAGATGTCGACCTATTGACACACCTAAACTCTAAATTTTGTCAAGGGACAACTTGAAGATTTATATAATATTGTATCAGAGGAAGGATTTAAGAATGAGATACAATTATTGAGGCAATTACAGACACTGGCACTATTATCTCCAAATCAGTTTGCTTATGACTATTTCGGTAGTCCAGGTTATGCTGCTTTTTTATCAGGGGAAGTCATTTATGTGACTAAGTGCAAGGCGATTTCTGTAGAATACAAGCAAACTTATCCATTATGTTATCAAGAGCTACCCGTGACATGCTGTAACAAGACTTACTTCATACAGCCTAGAACTCAATTGCTGTCTAAAGTTGGAATTGGCTTGTAATCCTCTTTTTAGACCTTACTATAGAATGGGGTACAACTGGTTTTCACCTACTCATGATTCATTAGTTCTCACTAAAAGGCCAACGGATTTGAGCCCTTCAAAAGTCAAAAAATGGGAATTCCATATGCGTTAAGATATAATTAATTCCGGCTTATACCCCAAAGAGACTATTGATCAGTATAAAAAGAATCTGGAAATTCCTGATTCCGAACAAGTTATTTTAGCCAACTTAGCATCTAATTTGATTACTAGGGATCAAGAGGGAACTATGCAGTTCAGTGTCAGCAATACTTTTTCTGAGCAAGATTTAGAGACTCTCAAAGAAATAATGTTTAGAAATTACTTTGAAAAAAGTTTCAGGTGGATTAAGGAAATGGGAAGTTTCGTTGCTGGATTGTGGGTAATTATATTAATAGTGAAATTTGTATACAATATTATCATGAATAGTTTAATAATACGTCAGCAAGGCTTCCATCCTTTATACTACTTCTTATCTCCTTGCGGAAAGATTATAGATTATGCATCATCTAAAAGAAATAGAGGCTGCTGATGGTGAAGGTGACACAGATAAACCTTCACCACTCTAAAGCAGCATCCGCTGCTTTGCTTCTCCGGCTGGCTGAGAGAAAGGAGGAGCTGATCATGGTCCAAGAACCCTGGGTCCACCAAGGTTGGGTTCAAGGACTAAAAAGCAAGAGCTACAAGCTCATATGTGCCAAAAGTACAGGTAATATAACATCGTGCATTTTGGCTAAAAACTCCTTGTGTATCTTCATTTTATCTGAATACAGTGATGAGGACACCGTTTCTGCAGCTCTGGAGACCCCGGCTGGAACAGTATGGTTGGTCTCAAGCTATATGGCACATGACCAGGGCTAGGTGTTGAGGGACCGAACCCTAGAGTGAACAGGAAGAGGCCCGATTGAGAGCTACAGAACAACCTGCTCTGTAACTCCCTATCCTCGATTCCACCGATGAACGATATCGGGGATATTGATTCTGCTGTGGAGATTCTTAGCGAATCATTCCGCTACGCCACCAGCATGGCCTGCAGAACTACAGATTATGCTCTAGCATTAAGCCAAAATAAAGAATATTGTGGTTACATCGAAGTCATTCAAACCGAACACCCGAAGATTTTCATAGTTGAGGGCAACAGTATGAGTGTTTTGGACACAGTTACATCGGTTGTCAAAAGTTCAGATGTCGACCTATTGACACACCTAAACTCTAAATTTTGTCAAGGGACAACTTGAAGATTTATATAATATTGTATCAGAGGAAGGATTTAAGAATGAGATACAATTATTGAGGCAATTACAGACACTGGCACTATTATCTCCAAATCAGTTTGCTTATGACTATTTCGGTAGTCCAGGTTATGCTGCTTTTTTATCAGGGGAAGTCATTTATGTGACTAAGTGCAAGGCGATTTCTGTAGAATACAAGCAAACTTATCCATTATGTTATCAAGAGCTACCCGTGACATGCTGTAACAAGACTTACTTCATACAGCCTAGAACTCAATTGCTGTCTAAAGTTGGAATTGGCTTGTAATCCTCTTTTTAGACCTTACTATAGAATGGGGTACAACTGGTTTTCACCTACTCATGATTCATTAGTTCTCACTAAAAGGCCAACGGATTTGAGCCCTTCAAAAGTCAAAAAATGGGAATTCCATATGCGTTAAGATATAATTAATTCCGGCTTATACCCCAAAGAGACTATTGATCAGTATAAAAAGAATCTGGAAATTCCTGATTCCGAACAAGTTATTTTAGCCAACTTAGCATCTAATTTGATTACTAGGGATCAAGAGGGAACTATGCAGTTCAGTGTCAGCAATACTTTTTCTGAGCAAGATTTAGAGACTCTCAAAGAAATAATGTTTAGAAATTACTTTGAAAAAAGTTTCAGGTGGATTAAGGAAATGGGAAGTTTCGTTGCTGGATTGTGGGTAATTATATTAATAGTGAAATTTGTATACAATATTATCATGAATAGTTTAATAATACGTCAGCAAGGCTTCCATCCTTTATACTACTTCTTATCTCCTTGCGGAAAGATTATAGATTATGCATCATCTAAAAGAAATAGAGGCTGCTGATGGTGAAGGTGACACAGATAAACCTTCACCACTCTAAAGCAGCATCCGCTGCTTTGCTTCTCCGGCTGGCTGAGAGAAAGGAGGAGCTGATTATGGTCCAAGAACCCTGGGTCCACCAAGGTTGGGTTCAAGGACTAAAAAGCAAGAGCTACAAGCTCATATGTGCCAAAAGTACAGGTAATATAACATCGTGCATTTTGGCTAAAAACTCCTTGTGTATCTTCATTTTATCTGAATACAGTGATGAGGACACCGTTTCTGCAGCTCTGGAGACCCCGGCTGGAACAGTATGGTTGGTCTCAAGCTATATGGCACATGACCAGGGCTAGGTGTTGAGGGACCGAACCCTAGAGTGAACAGGAAGAGGCCCGATTGAGAGCTACAGAACAACCTGCTCTGTAACTCCCTATCCTCGATTCCACCGATGAACGATATCGGGGATATTGATTCTGCTGTGGAGATTCTTAGCGAATCATTCCGCTACGCCACCAGCATGGCCTGCAGAACTACAGATTATGCTCTAGCATTAAGCCAAAATAAAGAATATTGTGGTTACATCGAAGTCATTCAAACCGAACACCCGAAGATTTTCATAGTTGAGGGCAACAGTATGAGTGTTTTGGACACAGTTACATCGGTTGTCAAAAGTTCAGATGTCGACCTATTGACACACCTAAACTCTAAATTTTGTCAAGGGACAACTTGAAGATTTATATAATATTGTATCAGAGGAAGGATTTAAGAATGAGATACAATTATTGAGGCAATTACAGACACTGGCACTATTATCTCCAAATCAGTTTGCTTATGACTATTTCGGTAGTCCAGGTTATGCTGCTTTTTTATCAGGGGAAGTCATTTATGTGACTAAGTGCAAGGCGATTTCTGTAGAATACAAGCAAACTTATCCATTATGTTATCAAGAGCTACCCGTGACATGCTGTAACAAGACTTACTTCATACAGCCTAGAACTCAATTGCTGTCTAAAGTTGGAATTGGCTTGTAATCCTCTTTTTAGACCTTACTATAGAATGGGGTACAACTGGTTTTCACCTACTCATGATTCATTAGTTCTCACTAAAAGGCCAACGGATTTGAGCCCTTCAAAAGTCAAAAAATGGGAATTACATATGCGTTAAGATATAATTAATTCCGGCTTATACCCCAAAGAGACTATTGATCAGTATAAAAAGAATCTGGAAATTCCTGATTCCGAACAAGTTATTTTAGCCAACTTAGCATCTAATTTGATTACTAGGGATCAAGAGGGAACTATGCAGTTCAGTGTCAGCAATACTTTTTCTGAGCAAGATTTAGAGACTCTCAAAGAAATAATGTTTAGAAATTACTTTGAAAAAAGTTTCAGGTGGATTAAGGAAATGGGAAGTTTCGTTGCTGGATTGTGGGTAATTATATTAATAGTGAAATTTGTATACAATATTATCATGAATAGTTTAATAATACGTCAGCAAGGCTTCCATCCTTTATACTACTTCTTATCTCCTTGCGGAAAGATTATAGATTATGCATCATCTAAAAGAAATAGAGGCTGCTGATGGTGAAGGTGACACAGATAAACCTTCACCACTCTAAAGCAGCATCCGCTGCTTTGCTTCTCCGGCTGGCTGAGAGAAAGGAGGAGCTGATCATGGTCCAAGAACCCTGGGTCCACCAAGGTTGGGTTCAAGGACTAAAAAGCAAGAGCTACAAGCTCATATGTGCCAAAAGTACAGGTAATATAACATCGTGCATTTTGGCTAAAAACTCCTTGTGTATCTTCATTTTATCTGAATACAGTGATGAGGACACCGTTTCTGCAGCTCTGGAGACCCCGGCTGGAACAGTATGGTTGGTCTCAAGCTATATGGCACATGACCAGGGCTAGGTGTTGAGGGACCGAACCCTAGAGTGAACAGGAAGAGGCCCGATTGAGAGCTACAGAACAACCTGCTCTGTAACTCCCTATCCTCGATTCCACCGATGAACGATATCGGGGATATTGATTCTGCTGTGGAGATTCTTAGCGAATCATTCCGCTACGCCACCAGCATGGCCTGCAGAACTACAGATTATGCTCTAGCATTAAGCCAAAATAAAGAATATTGTGGTTACATCGAAGTCATTCAAACCGAACACCCGAAGATTTTCATAGTTGAGGGCAACAGTATGAGTGTTTTGGACACAGTTACATCGGTTGTCAAAAGTTCAGATGTCGACCTATTGACACACCTAAACTCTAAATTTTGTCAAGGGACAACTTGAAGATTTATATAATATTGTATCAGAGGAAGGATTTAAGAATGAAATACAATTATTGAGGCAATTACAGACACTGGCACTATTATCTCCAAATCAGTTTGCTTATGACTATTTCGGTAGTCCAGGTTATGCTGCTTTTTTATCAGGGGAAGTCATTTATGTGACTAAGTGCAAGGCGATTTCTGTAGAATACAAGCAAACTTATCCATTATGTTATCAAGAGCTACCCGTGACATGCTGTAACAAGACTTACTTCATACAGCCTAGAACTCAATTGCTGTCTAAAGTTGGAATTGGCTTGTAATCCTCTTTTTAGACCTTACTATAGCATGGGGTACAACTGGTTTTCACCTACTCATGATTCATTAGTTCTCACTAAAAGGCCAACGGATTTGAGCCCTTCAAAAGTCAAAAAATGGGAATTCCATATGCGTTAAGATATAATTAATTCCGGCTTATACCCCAAAGAGACTATTGATCAGTATAAAAAGAATCTGGAAATTCCTGATTCCGAACAAGTTATTTTAGCCAACTTAGCATCTAATTTGATTACTAGGGATCAAGAGGGAACTATGCAGTTCAGTGTCAGCAATACTTTTTCTGAGCAAGATTTAGAGACTCTCAAAGAAATAATGTTTAGAAATTACTTTGAAAAAAGTTTCAGGTGGATTAAGGAAATGGGAAGTTTCGTTGCTGGATTGTGGGTAATTATATTAATAGTGAAATTTGTATACAATATTATCATGAATAGTTTAATAATACGTCAGCAAGGCTTCCATCCTTTATACTACTTCTTATCTCCTTGCGGAAAGATTATAGATTATGCATCATCTAAAAGAAATAGAGGCTGCTGATGGTGAAGGTGACACAGATAAACCTTCACCACTCTAAAGCAGCATCCGCTGCTTTGCTTCTCCGGCTGGCTGAGAGAAAGGAGGAGCTGATCATGGTCCAAGAACCCTGGGTCCACCAAGGTTGGGTTCAAGGACTAAAAAGCAAGAGCTACAAGCTCATATGTGCCAAAAGTACAGGTAATATAACATCGTGCATTTTGGCTAAAAACTCCTTGTGTATCTTCATTTTATCTGAATACAGTGATGAGGACACCGTTTCTGCAGCTCTGGAGACCCCGGCTGGAACAGTATGGTTGGTCTCAAGCTATATGGCACATGACCAGGGCTAGGTGTTGAGGGACCGAACCCTAGAGTGAACAGGAAGAGGCCCGATTGAGAGCTACAGAACAACCTGCTCTGTAACTCCCTATCCTCGATTCCACCGATGAACGATATCGGGGATATTGATTCTGCTGTGGAGATTCTTAGCGAATCATTCCGCTACGCCACCAGCATGGCCTTCAGAACTACATTTTTCTTCTTTGTTTTAGTTATTATTATAATAGAAGCAAAGTAATAAAAAATAAAATATATATATTTTACAGTCTAATTCATAAAAATTCACTATTTTAGCTTTTAGGTTTACATTAACTATCAAACACTTTTTGTTTTATTAACCAGGAAAAAAATTTCTAATTCATAAATGTCTCATAAGACTGAATTAACTATTAAACGATTTTACTGCTTTTGTATTCTTATGTTGGCAACATCATAATATTCCAATTGTCATTTTATCTCTAATGACGCATACAACGAAGATCTGACTACTTAAGTAATTTCTTTAAACCTTTGCAAAAATTTATTATTAATTGAAATATAACTTATATGTAAGTTAATGCATAGTTTTATTACTTTTTGTTATCAAACAACAATAAAACTTTTCAGATGTTGTTCAAAATAGTATATAATCATCTTTTAAATTAAATTTATTTGTTGGCTTTCAAGCAATGTCTATATGCATTTCGACAACTAATCAAATACCCACTTTATTGTGGTTGATTGTCCATCACTATGGTGTTTACTTAAATTTTATTGTGTTAACGCTTTCAAATTGTTTGGTGTTGTTCAAATTTAAAATATAAATGAAAAAATGGATGTATCTTCTTCTGCTGTCAAACGTAAGAGAGCAAGCAACTGGGTCGAGGAGGATAAAGTCAGCACATACAATTATTAAGGGTTGATAAACAAAAATATTTTTTTACGTACATACATACAGTGGGGAGCAGAGGTGAGTACATGTTTGTATTTCTTCTATTCCTAGGTGCATAAAAATAGTAATAATGAAGCGATTTTCAAATTTCTTTTTTTGTATTCTTTCTTATTTAATTCTTAACAAAAGTGCTTTTAAAACATATTAAAAAACAATAAGCAATGAGAGAAAATTCAATAACAACAAAATAACTAATATGTACTCAATTTTGCTCATACTTGTTCTCAACAAAATTAGTAAAAAAAAACCTCAAATATACAGTTATTTTAAATTCAGTTTTCGATTTGATGGCTGTAATCTTGAGTTTTCTTAATATACACTTTAGTTTTAAATTGTAATTGAAGAATTTCGTATGCCGTTTTTTTATTAAAGAGAAAAAGCAAATATTTTTTTAAAACAATGAAGAAACTATCGAGTGCCGTGGAAAATTCGGTTGTAGCTATGACAATAGGTGGCTCTTCATCACGTATGATAGCCAAAGAACTTAATTTAAGCCAATCAGTGGTTATTAGAGTGCTAAAACGGCGAAATGTAGCTCCACAAGGGCAGGCTAGAGGTCGCCGAAAACTATTAAGTGATGGGGACGCACGCCTTATGATGAGGAAGATGAGAGCGGACGCGTCTTTAACCCCAAAGGAAGCTTCCCTAGCAATAAATAAAAATGTTAGCCGATGGACAGCAAGAAGAGCGCTACACAACATTGGATACCACGCAGCTGTGAAGAAACCTAAGCCTGCATTGTCACATAAAAATGTTTCAGCACGGCTTAAATTCGCCAGGCAACACAAATATTGGACTGTTGATGACTGGAAGCGTGTAATATGGTCAGATGAGTCTAAATTCAACCGATATCAGTCTGATGGCAAACAATATTACTGGCACCGACAGCAGGAGACCATTCAACGACACCATGTTAAACAAACGGTCAAGCACGGCGGAGGCAGCATCATGGTGTGGGGTTGTTTTACATGGTGGCATGTTGGTCCATTGCAAAAAATCGATGGCATCATGAGGAAGGAAGACTATTTGAGCATATTGCAGACCCACCTTCCCGACTTTGTTGACCTGAACGCATATCCTGAGGGAGAAGTTGTGTTTCAACAGGATGGAGACCCGAAACACACTTCAAAAATCGTTAAAGAATGGCTGACTGGGCAAACATTTCAATTGATGCAGTGGCCCGCGCAAAGTCCCGACCTCAATCCAATTGAGAATTTGTGGTCAATTGTGAAAAGACGGTTGGGACAATATCGAACAGCTCCATCTAACTTAATGGAGTTGTGGCAACGTGTGCAGCTGGAGTGGCAAAAAATTCCAGATGAAATTATCCAAAATTTGGTTGAAAGTATGCCGAAACGCATAAATAGTGTTTTACAAAATAAAGGGCTATGGACCAAGTACTAAAATACATCATATTTTAAATGTTGCCTGAAAGTGCAAAATTGAGTACATAAGAGTTATTTTTATTTTATTTTGTTTTTTCTTCGAATATGCAGTTTTTTGTTTTGTTTTAAAAACACTTTTGTTAGCAACTAAATAATAAATAAAATAAAAAAATTAAGAATTAAATCGCTTCATTATTAGTATTTTTATACGCCTGCAAATAAAGGAAATACAAACATGTACTCACCTCTGCTCCCCACTGTATGTCGTTTCACACAGATATTGCTGCAGGAGTTAGTAAGAGAAAGAGTTTTTGAAATAGAAAATAAAAACATGGACACAAGCACGAACCAAAAAAGAAAAAAAAAGAGTCTGGATGGAGCTCGAGGAAAGGTATGCTGAATATTTTTATATATACATATATGTATATGTTATTATTTTTCACATTTCTCTTGTTTCAACTTTAATAACATGTGCAAAGGCAGCAAAAGAAACTTACCACAGTTAAAGTCCCAATGGACTTTAACTAAGATACAGGCAAAAAAGGAAGTAGCAAGCCATCGCAGGGAGCTACAAAAAACAGGTGGTGGACCGCAGCCTTCTGAACAGGCGCTATCGGAAAACGAAAACACTGTGTGGCTGCCGAATGAGTTCATTGTAGACACCAATGAATTTGATTCCGATGTAGTCTACGAGTGAATTTAATTTAAGTTAAAATTGTAGGAATTACTTTAAAGGAAACTAACTTATTAATATGTATTTTAGATTCCACCAGCAGTAAATAAATCTAGTCCTGCAGCCACTGAAACCATTCCACCTAATGCTGAGGACGTAGTGAAATATAAACCGAGAACATCTCAAACTACAATTAAAAGTATTTCTGTAACACAAACGAGTAGAAAAGCTCGTTTTGCAAATTTTAACAAAAAAAATTCCGCTTCAATTTAAAAATACATTAACGGAACTTTGCAATTCATATTGTGATATTTTCGGTTTAGAAACAGAACCAATAACAACTAATAGTTTTTATGAGCAAAAGTTGAGAATAAAAGATGACCAACCTGTATACATTAAAAATTATAGAATAACACATTTACATAAAGAAGAAATAAATAAACAAGTGAAAAAATTAATAGAAGACAAAATAGTAGAACCATCATACTCTGAATACAATAGTCCAATTCTATTAGTACAAAAGAAATCTGTACCTAATTCAGAAAAAGATGGAGACTTGTAGTAGATTATAGACAAATAAATAAGAAATTGGTTGCAGATAAATTCCCATTACCAAGAATAACGATATTTTGGATCAACTCGGAAGAGCTAAGTACTTTTCTTGTCTAGACTTAATGTCTGGTTTTCATCAAATTGGATTAGACAAAAATTTAAGAGACTTTACGTCATTTTCAACAAACAATGGGTCATACAGATTTACAAGATTACCATATGGATTAAAAATAGCACCGAATTCTTTTCAAGGAATGATGACAATTGCCTTCAGTGGATTAAAGCCAGAACAAGCTTTTCTCTATATGGACGATTTAGTAGTGTTAGGATGTTCAGAAAACCACATGCTTTCAAATCTAAAACACGTTTTTCAAATTGCAGAGAACACAATCTTAAATTACATCCAGAAAAATGTTAATTTGTCATGACAGAAGTCACTTACCTTGGTCATAAATGCACAGACAAAGGAATTCTCCCAGATGACAACGCCAAAAGATGCCGATAGCGCAAAAAGATTTGTAGCATTTTGCAATTACTATCGAAGGTTTATAAAAAATTTTTCAGAGTATTCAAGACATCTGACAAGATTGTCCAAAAAAGGTGTAAAGTTCGAATGGAACAAAGATTGTGATGATTCGTTCAAATATCTAAAAAAGGCATTAATAAGTCCAACATTGCTCCAATATCCTGATTTCACGAAACAATTCTGTATAACAACAGATGCAAGCAAACATGCCTGTGGTGCGGTGTTAACACAGGAATACGAAGGTAAACATCTACCTATTGCATATGCATCAAAAGCATTCACAAAAGGAGAAAGCAATAAATCCACCATTGAACAAGAATTGACAGCCATACACTGGGCAATAAAACACTTCAGACCATATATTTATGGAAAACACTTTCTTGTACGTACTGATCATAGACCACTTTCATATTTGTTTTCAATGAAAACCCAAGATCCAAGTTAAGACGTATTAGACTTGACTTAGAAGAATATGACTTTACAGTAGAATATCTTAGGGGAAAAGATAACTATGTTGCCGACGCACTATCAAGAATTACCATAACAGAACTTAAAGACATGAACAATAAAATATCTTCAATATTAAAAGTCACGACTAGATCGATGACACAAAAGAAAGAAAAATATATAACATTAAATCAGCACAAAATTGTTAAAAATAATGAAAATGATAATAAGCCCAGTATATATGTACCGTTTAACAACACTGACGTCAGAAAATATTACAAACTAAAGATTTCCCCCAGAAAATGTTACATTAAACGAGGAAAATCTGTAGTAACATATATACAAATAAATGATTTGTTTACTAACGAGAACTTTGATCTAGAACAATTTTTCTCTAGGCTCGAATATGTAGCCGGTAACCACAATATATGTAAAATACAAGATTCACCTAACGAGAAAATTTTCGAAGTTCAGTTGATTTCAATGCTTTTCTTATGTATGTTAATGTAAAAACATTTAATCGCTGTCACAGAAAAGCCCTATTAGAGGTTGCTATAGAGCTTTTGTTTGGAAACTACTGACATATTTTCAGATGGTAAAAAACTTCATTGCTCACGCTAATATTAAGCATATTTTATGAAAACTAGATCGTAAGCGTGTCAATATAATTAATAAGATTATATTATGAAACCAAATTGTAATTACTTAAAAGTAGAAATAATAATCTGTCTTAATATTTTTTTGTGGTGAACAGTAATAAATAAATAAATTATATTTATTTAATAAATTAAATTAAAATTATCTTAATTGGCGCCCAACGTTAAAAGAAATTACTTTTTATTAAAAACACCCCATAGGCTGTAACTAAAAGGAATTCCAACCAAGGACTTTAAAAAAAGTACCCTATAGGCTACATAGGAGGGAGATATTCGAAAAGCCCCCACAGGCTGCACAGCAATCTAGATAACAGCAAGAAAAAGACCGAATAAAACTAAAATACTTACATAGTTGTAAAGTTGTATAAAAAATTTATTTTTGGAAGACATATTTTGGACTTAACCAAGGTCCTTGATATTGTCCGAGGCTTAAGAGAATTTTTAGGGAACCCTTCGGAATTTAGCTCTTGGAAAAAAGCGTAGAAAAGATACTGATTTATGAAAATACTAGAAGATCGAAGAAATAACCAATTTTAACCACTATTAGGAACAAAATAGTGGGTACCGCAGACGTCGCCTTAAAAACATATAACACCCCCTTGAATTAGGAAAGCATAACATATTGTATGGCCTTAAATTAGGCAGATAAAAGAGACCTTACTACACTATAGTATCAGATGAGTACTCTTGTTCAAGGCAATAATAAGGTTTAAGAATTTTATCAGCAAGTATATTCCCATCTCTCTTTAATTTCGAATAAATCATCCTGTATGGATATAGGAAGGGAAGCACTTAATTTGTTTACACAAACCTATCGAGGAAATTATTTGTTCCTTGGCATATTTAGAGGAAATATGCCAAGGGATTTACCCCAGGCATTACACCTCTGCCTAAAGATGAAGAATCAATTTACGACAACGCAATTCGCAAACTCGCATAATCAATCCAAATCTAACAACTATAGTCAGAACACCCGTGGTATGAATATATACCAACAAAAATTTTTTCCGCAATTAGCACATATGCCACAACCTTCCTCATATCTTAGAAAGTCTTATGTACCTGTCCAAATGCAGAACAGGGTATATAAGGCCTCAAAGTTATCCAAATCCATATCTATGATCTTATATACTCGTTCAAGCTTACGTAAATTCCAGTTTCCCAAATCACAACTAAGACCCGAACCGATGGACATAGACCAATCAGAGCAATAACTACATGAATCGAGCCGCTCAAAATGATAGAGAATAATTGTTATAACTTACAGGCTCACAGAAGGGACTGTAGATCATTCTACGGGAAGATTGTTGCTTAAGGGAGGTAGTTACTGTATGTTTAATGAAAGATCTTGTTTCACTCCCCATTTAGGAAATTCATATTGGGAAGATCTTATCGAAAATAAAATATGTAAAAAAGATCTACCCATTTCATTACTCTATAGTGGACCGGCTATGAAAACAATCGATAGCCATTCAGAGGAATTATCTATATTATACTTCTTCACCAATGGGGACGCAGATTATGCTCTAGCATTAAGCCAAAATAAAGAATATTGTGGTTACATTGAGGTGATTCAAACCGAACACCCGAAGATTTTCATAGTTGAGGGCAACAGTATGAGTGTTTTGGACACAGTTACATCGGTTGTCAAAAGTTCAGATGTCGACCTATTGACACACCTAAACTCTAAATTTTGTCAAGGGACAACTTGAAGATTTATATAATATTGTATCAGAGGAAGGATTTAAGAATGAGATACAATTATTGAGGCAATTACAGACACTGGCACTATTATCTCCAAATCAGTTTGCTTATGACTATTTCGGTAGTCCAGGTTATGCTGCTTTTTTATCAGGGGAAGTCATTTATGTGACTAAGTGCAAGGCGATTTCTGTAGAATACAAGCAAACTTATCCATTATGTTATCAAGAGCTACCCGTGACATGCTGTAACAAGACTTACTTCATACAGCCTAGAACTCAATTGCTGTCTAAAGTTGGAATTGGCTTGTAATCCTCTTTTTAGACCTTACTATAGAATGGGGTACAACTGGTTTTCACCTACTCATGATTCATTAGTTCTCACTAAAGGGCCAACGGATTTGAGCCCTTCAAAAGTCAAAAAATGGGAATTCCATATGCGTTAAGATATAATTAATTCCGGCTTATACCCCAAAGAGACTATTGATCAGTATAAAAAGAATCTGGAAATTCCTGATTCCGAACAAGTTATTTTAGCCAACTTACCATCTAATTTGATTACAAGGGAACTATGCAGTTCAGTGTCAGCAATACTTTTTCTGAGCAAGATTTAGAGACTCTCAAAGAAATAATGTTTAGAAATTACTTTGAAAAAAGTTTCAGGTGGATTAAGGAAATGGGAAGTTTCGTTGCTGGATTGTGGGTAATTATATTAATAGTGAAATTTGTATACAATATTATCATGAATAATTTAATAATACGTCAGCAAGGCTTCCATCCTTTATACTACTTCTTATCTCCTTGCGGAAAGATTATAGATTATGCATCATCTAAAAGAAATAGAGGCTGCTGATGGTGAAGGTGACACAGATAAACCTTCAACACTCTAAAGCAGCATCCGCTGCTTTGCTTCTCCGGCTGGCTGAGAGAAAGGAGGAGCTGATCATGGTCCAAGAACCCTGGGTCCACCAAGGTTGGGTTCAAGGACTAAAAAGCAAGAGCTACAAGCTCATATGTGCCAAAAGTACAGGTAATATAACATCGTGCATTTTGGCTAAAAACTCCTTGTGTATCTTCATTTTATCTGAATACAGTGATGAGGACACCGTTTCTGCAGCTCTGGAGACCCCGGCTGGAACAGTATGGTTGGTCTCAAGCTATATGGCACATGACCAGGGCTAGGTGTTGAGGGACCGAACCCTAGAGTGAACAGGAAGAGGCCCGATTGAGAGCTACAGAACAACCTGCTCTGTAACTCCCTATCCTCGATTCCACCGATGAACGATATCGGGGATATTGATTCTGCTGTGGAGATTCTTAGCGAATCATTCCGCTACGCCACCAGCATGGCCTGCAGAACTACATTTTTCTTCTTTGTTTTAGTTATAATTATAATAGGAGCAAAGTAATAAAAAATAAAATATATATATTTTACAGTCTAATTCATAAAAATTCACTATTTTAGCTTTTAGGTTTACATTAACTATCAAACACTTTTTGTTTTATTAACCAGGAAAAAAATTTCTAATTCATAAATGTCTCATAAGACTGAATTAACTATTAAACGATTTTACTGCTTTTGTATTCTTATGTTGGCAACATCATAATATTCCAATTGTCATTTTATCTCTAGTGACGCATACAACGAAGATCTGACTACTTAAGTAATTTCTTTAAACCTTTGCAAAAATTTGTTATTAATTGAAATATAACTTATATGTAAGTTAATGCATAGTTTTATTACTTTTTGTTATCAAACAACAATAAAACTTTTCAGATGTTGTTCAAAATAGTATATAATCATCTTTTAAATTAAATTTATTTGTTGGTTTTCAAGAAATGTCTATATGCATTTCCACAACTAATCAAATACCCACTTTATTGTGGTTGATTGTCCATCACTATGGTGTTTACTTAAATTTTATTGTGTTAACGCTTTCAAATTGTGTGGTGTTGTTCAAATTTAAAATATAAATGAAAAAATGGATGTATCTTCTTCTGCTGTCAAACGTAAGAGAGCAAGCAACTGGGTCGAGGAGGATAAAGTCAGCACATACAATTATTAAGGGTTGATAAACAAAAATATTTTTTTACGTACATACATATGTCGTTTCACAAAGATATTGCTGCAGCAGTTAGTAAGAGAAAGAGTTTTTGAAATAGAAAATAAAAACATGGACACAAACACGAACCAAAAAAGAAAAAAAAAAAAGAGTCTGGATGGAGCTCGAGGAAAGGTATGCTGAATATTTTTATATATACATATATTAATATGTTATTATTATTATTATTATTATTATTATTATTATTATTATTAGTTATTTAGTCTTATGAATAAATTCTAAGACTAAAGTATACAAAATGAGCACTGGCTACTATGGCCATCGGCCCTCTATATGCAAGTTACACAGGAAGTTTGGATTGTTTGATTAAGCTATATATTATGTGTATATTGTAGACGGTCGGTTCCAAAAGAAAGTTGGTGAATGGGGTATTAGATTGTAATCTTCTCTGGTAAGAGTATGTTGGACATTCGTCAAGAACATGCTTGATCGTGAGGTAGGTGTTACATGTGCTGCAATTCGGTCTAGTAGATCCCTTCAGTAGATATTGATGAGAGAATGTGGTGTGTCCGAGTCTTAGTCTTGAAAATACCATTATTTTATCCTTATTTGTCATTATTGGATATGTAGGGGTACATTTGTTCCTATTAATTACAGAATAATGGTAATGTGAGACGTTCTCTCTGAATCTGTCCTTGAAGTAATTTGTTATTTGGCGTCTGAGGTCAATTTTTTCAAATGATGGTTCCATTAGTACTGGAGCATAAGATGCGTATTTAGCAGCTGTATCCGCTCTTTCATTACCAGGTATTCCGATATGGCTAGGGATCCAACAAATTCTTACGCGTTGTTCGTTGCCTATAAGGACATTTCTGATTTTGGTCACTGTACTCCACTTGTTGTTGAATGGTTTGGAGATAGCCTTCAAAACGGAGAGACTGTCGGTAAATACAATTGTTTTCTTTCTGGACAAAGTTGCTAGCTCGACAGCTCTAAGCAGAGCGCAAGATTCAGCAGTGAAAATTGAAGAGTATTCGCGGAGGGTACGAAGAACCAAATTTTTCCCGTCGTTGTCCACTACTGCATAAGCTGGTAGATTACATGGGGACTTAGTGCCATCGGTATACATAAAGTTCCACCCGAGATTTGTAAGCCCTAGTTTCTTCTCTGCCACAATACTTAAGTATTCTTGTTTCGTAGTACTAGTTTTCTTAAATCTAGATAGTGACGTGTCAACGGATATAGATTTAAATTTCCACGGTGGTTGTACAGTATAACTTCTTGAGTTTTCGAGAGAAATTCCAATAGTTTCTGCCAGTTCGAAGCATCGGGCTATTGCTGATGGAATACGCTTCGCTCTTCGAGCCGAAAAATACGATGACACGTCGTTATCTATTATGGAATTAGTATTGGTAAGCAGTTTGGGAATAAGTCTTCCTTCTGTTTCTTTTATTCTATTTTCTATGGTGGGGAGATTAGCTTCGGTCAAAATGTTGTTGATCGGAGTGGTTCTGTATGCATAAACTGAAGCTCTTGCAGCCATGTGGTATGCTGATTTTATAGTGTTAATTGTGGATTTACAACTGTTACCGTAGAGATACAGTCCGTAGTCCAATTTGCTCAGAACGAGTGTTTTAGTTAGATATATCAGTGTGTTAATGTGGACAAAGCTTTTTAATGACAGATAGCGGATAATATTGCCTCTGGATAGAAGTGATCTCTTTATATAATTGTAGTGTTCCTTCCAGTAATATCTATGTGAGAAAATAATCCCTAGGATTTTTAACTGTTTTACGTTTTGCACCGAAATACCATTGTGAGAAACTGTGTGGTTATCCGCGTCACATTTGTGCTTTCTGCATATGTGTAGTTTTTTTGTTTTTTGCATTGAAATTTTGCTGCCGGAGTATTCGGACCAGTCACTGACATCTTTTATAGCTCTATCCAGTATAGCTGTAGATTCGCTGTTGCTGATCCTTTTGCTCATTATGTACAAATCATCTGCATATAGGCAGTGGTCAACTGACGGTATTCTGCTTAGGATTTTGCTGACTTCGTTGAACGCTATTTGAAACAGTACCACTGAAAGTGGTGACCCTTGTGGGATTCCATTTATTAGTGAATATGTATTCGAAAGGTGCCCGTTAATCCGTACTTTAAAGCTCCTATTGGATAAAAAAGACCAAATGAAGTTAAAGATTTTTGGACCAATGGACCAAGATTTAATAACGTTCATTACAACATGAACGCCAATTCTGTCGAACGCCTTCTCAAAGTCGAGGGATAACATTGTGACGTGATTTCTGGCGGAAAGCGCTTTAGATATGTAGGCATCAAGGTGAAGGAGGGCATCATCACAACTCCTGTTTGCTTTGTAGGCTACTTGCCTGTGATCAACCAATTTTTTCTTTGCTATGTACCATACAAGTCTCATGGCGATTATTCTTTCAATTATTTTAGAGAAACAAGATAGGCCGATAATCACTGACTGAGGAGCAGTTTTTTCCTTTGGGTATGGGTACCACAACCGCAAGTTTCCAGGAGTGAGGTATATTTCCACTGCTAAAAACCGTGTTATAGAGATCCAATATTTTAAGCTTGGCATTTACCGTTAGAGGTTTTATCATTTGGTATGAAATACGATCAAGTCCAGGAGAAGTGCCTTTTACTTTATGCAAACAGCTATTAAGTTCCATAATGTTGATTGGTTCCTCTAATAATGTTGCAACTTTGTCCACGGGGCACCTAAGAGAGTGTCTGAGTGAGTTTTTGGATGATATAAAAGTGTGGGAGAAGTTTTCGTCTGAAGAGTACTTGGACCATTCACAACCAAAATGATTTGCAATTTTTTCCGGATCTATAAGGGTTTCGTTGTTTGTGTATATTGCTTTGATACCAATCGAAGTACTTCTATGGGTAATTTTGTTAATCTTGTTCCAGATGTTAGATATTGGTGTGTTCCTGTTAATTGTCTTTGTGTATTCTTCAAAGCACAATTTTTTTGCGGTTTTCAGCTCTTTTCGGAATTTTGCGTTAGATTTCCTATATGCTATATAATTATCACTGCTCGGATTTGATTTAAACTTCTGCCATAAATCCATTTTTTGTTGACGCAGCGTAGACAGGAATGAATTCCACCATGGCACTCTCCGTATTTTATTCGTGTTTAATTTTCTTTTTGTTTGTGGGATGTGTAAATTGGCTGCCTTACGAATGGATTTGGTTATTATTGCTGCATTTCTATTGCCGGAACTGGAGAAAGTTCTTGTTGAGAATTCCTGTTCTACTTCATGGGAATATTTTGATAAATCTGCCAAGTGAGTAAGAAATTTATTTATTGTAACTGAATCCGGATTTTGGTTGCCTAGTTTTATAGAGATTTTAATTGGGAAATGATCACTATTGTTTAAATCATTAATTGTAGACCAGTGGGTGATTGGAAGTAAAGGGAGAGAGCATAGCGAGAGATCGATATTAGTAAATGAGCTGTGAGTAGAAAAGTGCGTTGGATTTCCGTCATTCAGTAGACATAAATCAGCGTTAATAATTACTTTCTCTAAGATCGACCCTCTACTGTTTGTAGATGTTGATCCCCAGATTGTGTTCCAACAATTAAAATCTCCAACGACCATAATTGGGCAATTAAAAGATGTTAATATAGAAGTCAATTCTTGTTCAGATACGTCTTCGTTTGGTGGGATGTAGAATGATATTATTGTAAATTTAATGTTAAGATTAATTTCTATTGCAATTACTTGATACCTAGAGTTAACTGGCAGTTCCCTATGTGGAATATTAGACTTGATCAGTATTCCTGTGCCTTGTTTTGAAGTTGTGTTCTGTGGGTTGTTTGTGAAATAACAACTATAATTTTTGGGTGGTAATGGCGTAACATTCCATGCGCAATGAGTTTCTTGAAGTGATATAATATTTGGATCCAATTCCCTCATTAGAACTTGAAGATTACAGTAGTTATTAAAATAGCCATTAATGTTCCATTGCAATATTGTGAAAACCATATTGTGAATGTGGAAGTATAGATTATATGTTAGTAACTAGTGTTTTGAGGTAATGTGGTTTTTGGTGTGAATGTAGTTAAGTAAGTTAGAGTTCTAAATCCGTTGAACCCTCTTGATGAGATTCCAATGACAAAAAATACTTGTTTTCCTGTATTAAGTTTTGGGTTATAGTAGACATAGGTGACATTGTAGATTTTTGACTGGTTTTGGTAGGGTGGTTTGGTGTTTTAGAATGTGCTTTTTCTGGGTTAGAATTTGATGGTTCTATTGGGGTGATGTGTTTTGTTGTAGGGGGTTGTTTAATATTATTGGTGTGTTTTTCTGAGTTGGGGTTTGATGATTCGATGGATGGTTTAAATTTTGTTCCTGAGAGTAGAGTGATATCATTGATTTCTGCTGGCGGCTGTTTTTTTGCGGGCATTTCGATTGTGTTTAAATTTTTTGGTTTTTTAGATGTAGATTCTTGGTATTTTGGAGTTGTCGGAGGTATGTCAGAATTGTGTTTTGGGTTAGTTGCTTCGTTATTTCTTGGGTTTGACTGCGATATAATAGAAGAGTACGAGATTGGTTCGTCTGTGACTATTGGGTTTTGTTCTCTATATATTCGCCTAGCTTCTCCAATGCTACAATAATTCTTTGTTTTTATTTTTAGAATTTCTTTAATTTGTAGATATCGTGGGCATTTTTTGTCGGTTGAGGAATGAAGCCCAGAGCAGTTTGAACATAAAGTGCGGATACATTCGGTATTTTCATGTGGCGGTAGGCTACATTGTGGGCAAGTGGGGTTGCTGTTACAACGTTTTTTGGTGTGGCCTAATCGTTGGCAATTTTTACATAACATTGGGTTAGGATAGTAAAATTCAACCTTACATTTATACCATGCTACGTCAACTGAGGCAGGCAGACGGTACAGATCAAAAGTAAGAATCATTTTACCTGTTGGGATTCTTGTTTTACCATCGTCGTCTAATTTTGTAAATTTATATACGTCGGTAACAGTTTGTTCCTTCATTTCGGCAACAATTTCAGTTTCTGGCACTTCTTTTAGACATGGCGCAAATATAACACCTTTAATAGAATTGAGGTGATCATGAAGCTTGCAGGAAACATTACACAAGTTGGCGAGTGATTTTATTTTTATGAATTTTTCGGCTACTTTTGCATTGCGCACAAGGATAAGTAGGTTACCGTCCCTCAATTGTGAAATCGTTGTATATTCAGTACTAATGCCTTCGACAGCTTTTTTAATAGCGAATGGGCTGAGTTTGGACAAAGGCTTATTAGGTTCAGTTGAGGAGATTAAAATATATTTCGGGTTTGTGTTTTTTAGATGGATTATCGATGAAGTCGCCCAGGTGGTAAAACCTGTTGTTTTGAAGTTTGTCGGGTGGCCTCGGAGCCATTTCACTATCTTTTGGTTTTTATTAATTAATTCGTTGTTCTTTTTTTTTTTTTTTTTGTTAAGTTTTAACTAAGAAAAAAAGTAAATAAGTAGAGGAGAAATATTTATTAAACCGTTAGGTTTTTTGTTTTTGTTTCTTTAACAAGAGAAACAAGAGTAGATCAACAACCGTACGCTTTGACTGTACAAAACAGACTGTATATGTTATTATTTTTCACATTTCTCTTGTTTCAGCTTTAATAACATGTGCAAAGGCAGCAAAAGAAACTTACCACAGTTAAAGTCCCAATGGACTTTAACTAAGATACAGGCAAAAAAGGAAGTAGCAAGCCATCGCAGGGAGCTACAAAAAACAGGTGGTGGACCGCAGCCTTCTGAACAGGCGCTATCGGAAAACGAAAACACTGTGTGGCTGCCGAATGAGTTCATTGTAGACACCAATGAATTTGATTCCGATGTAGTCTACGAGTGAATTTAATTTAAGTTAAAATTGTAGGAATTACTTTAAAGGAAACTAACTTATTAATATGTATTTTAGATTCCACCAGCAGTAAATAAATCTAGTCCTGCAGCCACTGAAACCATTCCACCTAATGCTGAGGACGTAGTGAAAAAACCTTTAGCTAAGAAAAATGTTAGTTAAAATATTCAATAATTGAATATGCGGGATATTCGCCACCCTTTGGATGACCTTTTGAAGAACGAATCTAAATAGATTTGGACAAATAAATGCGAAGCATCGTTTCAAAAATTTAAGAAATTATTACATTCCGATCTATTGCTAACTTACTATGATTCTGAAATTCCCATTTTTGCGGCGGCAGATGCGTCCACAGTAGGTATCAGATGGATCTGAGAAAGCTATATACCATGTTTCAAGAGCTCTTACATCTACAGAGGGAAAGTACAGTCAAATAGAAAAATAAGCTTTGGCATTGGTTTGCGCATGAACTAAATTTCATCGAAAGATTTATGGCCGAAAAATTACGTTACTTACTGACCATAAACCTTTATTTTCTATTTTCGGATCTAAAAAAGGTATACCTACTCACGCAGCAAGGTTCCCTTTCTTCTCGAGCCGGCATTTCCCCACCGACCAGACGAAGTTGAACCTGTATATTTGAGTGTCGAGGCCCGGCCATCGATTGAACTGGAGGGACCGGTGATGGACCCATGCCTGCTTGCTCACTGCAAGCAATATGAGCCGCTGGCGCATCCGATTTTCAGCACATGGCGCGAGATTGGCGGGGTCCTGGGCCGAGACGTCGTAACTAAAATCATCAAGCCCGAACGTATTCAAAGGAGAGAACTACCCCAAGCCCAAAATTCGAAGCTAGGTTGGGTCATCTCTGGGGTCTCGAAGGGATGCCCATGCCATTCCGGCGGGAGAGTATGTTGAACCGTGTTCAACAGCAGGAGAAAAAGGTCAACCAACATCATTATACTAGAATAATTTCCCTTTATATTTTATTTTTATTTTATTCCAAGTGTATGAATTTTTCACAGTGTATTTCTATCAAGGTATATTTGCTTCATTTTCTTTCTTATATTCTTTCTCCTATATTCGCCCTGAATTATTAGCTTTAAGTATTTTTCCTTTTGATTTAAAAATCATTGCATTTTATACTTTAACCCAAGAAAGTCATAACTCATTTTTCAAGGGCAATCAATATCACAGCAGACCCCTGTGAAGTGAAGTAGTCAACAGAGGTGACATAATCACACACTCAATTTATAATACCAAGATGGTATTAGTACACCAGTCGAACCAGGGAGTCTCCTTCTACTAGAATACTTAGGATCCCCCCCAACCAAGTTCTTGAAGCTCAAGACGTTAGATTATTCATTGAACGTATAGGTTGTTTTAATTGTAATTATAACGACCATAACACCACTATTGTGGGTTTCGATTCGGAACGTTTGATATTCCATTCCCGTTGTCGCCTGTGGAGCTTCAGAATTGCTCAAACTATACATCAACATCAGCTAAATTTAGTACAAAATCATACATTCGAAATAGTTGAATGGTACTATATAGTTGTTTTATAGTTTTTTTTATCTAAATATGTTTTGTTGTAGACCTTTTGGAGTAAATTTGTTTTGTTTCTGATGTCCTTTTCAGCTTGAGGTCTTTTTTATATAATAAAATAATATTAAAATTTCTCTTTTAATATACAGTGGCTCAAACGTATAATTGGACACTAGGTATGAAATTATTTGTTTAAGTACGTAGTCGTCAAATCGCGGTTTTACTGTTTTTAAAAATTTAATGAATTTTAAGTCATCCTTGTTGGAAGCCTTTGGATTTTCAGCAAGTAAACCGGTAACCGTACTTAAATGTTGTTGTGTGCGAAAGGAATTTAAGGTATTTACTTTTACTTTTACTTTCTATTTGGATCGCCACCAGAACACTACAATTAGCATTTTTTACTGCCTAATTCCAATAACCTTTACAAGGTAAATATTGAAATTATATTGAAATTTAATAAAGTTTATATTTGTTGTATTATTCTAAAATTCCTTGTGTTTTTATTTATTTATAAATTAACTATAATCCATCGGATATACGCCGAAACATTGGTCCTTCGAGCCGGATTTTACAAGGAATAAGAATTCAACAAAACATCCTCCACGAGCAAGCTTTATTTAAATTTTCATTTTCATTTGGTAAATAAAACTACACAAGGAAAACAGGTTAGTAAATTGCTATTAAGAGGTGGTTTATTTAGTGAAGTGAAAATAAAACAACAAAAAACTGTCGTATATGCAAATGCAAATACACACATATGTACATACTTGAAGAATTTTGCACTTGCATATGACATAGCTTTGGTTTAAATAACGAATTAACACAACATATATATTGAGTTTGTGCATTGTACAAATAAAAGAAAAAAATTAAAGTGAGTGAGTTTGTTTGGACGGATAACCACACGAAAAGAAATCAAATAAAATATTATATCGTATAAATATATAACAGAATATGATAAAGTATTTGATTTTAATATATGTATATATACGTATGTAAGCATTTATAAAAAGAATCTTCATATCGAAGGAAAGTAAGAAGTACATGAATAGTTACATTGAATATTTATACATGCGTGCGGGTATATATACAGTGGTGGTAAAAACAAACTGATTTTTTTTGAAACACTCTGGAAATTTTAATTTTTTCGTAGTACAAGTGCACATAGAACAGAATAAATTAAATTATATTTATTAATGATAATTTATTATATATCATTTGTATTTCTTAAATATTATTATTAACATTATAATTTTATATATATTAACCTCCGATAAATTAAGAACTTGTGATCATAAGCAGACAGTAATTGATTCGTTTGTTCTTTATTATCATATTTCTTTTATTTGGGTTTTCTATCTGAGATATTTTCATACAACAATTTGCGATATTTTAAAAATAAAGATTTTTCTTGGATTTATTTCTGCACAGAATAATAAGATTATAGTTTCACTCTATTCCATTATTTTATATAACAAATTATTCCACAATGAAATATTTCGGAAGTTTTACACGCGCCTCAGATGCCATTTTCAAATTTGAAGCTAGATTTGAAAAAATTAGTGATGATGATCATCACGCCTATACATTAGAAATAATGACTGAGGAATTGAAATCATTGTGGGAAAAAGTGAAAACGACATATGAAGATGGAATGGAGGAACTTGAGACTTTATCAAAAGGCAAAGCAGAAGAATTAGAAGTTGCAGAGGTAAAATATGAAAACACTCTGCATGCATACGCACGTTGTATGAAAATTATTAGAATTAAAGGTGATGAATTGAAAGATAAATCTGAACCTAAAATTACAGTATCTAGTGAGAATGTGATTCATAATTTACCATTACCACCATGTGATACTGACATTTTTGAAGGGGATTATCTTTCATGGCCAACATTTAGAGATCTTTTCACGGCTTTGTATATAAATAATAGTCGCCTCAGTAACATTGAAAAATTATGTTATTTATTAAAGAAAACAAGCAAAGAGGCTAAAGAGATCGTATCTAAATGTCCGTTGACGAATGGAGGATTTGACATTGCGTGGAATAGTCTGAAAACGACTTATGAAAATCCTCGTTTGTTGGTCAATAATCAATTGAAATTACTGTTTAATTTAGAATCGGTATCAAAGGAATCTAGCTCCACTTTAAAGAATCTGCAACGTGGTATTAATGGATTTTTAACTGCAATGTCAATTTATGAAATTGATACCACTAATTGGGATCCTATTATTGTATTTATTTGTATTCAACGATTGCCTTCGAATACCGTCGCTCTATGGGAACATACAATAAAGGATAAAGGTGCCTTGTCCCTTTGGCAAGATTTGAACCTATTTTTATCTGAACGAATTCAAACGTTAGATTGTATACGCGATCTTACCAGTTCAGAAAATGAAAAGAAAATAAATGATAGAAAAATCAAAGCTCATGTTTCGACAAAAGGCTCTTCGGCCTCGTGTGTTTTGTGTCCTAAGCAAAATCATTTGTTAAGATTTTGCCGTCGCTTTAGAAATATGACTGTTTCTGAGAGATTTTCCAACATAAAGAAGTTTCATTGTTGTGTGAACTGTCTTTCGAAATCTCATGAAGTCAAAGATTGTAGAAGTGAACATCTTTGTTTTAAATGCAATCAGAAACATCACACTATGCTTCATAGGGAATCTTCTAATAATAATTCTGCTGAAGTACATATATCGAATAATTTAAAAACAAACCCAGTTTTCAAACCCTCTGATTTAGGTTCAGAGATGCCTTCGACATCAACTGCTGCTCGCTCTAATTCGAATCGTCAAGTTTTTCATCTGTCACAGAATTCGTCTGTATTGCTAGGAACTGCGATGGTCTCCATTATTTGCCATGATACAACGTATCCAGCAAGGGCCTTAATAGATCCAGCGTCTGAAGCTTCATTCATATCTGAACATTTGCGAAATCAATTGCGACTTCCGTCACATTCTACGAATGTAAAGATTTCCGGTGTTAACAGAGAAGCGTTCATAATTAGTAAGAAGATTTGTAATATTAGAGTGGGTTCGCCATTAGATCAAGGACTTAAATTGGAGACGTGTGCTTTCGTTTTACCTGCCATATCAGGTAATCTACCATCTTTTATGTGTCCTTTGGACATTAGAAAGGAATTACCGAATTTGCAATTGGCAGATCGTAATTTCCATAAAAGTAGATCAATAGATCTGTTACTTGGAGCAGATTTATATCCTCAAATAATTCTTGATGAAGTTCGTCGAAATATTTGTGGATCGTTAATGGCCCAGAAAACTGTCTTTGGATGGATTTTAACGGGTCCACTTGACTCTTCAACAAATGATTCTGTAAATGTTTTTTCAACTGCTGTAACCTTTTCTGAAGAGGATAATTTAAATCAAAATCTTTTGAGATTTTGGGAGTTGGAAGAAACTCCAAAAAGAAGAATTTTGTCACCTTCTGATAAATTTTGCGAAGAAATTTATAAGAAAACCACTAGTCGGAATTCTACTGGTAGATATACTGTGTCGTTACCCTTTAGACCAGAGTTTCCTCTTGATATTTCTTTGGGAATATCAAGATCTAGTGCATTTAAACAGTTAATGCGAGTAGAATCGTCCCTCTCTAGAAAACCAGAGATTAAAAGTATGTATGACGATGTATTAATGGACTATTTGCATTTAGATCATATGCGAATAGTAAAATCCTATAACCAAGCCGTCACAAAATCATGCTATTTGCCACATCATCCAGTGATCAAACCAGAGAGAAAAACAACTAAACTTCGAGTTGTTTTTAATGCTTCTAGTAAAACTTCAAACGGTAATACCCTAAATGATTGTCTTTTTATAGGACCTACCTTGCAAACCGATTTGGTGAATTTAATTTTACGTTGGAGGTTGTTTAGGTTTGTCTTTAATTGTGACATTACTAAAATGTATAGGCAAATTCGCGTCCATTCGGCCCACACTCCCTTTCAACGGATTCTTTATCGGTCATCGGATGGCAGTATTGTGGATTACGAGCTACAGACAGTAACCTTTGGGTTAAATTGTGCACCGTATTTAGCAATCAGGACCTTATTGCAATTGGCGGATGACTGCGAGGAGGAATTTCCAATGGCTGCAAGGATATTGAGGAAGGATATGTACGTGGATGATGTTCTGACTGGCACTCATGAAGAATCGGTTGCAGTAATGGCTAGGGATCAACTTATTGCTGCCTTGTTGTCGGCTGGCTTCGAATTGAGGAAATGGACAGCTAATGAAATTTCTATTTTGAAAGGATTGCCCGTAGATCATTTAGTCGATTCCAAAGTTTTGGCCTTTGAAGAATCTAGCTGTTCCAAAACATTAGGCATTTTTTGGAATGCTCAGCTTGATTCATTCTTTTTCAAAGTTTTTCCTTTAGAGGAAAAAACGAAATATACGAAAAGAGCGGTATTATCTAGTATAGCTAGATTTTTTGATCCGGTTGGTTGGCTAAGTCCTGTAGTTATCAAAGCAAAGATTATAATGCAACGCATTTGGCTTGATAATATTGAATGGGATGATTCTCTTCCATCCCCAACAGAAAAGGAGTGGTTGTTATTCGTTCAATCCTTTAATCAAATAAAAATTATTCAGGTGCCGAGATGGGTAAACTATTATAAAGACGCAGAGACTGAAATTCATGTATTTTCAGATGCCTCGGAAAAGGCATACGCGGGGGTAATATATATTCGAACCGTAACCCCACAGGGAGAAATATATTGCCATTTATTGTTGTCAAAAACAAGGGTAGCGCCAATTAAATCAATTTCTCTACCCCGCCTTGAGTTATGCGGAGCAGTTTTAGCATCAGAATTGCTAAAAAATATTCTGAGAGAAATAGAAGTGCCGATTTCAAAGGTCTGTTGTTGGACAGATTCTACTATCGTGTTGGCATGGTTGCGTAAAACGCCTTCGGCGTGGACTACCTTTGTAGCGAATAGAGTTTGTCGTATTCAGGAGAACACAGGTAATCATAATTGGTTTCATGTTCGATCTGAAGACAATCCTGCCGATTTAAGCAGCCGGGGGGTAGATCCGTTCACTTTATCGGAAAGTAAACTTTGGTGGCACGGACCTTCATGGCTGTCTAAACCCGAAACTCATTGGCATCAGAGTAATTTTGAACATTTGGATACAGATATCGAGAGTCGCAAAATCAAAGTTCACGCTTCATTTTTTTCGAAATTTGAAGACATTTTGGACAGATTTTCTTCACTTGATAGAGCGTTACGAGTGGTATCATATGTATTTCGTTTCTTCCATTCTACGAATCAATTATATAAAGGAAAGTTCAATTATGAATCTGAACTTATTTCGAGCGATGAAATTAATAGAGTCAAATTACGTTTGGCTATTGTTGCTCAGAAAGCCTTTTATCCAGAAGAGTATAAAAGTCTCTTAAATAAAGAGCCCTTACCAGTAAAAAGCTCTTTAATACCTTTAAATCCGTTTTTAGATGAACAGAATATAATGAGATTGAATGGTAGATTGGTAAAATCATCTTCATTGTCATATTCCGAACAGCATCCTATTATATTACCGTATAGCTGTCGTTTTGCAAAGCTTACGGCAGAATTTATACATTTGATTACTATTCACGGTAGTAATCAACTGATGTTAAGGATATATCGATGCGAATATTGGGTTCCACGATTACGAGTCATGATTCGAACGGTGATACATAATTGTAAACGTTGTATAATTGATCGACAACGTACTTGTAGTCAAATAATGGCTGCACTTCCTTCGGAACGTACCACTATTGACAGACCGTTCCTTAATACAGGAGTTGATTTCGCAGGTCCTTTTGATATAAAGAATTATAATAATAAATCGTCTAGAATTACAAAAGGGTACGTGTGCATATTCGTGTGCTTTTCTACGAAAGCAATTCATTTGGAAGCAGCGTCAGATTTATCAACTGACACTTTTCTAGCTGCTTTCAATAGATTTATATCTAGAAGAGGTTGTCCCCATACCATGTTTTCGGACAATGGTACTAATTTCGTGGGAGCATCTAATGAGCTTTCCAGAGACTTTCAAACATTTTTGAAGGAATGCCAAGCTAGAGTGTGTTCTAGCAATGGTTATAAGGGCTTGAATTGGCGTTTTAATCCAGCGGGTGCGCCTCATATGGGTGGCCTTTGGGAAGCTGGAGTTAAAAGTTTTAAACTTCATTTTAGAAAGGAGGTTCAAACTTGCAAATATACGTTTGAGGAGCTATCTACAGTATTGGCTAGAATAGAGGCGTGCTTGAATTCGCGACCTTTATGTCCTATGCCCGATAACCCTGGTGAACCATTGGCGTTAACACCAGGACACTTTTTGATCGGTTCGGCTATTCTGGCTCCGCCAGAGCCAACTATTTATGATACTTCCATCAGTATTGTTAATCGTTATCGGAAGGTGAAAGCACTGATTCACCAATTCTGTAAAAGATGGAAAGAAGAATATTTAATAGAACTCCATAAAAGGTATAAATGGAAACATCCCCACAGAGATGTTGAAATTAATGATTTAGTGGTAATAAAGAACGAACAATTGCCTGCTACATCGTGGAGGTTAGGTATAATCACTGGTACTCATATAGGTACTGACGGCCACGTTCGCGTCGCGGACGTCAGAACACAAAGTGGAACAATTACGCGTCCAATAACCAAGCTTGTTGTTTTATATAAATCTTAATTTATGATCTCCTTTTTATTAGCAATTTATCTTTATTAACCAACTTTTTTCCTAGAAATCATGAGTGCTCCAATCAATAATAACTTTTCCGATTCGTTCGAGGACGGTTTGCTCGACTACGACGAAGCCATGGAGACTAATACGGCAGCAATTGTGGAAATACCTGTTACTTCGTCAGGTATTGTTTCTGCTGCTCCGACATTACTTACGGAAGTAGATTTGACCGTCAACGTTCCGGAAATTACACCTGTTGATAATCCAACCGGTGAGCAAGTGGAGGTGCCCAAATTGAGTGAGGTAATCCGAGCTCATGACGCGAAAGCCAACGCGGTGAGGACCTCAAGTCCAGCCATTGCAAAGAGGGCTAATTGTCAAATTTGCGGCAAAAATCACCCGTTGAGGTTTTGTTACAAGTTTCGCGACATGAGTCTGGAACGAAAGCTCCGTATGGTGGCAGTGCATAGAATGTGTTTCCGTTGCTTGTCGACCACGCACATAGGTAGAGAATGCGTAAGCAATCTGAATTGCAAGATTTGTAAGCAACCACACCATTCTCTACTCCATGAACATAAAAAAGGCGTGTCTAAACGAGAAACAAAGAAGCGCGAAAATGCACCAACTTTGGCAATTCGGCAATCTATTGCATTGTCACCGACACTTCATCTGAAAGTAAGTTTCAATCGTCAAAAGATACCAATTCGGGCTGTATTGGATTCCTGTTGTCAAAACAGCTACATTTGTCCTGACTTCGTCAGGAGACTCAAAATACCGATTCTAAATGTCAATGGCGGGAACTATTGTACCATAGACATTCAGTCTCTTTACGATCCCAACCAACATATTTCAGTGACAGCTAGAATTCGGAAAATGTTGGGTATCAAAACGCCATCCGTATCGGTTCCCAACACTATTTTGGAGTCCTTCGAAGGGCTTCAATTAGCCGACCCCAATTTTAACATTTCGGGGAACGTGGCGTTGGTGTTGGGACCCGAAGTGATCCCCTTGATTTTAAAGAATCGAATACAATCCAGTCCGGGGCTGCCACTTGCCCAATATACTATATTTGGATGGGTTATCTCAGGTGTGTCGCCGTATTAAACGTCACTTTAATAGTATAGGTCGTTAGACCTCAACAGGAGTCCATCATGACTCAATAAATAAATCCATCATTTATATCATCAGGAGTCCCTCATGACTCATATCTACTCATCAGGGGTCCTTTCTTGGCCCATTTTTATAAATTTTCATCAGGGGTCCTTTCTTGGCCCATTTAATTTAAAATCATCAGGGGTCCCTTCTTGGCCCATTTATATGAAAAAAAAAAAAATAATAAAAAAAAAAAAAAAAAATTATAATAGCAATAAGATTTAAATAAATTGAATTATATATGCAAATATATACCATTCTTCATATCATACAGTCCACAGGAGTCCTTAATGACTCAGTTAAAATTATTCAATTGCAACTTCTTTATTGTTGCAAGGTGGCCGGCAATGTTTAAGTACGTAGTCGTCAAATCGCGGTTTTACTGTTTTTAAAAATTTAATGAATTTTAAGTCATCCTTGTTGGAAGCCTTTGGATTTTCAGCAAGTAAACCGGTAACCGTACTTAAATGTTGTTGTGTGCGAAAGGAATTTAAGGTATTTACTTTTACTTTTACTTTCTATTTGGATCGCCACCAGAACACTACAATTAGCATTTTTTACTGCCTAATTCCAATAACCTTTACAAGGTAAATATTGAAATTATATTGAAATTTAATAAAGTTTATATTTGTTGTATTATTCTAAAATTCCTTGTGTTTTTATTTATTTATAAATTAACTATAACCCATCGGATATACGCCGAAACATTATTCAAATGCGGATTTTCGCACTTCAATAAAAATAATTTTAAAAAACTTTGATGCAGAGTTGAACATTATTAAAAAACCTTTAAAACAATGTATAATATTTAGCATGTTTTATTCAAAATCATTTTTAATGTAAAGAAAGAAAACAAAACCAACAAATTTCATGTCAAACGCATAATTGGACATGTAGTGTATATAACAAGTTATTGTTGTAAAACGGTTCTTTGGACCGTTATTTTTTTCTGATGAGTGAGTTCATGTTTATGCTAATACAAATGATGAATCATTATGCAAGTGTAGTGTTAAAAGTGCAGATCAAAGTTGCAATGAATCAAAGAAAAAAACAAACAACTTCGGAAATTCGGCATTTAATTATAAGATTACATGGAGAGGGTAAATCAGTGCGTCAAATCGGTGAAATTGTTGATCGATGCCGGTCCACAGTTCATGCTATTATTCAAAGGTATCGACAAAAATTTCAAGTGGAAAATAAAAGTCGTATTGGCCAAGGAAAGAAATTAAACGATAATGATGAGAGGTGGATTTTGAGAGAAGTGAAAACAAAACCATTCACGACGGCGAATGAATTGAAGAACATGGTTAAAACGGAGTTGAAAAAAGATGTTTGTGCCGAGACCATTCGAAACGTGTTAAGGAAGAATGATTTACATGGAAGAATAACCCGAAAAAAACCATATATCAGTAAAAAAAAAAAATAAAATTGCAAGAGTGAAATTTTGTAAGGAATACTTGTTAAAAGATTCTGAGTTTTGGAACACGGTAATATTGCATAAACTTGTTTCATTTGATTATTTTTAACCTTGTGACTTATTTTATAGGTGCTCTTTACTGATGAGAGTAAATTCAATCTGCATGGATCAGATGGAAAGCAATACGTTTGGCGTAAGCCAAATACTGAGTTTTTGCCTAATAACACTCGGGCTACAGTAAAGCATGGGGGAGGGTCGGTGATGGTGTGGGGATGTGTTTCCAGTGCAGGAGTAGGGAACATTCATTTTATAGAGGGTAAAATGAATAGATTCCAATATTTGGACATTTGAAACGAAATGTGAAGCAAAGTGCCGATAAACTAAACATATTGGACACATTTGCTTATTATCAGGACAACGATCCGAAGCACACTTCACACGTTGCGAAGATGTGGCTCATCCATAATTGTCCAAAATTATTACAAACACCGGCACAGTCCCCAGATCTCAATATTATTGAGCATGTTTGGGAAGAACTTGCCCGTAAGCTTTATAAATCCACTTTCAACACAGTGGATCAGCTAAAGCAGGGAATAACACGTGAGTGGAACAACATAACTCCCGAATTTTGCGCAAATCTCGTGCAGTCGATGCCCCGACGTTTGGAAGCAGTAATAAAAGCAAAAGGTTTTGGTTCCAAATACTAAAACTGTATCTTATATATTACTGTCCAATTATGCGTTTGACATGAAATTTTTGAGTTTTGTTTTCTTTTTTGATTTTTAAAATAATGTTGAATAAAACATGCTAAGTATTATACATTGTTATAGAGGTTTTTTAATTATGTTCAACTCTGTATCAAAGTTTTTTTAAATTATTTGCATTAAAGTGTAAAAATATGCATTTGAATAATATCATACCTAGTGTCCAATTATGCGTTTGAGCCACTGTATATTTATTTCTCCGATACTTCGACCAACTCTGTTGGTCATCTTCAGAGAATTACAATTTTATTTTTATTGTCCTAGTGTAGTCACTTGTTTATTCTTCTAAACTTTGTCACATACTGTTCACTGGTTTAAAAAAAATAATAAAAAAAAAAAATTTTTATCTATTAAAACTGCTTTTGCAAAAATATTCAAATATGTATACAGAAAACAAAGGTGTTTTTCATGGTAATTAGTTTTGTAAATAGTTCTAAAAATATATTTTCGGTTAGTTTGTTAGGAAATCTTTTTAATCCCGTTAACAAATGCTTAAATCTGAATAATGAACGATGTGTATCTTTTGTAAACGCTTTAAAATAATGTGACGTAACTAGCAATTGAAATATATAGAAAAATTTGTTTTAAGGTGCACTAAATGTTTCGACCTGTAAAACGTTTAAATATGTTATGAAATTTACTTATTTCAGTACACATTCTAATATAGTTAATAATTTAACAAAATTTTATGTTCTTAAAACTCACGTTAAAAGTAAATCTCTCCTTTTTATAACTGAACTGAATTTGATGTTATTATGCACAGTTTTTTTATATTTATTTAGATTTATTAGGTGAGTCAGATGTATTGTTGAGCACACTGTGTTTTATGAGTAATATCTGAAAAACAAAATAGCTTCTGTAATTACTAAAATTTATATAATTTTATTACTGACCATTAATCGTATTTGAAGTCGAGCGTCTGTTCGATTCCTTAAGCCTATGGTCAAGTAAAACTAGGTTTTCCAAGTAATTTACGCTGTTGTATCACTTTGAACTACTGCCCAAATACACTTAAATCAGTTTTTATAGTGATTCCAAGCGTTGTGTGGTCGTTAAGCTTTCCTCGATTGAGTTTTTATACCTAGTCAATCGCGGTTCTAATTGTTACATTTTTAAGACTCTTTACTTGGAGAGACGTTTTATTTTAATATATAAAATTGTTAGAAGTGCAGCGCCATATGGTCTTTATTGGTATTCGAGGAATACTATTATATATCTTAATAGTTGTCCTGGTATTTAGAATATTCTCCTTCTTGTTGTCTATCATTATCACGCCAGGGTTTCATATAATGAGTTCGTAACTTAAAACCTGTTGTCCTTATAGAATCTTTAGATCTTGATGACGTCTTGCATTATGGAACAGCCGTTACAGATGGGAAGTATTTTTTGCACGATCCTTTTATTTCTCCATATATTATTTCTTTAAATCTTTTCATTATTCCACACTACTTTTACATCTATATCTACAGTTATTAGAAATGTACCATTAACAGGAATGATTGTGATCACGAAAGCTTATAGCAGTAGCAATAGAATGCTATATCAGAAGGTATAGAGAAGTAGCAGCTTGGTATAATAATCGGAGTTCTACTATTATTAAATTTTTTTTAATAAATAGGCGAATAAAACACAGTTTAGCTGAGCTAAGTAAAATTTCTTTTCGAACTTTTGAAGATATTTTTTTATAGATATTGTTGAATCAAAAATTGTTATTGTTATAGAAGAATTTGATTCTTTGCTGTTAAATTGAAGATGATATCCGGTACTACAGCCTTAATGAAATTAAATTGCTATTACGCCCATCTTCTGAAATATATAAGTTTATAAATGTATAATATTTACCAACTAAATAGCTAAATTAATGATAAATTTATAATAAACAAATCCATTAATCTATTCAATCATAAATAAGAAAGTTGTATTTGTAAAATGTAACCACTGCCATAGTTGACTGAAGATCTGTGTTCTACAGTATACATACATATATCGCTTAGCGCTGACATATTTTGAACGTGTGGAGTGAGTTATTAATAAACTAAAATTCATTTTAAAATATAGTGGTGGGTTTTAAGACTGAACGAAATAAAACGTTTATTGTCATATTGAGCCGAGAAGAATAAATAATTAAACATTTTTAAGCACATGCGCTGTGAGTCTCTAAGATTTAGTACAATAACTTCCGACATGTAATTTTGGAATTAATGAATTGTTTCGTATTATGTAAAAATTTTACTAAAAAATACAATTTCCCAATTATTACGTGAAAGTTATAATGGGAAGAATAACAATATTTTATAGAGTTTTGGTATTATTAATTTACTTAATCAATAGAAAAGGTTTTATTTCTGAAATATATATTACGCAGTCAGTTTTTTTGGTGATTTCAATTTATTCGACCGAATAAAATTGTTTGTTTTGGTAATTTTATGAGTAAAGGGATTTGTATACATATTTTTTATGAAAAATAAGAATCAATTTTTAAAGATATTTTATATTGTATTATTTTTCATTAAAATTTCCATTAACGTGATTTAAGCAGCTAAGCCCCGCTATGTATTTTCGAGGATTGATAATATATAATTATTAATTAATCATTCTTAATCTGTGTATAATTATTACTACTTTTATTCGAGAATTTAAGCGTGGTTTAAACTTAAGAAAAGAAAATATGATGTCGTTAGAAATTATCAATCAATACAAAGATTTTTACTTAAAGTTGTTTGCGTATATTAAACAAAATTTTTTTCTTTCTTCAACAGAAAATATTTATTTGAAAAAACAAAGGAATGCGCGCTAAAAGTACTTATGTTGTCAACACTCTAAATAAATTGTTTTTACATTAAAACAATTATTAGTTGTTATTGTAGTATAATGAGTTAATGAAGCTAATGGTTCTTGATGTAAATAAAACAATTTATGTGATTTTATTTTTATTGAACATTTTTATTTTGCTATATTAATATTTGTATAGGCTAACTAAGTTAGAGCAATTTAGCCTATACAAATATTAATATAGCAAAATAAAAATGTTCAATAAAAATAAAATCACATACAATTTAAGCTTTGGCTTGAGCTACCAATGAAAATTGGAAAAACGTTCACATATACTTAAGTATAAAATTCAAACCAAAAAAGTTCAACTTAATGTATAATGGAACAAAAAATTCAGAAAAATGGGACATGAAGAAAATAATCAAATGGTAACACAGGTATTATAACACACAAGTGAACAATTTAGCCTATACAAATATTAATAAAACAATTTATTTTATTTCATTTTCCCCGACGTTCCGTCAATTATTTGTCGACTTTTTCAAGGGTTGGGAAATCTATTTAACAATTAAAAAACATTAGATTATTATTTGGTACACTTTCGCTTGCTAAAATAGAAAACTTACAATATTATCAATTTCTTGATGTTATTAAATTAACAATAATATAGTTTTCCTTCCATAAATACAAAACACAGCTTAAAGCTTTTACACAGCTTTAATTAATAGCTAACTTATAATTAGTGCTTATGTTGTCCGTATCTTCTTTTAAGTTCATCGTCCTTTTCCTTTTTTGTTGAATTCGTAAACTTTCTATTGTGTACCTTTTCTTTTCAATGTTTTCTTTGTCTAGTATCTTAACGTTTTTAAAATCAGCTGTGTGATTGTTGTCCAGTATGTGTTGTGATAATGCTGTTGTTTCTTTTTTTCTATGTCTGTCCTATGCTCTCTTAGTCTCATTTCTAAAGGCCCAACTATAATATGCGTACGCTAGCGCAGGCGAATTTGCGAATGCATACAATCAAATGTGTGCGACCATAATTTGCTTTGCGAAACTGATCGCATTTTCTTGAAAGGCCAACTGTTTGTTCGTTGTTATTGATAATTTTTAGATACACACATACCATAGACCGTGATACGTGCTCACAAGAGAAGCTGCAATGTACGCCGAAATCAATTATACACATCATTGAATAAATAAAGTCAAAAATTAATGGAAACAAATGTTTAGCGTTTGTTTATTGTATATATATTACAGTGTATTTGTGTATTTTCCTACCATTTATGATACGTTGCCAACCACTTGCACACATTGTTATACATTGTAGTACTTTCCAATTTATTTCTTAAATTACTTTCTAAATTGGTAATAACCTACTTGTGATAATATATTTATGTATGTATAAATTGAAAATATTTATATATGTATTTACATGTTATGTTTAGTGTGTAAATATAATATAGCCACACAAATGTTCGCTTATGCATTTGCCAGTCTTTTCGTCGAGTTTTGACAGTAGCCAAAGCTAACCTACGCATATTATAGTTGGGCCTTAAGTTACGTTTCGTCGTACCTATGTATAGCATATCACAGCTGTTATTATTATTGCCATTGCATTTTATTTCGTAGACTACATTATTTTGTTGTTCCTTACTTATTGGCGCTTTAATTTTTGAAAATATTTGGGGGATTCACACTGTAGTCATAGAGTCATAAGTCATAAAATAATAGCACTAAATACAAGTGTGAACAACCCGTCATAACTTGGTCTGCTAAATAAATTTGTATATATAAACTCTAACAGCTGCTGCCTTGTTATGAGCTGAATAAAATTTTTTTGCGGCGGCATATGGAAAAACGGTCAGTGGCTGCCGGCTACGTAATTTAAACGAGAAAAATTTTTCAATTGTATATATTTAGTTTTTGCGTTTTAGTGCTCCTTTAATATATTTTGTTATAAAAATGTGATTCAATATACAGACATATAGATATGAATAACTTTTTATCCGCTTTTTAGTCGTGAAACATATATAAGTAACGGCGGCAAACATATACTAACGCCGTCTCGCTTAAAGATTTTCAGAGTTCGACTTAGATCTCTAGAGCTATTTTATGACAACACAAGAGTGCTATTATTTTATGACTATTTTATATGCAGCACAACTTTTTTAAACCTGTCTAAAATTTTATGGCTCTATGACAATATGACTAAATAGCACAAAGTGTGAATCCCCCAATTGTGTTTATCGTTGTATTTGGTTTGTGTACGAACTTTATGTTTTTGTGATTTATTGTGTTTCTAATGCAGTGATGCCTAAAAAATTTTTTCTTGTGTATTAGTGAGTAACAGAAAAATAACAAATTGAGAGAATGTATTTATTTACAGCCAAATTAATATGTTAGTAAGAGATTGAAAAACAGAAAAATTATATTGACATTAAGAAGCAAACATATTAATATATGTATGTACATATTTTTAAATAAAATAATTCAACTTAATTTTTTAAATTTTAAATCAAAATACTCAATTCTATTGCACATAAATATTGTTTAACACAAACAAAACAACTTATTTGTATAATTCAATATAAAAAATCAAAAAAATTTCTCGAAAAATAAAATATTGCAATTGCGATTCTTATATAAACGATTCGAATCATATAATAATAAAATATAAAAACAGCTACTACGCATGCGCATTCATCGCTTGTTCACTAGAGCTGTACGGCTCCTGAATGAATTAATTCAATTGAATCATTCAGTCAATTGAGCGAGGTGAATCTTTCATTCAATTGAGCGTTTTTAGCTCAGTTGTTTCAGCTGATTCATTAGATCTGTCTCTTTCAGTAGCTCTTTTCAGTGATGTTTCAGTTTGTATGTCAAAATCCATACGAAAAAAATGAATTAATTCACACACATGTGCTAATGCATACAGGGATGTAGTGCTCTTTATTTATAGAGTTGCCAGCTACTGAAACAACTGAGCTATTGAATGAACTGAGCTAGTGAAACAACTGAGTTACTGAATAAACTGAAGTACTGAAACAACTGAGCTACTGAATGAACTGAAACCACTGAATGAATTAATTCAGTAAAGTGAGCGGAGCTAAAAAGAGCGCTCACTCAAAATAGCTGTTTTGTACAGCTCTATTGTTCACTGAGGACTAAATGAAAGAGCATTAACATTTCATTGAATGGCCGCACAACATTTTTTGAGTTTGAACTTGAAAAAAAGCAACAAAGCATTCGCTAAACATGTACACTTCTCAACGACTAAATGAAAGAGCATAAGAATATGTGTGAGTTCTCTCCAAATAATTGTTTCATGAGCTGGGCATCCCTGTTCTAATGTTTGTGTTATCTGTTAAGCCAGGTATGTAACTTACACTATAATACTTATTTTCTTCCTTGTTGTTAGTATTTTCAGGTGTTGTATTGTTATAAATAATTTTGTGTAATTACTGTGTACATTACTGCAAAATTTCAATGTAATTGGTCGCTCGTCATTTTAATTTAAATTTTTTGAATTTACGCCGAATATAGTGCGTGAGCAAGGAAAATGAATATATTGTCGTTCCACAAAACGCTTAATAAAAACTTTATTTTTCATCCGTTTTTTTTCGAATTACGCTTAAAATGTTGGTAACTAAATAAAATATTTGGTAAACAATAAAACATTCCAGATTTTTACTATAACGGAGAAAAAAACCAAATAAAAATGAAAAATTTTGAAAAAAACGTAAAAAATAGGCAAATTTTGAGGTGCCATAACTCAGCCATTTCTTGTCTCATAAAAATTTGCAGCACATCGACGGAAAAGGCATTCAATTAACTTTTCAACGATATGCGATTTAATTCGATCGGACTTTTCGGTTGGGCTCCACAAGGGTCTGAGTGGGACCGTACACCGAAAAACACAAAAGTACCATTATCTAAGAAACGGTACTTAAGAAAAAAAAATTACAGCGTTTTTCGTGTTAAGGAGGCCCCAATTAACTTATCTAGGCATGTGGCGTTCTTGGTATTTTTTCAAATTAAAAATTTGTAAGGCTGTGTAATTGTTCCATTTTATTATTGTACTCTTCTTTGTACATTGCTACCGTCTTATTTCCATTATCTGCTTGTACGATGATGATATTTTTGTCTTTTTAGAAATTTCTTTTAAACCGTATTATGCTATTCGCTAATTTGTTTCGCCTTATATCTTTATCCTGGTCCTCCTTATCTTCCATTGTCAAAATGCATTGTTCTATGTCTGCAATTGTATGAAGCGCAGAAAAATTATTTTTGTCTGTAGGTGGTGCAAACTTTTTTCCTAATGATAACAACCATCTCGATTCCATTGGGAACTCAATATTAGTCTTATTTTCAAACCAGTTCGTAGTACGTTTAAAATATTGAATTGTTTTTCTTTTAACATGTCCAATTTTTTATTCAGTTTATTTTTTTTATTGACAAAAGATGTGTAGTCTACGAAGTTTAACAAATTTCTAATAGCAATTCTTGTGTGTTTCAATTCTTGTTTTGTCATTGCAATGTTTAAATAAGCCTGTGATATCTCTAAATTTAGCATTTTTTATGAAAATTATATTCGTTTTTCTTTAATTTTTCTTTGAATTTGTTACATGTAAGCAGCTGTCACCTGTGTAGTTGTGTTTTTCGTATGATTGGGAATTCTACTTTAGTTTCTGCATGTTAATATAAATTTTACTCTATTTTCTATTAGTTGTTGTTGTTGCTTCTTTCTCTTACGACTACAATTAGAGTCGGAAAAAATCCAACCAATTGTAGAATGAAATAATTTTCTAAGAAATGTTGGGTAAAGGTTCCCTGATGATCTGCATTAGCCCTAGTGAAATACGCATAGAAACTAGATAAAACCCCTCAACTGATCACTTTGAATTTTTAATATATTACTTGCTTTTATATAGTAACTTACATGTACATATATAAAATAAAGGATTTTTTTGACTTTGACAATATACGAATATTGGATAAAGCAAACAACACAAAGAAAAGCTATATAAACGAAAGCTTAAGAATTCAACAGAAAATAAATAAAACAGTGAACATCAAAGAGGACAGAGATAACTTAAGAGATAGTTATAAAATTGCAATTACACAACATCTGTGATTTTAAACTTTTTTGTGTGTTTGAAAAACAAATTTTCAAATAGTAAACAAAAAAATCTTTTAATGTAAGTAGACGAAGATCCCTTGAAAAAGTGAACATACAATTCACGAAACGTCGAGACAAATATGAAATTAAAAATTGCATTTTTTTTACATAGAACACGGTAGGCCAGTTATTCCAACATTATTTACAAGATAAATTATAAGAAAAAAAAGGAGACATTATTTATAATTCTTTCGTCTTTGGATAACAAAAGTAACTTTACGGGTATAGTTTGTCATCGAACATACACCTTTACGAGGTAATTTATTCAAATAAAACTTGAAGAATTTTCTTTTACAAATATATATGAATTTAATTTGAAACCTTGTGATTTTATTTATATGGTAACCCAATCAGGTTAGTAGATATAAGGAATATTTAGATTTTTACATAAATTTTAGACATTGCCATTTTGAAAATGTATGTATTGCTACTTGTTACAATTATCGCTATAAAAGTTTCGCACTTCAAAAAAATTTTTCCGATTTCAGATTCAAACAGCGCTTCAAACTCAACAAGTATTTATTTCTGCTTTAAAGTCATTTTTTCGTTGTAAGGACAGTATTTCAAATATATTTTGGAAAAGCTCTTTTGTATTTTTGATTACGACAATATAAATTTGCAAGTGTTTTTATTAAAAATTAAAACAAATAATATTATGCATCACAACAGACAACTTCAAAGGATAACGAAGTTTCCAATATAAAATATATGTACGTCTGATATATCATTCGTTATAGCGAGTTTTCATTACACTTCCTTTGACTAAATACAGATATATTAAAATAATTTATAGTTTTGTATTATTAATTAACTTAATCAATAGGAAACGATTTATTTCTCAAATATATATTAAGCAGTTAGTTTTTTTTGTGATTTCCATTTATTCGACCGAATAAAGTTTTATGTTTTGGTAATTTTATGATTATACACATTCTTTTTTTAAATAAGAATAAATTTCTAAAGAAATTTTAAATTATATTATTTTTCATTAAAATTTTTATTAACGTGATTTAACCCTTTCAGAGTCAAAAATAATTTGTGGTGAGATAAAAATCTGAAAATTTGTATGAAAGGCGATTTGACGTCTCTGAAGTCAGGAAAAATTTTAATTTTTGTTTCAGGTAGCTCCTATGGTGTTTATGGAATGTGGAATATATTCGACATTAACCTTCAGATATATGTAGCTATTGTTGATATCTTTTGTATCAAAGTAAAAGATATAATTACATTTTTACCATTTATTTAAATGTTTTTGATTGAAAGTGAATAATAAAAGTAAACAAATATTTATACTTGTATCATTACTTACATTTTTTTATTGTCATCTGAACATTATATTTTGCTTCCTAATATAACCTTTTTACGAAAATACGCCTAGTAATAAGAAAAGAGACTGAATGCCCACAACTATAATTGTTGATAATAGCAACCGTTTTTTTTTTCTTCCTTCAACAGAATATATTTTTTTGAAATTTTTTTTTTTACATAAAGGGCTCCTCCAGTTCCACAAAAGTTGACTTCTCTATGCATGAGTTAGTTGTTTCATTTATATTCAATTAAAACAATATTTTAAATGAAAACATGGTTCGGCTAAATTACATATACATAATGCTTAAAAACGAAGTCATTAAACCACGGTTCTGTTTTTAGTTTACTTAATATAATTTAAATAATCTTTGTTTCAACCTTGTTGGAAACCTTTGTGGTTTTCAACAAGTGGACCGTTAGCGGTATTTAGGTGTTGTAGCTCCACTTTTACAGAAAATAGATAAACATTATTTATTATTCTTTCGTCTTTGGATAACAAAAGTAAACTTACGGGAATACTCTGTCTAATACTTTGTAATCGAACATACACTTTTACGAGCTAATTTATACAAATAAAAAATTAAGAATTTTCTTTCCTTGTTGTTATTTATATGGTAACCCAATCGGATATACGCCAAAACACATACATATAACGAATAATTAGATAAATTTTAGAGATTGCCATTTTGAAAATTTATGTATTGCTACTTGTTTATGTATTGCGAAAAAAGCAGAAAGCAAAATTAAACAACACTTTAGTTTTTACGCCGTTTAACTTAATTTACCTCTCTCTCCGAAAATCTCAACTCTTGAAGCTCATCCTCGCCTTGAAACTTGAACGTCTAAAAACAGTCTAATGGATATAATTAGGGAGCCGTTTTAATCACAGGTTATACAGATAGGACACGCCAATCCGGCCAGATCGTATTTTCATGAATGGCATCTCTAATAGCAATACCCTTTTAACCCCTCATTTGGTGAAGGACAGTATAATATACACCCATGTTCTGGTAAACGCAGCGTTTTCAAATCGCTTACGGTTTGAAAAACGCAAAGCGCATTTCAGCATGTTCTGAAAACCACGCGATTTGCTAGCGTTTTGCTATTTTCGAAGTTGTGTTCGAGCAATGAAAACATATGTTTTACCATAACAAAACATAAACAAAAAAATAAATTTTAAAATAAAACGCCTTCAGCGTTCTTGCTTGCTATATTAGCTTTAAAAAAGCTACAATCAAAAGAAGTTTTAAGTAAAAAAAAACACTAAGAGATACCTCCAATCCATTGGATATTCCAGACCAAGCGTAAGTACATACATACAGTATGTCAAGCATGAGTTTACACACTAAAAATAAATTAGATTTTTTTTACGTCATTAGTCAAAAATTATACATCTTGCTTTTTTGCACAGATTTTTTTGATTTATTGTAATTATATGCAATGCCTACAAAGATGTACAACAAAAAAATTTCAAGGTTAGCGTAACATAAGAGAAAAGTAGAACAAAAACAATTATTACTTAGTTTTGTTAGTGTCAAACAACTCTTTACACATTTTTTGTTTTTCTGTTTTTTGCACCAACAACAAAGTTAACTTTGCATTTCCCGTTATTTTTCATGTGCGTTGTTAATTTCTGTTTATTTTTTAATTACTTGCCAAGAAGTTTTTGTTTTGTGCGCATCGTTTATTCAAAATTTTGTTAATATTTAATATGCCAGGAAAAGGGTTATCTTATAATGTAATCCAGTTAATTTATTACAATCTCCACTTGGGAAAAAGCGTGAGCGAATTGTCAGAAATGTTTTCAGTGTGTCGTAAGACAATTTACAATATAAAAAATCGAGCAGAAAATGAGAATAGATTGGAGTTAAGGAAAGGTGGTGGTCCAAAACGAAAAATAAATAAACGTGTGGAGCGCGTAATTATGAGAAAAATCATACAAAACCCCCAAATTTCTACAAGGAGTATTGCTAGAGAGGTTCAGGAAGAATGCGGCACTATTGTATCTCATGAAACAGTCCGCCAGTTGTTATTGAGCACGTAGTACTCATCAAGAGTAGCTCGAAAAAAACCTCTGCTTTCCGCATCAAATGGAGAAAAACGGCTTTCCTTTGCCACTTTGAATGTTACACAGCCAACGGAATATTGGGATAACGTTATTTTCTGCGACGAAACCAAGATTATGCTTTACTACAATGATGGGCCAACTAGAGTATGGCGCATGCCCTTAACCTCACTAGAAAATCAGAACATTATCCTAACAGTAAAATTTGGAAAACTTTCGGTAATGGTTTGGGGGTTCATCTCGAGCAAAGGTGTTGGAGACATATCGTTTATAGAATCAACGATGGATGCACGTCAATATCTAGTTATTTTGAAGAAATATCTGACAAGCAGTGCTGAAAAATTCGGGTTTATAAGGGATGGAATTCCTGAATTTAAATTTTACCAGGACAACGATCCTAACCATAAGTCCCATATTTTTCGAGCCACATACGAAAAATAAATAACTGTGGGAAAGTTATAGATACCCCTGCTCAAAGTCCCGACCTAAGCCCCATTGAAAATTTGTGGGTCTATTTGAAGAGAAGAGTCGCTAAACGTCAACCAACAAGCAAAGTATCTCTAAAAACCGCGATATTAGAAGAGTGGCAGAGTATACTAGCTAATTATGATTTGAAAAAGCTGGTTAGTTCCATGAAGAAGCGCTTACAATGTGTGGTAGATGCCAATGGTGGTCGTCATACTAAATATTAAAAAAATTTAATGCATTTTTTAATAATTTAAGATACTAGGAAGATAAATTTTTAATTTTGTGTAAAAAGTTATTTGACGGTACCCAACCTGAGTAATATTTATTTTTGTTTTATTTTAGCTTGTTTTAAACTGAATTTGATAATTTTTTTACGTAATATTCTTGTAAATATGTAAATAATTACAATAAATACAAAAAAAAACATGGTATATAAAAACAAGTGTATTTACTTTGCTAACAAAGTTAAAAATATATAAATTTTTCTTGTGTGTAAACTCATTCTTGACACACTGTACATATATAATTATATAGACAAAAAAAGTTCCGGTTTCATGGCATGTTTTCGCGTTTTAAGTTTCATAGCTCTCTACAGGTTAAACAAAACTGCATTTTTGATGATTCTAGAAGGAACATCTCGGCATATGAGCAGAAGTTCAATACCAGAAATAGTGTATATATGTACTTAAAAATAAAAATTTTTATTGTCCAGCGGCAACAGGCTTTTTTGCACTTTACGTTATTGGCGGCAAATTCTTCTTTCATTTAGAGATGTTACATGTTAATACCTACGAATAATTGGTAGTTTTCATCACGGGTAGCCGGTTTCAAATAGATTCATGTATGATTTTTTTTAGCTCTTGTAAATGTTTAACGGTAGCATACAGAATTTAAATTATTTCTGAAGTTTTATTTAGGAGTTTTTTGTACGTTTTAATATAAATATGTTGATTTAATAAATTCCAAATATTAATATCAAAAGTTAAGAAAGAAATAATCAAATAACTTATTTTAAAATCAACACCACTAACATTAATTTTTTTCGAAAATCAATTTGATCAGCTGTTTGCATAAATCGCCAGTTCATATGTAAACAATTGCGACGGACAATTGACAAATTCAAAGTAAATTTTTAAATTGCGTATTTTTAATTAAAACCGCGAAAAAGTTAGAAGTTTTTTCTTAAATAAGAAGAAAACATCTTAAAATTACATTGTGCATTATTTTATTTTCTCTTTAAAGTGCAGTTTAAATAAAATGGACCAGATCGTTTCAGTGTACACTAGCGGTTTGAAAACGCCAAATTTCTAGCGTTTTCTTTTCTCAGAACACCTGTTTGGCGTATTCAAATCGAAAAGACGAACTTTAAGCGATATGCGTTTTTCAGAATATGGGCGATAGGTAACTTTAGTGTGTAAATGCACTTACCATTTTTGATTCCTCCATCCCTCCGTTGAAAGTATTTGAATTTCTTCGACTTTCAAAATGGGTTATCATTGAATTGAATTTCACCAATTCTTTTGTTGAACTTGAACGTGGTCAACGAAAAGTCATCAAAGTAATTTCTTCTGGTGTCGTCTTCGAATATGCCACCAATATTATCTTTGACTTGTCAGTGAGACCCAAGATATTTAGAAATTCTAAAAGCTTTTAGGATGTGTGTACACATGTATGTATATGCGTATACATTTTCGCGTGCAAGTTCATTCTCTTTCTGATTTCTTTTAAGAACATAAATAATTGTCTAACAAACAGTTAAAGTCAAGGCGCATCTATATATATATATGTATATATAGATGGGCGTTGGTTAAAGTTGTGAACGCAGGTGCAGAGGTCCAAGTCGATAGGCTGCAAGCCGGCTTGCAGCCGCCGCCGGTTCTGCCGGCTGATTTCGGCTTATAGCTTAGCCATTGACACAGGTAGCCACTGACATTGGATTTTATCATAAATGTTTATAATTAAAATTTGGTAAGTCTAGGTGAAAAATACGGGTATGGCAATATTTCAAGAATATCATGCAATTTATCCAGAGCTGCCAGTTCAGCGCTTTTGGGTCTTGATTTGGTGCTTTTTTGTAAAATTTTAGATGTGCAACAAATATCTATCTTTTATTTGCGTACATAACCAAGGAGCATTGATACGGGAATATGCTTTCTGTGCTTTATACTTGAGTGTGTTTGAATGTATGTTTTACCAATTTCGTTGTTGCTTAGTACATAGTTTTTGTAGCTTAGCTGATGATTAATGGTGCGTAGAATTCAAAATCGAATCAAGTTATAAGTGCGGTTTTTACTTTCATTCAAGTACATATCAGACATTATTTTTTAGGAAAAATAAATTTTTTTTGTTTTCCCAATACACAGACAACAGTTGTCCTATTGTCATTGAAATATTGACAAATGGTTATATATAAAGATAATTGTTTTACAGTAAATACATCTATATACATATATGTTCCTCTACTAATTGTGCCTAAAGTCTAACTAGAAACAAATTTGTATAACATTTTCATAGTTAAAGAAATTGTTCATTTCATTAAGTTTTTTATTTAAATTTAGTATAGCGATTTTGAGTCTTTAGATCATAAATAGTTGACAGCTTTGAACATAGCCCGCTACATTTGCAAAGAGTTCTTCAGTCGGGGTAAAAAAGTTACCAAGTTTAATAAAATGTCACAAAGAAATATAATGAATTATTTGATATATAAAATTCAAAAAATTTGTGAGGGTGAAAGTTCATCTGATTAAGATCAGGAAATTTTGGACCACCTAATACCACTTCAGCTACTATTGAACACTACACTAAGATTTTTAAAAGACAGCTCTTCATTCATGACAACACGAAGATTGTTCAACCGCTCTTAAGATTAAATTAATGTATTAATCAATTTACTAAAAACCCCTCTTTGTATCTGTTTATACATTAATATATGTATTTAGATATATGTATGTCAATATTTATTAATATATCCCATTGAACCAAAACTATATAGATATAGTTTATATTAAGTTTACCGCTTCAAGCATTGAGCTTAACAATTTGTGTTGAAAACTTATATATTATTACAACTGATAATATTATTAGATTCCTTAACTTTTTAAAACAATGACAAATAATACTACCAGAAAGGTTCAGTTTTCTTTACTAAAAACATTATTAATAAGCACGTCGTAATAGTCTTTAAAACATATTTGTAAGCTGTTTTTATAGTAGTAGTAAACTTATTATAAGCTATTTTTATATAGTTTTGGTTCAATTGCTATATATATTTTTATATTTACTTGTTCCAAAGTAAAAAATACTATAACCCTGAATTACATATGCAAGTAATTACTTGCAAGTTGTATATACATATTATCATCGAAAATTGTGATGAAATAGCCGAATGTCATGCAAGTTGCATGAAGGTTTACATAGTCAAGTGAAAGTTCATTTTGAAGATGTAGTCGAAGACAAATCAACTAAAAAAATTGGTTTATTATATGAAAAAATTATGTGAGCAAATTGAAAAAGAAAAAACAAGACCTATAAAAAGAAGATATTGGGTAAAACCTCTACTTATAAAAATCAGAGTCACCAATGAGATAAGTGGGATACGTTTGTATGGAAACAATTGGCATTAGTAATTATTATAACATTTTCTAATTAAATTGATGTTTTAATATGAAACCAATTGTTTACTTTATGTATATGTTAAAAAAAAAAACTTAGAAATATTTTAAAGTAAGTTAAACTTATAATTATTGTTTCCTCAATCAAGTAAATTTGGTAACACTGTCTATATATATATGACATTAACTTGCTGCAAGTGTAAAAATATTACTGTCTGCTGAAATCTCTTGCAAGTTAATCGCTACAAGTACGAAATATATGGTTGTGTTAATAAAAAAATGTGAGTGTGTTGAGCTTTTCGAACTTGCACTTGCATGTGTAAAGGCTAGGTAAGACATTTAGTATATGTACTATATAAATCTGTGAATATACAAATACACAAAACAGCCGGCTCAGAGCCGCCGCCGGCTATTTCTCATCGCCTTGGACTTCTGCGCAGGAGAGCTCTCAGATGAGCGTTGGAAATCGTTTGGTAGCAAATTATATTCCAGACAACGCACATATTATTATTACAGAATGAACACTGCATCATAATCACCATAGAATATGATTAGTGAAAGAGTCCACAAATTTACCGCCAGACCCCTTTTCCCCAATCAAAAACACAAATAATTAATAATTGAAATAGTAATTACAAGCAACGTTTTTAGCGGCTACTACCGCGAATGCCAGATTATGTTTTCTGTGCCACATTAGACGATTTGCTATCATTTGGACGAATTTACACCCAAATCACATAGTTGCCAGATGGAGTACCAGTGAATTGATTTAGACAAGTGGTACACAAAGTCGTGGTCCACACGGTGAAACTTTTGCTCAGCAATTTATGTTGGATTATTGGTTATAACATTTCATTGTTGATTTCACCAATTTATCAGTGAACTTCAAACGCAGTTTTGAAAAGTTTCGAATAGAATTTATTAGTAATTCATGTTTGACAATATACAAATTCTACATTTTATAAGCATTCATAAGCAAATAATTTTTTAAAACAATATTTTTCCACAATATTTTTAGCATGAATATGCAGCTGGCGATATTGCCTTATTGCGCACATTTTTATTGTTAATCCAGAAGAGGGTTACTTCTGGGTTACATTCAACATATAATATATCTGCTACATAACATACTTCTATATAATTTTTAATAAGAGAGTTTCATTAAATGTTCATTCCACAAGGTGTTAGTACTCTGTTGGACCATGTAAAATCTACTTTTATTTTACACCGTTTGATCCCCAGTTTTTGACTTATATAAGTACAAAATTAGTTTGTTTTTCCATAATCTTATGCCCAATAAATCAGGGGTTATTTAAATGTAATTTAACTTTAAATGCCATTTATATATCAAATTAAATTTTTCACCGCAAACTTAAAGAAGACTTAAATGTCCCTCATTGGGACATTTTGTCTTTTGGCTTTTTCTCTTTTAGGGGGAAAAAAAAAACATTGTGTTGTTGCCAAAAATTTGCTAAAAAATTTTTAAAAGTTGGGCAAATAAAGTTAATTATCAATAGAATAAAGTCGAGAGTCAATAAAACAATATACATTGTACAAATGGACTCTTAACACAATTGAAAAACTTAAAATAATTTCATGGACAACACTTGAAATACTTTGAATCATAAGCAAAACACATGTTTTCTGAACAATGGCGATTTTCGTTTACATATTTCATGGTGCCACCACATTTTTCGCATAAATTGATTGAAGTATTTAAGTCTGACTGAAAACCTGAAAACGTTTTTAAACACAACCTAAGTTTATGGAAATATTAACTAATTTAGTACTTGAATAAGAACTCAAAAACTGGGTGTAAGTTCATAACAATTAGCATATTATTATAGATTACCTTAAGGTGTCATCATTGTTTTTCCTTTCGAGTTTGGTGATAATGATATATGTATATTATGTGCAATAATAAATAGATATTATATTACTTTCTGTATTTTGGCTGCGCTGTGCAGCGTTTTTCAGCTCTTAACAATTTTAGAATTTTCCTTATAACAGATTGGATTAGCTAATGCATTTGCGATGCATTTTCAATTTTAGCGTTTGGATAAATAGGCCTTTACTTAACTTCATTTTAAGAATTACATTTCTTAGGGCCATTATTACAACTTGATGTTATCTTAAACTGAGATTTTATCGGTTAGATAAACACATTTTCATTATTTCAACTTTCCTTTAATCTAAGTTTGTACGATATATTAAAGGCAAGTTCGACTTTGCGATACGTTTTACCAGGAGGATTTATGTTTATGTTACCATATTTTCTTATTTTTTAATATGGTTGCACCAAACATAGGTCTTCTTCACTTGAAAAGTTTTTGTCCCGTCTTCTAACAGCTCGCACGATTGTGCGACATTTTTTATTTTATAACACAAAGTTATATTTTCACAAATAAAAGATGAATATATTTTTATAGGGTAAAAACAAGTGTGTCGTTGCCACTACAATTTTTCGCGATCTAGCTTGGGGGTTACACGATCAGGTTTTGCCTTTCAATTTTTAATACACTCACACTTTTTTACCAATACACTCATACTTTTAAAAATTGAAAAGAGCTTGCTTGCAATTTCTCTTTCCAGCTGAGTGTTTCAATCTACGTTCAAGAAAACAGCTGATTACAATTCTTTAGAATTACATTTCATATTAATTTTGCCGCCATAAGTTTTTGTATTCTCTTTATACACATATTCTGCCACAATTTTAAACATTTAAGTGCAATATTGTAAATAAATAAGAGAGTGAAATATGTTTGTGAATAATGATGCTAAATATATAAATAATCTTAATATAATATATATAAATAATAGGTAAATAATCTTTCAAAAGTAGTCGGTAATAGCTAGTGGTATTGCCACACAATAAGAAATATACATTTAATATTGTTACATTTTTAGACCTTTTCGTAAAAACGGTTTTATTACTTATCCTTCAAGGATTCGTTTTATTGCACCAAATTAAAACACGGACAAATTAATTTTAGAAGTATAATGCGGCAACACTTTATTTATCAACTTATTTACACGAGTATTTGTTCTACTCAACACTTAGCGATGTTAACACGTCTATATTTGAAATCACTCTGACTCTCGCTGAGCTCTGGCAGCGCCTTTATATAACAAAAATGACGTCGTCTTGTAACCTCGCGAAAGTTCTGGGCATGGTGGTTGTATTTTACTTGACATGTGTGTGTTTGTATACATGACAATGCTGACTTGTTTGGTTATCTTATGGTAACTATGTGAATGTATGAGTGTTGTGTGTGTTTTGCCTATGGTAACTATGAGTGGTTGTATGGATGAGTGTGTGGTTTTGTTTCTTCTACGTGTATATGGCTGTGTATACTTGTGAATCTGTTTAGCTTTATTAGCAGCGTATACTTGCATACAAGATCATTAAGAATAACATCTTTTAGCATTTATGTTGCTAGGTTTTTCGTTGCTGTTGTTTACACTTATTATTGGCACAGCCTCGAATGATCATGTATATTCTGGAGTATTCCATTTCCGTTAATTTGAATATTATCTGTATTGTGTTGACCAGGGTTGTAACATTTTGACAACTATAGATTAATTGGCAGTGCTGCCAAGTACATATAGCCACATTGCCGTTTTATTTAAATCTATTTCTAATCTTTGTAACAATATTACCAGCAAGTTGTAATAATGGCCCTTACACCGACAAAACAATTGGGGTATTCACACAGTGTGCTATCTCTGTCATATTGTCATAGTCATAATATTTTAGACTAGTTTAAAAAAGTTGTTGTTGTGCTGCATATAAAAGTCATACAATAATAGCACTTTTTCAGGTATGTGTTTGTGTTGTCATAAAACAGCTCTAGAGATCTGAGTCGAGCATCCGAAAATATTTATGCGAGGCGGCGATGGTATATGTTTCCGCTGATTTTTATATACATATGATTCACGACTAAAAAAACATTATACTACAAAAACAAAATATACATAAGTGAAGAATTTGTCTCTTTAACTTACGTAGCTGGCAGCCACGTTTATTCGGATACCGCCGAAAAAAATGTGTTCAGCGCACATCAAGGCTGCAGCTGTTAAGAGTTTAATAAAATTTATTTTTTGCTGTATTATATTTGATACCAAAACAAGCTCCCTGGGTTATACAACGATACAAAGAAAACAGCGTATTCACATTTTCAAAACATGTTTCTTCCGCGCATCTACACTTACGTCATACATCGAAATATATTTAAATACAAAGATTTGTTTATATATAATTTTTTATGTAAAAAGTTTCAATTTGGGTTTTATTTATTATACATTTAATAAAAGAATAAAAATTGGATTTAATTTAAAGTTTTGTATCATTTCCTTTTTCTATTAGTTAAATCTTCAGCAATTTTTTTATTTAAATTTCTACTTTTCAAATACATCCTTGCGCGAAAAAATAATTTTTTCGCTGCAATTTACGTTGGATTTTTCTAGATGGATTTTAAAGAAGTTTTTTCCAATTAATAAATTGTCCCAATTTGTATTTGTAGGGATTTTATCTAATTCTTTTATGTAGGACATGGTTTCCTGTATTGGCTTTGATATTCCGGCTTCGCAAAATATTTTTGTTTATTAAAACAATAAACCAAATGCACTTTCAGGCTAAGATTACGACAAGCACTCATATCCAAGGTAACAATTTCTGCATTCAACTTTTCAAATGCACAAGTTTAAATTTCATCTATATTTTCCTTTTTAATAGCTATGTTTTCAATTGGCCGCAAAATATTGTTTTTTAGTGAATGATGATGTTTTAGAAGATTTTTCACAAGTTTTTTATTATGCCTTCGTTTAATTCTATGAGAACGGTTGTTATTTCATTTCATTCATCATTTGGGCTCTCTCTTTGATTATTGTTGGAACTACGTCTGCTTTGAGATATCTTTTTTTAGCGAAGCCTATGTGAACGTATTCATATGGATATTGCAACTGTAAAATAAATATAACACTTTTGTTATCCATTTTATACTACATCGTGTTCTCGAAATCTTCCTCTTTAAAATGATACATGCAGATGTGAGAAATATCCGGATTGAATCTCTTATGGCCGCAGAAGCTAATCCATTTCTTTCGAAGAGCACTGTCTTTGGGAAATTGGAAAAAACTACAACCAGACCCTTCATTTTCAAAAGTTTTATAGCAATTCACAACACTACACTTCATTTTGTTTGTTTTTCATAATTATAATCTTTAAATTGTTATAGATTCTATTATTATTTTATTTTTTTATTTATTTTATTATTATTTTATTTTATTGACACAAATCACAGAACACATCTTATTCGCACAATATTTTTTTTAAATGTCACACAAAACAGCTGATGCGTTATACAAAGGCCCAACTATCAATTCATCTCACTATTACAACAATAAAACCAGCCATGCATTTTTGTGTGTAAAATTTTCACTTTATCAAAGACATTGGCAACAGCATCACGACAAAGGTTTTTGTGGTTTGGCAATAATTCATTTTACGATAACAAAAATTAAATAGTAAACAAACATCGGTAAAAGGTAAAAAAAAAATATATTGACGGCCAAAAATGTAAACAAAAAAATTTGTCAAAAACAGTAACTAAAAATTTTAACCGCCTAAGCACAACCCTGCAAAGTATCATCCGAATTGTGGAGATGACCTGTTTATTTGGCCATGGGTTATATAATGCAAGCCGAGTCTTTGATTTTTTTGCAATTATAAATTAACTTACCTTTATCGCAGGCGAGAGTTCGAAAGCTATGCACTTCTGACTTTTACAATTAAGAAAGATAGTTCTTTATATGCTCATTTTTATTTCAAAATTAATATTTATTTTATTAAAAGATTTAAAACACATTCCCTAACACATAAATAATATTCATACACACACAAACATGTATGTTTTTGTTATTATAAACACATATTTTAAAAGAAAAATCTAATAAACAGTTTTCAAAGTCTTTAGGATTTATGCATGTTAATTTATATTAATTTGATATTAAATATTCAATATTTATATTAATTGAATATTAAATATTTAATATTTATATTAATTGAATATTAAGTATTTAATATTTATATTAATTTAATATTGTAAAATTTTCTTAGCATACTTAAAATAAAATAGGTTTTTAAACTTTAAATTTTCAACTTTATAGTGTTAATTACATTGTCTGTGATGGAATGGAAATTAAAGCTATACATTTAAATAATAAAGTACATATAAAGAAGTGTAATCACAAACGATGAATATAGTTAACATTTGTTTAACATATAGATTTTTTGAAACAATAGAATATTCAATAAAATTTTTCTTAATACAAGCACATTATCAAAAAGATTAATACTCCCTCGATAGAGACCAGATAATGCTGGGAATTAAGCCCAAAACTACTAACACTGATAAACTACCCGCATTATTCTTAAGTAACTTTGAATTTTTTTTTATTATGATATCAAGTTTTAAAATTATAAACTTTGCTACATTCTTTATAGCCAATTAATTTAAAATATATTAAACTTTAACAAACGCAGATGATGAATATTATTTATTAAAAATATTATACTGCCATATTTATTAGTAATTAAGACTTCAAGCTTAACATATTATTGCTGTCAATACCAATTAGCAACGTCAACACATTTGAACAGCTGGTTACTTTTCAGCACTTACTAACTATCAAGAATGACATAATATAATACATTTCAATACATGAACTCTGCTTAACGTTTTCAAATCACTAAAATTGTTTTTGTTGATTTCACAAATATGACTTGATTATAATTATTACATATTACAATTATTATATTATAGTCACGTCTTACTATTTAGTTAACCAACTCAACGAATGAAATTTATATATGTATATTACATTATTTAAAATTAGATTACTATTTGCTATAAATGCAAAATATTAGGGATTTTATTTTTTATATTTACAATTTTCTTATGCATATTCATATGTATAAATAATAATAATAAAAAAAAAATACATAAGTATAGACAGACCTTCATATATACGTTTGTAGGTGGCTTCAGTTTCATTAAAGTATATCATGTTGGAGGTCCGGTAGACGCGAGTTAATATGTCAATAATATTTACTTAATACTAAATTATATATAAGAAAAGGGCATGAACAAACATGACCGAAAGAAATGTATACTGCCAAGAAACGAAGGAAAATCGGAAACATATTTTTCACAAATAAAAAAGTGAAAAACTTGTATTCGTGTAGATTAAGATACCTAGCTATAAGAAACGATAAAGAAAACTATTATAAATATAGTGAAAAACATATTATTAGGCAGCCTTAAGAATATTAGTAATAAAGAAGTACACGTTTTGGTGTACCTAAAAAATAAAATATTGTTACAAAGATTAGAAATAGATTTAAATAAAACGACAATGTGGCTATATGTACTTGGCAGCACTACCAATTAATCTATAGTTCTCAAAATGTTACAACCCTGGTCAACACTATATAGATAATATTCAAATTAACGGAAATGGAATACTTAAGAATATACAAGATCATTCAAGGCTGTGCCAATAAGAGTAAACCACAACAACAACAAACATAGCAACATAAATGCTAGGAGATGTTATTCTTAATGATCTTGTATGCAAGTACTCGCTGCTAATAAAGCTAAATAGATTCACAAGTATACACATATACACATAGAAGAAGAAACAAAACCACAACACACAGAACACTCATCCATACAACCACTCATAGTTACCATAGGCAAAACACACAGAACACTCATACATACAACCACACATAGTTACCATAAGCAAAACACACAAGTTAGCATTGTCATGTATACAAACACACGTATATAGCTACATGTCAAGTAAAGTACAACCACCATGCCCAGAAGTTTCGCGAGGTTACCAGACGACGTCATTTTTGCTATATAAAGGCGCTGCCAGAACTCAGCGAGTGAGTGTGATTTCAAATATAGATGTGTTAACATCGCTAAGTGTTGAGTAGTACAAATACTCGTGTTAATAAAGTAATAAATAAAGTGTTGCCGCATTTTATTTCTGAAATTAATTTGTCCGTGTTTTAATTTGATGCAATAAAACGAATCCGTTTTTACGAAAAGGTCTAAAAACGTAACAATATATTTTTTTAACTCATTCCTTAGACAAGGAATTAACTGGGAGCTCAACCGGGATACAAGCGAAATAATCTTGTATTCCCAACCAAACAAAAATACACGATCCTGTAGATGGATAAAGTAATAATTCCTAAAGTATTGGAAAAAATAATATAATAATAATTCTTGAAATTTCTTCGGATTTTACTCCTAGTCAAATGCAGCACTGCATATCACATCCCTGTGGTAGGCAAACGATCAAATTAGTTTGGTATTTTCCTTTACACCTTATCCTACTGCACTGACCGTTATATTTCCAGACTAATCAGAAACTTACGCATCAACTAAAGGAAAAAGGGAAGAAGAATCATAGCCAACCCGGTATGGAAATTGAGAGAAGACGGCAGAATGAGTTTTGTGGCGGTGGATTAGACCGGGCAGAAAAGTAAAAAAAGATGAGTAAAAAAAGAAAAATCAAGGCGCGATCGAACACTATAAAATACATTAAAGAAAAAACTTAAGTGAAATATTTGCTAAATACCAAACTAATAAAGTTACGAATTTTAACTTGAATTATACAGGTATGAATTTAAAAAATTTGCTCGAGATATGCACACAATTCTTTGGAAAAAACATTGTACTTTTTTATGATTCTCAGAATTAAAAAAAAAAAGTAATGAACAAAAGGTTATTTGATTTTGATGATTGCAGTAGTAAAGTAATAAGCGCCAATAAATTTGCGTGGAGAATTTAAAGGAAAAAAGGGTAAACTGCTGTTTCTTAATTATTTGGGTTTTCCGTTATTTACCTTCATGATTTTTTACAGAAATTGCACCCACATTTATGAGTGCTCATGTTTTGGAACGTTTCGAAGTATGCGTCCATTCATAAGTACCTGTCAGTAAAATATTGAAAAATACGTAGTATTTATAGATGTTCATTGATCGATTTTTCTCCAGTTTTTTAATTATAACTGAAACTGAGGCCCAAGAGTTTTACGACAATGGAAAGTTTTTCTATTTCACATGGGGTTTTATGCTCGAAGCTTCTGGAGTTTGACAAAGACAGAACAAAATTAAAATAGTTTTTGCAACAATCGCACGTTGGCTCAAACGAAACTAGAGCATGTGAAATTTGGGATACAATATATAAAGGCTTTTACTCTAACTTCAAACAAAGATGGCAGGATTCTAATCGTACGAAGTCGCGATTTGAAAAAAATAATGCAAATTGGCTTGACAGCACATTTACAATTAAGTTTACTGAGGCTAAATGTTCTACCAGTTCTGGACTTGGTCGGCCACGTAAATCGTTTGGGGAGTGCTGTGATCGCGCCAAACGATACAAGAGGGATGAAGTATGTGCTATGTTTCCTCAAGAAGTAATTGATTTTACTTCTAGTATTTCAAGAACCAACCACAAAATTTGTACATTGAAAACTTTTGGGATGCTTACAAAGCTTGAACTTACAAAAGAAAAATACGAGTATCTAATTAGTTAGAAAATGAAGGGTACAAAATACTTGTACCATACAAAGAACTTGCGAAAGACAAAACTAACAGTTAAAGGAAACAAATAAAATTGAAAGCGGAAATCTAAAAATGTACTATAAATGGGGATGTGATGGGGCATGTAGTCAAAGCGAATACCAACAGAGGTTTTCAGATGATCAAATTTCTGACTATCATTTATATATGATATCAGTTGTACCACTTAGATTATCATCAAGTGATTATCATTAAGTGATGACATAAATAAATTAGTATGGAACAACAATAAATTTTCTTCCACACAGTATTGCAGAACACTACAGTTTGCATACGTTAAACTTGACACCTCAAGTTATACGAGAAGAAAAGAGAAGAGTCGATGAGGAGATATCTCAACTAAAAGAATTTGAGTTAAATTACCATTTACTGCAACAATTCAAGCATCTATTAGGACAAAGTCGGAAGGTTCTATTTATGTAAAACAATATCCCTATCCAATATCAGATAACGAATTTATTAATGACGAAATAAATAAGCTCTTGCATAATGAAATCATACAATCAAGTAGGAGTCCGTACAATTCCCCCATTTAGACAGTCGCTAAAAAGGTTACGGATGACCAAGGTAAACCCAAAAGACGCATGGTAGTCGATTTTCAGAAGCTAAATGCTCAGACAATTACTGACTGCTACCCGATTACTGATGTTGGAATGACAATCCAGAACTTAGGTAAAGCAGAAGTATTCACCACATTAGATCAGGATTTCATCAGATCTGTATAAAGGAATCAGACAGGGAAAAAACAGCATTCAGTGTAAATGGCGCAGAGTATGAATTCTTGAGGACGCCTTTTGGGCTAAAAAACGCTCCTATTTTTCAACGATGCATAGATGATACTCTCCGTACATATATAGGAAAATTTGCGTACGTCTAAAAAAACTTTATATTAATATATTCTTCTTCACCTGAAGAACACATGGAGCAATCCGCACTATAGATAATGCACTCCACAATGCAAATATGAATATATCTGATGAAAAATCACATTTCTTCCAGGATTCTGTTCAATATATAGGACATATTATAACACATAATAAAATAACGGTAGATCCTAATAAAATGGAAACAATAAAAAATTATTCCATTCCTACGAATTTAAAAGAGCATAGGATACAAAATTTATTTAGAACTTTGCAGCGATACATCTCGGAGGAGAAAATGGTGGAATTAGTAAGAATCAAACAGCAAAAGTGGGAATAAACTCTCTCAAAATAAAAATCCTATAGCATTTATTTCACGTACTTTAAATGAAACATAACAAAACTACAGTACGAATGAAAAATAATTATTAGCCATTGTCTGGGCCTTGCAAAACTTAGAAATTATCTTTGCGGTATTGCAAACGTAACAATAACTGCTCAACTACCATAATAAAAACCGATACTCAATAATCTACAAGGAAGGAGACATAATTTACGCAAAAACACACTGCCGCAACATAAATACAATTAAATATCTACAACATAAAGTAAAAGAAGATCGTGGGGACACGATCTTAACAACAAAGGTTAATGTTATACATAAAGATAGTATAGGTAGACAAACAGCACTATGCATAAGTCAAGAGGAATCTTGATATTGTTTTTTTATATCAATTAATGGCGATAGAATAACTGATTTAACGGACAAAAAATACGTTCTAATAGAAACAGACCCTACATTGTGTCGAAATCTAGTACATACGAGTTTTCGACCTAAATCGAATTGTTTTTTACTAGTGTAGCATGACTCAAATTCATCATTACCAACAAGTAAATTTTTTGGCAAATTTTAAATAAAAAAAATATCATGTTACCTTCAATAATAAAACGATCAACACTCTTAATGACTATTGCTGACACAGCGTGTGAAACTAAACTGCTACTGTATCAATCGTTCAACAGTCAACTCTTTTGATGTTGTACACTGATCGGTTTGTTATACATTACAAATCTAGCCAAAAGTATTCTGTCAGTTGCTACACTATCCACTGTACATGGAATTGCTAAGTAAGCAATTATTTAATATAAATTTCAATGAGTCTATTCAATAAAAGGCATTATTTTGTTTAACCTCAAGGAGTGCTACCAGTTAGCACCTAGCCTAAAAACTAGCTTAAAATTTATTTTATTTTGAGGGACCAACTCTACACTCGATTTCCCATATAAAATGAAATCTACTTTGCCACTAGATTTGGACGAAATCTACCTAAATCTAGTAGTACTTAGTGATACAACTATGGTTTTTTTCCAACTTGTACAAAAAATATTACACTGTTCAAAGTAAAATGACATTTCATTTCAAAAACAAAAGAAACGAAATGGCGCACGTTGTTAAAATTATTGAAAAAATTAGAAATTTTCAGGCATATATTAATAAAATGGAGAAGAAAAGTGAAACAAATGAAGTACAAGTCTTAAAAAAAGGTAAAAATTTGTTAAATCCTATTTCTTTATAATCTCATATATTACTTTTGTGTTACAAAAAAACGAATTTACAAGAAAAGAAAGTAGAGGAGGAGTCTCTTCTAATAGCAATTTGGAGAGATGAATAGACGATTTTAGAGGATGCCGAAAAAATAGCCACGTATACCAGGACATATCTAGTGGGATAAAAAGCAACGACTTTGATTTTAGTCCAGAGGAAGTGAGGGTCAAAATACACAACCTCACAAATATATGCAGGTAGGTATACACATTTATAATTGTATATTTGCTATGTGGTGTTATTACGAAGGTAAATAAATAGACGATTAAATATCTACATGTATTATTTTCAGGGATGAAAAGCGAAAGGTTGGGCCCTCTGGTGGATCGCCATCAAATTGGCCGTTTTATGAAAGGCTTCACTTAATTTTGGGGTGCTTCAAATCGAACTGCATTGAGGTGATTATGGATGAAAGCATTGATAAACCACCATAAAAATATTTTCTATTTATACCTGGTACTAATCACTTTTTTGCCCCTAGCAGATACCCCCAGCACATCAAATAGTGGAGAAGAGAACAAATTTTCAAACCATAATGTTGGAGAAAATTCTGCAGTCTAATGTAAATAAGAAAGGGGGTAGAAAAGAGTGCTGGGGTGGACACAAAAATGTTGAAGCTACGGGAGGATTTAGTTTTAATAGAAAGAGAAAGGAATGAAATTCTGAAGTCGATATTAAATAAGTAAAGAAAAGATTTATATCCTAATTTTGCAAAAGTACCGCAACCAACGTTTAAAAAAATGTACATATTGAAATATGAAGACTTGAGACAATTGTTGAATCACTTTTGCTAATCGATGTTAGTTTTAAGCATAAAGGCTCACAAGTTTTTCAGCCCATTCTGAAGTTTTCGATGAACATTTCATCTGAGATAGTAGGAACATCTTCCTCCCAAAATTAATTGTGAGTTTTGATTAACATAGGCTAGCCGACTTGTGTTCAATATATATACATATAAGAAAAAACATGGAGGAGGATAATGCGAATATACAAAAATAATAGGAAGATCTATTGGACAATTTTTAAAGCTATTTGCACACAATTTCTTTTAGATACTATTGAAGGAGCTTATAGAAAATAAGAATACTGACACAAACACCAATCAGGCCAAGAGGAGAGCATGGCTTGATGTCGAGGAAAGGTATGTACTCGTATAATAAGGAGACCAGATGCAGTGAAGTACACACGTGTAAGGTTTTCTGCAATATATATTGTTCTTTTAGTTTCAATGGCTTGTGTACGGGTAGTAAAAGAAACTTGACCCAGTTGACAACCCAATGGGCGGCAACGAAAATATCAGCTAGAAAGGAGGTTTCTCAACACCGGCAGGAGCTTTTTAAAACTGGTGGAGGACCTCAACCCGCTGAAATGGCTACATGTAGTAGTGACATAGCTGCATGGTTGCCCAACGAATTTGTAACGGATGAAAACAAATTCGACTCCGACTTTGTTACGCCTGCTTCAATGTATGTACGAGTAGTATTCATAAAAATGGTTGTAATAATAACAAAAGTGACAATAATGAAAATCATAACAGCAATAATGACAATAAAAATAGCAATATTAAGAATAAGAGTACTAACGATAGTATTAATAAGAATGATGTGTACAAAATATATTTTTAGGTTCTAGATGATGAAGATAATGTCCTGTTCCCACAAAACGAAATTATTGTATTTGATGGAACAGTAATATTCAGCGAAACGGAATCGCCCCCAAAAAACACAATATCTAAAAAGGTATGCTAACAAAACAGTATAAAGATATGCCCATGGTCAGTGGGGTATACCGTATGACCTGATTGGTCAGTACTATGGATACATTGACCCCTATTCGCTTAGGTGCTGGGGTTCCCACTCACCCGTACCATCACATTTGCTCCAGCAGTGGATGGAAAACCTTGCTATGGCCACCGCCCCCGTCAATCTCGACAAACCCCGATTGGTTAATGTATGCGGAATAAAGAAATACATGATCCAGGCGAAGCCCAATAGAAAAATAGACTCACTATATCTGCTCACTTCCTTCTCAACAGAGGAATACTTCCCCGTACTCATCGAAAAAACTCACAGGGAACAGACTGCTAACTATTAGATACATATGCACATAAAAACCGTAAAGAATTTGTATGTACATACGTATATATAAAAATAAGCATATTTGAAATATTTGCATATACATAATTATGAACAAATACAAGCATTTACATGCATAGTTTAACTTAAAATACAGTTCTCCATCAAATTTATTCAAAATATCTGTTTGGCACAAGGCGCATCTATATATATAGAAAGAATGCATCTTTGACTTTTGGAGCACATTAGAATTTTAAAAAGAAGTAATGAAAATATTGACACGGAAGAGTTGGTAGTTAGAGCGATGGGCTTTTATAACAATACTATTCACTCGACTACTGGGCTGAGGCCTATGGATTTTATAAATCGTTCTGATATCGATTACCAGAATGTAAGCAAATATATGGACAGTAGAAAGAGGAGGGCTATACAAAAAATAAATTCTAGGAGGAAACAGGTTCCTCGATACGATAATCGGGATCTGTACGTTAAAAATCCTCAAGCCCAAAGGCAAAAGACTGCTAAGAGATTTTTGAAGTTTAATTCTAATAATCCTAATAAAGTGGATTTAGCAAATATTAAAAGACCTCCAAAAACTTTTTCAGGTAGCAACAATGTTGATCGGTCTGGTACTTCCGCTGTTTTGGACTCTGCGGTGCATATTGGATATGTTGAGACCCAAGCGGGTTATGCAGTTTTGCAGTGTGAACCTGTTGATATTATAAATAGATTCTCCGAGTTGATCCATGTAATCGATATACGGGACATGGAAGATACCATTCAGAAATTGAAAACAAGTATATCTCAAAATTTTAAAATAAACGACGGTTGGTTGATTGTTAATCTTAATAAAAAAATTTAAGAGTTGGAGCACTCTTTGCAGACCCTAAGAATTCATACTAGAACAAGAAATAGAAGAGCTTTGATAAACGTAGGAGGTAGAGCAATAAACTGGCTCTTTGGAATATGGATGATGAAGATAGATCGAGAATAGAAGATCACTTAAAGAAAATAGATTTTAACCAGAGAAGTATGATCGACAATTTGAATAAGCAAATAAATAATTAAATGCAGGGCTACTTACAGAATGTCCGACTTGTGGTGGAACAAAATAGGAATTGGTTTAATGCGGTATATACAGGTGTGACGATAAAAGTATGAAAATAGCGAGATACAATAACTTCGTTTTGTTAATTAATGAAGTCAAAGATAAAATTGACCAGGTGCAGGAGAATATTATGATGTCTAGATATGGAGTGACAAGTAGATTTTTCCTAACAAATGGCATAATAGATCACTTCGAGATTGACAGTCTAAAGTTGAGGCATATGAGAAGTAGTATGGGGTCCATGGATGGCAGTTTCATTGTTTTGTTGATACCCGATTTCATTGATATAGAATATAGGGCAGAAATAGTAGTGCCTAAACCGAATCGAGATTCCATGCAGTTGAACATAGAAATAACGAAGACGGTGACTGTTGGGAACGTCACATATTTTGTGGACGGAGAAAGTGTGTTGCATAAAATGAGGGTCGTGCAATCATGTTTACATAATATCCTGAGAAATAGTTATGTTGAATGCCAAAGGGTTTTAATGAGACAGAGATCAATAGTAGAGATTGAGGTTGGAAACTTGTTGTTGGTCAATGTGAAAAGTATCCTATATGACTCATGTAGTAATTTCTTTTACCCTTTAAATGGAAATTATATTGGAAATTGTGAAATTAAAAGTAAATTGAATATTGTTATCCCCAATTTTAATGTTCTACCTAGTAACATAAGTGAAAGATTGCCTGAAACATATTTTACATATGTAAATAGAATAAGAGAAATGATTCTAGAAAAACAAAATAATCATAAATTTTATATACATTGTTTATTTTATTAGTTTTATGTTATGCTTTATATAAGATGTTACGATTATGTTATCTGGGCTTATACCGAAAGAAAAAAAATACCAATCTGGTATCCCAGTGACCTGACGGTAGGTCGCAAACAACAAACGAAAAAGACAAGCATTCGGGTTTCTTTGACAATTTGCTGACGTGGCACCGGAAAGGAGAAAACAGACACAAAGTTCTAGAAAGATCGAGACGAACCACGCGCCTGCGAAGACAAAAGAAATAATTTAGATAGCAGAAGAGAAAAAAACTAAAAGGTGTGACTATTGCGGAGATAAAGGAAAGGAAAATATATATTACCCAGAAGGATCAGATTCTGACCGGACGAGGACGCAGTGTTATACCTTCATACTTACCGTACTTACCTGCAATTATTCCGGTCAACAGCGCCTTCATACTTACCGTACTTACCTGCAATTATTACACCGCAGTAACCTGCCAACAGCGCCTTCGTACTTACCGTACTTACCTACAATTATTACACCGCAGCAACCAGCCAACGGCACCTTCTACTTACCGTAGTTATCTGCACCAAGGGACGTGCGGCGGCTTGCTATATTGTATTTGTATACCGTAACATTACAGTAATCATACTTGCTTATGACATATCGCTATTAGGTCTTATAAAATATTATATCATATCAATTATATTTACTTGTATAATATATAGTATAAAAATGTTTAGGGGATGAAACTGTTACGTAGACAATATTTATGTAAACAAACATTTTGATAAGTGATATACACAGAATACCGAGACATGATTATGCATGCGGACACGTTACAAAAATTTTGTACTGAAAGAACTGCCACGTGGATAAAATTTATGTAAACAAAAAACATTAGTACATAGAATACGGAGGCATGCTTATGCATGCAGATACGTCACAAAATTTTGTAGCAAACGAAACTGCTACGTGGACTATTGTGGTAACTGATAAACTACAAAATTTTTGAGCTTAACAAGTTTTCAAAGCAGGATTTTGAAATTTTGAAGTTGAGCTTTTATTTGTACAATGAAGCTCTTCTGGTACACACCATTATATCGCAGACTTTAGCGGCATCATCTAAAGGAGTATCGCAAAAGAGCAATGCAGGAAGAATTTGAGGGATATCTTGAAGGAGATGAGGAGCTTTTCCTAGAGATGTCATCACAACCAACTTCATCCAACGCACTCCAAGAAATAGATGAAGAGATGCTGACAGGTAATAATGACCTATTTTTAAGCATCAATACTCAGCCTGCCGAAACTGACACTGAATCTAACAGAAGTGAGGTAACCAACAAACCACACATAGAAATATAGGAAGTCCAAATGCTTCCAAATATTGATGTGTCAATATTTCTCGCATTGTACGAAGATACCAACGATCAATTGTTGGTAGAGGCACCGGACGCAGTGGAGGCAGATTTACATTAAAAAATATATGTATATGTATGTATAAATATTATAAAATCCTTTGCAAATGCTTAATAAAAATAAAAGCCATGCACATAAATATATATGTATGTTTAAGCAACGGCCTTTTTATTTAAAAAAATATGTACTTATGTTTGTACAGCAGGAAAACAAAAGTGTAAAAGTACAGTCACATCAATCGGCAGACAAACTCCATCAATGATCGTCATACACAAAATGAACAAATTCAATATATATATAAACAGGGAATCAATTTTCAATGTCGCCAAGATCAGAACAATTAAATTATTCCCTACATTCTAATATATGAAAAAAATTAAATTAGAAAAAAAAAACTACTGAATTGCTGGACGAAAAACCCTAAGTAAACACACCAAAATTTTAATAAGCAAAAAATTAAAGAAGAAATCTAACTTCAGCAAGAAGAAACCAAATGCATTAGGGCCATCCACATAAGTTAAGGTCTACGCAGATATAAGAACTTACATTAGTTGTAAACAACCCTTACCCTTAATAAAGATAAAAAATATATATTCTATGTAAGAAACCATATAACTTTAAGTAATAGAGATGTTGTAAGAACAAAGAGTAATAAACAAAATTTCCCATCATAAAATATTTAGAATTTGGAATTCCATAAACATTAAAAAATAAAAACTAACAACGAATAAATATCATGAGCATTAGAGATAAGAACAAACAAAGAAACTAGATAACGAATGCAAGCCAGATTTTACTTGCATATAACAAAGAAATACAATAAACCCTAGTTTATTTTTAAGATACTCATGTTTAGTATATAAACGATCTGTAAAAGAAATAGGACAGTTCATAAGTAAACTCAAATCAAACTAGTATTGAATAAAATAAAGGTGCGTCGGAAAAAGTATATAATTTTTTTATATTAAAAAAAGTGACAACTTTAACTTATATAACTACAACACTTGAAATAGTGTAATTCCGAAAAATGTTCTTAAATTTTATTATTCACAATGGACAGACAGAAATTCCCACGCTCACATAAGGACAGACATGTATTCTCAAGGTCACATATGGACAGAAAGAAATTCCCACGCTAGTTATACACATGCCGACAACGGAGCTTCGCTCCATGTTTATGTCATGGCAAATGTTTGTGTGTCTGTCGTCGTTTTAGATTTCTACGCACACCACGCGGTGGTGGTGTGTGCGGTGTGTTATAAATCTTTACCGATCAATTTATACAATGGAAATATTTTTTTATTAATGTTAAACGAGAACTTTATTTATCAAATGTAATAATTAAAATAGTTTAATCAGCAAAAATACAATATATATAGTTCAAATTTAATAAAATTTTAATAATCAATGTCTACATTTGAAAGTGAGTGTTCGTATTTTTATTCTATTAAAAGTTGTTCTTACAATTATACGGAAAGTGAAAATGGTTCGTCAAAGCAAAGTGAATTTTCAATCAATAAAAACCAAATTGACAGACAGCGAAGGAGAAAGCGAGAAAGTGGAAATTATATCGAATGCACAAATATTACCTCCCATAGTAATACCAAGCACTCAAGATGTGATAGCCGAATTGGAAATAGCGATGGATACTGCAAGCCAAGAAGCAGTACAGAAAGCTCAGAATCTGCAAGAAGAATTGAAAAATGGATCAATGAACAATCCAACATTTATGGAAACAATGGAACTTCTTTGGGAGACAAATTTTCTTGCAACAATTCTACCAGTTCTAAAAGATATAGAACGACAATGTATCAAGAAAAGGAATCTGATTTGGAAGAAAACTATTACCTCAATACTGAATTTGATGCTGAACATAATGAAACAATTAAAGATGGATCGTGTCGACTTAAAGAATTGTTCTTTCGAGGAATTCAAGAAAGAAGTCTCAAACGATATTTACAAAAATAATGGATATGGACTTGACGAATCTAATTATAGAATCTTATACGAAAAACACAGAGGTACCATCTTCTTCATCTGCGAACATAACGACCACTTCCACATATATAAAAGGTAGTAGTTAGCGATAAGCAGAATACATACAATATTTCTTGTCTCACAGACAATCAATAATAGAAAAAGATTTAATCCTAAACAAACCAATAAACGGTTAACAAGAAGACACATGATAATTATCATATGTAGACATACCCTTAAGTATGAGATAAGAGACAACCATAACTGGACAATGCAGTACTAGACATAAACAAACATTAGGCAGTAATAAATAAATAACCACAATTATTATTCTATGTTAACATTATGTTATCACTAACATAAAAAAAGTATTGAACAAAGGAAACTACTATTGAACTCTGTTTGAATATACTAGAGATAAGGCTTAGAATTAGTATAAATAGTTATTAAGTAACCTTTGTAAAGCAGTCTTAAGAATAAATTGAAATAAAGTGCACGTTGGTGTGTAAAAAGAAGATATTATTTTTTTGACTTATTCCTCACTTGAGCCCCCTAACTGGGGGCTCAAGCCGGTACAGATACAACAAACGACTTTGAAAAAAAAAAGCAAAAATCTCTGAAAAATTGGGACAAGCTGGACAAACGCCAGAAACGTCAAAAAATCTTCAATTCCCTACGCCTTTTAAGGATTAAAGAGGATACAATGGCAGAGGAAATTGCAACTCTAAGAGCACAAATAGAACTACTAACACAGGCTTTGCAAAATACCCAAGTAAAAGTAAACGTACTAGAAGAAGAAAGATCCCTCAACATAACTACTAGAGAAGAGTTACAAGACTTCACACCGAATATAATCGATGCAAACCAAATAAATCTAAAGACGTTTGAAACAATACCATGTTTCAGCGGGGATAAAAATCAATATAGATCATGGCGGAAGAGAGCTTGGACGTTCATGAAAAACATAAAGCAATTCTCGAATCACCCAAATTACTACACGGCATTCACTATTGTACATTCAAAAATCATTGGCGAAGCAGCGGACATACTCATTAACCACAATACAAAGATGAACTTTTATTCGATCATAAACAGGCTAGATTACACATATGCCGATCAGCGACCACTATATGTGCTCCTTGAGGAAATGAAAAGAATCACCCAAGGAAGACGCACACTATCGGAATTCCATAGCGAAGTAAGCAAAGCATTGAATCTCGCACTCTCAAAGTTTGAGATGTCACAAGACGAAGGATCTGCATACATGCTAGAATATGCAAACCAGGAAGCTGTCCGATCATTTATCACAGGACTCAACAGCAAGTATACAAGCGGAACATTGTATAGCCACCATCCAAAGAATTTAGAAGCTGCATACGCAATAGCAAGCACTATATACCACGACAACACGAACATGCAGTTCGACACACAAGCTGCACCCCAACGCTTCAATCAAAGGCAAAATTATGAAATAAAATATTTTGAGGATAAAAGAAGATACAACCCGAATATATAGGTACAACGCAACCATCAACCACGGCCAGAACCAATGGAAGTAGATAATTCCCAACAATATAGGCGACCAACTCAATACCATGGAGGAAACAACTCTCAACATCAATATACTCATAACCCATTCAGAAGGGATCAGCAGATACCAAAACGCAACAGACCTCCTTCATCACGAAACCACTCCGCAAATAAGGTTCAACGGGTAAACCAAACTACAGATGAGGACTTCCAATCAATTACCACACACACTGATGATGTCTATGAAACAGGAAGTGCTTTTTTAGGGGAATAAACGGATTACCATGCCTCCAAAGGCGATGCCAAGCCACAGGTAAATTCGTTAACATTTTAATAGATACGGGGGCAACAAATAATTATATTAGTTCTAAGTGTGAAATAGGAAAATCCATTCAAATAAAGGTAAAAACGCTTCACGGATATTCTTTGACCAGAGCAAAAAAGATAATTACAATATTCAATCATAACTTAGTATTTTTTGAAACCGAAGCTTTAGAGGAATTCGACATGCTTTTGGGTCAGCAGGGTCTCAGAACCATTAAAGCAGAAATCAATCTCTTTGATTATAAAATCACATATAAATATAAAAAACGCGAAACTATTGAACAAAAAGTAAATAACACTATTGGCGACAATAAATATAAAACTGAAATTGAAAATATAATGAAAATAAATGAAAAAACTAATGAAATTCTGCCTTTTACAACCACTCTACAAGCTACAATTAGGAAAAAAAATCAGAAGATTCTATTTGGGTGAAACAGTACCCAACCCAATGGCAGATAGTGAATTTATAAATAAAGAAATTCAGACTTTACTAAAGAACCAAATTATACAACCTAGCAAAAGTCCATACAATTCTCCAATATGGACAGTTGCAAAGAAAGGTACTGATGAGGAAGGGAAAACTAAAAAGCGTATGGTTATAGATTTTCAGAAGATTAATGCTCAAACTATAACTGACAGGTACCCTGACCATCCGTTCTGTATTATACAGAACAGTTCTGTATTTCAGAGCCGTGTTCTGTATAAATTATTGATCTGCGAAAAACGCTAAAATGTTCTGTATTTCATTTACTGTTCTGTATTTGTTCTGTATTTTCATGCCTGAAAGTGATATTCAAAATATTAAAAATTTTTCAACTATCAAAGCGAATTGAGGCGTGACTATGAATTTTGATTTGCACTTTCACGTGTAAATGCTGTTTTAATAAATATGTATGTGTATCAAGGCGAATAATAAATTTGCCATGATGTGTATTGTATACTTGCCGACGCCAACAATACATAGTAGGCCTGGCGTTTAGATATGAAGTGTCATTACAAAAAGAACATTCATCGAGTAATTTTTCAGAAAAAAGTAATCATGTCCCGCAGACGAAAGTGCGTTTTTAATGATGAACTACAACAGCAATATAGTTTTATTAAAAAAACTGATATTGATAGCAAGGTACGATGTTCTAAGTGCATGACAACTTTCAGCATTGCTAATGGAGGCAAACTTAATATCCAACGATCTGTAAAAGAAATAGGACAGTTCATAAGTAAACTCAAATCAAACTGGTATTGAATAAAATAAAGATGCGTCGGAAAAAGTATATAATTTTTTTATATTAAAAAAGTGACAACTTTAACTTATATAACTACAACACTTTTGAAATAGTGTAATTCCGAAAAATGTTTTTAAATTTTATTATTCACAATGGACAGACAGAAATTCCCACGCTCACATAAGGACAGACATGTATTCTCAAGGTCACATATGGACAGACAGAAATTCCCACGCTAGTTATACACATGCCGACAACGGAGCTTCGCTCCATGTTTATGTCATGGCAAATGTTTGTGTGTGTCGTCGTTTCAGATTTCTACGCACACCACGCGGTGGTGGTGTGTGCGGTGTGTTATAAATCTTTACCGATCAATTTATACAATGGAAATATTTTTTTATTAATGTTAAACGAGAACTTTATTTATCAAATGTAATAATTAAAATAGTTTAATCAGCAAAAATACAATAATAGTTTAATCAGCAAAAATACAATATATATAGATCAAATTTAATAAAATTTTAATAATCAATGTCTACATTTGAAAGTGAGTGTTCGTATTTTTATTCTATTAAAAGTTGTTCTTACAATTATACGGAAAGTGAAAATGGTTCGTCAAAGGAAAGTGAATTTTCAATCAATAAAAACCAATTTGACAGACAGCGAAGGAGAAAGCGAGAAAGTGGAAATTATATCGAATGCACAAATATTACCTCCCATAGTAATACCAAGCACTCAAGATGTGATAGCCGAATTGGAAATAGCGATGGATACTGCAAGCCAAGAAGCAGTACAGAAAGCTCAGAATCTGCAAGAAGAATTGAAAAATGGATCAATGAACAATCCAACATTTATGGAAACAATGGAACTTCTTTGGGAGACAAATTTTCTTGCAACAATTCTACCAGTTCTAAAAGATATAGAACGACAATGTATCAAGAAAAGGAATCTGATTTGGAAGAAAACTATTACCTCAATACTGAATTTGATACTGAACATAATGAAACAATTAAAGATGGATCGTGTCGACTTAAAGAATTGTTCTTTCGAGGAATTCAAGAAAGAAGTCTCAAACGATATTTACAAAAATAATGGATATGGACTTGACGAATCTAATTATAGAATCTTATACGAAAAACACAGAGGTACCATCTTCTTCATCTGCGAACATAACGACCACTTCCACATATATAAAAGGTAGTAGTTAGCGATAAGCAGAATATATACAACATTTCTTGTCTCACAGACAATCAATAATAGAAAAAGATTTAATCCTAAACAAACCAATAAACGGTTAACAAGAAGACACATGATAATTATCATATGTAGACATACCCTTAAGTATGAGATAAGAGACAACCATAACTGGACAATGCAGTACTAGACATAAACAAACATTAGGCAGTAATAAATAAATAACCACAATTATTATTCTATGTTAACATTATGTTATTACTAACATAAACAAAGTATTGAACAAAGGAAACTACTATTGAACTCTGTTTGAATATACTAGAGATAAGGCTTAGAATTAGTATAAATAGTTATTAAGTAACCTTTGTAAAGCAGTCTTAAGAATAAATTGAAATAAAGTGCACGTTGGTGTGTAAAAAGAAGATATTATTTTTTTGACTTATTCCTCACTTGAGCCCCCTAACTGGGGGCTCAAGCCGGTACAGATACAACAAACGACTTTGAAAAAAAAAAGCAAAAATCTCTGAAAAATTGAGACAAGCTGGACAAACGCCAGAAACGTAAAAAAATCTTCAATTCCCTACGCCTTTTAAGGATTAAAGAGGATACAATGGCAGAGGAAATTGCAACTCTAAGAGCACAAATAGAACTACTAACACAGGCTTTGCAAAATACCCAAGTAAAAGTAAACGTACTAGAAGAAGAAAGATCCCTCAACATAACTACTAGAGAAGAGTTACAAGACTTCACACCGAATATAATCGATGCAAACCAAATAAATCTAAAGACGTTTGAAACAATACCATGTTTCAGCGGGGATAAAAATCAATATAGATCATGGCGGAAGAGAGCTTGGACGTTCATGAAAAACATAAAGCAATTCTCGAATCACCCAAATTACTACACGGCATTCACTATTGTACATTCAAAAATCATTGGCGAAGCAGCGGACATACTCATTAACCACAATACAAAGATGAACTTTTATTCGATCATAAACAGGCTAGATTACACATATGCCGATCAGCGACCACTATATGTGCTCCTTGAGGAAATGAAAAGAATCACCCAAGGAAGACGCACACTATCGGAATTCCATAGCGAAGTAAGCAAAGCATTGAATCTCGCACTCTCAAAGTTTGAGATGTCACAAGACGAAGGATCTGCATACATGCTAGAATATGCAAACCAGGAAGCTGTCCGATCATTTATCACAGGACTCAACAGCAAGTATACAAGCGGAACATTGTATAGCCACCATCCAAAGAATTTAGAAGCTGCATACGCAATAGCAAGCACTATATACCACGACAACACGAACATGCAGTTCGACACACAAGCTGCACCCCAACGCTTCAATCAAAGGCAAAATTATGAAATAAAATATTTTGAGGATAAAAGAAGATACAACCCGAATATATAGGTACAACGCAACCATCAACCACGGCCAGAACCAATGGAAGTAGATAATTCCCAACAATATAGGCGACCAACTCAATACCATGGAGGAAACAACTCTCAACATCAATATACTCATAACCCATTCAGAAGGGATCAGCAGATACCAAAACGCAACAGACCTCCTTCATCACGAAACCACTCCGCAAATAAGGTTCAACGGGTAAACCAAACTACAGATGAGGACTTCCAATCAATTACCACACACACTGATGATGTCTATGAAACAGGAAGTGCTTTTTTAGGGGAATAAACGGATTACCATGCCTCCAAAGGCGATGCCAAGCCACAGGTAAATTCGTTAACATTTTAATAGATACGGGGGCAACAAATAATTATATTAGTTCTAAGTGTGAAATAGGAAAATCCATTCAAATAAAGGTAAAAACGCTTCACGGATATTCTTTGACCAGAGCAAAAAAGATAATTACAATATTCAATCATAACTTAGTATTTTTTGAAACCGAAGCTTTAGAGGAATTCGACATGCTTTTGGGTGAGCAGGGTCTCAGAACCATTAAAGCAGAAATCAATCTCTTTGATTATAAAATCACATATAAATATAAAAAACGCGAAACTATTGAACAAAAAGTAAATAACACTATTGGCGACAATAAATATAAAACTGAAATTGAAAATATAATGAAAATAAATGAAAAAACTAATGAAATTCTGCCTTTTACAACCACTCTACAAGCTACAATTAGGAAAAAAAAATCAGAAGATTCTATTTGGGTGAAACAGTACCCAACCCAATGGCAGATAGTGAATTTATAAATAAAGAAATTCAGACTTTACTAAAGAACCAAATTATACAACCTAGCAAAAGTCCATACAATTCTCCAATATGGACAGTTGCAAAGAAAGGTACTGATGAGGAAGGGAAAACTAAAAAGCGTATGGTTATAGATTTTCAGAAGATTAATGCTCAAACTATAACTGACAGGTACCCTGACCATCCGTTCTGTATTATACAGAACAGTTCTGTATTTCAGAGCCGTGTTCTGTATAAATTATTGATCTGCGAAAAACGCTAAAATGTTCTGTATTTCATTTACTGCTCTGTATTTGTTCTGTATTTTCATGCCTGAAAGTGATATTCAAAATATTAAAAATTTTTCAACTATCAAAGCGAATTGAGGCGTGACTATGAATTTTGATTTGCACTTTCACGTGTAAATGCTGTTTTAATAAATATGTATGTGTATCAAGGCGAATAATAAATTTGCCATGATGTGTATTGTATACTTGCCGCCGCCAACAATACATAGTAGGCCTGGCGTTTAGATATGAAGTGTCATTACAAAAAGAACATTCATCGAGTAATTTTGCAGAAAAAAGTAATCATGTCCCGCAGACGAAAGTGCGTTTTTAATGATGAACTACAACAGCAATATAGTTTTATTAAAAAAACTGATATTGATAGCAAGGTACGATGTTCTAAGTGCATGACAACTTTCAGCATTGCTAATGGAGGCAAACTTAATATCCAACGATCTGTAAAAGAAATAGGACAGTTCATAAGTAAACTCAAATCAAACTAGTATTGAATAAAATAAAGATGCGTTGGAAAAAGTATATAATTTTTTTATATTAAAAAAAGTGACAACTTTAACTTATATAACTACAACACTTGAAATAGTGTAATTCCGAAAAATGTTTTTAAATTTTATTATTCACAATGGACAGACAGAAATTCCCACGCTCACATAAGGACAGACATGTATTCTCAAGGTCACATATGGACAGACAGCAATTCCCACGCTAGTTATACACATACATATATAAAAGGTAGTAGTTAGCGATAAGCAGAGTATATATAACATTTCTTGTCTCACAGACAATCAATAGTAGAAAAAGATTTAATCCTAAACAAACCAATAAACGGTTAACAAGAAGACACATGATAATTATCATATGTAGACATACCCTTAAGTATGAGATAAGAGACAACCATAACTGCACAATGCAGTACTAGACATAAACAAACATTAGGCAGTAATAAATAAATAACCACAATTATTATTATAATATGTTAACATTATGTTATCACTAACATAAACAAAGTATTGAACAAAGGAAACTACTATTGAACTCTTTTTAAATATACTAGAGATAAGGCTTAGAATTAGTATAAATAGTTATTAAGTAACCTTTGTAAAGCAGTCTTAAGAATAAATTGAAATAAAGTGCACGTTGGTGTGTAAAAAGAAGATATTATTTTTTGACTCATTCCTCACTGAAGGAATTAACTCTCGCAACCGACACATGTAATACTATTAACATTGTTGGTATCATCACAACTGCACTGAAATCCCTAGGCACTGTTCATTCAGAGTTATTTATTCATTCTCATACTATTCCACAAATTTTTCATGTCGTTCCTGATAACTTTAATATACCCTCGGATGGTACATTAGGAAAAGATTTCTTAAAACCAAACAAGTGTAGAATTAATTATAATAACATGACTATATCTTTTCAATCTCATAATAAGAAATTAATGAAGTAAAATGTGAAGACCTTTCTAAGTATTATTAATAATCATCTAAATAGAATGAGGATTAATAATAGAGACAAGTACACATTAGAAAAAGTAAATGAAGCTAAAAGATTTTTAAATAGCAATAGAAATATATTAATTCTTAAATCGGATAAGGGTAATACAACAGTTGCAATTAATAGACATGAATATAATCTAAGAATTATTATATTTATATAATAAATATATTAAGTGATAACTTCAGTTACAAAATTCTGAATAGGGATCAGACAGGAAAACTACAGAAGAAGAATAATGAATTAGTAGAAGAACTTTTCAAAAGGAAGATTGTAACAACACTAGAGAAGAATAGACTTAAAACAACGACTGCAGTAGCTCCTAGATTATATGGGTTACCTAAAATTCACAAAGAAGGATTTCCATTGAGACCTATTTGTTCGTTTATAAATTCACCATCTTATGAACTTAGTAGATATATTACAAATATTTTGAAAAAGATCAATGAAAATTCTATATATAATATAAAAAATTCATTAGATTTTAAAGAAAAATTAAAGAAAATTAAGTTAGATACTAATGATAGGCTTATTTCATTTGATGTAGTATCTTTGTTTCCAAACGTACCAATAGACTTGGCTATAAATACAATAGAGAAAAAGTGTACTTTATTGGAAACATTTACTGAGATGGATAAGAATTTATTTTGTAGAATTTTGAAATTTTGTATAGATGATAATAGATATTTTATATATGATGAGAAATTTTATTTTCAACAAAAAGGATTACCTATGGGTTCTCCAGCATCACCAGTTGTAGCAGACATTGTTATGGAGGAGTTGTTAAATACATGTATTAACAATCTTAATATTAAACCAAAATTTATTACAAAATACGTAGATGATTTGTTTTGTATTATATCTGAGAATGGAATTGAGGATATGCTAGATATATTAAATAGTTTTAATAGTAATATTAAATTTACAATTGAAAGATAATGTAATTTAGAGTTGCCTTATTTAGATACATTAATTATGAGAAGAGATAACAATATAGTAATGGATTGGTATCAAAAGCCAACTGTTCAGTAAAATGAAAGATAGAGTAGAAAAATGGGATAGATCAAATATAGTTTATAAAATACCATGCAAAGGAAATGGATCTGTCAATTGTAAGGAGGTATACATAGGTACAACAAAAAATAAATTTAAAACCAGAATAGCAGGACATAAGAGTAATCAAAAGTATAGACACATTAATTCTGAAAAAACTGCATTATCATCTTTGCATGAAATGCATCAGTTTTTGAAAATGCATCAGTTTTAAGAACAGAAAACAATTATAAACGAAGACTTCTGTTAGAAATGTTAGAAATTATTAATGTACCTGTTAGAGAAAGAATGAACTTTAAAATAGATACTGATAATTTAGCTCAGAATTATAGATATTTAATTCATAGAAATTAAGTTATTAGAATTAATTGTTTATGTTATTTTATTCACACAATACATATATAATATATTTACATATGCATGTTTACAATTAAAAATTAATAATGATTATTATGTTAAATTATTGCCCTGTATGCATGTGTTAAGATACTATATATTAAGATCATATTGATCATAGTTAATCCTGTATTATGTTAAAAAATTTTCTATATTAATATCAAAAACATTAAAAGAATTGTTTGTTAACACATACACATAGTTTTAATTACATTATTATATATAAATAATATTTATAATATTTATGAATTTTGTAGTTAGTATGTTTTAATATTTAAAATTAACTAATTTCTACTTTTTATACATTTTAGAGTTAGTATTTTTAATATATAAAAATTTTTGATTTATGTTGTTAAAAAATTTGTATGTATTTATATAATTGAAAAGAAAAATTTTTTTGACAATATAAAATAATTTCCTGAATTATTTGGACTGACGAGTCAAAATATGAACTAAAAGACAGAAAAAATCGGAAAAGCGTGTGGTGTGAACCAACACAAAGGCTTAAATCGCAAAACCTTATCCATACTGTAAAACATGGTGGAGGAAGCCTCATGGTGTGGGGATGTTTTTCCTCTTTAGGAGTTGGTAAACTCGTCAAAATTGATTCTAAAAATTACTGGAGAGCGCTATGTAAATATTTTGGAAGAAAATCTATACAGCAGTGCAGAGCAAATGGGCTTGGGGGAGTTCATATTTCAACAAGACAACGACCCCAAGCACACGAGTAAGGTCCCTAAGAAATTTTTTGAAGAAAATAATGTTGAACAATTATAATGGCCTGCTCAAAGCCCAGATTTAAACCCCATAGAGCATCTTTGGGCTATCTTAGATGACAAAATCGCGATGGAATCCAGAACAAATATCCAAACATTTTGGGGAAAAATGCAAGGCGAATGGAGGGCGATTCCATCAAATACTTTGAAGAACCTTGCGCTAAGTATGCCAAAAAGATTGAGAGAAGTCATAAACAACAAAGGAGGAGCAACTTCATAGTAAATATTGAAGTTATTTAATTTTTAATAATGTTATACATTGAAGTGTTACTTTATTTTGTCACTTGAATTTTTTTATGTGCCATATAGTTTGTGTTATAAATATATAATATAATATAAGAATTTAACGTTAAGTTCCCTATTCGATGAAATATTAACCGAATTAAAAATAAAACTATATGTTATAAACATTTAATAATATTAAATATGTGTTTTGATCAATATATAACAAATTTTAAAAACCGCACTTTATTTTGTCCGACAGTGTACATTAAAAATTATCGTCTTCCTTATACACAGAGATATGCAATCAAAAATCAAGTCAAAATCTATTAACAAATGATTTTATCGAACCAAGTACATCAAATTATAACAGCCCGTTAATTTTGGTACCGAAAAAAAGTAGGGAAAACACAAAGTCGTATAAAATGTGCATTGATTTTAGAGCAATTAATAAGAAACTAATTGGAGATAAATTTCCATTACCTAGAATTGACGACATTCTCGATAATCTTGGTAGCGATAAATACTTTTCAATTACAGATCTTTTTTCTGGATTTCACCAAATTCCATTACATGTCGATTCAAGAGACTTGACTTCCTTTAGCACATATCAAGGCGCATTTCGATGGAAAGTTTTACCATTCGGATTAAATATGGCTCCGAATTCATTTTCGCGTATGATGTCGATTGCATTTTCTGGTTTAGAACCAAACAAAGCACTTCTGTATATAGACGATATCTTACTTATTATACTTTCCTATTATAACTACCTACTATACTTATTATTGTAACTACTTATTGTATTCTACTTTTAATTTAGTTAAGTTGGTAACGCATCACTCTTTATACTTTACTCATATTCTATTCCATATGACTCGTTAAGTTAAATTGTTGAGTTTAGCTAGTTGATTTATAATAAAAAGACAGTCAGTTGACTAGTACCATTGAAGGATTTCAAACATGTTTTTATTTGCAAAAAAATCATCCGTCACACTATCATGGTTTATGGAAAAGAAAAAGTTTATCGCCAAAAAGCAAGTAGGTTTTAAAGCCAATAAGGGATGCGATGACGCACTGCTCCACATGGACTACTACATCACAAATGCGCTATCAGCTAAAAGCCATGTAACAGTCCTCTCAGTTGACTTCGAGAAAGCATTCGACAAAATCGGTTCTCACGTGATATTAAAAACCATGAAATCTTGAAATGTTAGCCCAAAAATTTTGAAATTTGTCAAATCATTTTTATCAAATGGACGCTTCAAAGTAAAGATAAATCGCCATTTGTTAAAAACTTTTATTCTGACAAACGGAATCCCACAGGGATCGCCGCTTTCGGTCGTACTTTTTCAAATTGCATTCAACGAAATTAGCAAAATAGTTAATAAAAAACGTCTTACGCAAAAGAAACAACAATAGGGAAACAAAAGCCATCCTGGAAAAAATTGTTTAAGACATAACCCAATGCGCAGAATATTCTGGCACGAAAATATCTTAAGCCAACTCAAAAAAAAAAAATAAAAAAAAAAAAATTACACATCTGCAGAAAGGAACAAATACGGATTGAGTTTCATGCCGGAATTTTGAATTTTATTTAAATTCCGTGCAAAGCCAAATAGCAGGTCAATTTTTGTTATTAAACACACAAACAAAAAACAATAATAATAAAAACAATTTAAATAATTGTCTACCTGAAAGTGACCCAAAAAAGGCTAATGACCGAAAAAGAAAAACCTTGAATACGTTTTTGTCAAAACAAGTTTTTATATTCTTATTGGCATACATACAATAAACATACATAAAAGTAAAAACAACAAAAACAAAAAAAGCAAAAGTCAGATTAAAAATTAATAAATGAGCTTAACTAACTCTCCGACTAGAGAGAGAAGGCTCAGCATAAACAACAGAAATGCATACATAGTGTTAAATTCTGATAATAACAATGAACAAAAGAACATTGATAATCCAATGTTAAATAATAAGTATTTAAGTGCAAAAACAAACACAAGTTTGAGTGCAAGTAGAAGTGCACCACAGTTAAACGAATTTTTGGTTACAGACAAAAGCAAAAAAATAGCAACACCAACGATAAGCAAAGAAAATATCAACGAAAGGGGAAATACACCTAAAACAACAAGCAAAAGGGTGCTAACAGGTATGGATCGCTACATAACGATCACAAAACGTAAGTATAGCCCTCGGTCTGAAAAATTTGAACCAAGTTCTAAGCAGACGAAGAACTCCGCGGCATCCCAAAATCGTTTCGCACTGCTTGACAATGCTAACGCTACAGAATTGACACCTGCATCTGCTAAAAATTTCAAACCGCCTCCATTATATCTTAGAGAGGCTACTACTAATGAATTGGTGAAAAAGCTGACGCAGGCAGTTGGTAAGGACAATTTTTACGTTGCGTCACTGAAGAAGGGCAACGTATTGGAAACCAAAATACAAGTGAACAAGGAAACAAATTATAGGAAGCTTGTTAATAGCCTCGATTCTGAGAAGAAGAGCTACTATACATACCAGTTGGAAAGTGCTAAGGGCTTAATAGTGGTTGTAAAGGGTATTGATAGTTCGGTACCAGTGGCAGATCTACAAGATGCCCTAGAAAAAGAGGGCTATGAAGTAAAATCTGTTCATAATATTTTGAATAGAAATAAAATTCCTCAGCCTATGTTTAGAGTTGAGATTACTTTTAACTCTTCACATATGAAAAAAAAGGGTGACCTTCACCCAATTTACAACTTAAGGTATATTCTTCATCGCAAAGTAGTAGTTGAAGAGCCTATAAAGCGCAAAGGGCCACCACAGTGCCAAAACTGTCAAGAATTTGGGCACACTAAAAGGTTTTGTAAATTGCCATCGGTATGCGTCAGATGTGGAGACATCCACAAAAGCCTCGATTGTCCCCATGCCAAAAATGACTCCAAAGTTCTAAAATGCAGTAATTGCGCCGGCAACCACACAGCAAACTACCGTGGTTGTGAAGTTTATTTGCGCCTCAAGCAAACAGTTTTTAAAAAACCAGTAAACACTCAGTATCGTAACACCGTACTTCAAAATCCACTACCTATGTTGCAACAACAAAGCCGTGGTGACACAAACGTAAATCACCCGCAAATGTCTTATGCACAAACGTTAAAAAAGGTACGGCAGCCCCTGCAAATCCTAGCAGCGATAATTGTAATGGAAAAAATCCAACCTATTCCGGGAGTTTTGAAAACAATCCAAGCTCCATAGACAAATTGATACAAACCATGGACCGATTTATGGCAAGCATGGAGAGTATGTTTCAACAAATGCTGCAAAACCAAAGCATGTTAATGCAGATTTTGCTAGACAATAAAAAATGAACCGGTTACAAATATGTTTCTGGAACACTAACGGCTTAAGCCAGCATAAAAATGAAGTTCAACACTTCCTGCACACACATCAAATAGATGTTTTGCTTGTTTCCGAAACCCATTTTTCGATCAAAAATTGTTTTCGAATAAATGGGTATTATGCCTATGATACAAAGCACCCAAGTGGTAGAGCTTGTGGAGGTTCAGCAATTCTTGTTCATAAGGATGTCGACCATTTTCCAATGCCAGAGTACAAAACAGATCATATTCAGGCCACAACTATCAACATACCCGCCACAGGGATTGCAATATCTGCAGTGTATTGCCCTCCAAGGTACAATATTAATAAAGAGCAGTTCACCCATTTTTTTAAAACGTTAGGCCCAAAATTCTTAGCTGCTGGAGATTTTAACGCTAAACATATGTTTTGGGGCTCTCGCCTCGTTACTCCAAGGGGCAGACAACTTCTTGATACTGTTTTATCCAACAACTTGGATGCAATATCCGCAGGGCACCCTACATATTGGCCTACTGACTTAAACAAAATCCCCGATGTGATAGATTTTGCTGTATTTCGAAGTATACAACGCGAGCATATTTCGCTGCTTCCTTCCCTGGATCTGTCGTCGGATCATTCTCCAACCTATTTAACGCTTTCCAATGCCCAGCAAAATTTAGATCAGAATGCTATTTATTTTCCAAACAGAAAGACAAACTGGCTTAAATATAAAATGTATGTAAGCGCACACCTGCCGCAAAATATTTCACTAAACACTGATGATGAAATACAGTCGGCTGTGAACCAACTAACTAGTATACTGACTGATGCTGCTAAGGTTTCTACGCCCACTACCTCATTATATACAAAAAGCGGTACCAACGATCCAAGCCACATTCAAACTCTACTAAGAGAAAAAAGACGATTAAGACGCCATTGGCAAGAGTTTCGCTCGCCGATTTTAGAAACACAATTAAATCAATGCCAGAAGATGTTACGTGGGGCCCTTCAGAGGGAAAAAGAGCTAAACCTGAACAGATTTTTGGAGAATTTAGATGCCACCGAGAAGACGGACTACAGTTTGTGGAAGGCAGTCCGCAAAATGAAGTGCACTACTGCTTATGAAGCTCCAATTCGCTTACATAATGGGAAGTGGGCGAAAAACTCCAGCGAGAAAGTTGAAGAGTTTGCCAATCACCTGGAGGCGGTTTTTGTTCCAAACGAAACGGACTCTTGTTTACCACCAACAGCTGTCCCAGAACGTGTTTTTGACCCATTAAAAATCCGCCTACCTGCTCTGAAGGCAGTTATACGTGGTCTAAACCCAAAAAAATCGCCCGGCAGTGACAAAATCACTAACGCTATGATCATCAACCTGCTGAATTCGGCTTTGAGAGTCGTTGTTTATTTTTAATTCGATGTTAAGAACTGGATATTTTCCATTATCTTGGAAACAATCGGAAATAGTTATGATCCCCAAGCCTGGCAAAGACGTCACGCAGGTGACATCATACCGCCCAATCAGCTTATTGCCGGTTCTCTCAAAAATATTTGAGAGGTTAATATTAAAATCGTTATCGCCGTATACTGACTCGGCTAACTTAATTCCCAACCACCAATTTGGGTTTAGAAAAAAACACGGTACCATCGAACAAGTGCATGAATTACGAATTTAATTCGTCAAACTTTTGAAAATAAGCAGTACTGCTCTGCACTATTTATTGATATATCACAAGCTTTCGACAGAGTCTGGCACGAAGGCCTTTTATATAAAATTTCACCACTGCTTCCTGAAAACGTCTACAAACTTCTCACTAGCTATCTAGCGAATAGGTCTTTTGTAGTACGATCAAAAAGTACTTATTCGTCAATCAAACGAATATCAGCTGGTGTCCCTCAGGGGAGTATACTCGGCCCATTTCTTTGCTTATTATATACCACCGATTTGCCTACAAATCAACTCACACACACATCCACATTTGCTGATGATACAGCGTTTTTAAGTATACATCAACATCCGGAAATAGCTTCCCAACAACTTCAAACCCACATTGCTGATTTGGAGAAATGGTTGAATATGTGGAAAATAAAAGTTAATGCCTCGAAAAGTGTTCACATAATCTTTATATTAAGGCACAAAAGTTGCGCACCGATTTCAATAAACGGGACAACAATTCCAGAGCAGAGCCAAGTTAGGTACTTGGGAATACATCTCGATCGGCGTCTGACGTGGGTTCACCATATTGCAGCCAAAATTACACAGCTGAAAATTAAAACCGCCCAAATTTTCTGGTTAATTGGGCCACACCCTTCACTGAACTTGGACCTCAAGGTACTCTTATACAAGGCAGCCTTAAAACCAATATGGTATTATGGTATCCAGTTGTGGGGTTCCGCCTCTGCATCAAATGTTAAAAAGCTACAAAGAAGACAGTCAAAGATTCTGAGAATGATTACGTGCGCTCCTTGGTAAATACGAAATAATAACATCCACTTGGATCTCAATATTCCTACCATCCGAGAAGAGATTAAAAAATCGTGTACGAGCTACATTGCAAAAGTTACTGATCATCCCAATCCATTTGCGAGGGACTTGCTTTTATTTGAGGGTCATAGGCGTTTTGAAACGGGTGCAAACTTTTGATTTGGCAACATAATTTTCCTTTTTTTTTTCGAACAGAAAGTTGAGTGCTGCAGTGGCAGTATCAACTTAAATATTTTGTTAGGTTAAGATTTTAATACTTATTGTGAATGACGTATAGTCAGATTCAATAATAAAAATTAATATATTAAAAAAAAAATCTGCAGAAAGCACAATTGCGACTCCAACGATCAAGTCATTGAAGCTCTACAAAATGTTAATAAAATAAGGGTACTGGGACTAATTTTCCCATAAAACTACACATGGAAAGAATATCTCCTTAAACTTAAAAACGCTGTAATATCCAGAGTTAATATTATATGATACTTATCAGTGTAATAATTACAATTAGGAGATTTTAAATTAACTTTCGACAGTAGATCGATATGTAGTTAATATAGCTGCGTCACTGGGAGTACCTGTTAAGTCTGCCTTGGTTCGGTACAAGACTAAATTTTAGTGACCAGGGGTGCCACACGTAATGTTTTTGCAGTACCGGCACTTATTTTTTCCACAACATCTATTTAGTGAACACGTTCTTACTATATGTCGTTAGTGTTGTATGATACAAGAACAAAAAAAATATTTTCACTACTTAGTATCACATTTTTTTATGAGTAAAAGAAGTATATGAGATATACAAGACAAAACGTTTTTGCTCTTACCGCAGCCAAAGTATTTTTTTACCAGCCAGCAGCTGGTAAATATTTTATACACAAAAATATATTTCGAAAATTTCGTGCGCCAAAATGAGCATTTAACAGTTTTATATAGATATGGATTTTAGAAGATTTTATAAATGTTTGTTTTAATTTAGTTTTCTTTAGTAGAAACTAATTATAAATGGGACGTGTTGTTCACACGTTCGTCGATTTATGACTTTATGATTACAGTTTGATCCAACGTATAATCGAACATGAGTTTGACTGATGTAAATCTACTCCAAACAAAAACAGAATCTGCTTTAATATATTAGCTGTGTTCATTTACTAAAAATTATTACCAATTTGTATATATTATAAAATTTTATAATCATATATAATAAATTATAATATAAATAATTTTATATTATAAAATTTGCAACGAGAGAGCGGCGAAAGAACGTAAAAAATTGAGATACAGAAAAATGATTGCAAGTTTTTACAAGTAAAATTTTTACTTAATTATTCAAATGTCTGATTATTTGTTGAGCTATAGAAATTCAGTTTCACACTCCAGTCCGTTTATGCGTTGGATGTATAATTCCCGAATAAAATTTGGTCCTATTTTATTTCTATAAGCCGATACATAATAGCTGCCAGAGCCTTTTTCTTTTAATTTATTGTAATTTCAATTATAATAAATTTAAAATAATATCTGAAATGAAACATTACATAATATATTGTAGACCTATCATCATGTTCTACATGGTACTTTTTCGCCACTACAAAGGAAACATAACCTTGCAAAATTTGTCGATTATGCCACTCATGTTCCCACCGCCTTACAGTCATAGATATATTCATATGTACGTATGTATGTATGTACTTATGTATTTTACATTTGTAATGAATTACAAAATAAATAGTTTCCTATACTATTATATTAATAATTTAAAGGAAATAAAATATATTTACTTACATAAACAATCCAATTTTATACAGTTTTTCTTAGTGTTAAAACAATTTGAAGGCTTGCAATTAGTTGTATTATATTTCCACTTCTTTAGAAAACTTACGTCAAAAGTAAATTTCTTCTTCTTCAGGTTTAGTTTGAACAGTTGGGCGATTTGATGTTAAGACTGGTGCAGAAGTTGCTGCCAAAGATGAGGATGACGCTGGACTTGACAAGGATGACGTTGCTAATGATGACACAAGAGGTATTTTTGTTTGCCCAGCAGATATATGCGAAGGTATGCGGCTGGATGTGGGTGTAGTTGTGATTGGGGACTCATTTGTTGAATCGAAAGAATAACGCTGGCCGCAAGTAGATGTGGCGAAGGAATTGGTTTGTGATACTGCTGTCGTTGGCGGTGACGTTACATTTGTGTTATTGCCTGGCAATTGTGGATGTTGAATTATAGCCGGAGAGCTTCCAGTACGAGAATGTTGTGGTATAAGCTGTGGGGTTAATGGAGTCAAGGAGTTTGCAATTCCGGTCAAACGTTTGTCAGCTAGTTTAAGGGGAAACATTTGCGTTATGCCCGACGAGGAGGGGGAGTTATAATGATTGTTGGTAGTAAAACTATTAGATTTGTCCACCTTCGTCACACTATTGGATTGCGAGTTTACGGAAGTTGACGTTGTCGATGAGAGCGATGACAGTTTCATGGGTATTTTTTGTTTTACCACATTTGCTTGCGTTTTTGGGGCATTAGTCGCACTAAGCAGATTAACTGGTGGAGTTTTTGATATTGTTGAAGCAGTTCGCCATTTATCCTTGCGCCTTTCAACTGTACTTGACACAGCAGCCTGCGACATGGAAATCGGAGTTATTGTGTTAGAAGGAGTAGAACTATTTGCCACATTAACTAAATCATGTACAATACTTGCCCCATTATTGGAATCATGCACATCATTGTCGTGTTCATTTGTGCTGTTTGCTGAAGTTGTTTGCAATAGTTGTGCCGATATGTTGAGAGGAGTATTTGGCGAAATAAGAAGGCCTTGGCTCGATAAAACCTCCATTTTTCTATACAACTGTTCTCGTTGTTGCTTGATATCCTCTTGTTGGGCATTGATTTGATCTTGCATTTTGTCCAACATGTCTTTTTTGTCGTTCAGTTCCAGTTCTTGCTGTTCTTTCTGTCGTATCCAAGCAGTTTTTTCCTCCTGTAATTTATCTTGCAAATTTCTTAGTTCTTCCAACTGATCGTTATGTGTGTATGACGCTCTGGGGCTTTCACGATATAGCGCTAATTGCAGTTGTAGGGAATGTATAGTAGTCATTTGTTGAGATATGATACAAAGAAGAGTATGAAGATTGTGAGTAACTTGTAGTAAAGCTAAATTATTATCTTTGGTTACGGAAGCTGCACAAACACTGGTGGCTGAAATAGCCGCCATTTGGTCGCACATTTGTGTATCTGTGGATACAACTGAAATATTTTTGGCTTCTTTTTTAGTTTCTTCTAGTTCCTGTAGACGTGGAGATAATACTTGAAAGGTTACTAATTTGTCAGTACGACAAGGAAAGTTGTTTTTTGTCCTTTTCTCATCGAAACCTGCAAAAGTTTCAGCTCTTTTTGGTAGAGTTGGGGAATTGTACGTATCACTATGCTTTTCACCCACCGAACTTACCGATCTAGAAACTGGTTGCCCAGTTGCTGCTGTATAAATTGACGATGCTAACTGCGTTATTTCTTGCACCGTATTCAAAACCTTTTTCCACAATTCAGCTGTATCACAATCAGCCGCTACTGATAAGTCTTTATAAGAACCAAAATTACTCAAGAACTGGGCGGCACTCATATTACTGATAGCATTTGCAGTTTGTTTTTGCTGCAGCTGTTGTTGGTCTTGTGGCTGTTGTTCAGAGAATAATTTTTGATCTTTTTGTATAAGATTCAGTTGCAATAAAATTTTCTCCTCAAGCAAAATCGCCTGTTCTATGTCCTTTTGACGTATTTTCTCAATAATTTCCCGCTTATTCACTCCTATACGCAATTTCTCTTCATGTGTGAGATCATCCGATTCAATAAGATCTATGGAGGGGCAATCTAAAACCGCTTGTCTTATAGATTGTATCCAAACATTTTTATCTTTTGGCGTTTGCACTTTCAGTTCGTACATTTCAGGAAATAAGGGATTCGAAGATATAATGTATATGCCACGTGATTCTGTTCCAGCTTTTTCTCTTATCAATAACTTTTGCAGTGGTACCACTCCAGCCTTATGATCGGGTGTAAAGAACATATACTTATTATGAGCTGAATTTTCGTTAAGAAAACATAAACAATCTGTTAGAACAACAACTAATACTAATTGCATTTTAGAACGGCCCTGCATTAAAGTTGCCAATCCTTCAAACTTAAGACGTCTTTTAGATTCTACTCCGACATCATATTTTCGAAAAGGTTTATTTTTATAAATAGCAAACGATTTGTTATCTATACGATTGTAAATATCAATTTGTCGCTCTCGCAATTCTTTTTCTGCTACACAGGCATCGACATCGACTAGCAGTTCTTTAACTAAAGCCAAAGCATGCTGTAATTTATCACATTCCAATTTATCTTCTCGTGCACTTTTTAATAAGGGCTCTATTAATAAAGGATATTTCGTTAAGCGTTGTGTTACAAACAATATACATTCTGGTATTCCTTTTTTCTTCAGCAATGGATTTGTCAGACAGTGTTTATACCACTCCGAAAACGTGGGATCCCTGCTGGTCATGCATGATTTAAATTGTTCCAAGGCTGTGCGATGGTTAGCGCAAAATTCACCATAAGCCAGGCGCAAATGCTGGGCCTTCTCTAATGAAAAGAATTCCAATAAAATGTCTGCTATAGAGTCCACCACGAAATGTTCCTTTTGCTTTATCCTTAACCTTTTCAAAAAACCGCAGTGTAATTCCGTTAGCTCCTGTAGTCTTGGAAACATTTTATTGCTATTAAGTGCAGGAAAATAACGTTCCATACTTTCCACAAAAACTTTTTGCATTACTAACAAGGTTTGACAGTGATGCTTTTCAGTCATTATGAATTCATAAATATGTTCTTGTCTTTTTATTTGAGTATCTTTAAGCGTTTTTAAAATTTCTTTTGGAATACCGGGAGACCAAGAATCATGTTCTTTTAAAAATATACCCAAGCTGGGATCTACTTTCAAATCGTGAGCTTCAATGGGTGCATCGTTCAGGAATTCGGATCTTATTAAAGGTGTATTATCATCGTTATAATTAGAGCTCTGTTCTGGACCATCATACATTTCTTGTCCCATGTCACCTTTATCAGGTTTCTTACTTAAGCCTGCTACTATAGCTACTGTGCTGCCTTTTTTATTCCCAGATACTCCTTTACACTCCATTTGATGATCCTTTAGTGTACCCAAAGACAAGCTGACACCACACACATCGCAGTTGCCCACCTGACCTCCAATTGATTTCATTTTGGTTTTGTCTTTTTTCTTTCGGAAAAACAAGGACCCACGTTTACGTCTCTTCTCTACATTATCGTACACCTCAACTTTTGCATGTGCTCTTAAAAGACTTTGATTTTCATCTTCACTGTCTGTTAAGTGTCTTGATATTGCTTTAATATCTTCTTTGGCTACAATGGATGATGTTGAAATACTCTTCTGCAGCGGTATACGACTTATGATTTCTGTAGCCAAACTTCTTTTTGCTGCAATCCGTTCAAAGTCCCTAGCAAGTTCCGCCTCGTTCAAAGAGTGCGTCGAAATGCCTATAGGGAATTGTGTAATTAAAATAATTATTAAATAGAAAACAATTTTTTATTTTTTTACCAATGTACAAGGTTAAAGACTTTATGCCTAAATTTCAACGGTAACACTAGATATAATTCCAAATTGAAAGCTAACTTGAGAAACTCTATCGTCCTTATTCTATAACTTTATCAATGTTCAGCGCATATCTTAGCGGAACATATTTTTGGCACCCTCAAATGTCTCGCTATCTTATTTATAGACAAAGCTATGGATGTTCTGTACACACCATTTATTGCTGTCGTTGAATATCAAGATATCGTTCAATATCTTATAATAACAGCAATTTAGCTGCATGAGTAATAGTAAAGATTTTGGCTTGCACAATGCTGTAAACATCTTGAAACCTATAGGAAGATCACTCACATCTGAACTAAACTAAATGAAAAACGATAATTATAATGAAATCTAAGGAAAATGGTGGAAAAGGCCACCAAAGAAAGGTTTTGATGCACAGTAATCAACGTTGTCAGAGATTTCCGAGTATTTCATCAGAAACCTAGTTTGCCTACCTACGCGCCATTCTCTCTAACTGTAGAAAATGGAGCCAACTGTTTGCCTATAATATATACCTATTTAGCATATCGATGAGTGCCCCTGTAGTAGTAAATCTTAGCACACTATAAGTCTCGCCCCGAGTCGAAAGATCTTTTTGCGTTGGTTTTAACTATGTTTTTGCTTGGTGCTATCATTTACGAGTGCATGTTTAAAACATCAAGTTATGTGTAGAAATATCCACATTTGCACAAATTTGTACTGGATTTTACTGAAATGCGTTCGTTTACACATAAATTTGCAAAAGAGAGCACCAGTTGAGAGAGAGTAAAGTGACAGTTGTTTGACTGAGAGTCTGCAAATTTTTACTGAACAAATTTTTTACAGTAAAATCCAGTAGAAAAGAAAAACATAAGATTCAATAAAGTAAACAAGCAAACAAAAGCATAAAATTTTTAATAAAAATATTAAAAAGAAGAAAAGCTGAATTAAAAGTGCAGCAAAAAACGAAAATAATTATTTTCAGCGTGAAACAAATTAAATAAGTGTGTAATAATCATTATTAAAAATGAACTGTTATGCTCAATGCAGTTACTTTCTTGATTTTCTTTTTTTGGCATCCATGGTAACATTTTTGGCTTTTAATTGCTTTATTTAAGCTGGATTCACCCATGGTTTCAGTACAATATTGACGTTCTACAACATTTCTAGTTTTTTGAGAGTATGCTCTGAAGCGATTCACCCACTTCGCGCATTTGTTCTGCAACATCAAGGTTACCATGTGAAATAATTTTTTAAACTATGTGTGTGAGGTTTACAATTGGGCAATACTACTATTTATTTAATTTTATTTATAACAATATTCACCAGTTATATATTTTTTAATACCAAGCAATACAAAACAGGTGCTCCGTATTTTATTATATACACAAACAATATGAAACAAGTGTGTTGTTTTACATACAAAAGCTTAAAACAAGTTCTGTATTTTACTATACATATAATATGTTGTGGCATCTCAGTTCTACTTCACTTAAGAAATTAAACTTTCTGGCAGCACAGTTGCAATGTTTCGGAACGTAAACTAAAATTAAACCAATTCAGGTTCCGAAACACGTTACACTCTTTTGCGCTCGCTCTCTCTCTCTCTCTCTCTCTCCCTCTCTAAAACAGAAACGTCAAACTACATATAACAAAAAAAATGTTTCAGAACGTGAAATTCGTTCTGAAACCATAGGTGAATCCAGCTTTACATTAATGTGTTAGAGATGTAAGGGTAATATATATATATATATATATATATATATATATATATATATGAATACTTCTTATGGCATATTATTCAAGGTACCGAATATCAAAAATTAGACATTGATGTATTGTCGTATGTTATTTAACCAGAAGGAAAATATAAATTATGTACCAAAAAAAAACAAGTGTAAAAGCTTCCATAGAAATTAATAAAATATTTCGCCACGAATTTTTAATTATTAAAATACATTCTATCAAGTACCAAAAACATTATATACCGGGCAACTGTTGCAAAGAATGGCAGTCGAATTCAAATGGTTTGATGTTTAATGAAACTTGTCGAATAATTCAAAACAAAAATTTAAAACAAACAAAATAGAATTAATAGAATCAAACAGGTTTGATGTAACGAGACCATTCGAAAACGAATAGAAAAAATAGAAACGAAACAATGTTTGATTCCTTTTTTTTCGAATGTTTTTTACATTTGTATGTTTTAATAAGAAAACACAAATGATTCTAAAAAAACTCGAAACATAGAATTGACAATTGTCATTCGTTCTTTAGTTGGAAAGAAATTTATAAGTAAGAATAGCTATTGTTTATAATAAAAATTATTTTGAGTGAAAAATATATTAAAATTATAGTGTATGTATGTATATAAACATAAATATATGTATATAAATATATGTATAAGATATTTTTTTGTTAAAAAATGTTTAGTGTTGATTCACAAAACATTTCGTTTTGTGAAACACAACCAGTTATGAATAGAATAGTCTATTGACGAGTTGTTTTTTAACTCTAATTTTTTTGTGTTTGACTTGTTTGGTGTCTATTTTGTTTCGAAACATATTTCATATGCCTAAAATAAACAAATTATGAGTTGATTTAAAAAACAAATGAAGAGTTTGAAAGCCCATTCGAGACATTTGAAGCTACACATGATACCGGGTAGACATTGTCTACTAGACAAAACGACACATATTTTACAACACTAACGTTTTTAGTGATCAGCTGTCTTCATCAACCTGCAAGTTTTGGAATTTTGGAGACATACTTTCTGAAGAGTAAAATTTTCAAATAACCCAGAATTTACTCAACTACTGGATTTTACTGGAATAGTAAACAAACGCACCTAGTAATTTAAGCACAATTTAAAATTTCTTTTTTTTCACACACAAACACAGCTGCAGAACATTTTGTAAATTGACATTAAAATTTAAGCTACTGGCTTGATCTAACGGAATTTACTTATCAGCATAAAAATGCAAAACAAAAATGTTTGACTGAAGTAAAAATATAAATTAAAAATAAATATTATTTAGCCCAAATCTTACTTACCACCAGTGCTATTTCTTGCTGAACGTCTTCGTTGTTCGGTAACCCTTATTGTTTCCTGTTCTTCACTATCTAAACTTGATAGACTAACACTTTTGTTTGTGCAATCCCCACCGGCAGTTAGATCATCAATACCAGTCCATGATTTACGACGATCGGCATTTAAAAGATACTGTTGCTGCGGTGACCACATAACAAAGTGCGCTGCTAACGGGCCATAAGGCTTCTTACCAGCTGTGCCCACTACTCCATTCGCAGTCGCCGATAGATCGGGCAGAGATGCACTTAAGATGGCTGCATTTAACAGACCATAATTTGAGAGACCATCGTTCATATGAGATGAGGAATTTTTCATTTGTACCACGCTTTCACGTATATTCTGCAATTGACTGAGAGTGTCTTCAAAAATATTGTTGTATTTTGAGACATTGGCAGGACTATGGGGTGTTACATTAATTATTGGAATCATGTTATTGTCGTTTTTCACTGTCATCAGTTGATGACTACTTAATATATTATTATTGATGTTGTTGCTAATTGACGGCGATGTTAAAATATGACTTGATGAGAGTTGATTGTTATTATTTGGAGTGTTGATAACCGGTATACAATAATTTTGAATTTCCTCGGTATTTGATATTAATATGGTATTAAGATTTGATCTAGAATTTTCAATAGAATTGGTTTTATTTGAAGCAGTAGTTACGGTAATAGCAGTAGTAGTTAGAACTATAGTAGATTTTGGGTAAGAATTATCGTTCAAGAAATCTGTTACTTCATCATTATCACTATCATCTGGAACAGGCGGTGTAGAATTAATACTTCGCACAACATTGTTTTCCATATTCAAAAATAGCAGAAAAAAGACAGATTTCTACTATGAATATGACACAAAATGTGTGTGTCTGCATGTACATGCATATGTATGCACTTTATTATTTTTTTCACCTAGAAAAAGTATAGAAAATCTGTTAAAAATAACTGGATATAGCAATTAAAATTTTAAACGAAATTAGAGTTCTCAATTGCCATAACTGTAATTAGTTAAAGATCTGTGAAAGTAGACCATTGATTTTTGTCGTGCTGTAACAAATTATTTATTTAATTTACATATTTATTAACCATCGCCTATTTCAGTATTGTGATAACATATATTGAAAATAAATAATTTGACAAGGACATAAATCATATAACAACATATATAATAAAATAAAACCTGAAAAAGTTTGTAAAAAACAAACGAAACGTTGGGTAAAAGAAAATATGATATAATTTTAATTCATATTTGATTAGAGATATTATTGACCACAATAGGATATACCCCTATAATAATAAGAAAATATTTAAATTTTTATTGAAACTATCGTTTTCTGAAAGTCCCCAACGCTGTAACAGTGCATATCAGATATGGAACTTTTAAAATTGTTCTTTATATGCACTTTCCTTGAAAACGCAAATGCAATAGGTGTTCCGGAATATATAAAATTTTTATATATGCATTGTTGCCATCACAAAATAATTTCTTAGATAATATATTTTTTCAGATAATTTATCATATAATAATTGCTAGCGGTATTGCCATACGATAAGAAATACATTTAATTTTACCGGCAATTTGTAATAATGGAAAGTTGCTACCGGCCACTTTATCGCCCTGTTATGCTAACGTTGGCATTTACTACCACCATCCTTGTTGCCAAATTGTAATAATGGCTCTTAGAGTTTTTATCATCTACAGTTAATATTCCGCTTGGAGCTCTATTTTCTGACATTTCTAACGTACACCTGGTAAAACTGCTTTCTGTGAACTTCGTACACGTGCGTTTGTTAGGTTGAAACACTCAGGCTTGCTAATTCGTCAAGCATTAAGCTTTGGTTTTTTTATGCTGTTTGTTCGAATGAGTATATTTACAAACATTTCTATATATATTTTATATTCCGATTTTCCTTTGCCAGCTGTTTTTAACGAAAGTATGATTATAATGAAAATTTGTTCATGCTTGGCATCTCACTACAATGTTCTTAACATCATCTGACAGCAAGCATAACAAAAATTTGAATCTATTGATTTTTCATCAAACATCGTTAGTGTCACACATACTTATAAATTGCTATCCTTACTAGAACTTTAGAATTCATGATAAACTATTTCCCTTCTCCTTAATTTCTGTCTTCCTTAACACAAATTGCACCGAACTCAAGTGAGGTGAAATCCCTCTCATTATTTCGTTTCCGTATTAAATTACATGCTCTTCTTTCTCTTTTTAAGAAACAATGGAATGTTGTAGGTACGAGAAGTTCTCACTTAAGATAGAGAACATGGCTACTGATTACTTTTTTTAAGTTGAGACTTTCTGCTTATATCACGATGTCGAAGAAATGTTACATCGTTAGGTACGTTTAAAACAAAATCTCTTTTGAAAGATTATTTAGGTCGCGAAAAATTGTAGTGGCAA